>JBBMKD010000217.1:33903065-33943065 GCA_037834095.1 Argya squamiceps | reverse complement strand
CCTCCTGCTCTCCCTCTTTTCCCTCCTCTCCCTCTTTTTTAATTTTTTTTTTCATTTTTTTCCCTCTTTTCCCTCTTTTCGCTCCTCGCTCCATCCCCGGGATCGGCGCCGCTCCGGGCGGAGCCACAGCGCCGCCCCGTGGCCGCCAGCGCAACGCGCCGCGCTTTGGAGCGGGAATTTTGGGAAATTTTGGGAAGCGGCTCCCGCTTCCCAAAACCTCTGGAATCGCACCCAGGGTGGAGGAAAAACAAGGCGAAACCCGGAATGGTTTTGTTAGAATTTCACCTTTTTTTTTTTTTCTTTTTTCTTTTTTCTTTTCTTTTTTTTGCGTTGTTTTGTTGTTGAGGGAAGGGGGGGAAAAGTGGGCTAAGGGGTAAAATACAGGGAAAAAGGGAAATAAAAGAAAGGGGGAAAGGGGAAATGGAAAGGAGAAAGAGGGAAAAGATATATGTTAAAGAAAAGGTAGAGGGGAAAAAAGAGTGGGAAAAAACAGTCAAAAATAAAGGAAAGAAAGAAGGGGAAAGAAAGCAAAAGCATGGGGGAAAGGAGGTAAAATCAAAAACAAAAAAAAAAGGAAAAGTAAGGAAAGGTAAAAAAGAGGAAAGAAAAAAAAAAGACAAAAGAAATAAAAGAGAAAAAATAGGAAAAGCGGCCAGAAAAGGAAAGAAAGTGGGGAAAAAAAAAAAAGAGAAAAAGAGGAGGGGAAAGAAAGGAAGAAGAATGGTGGGGGGAAGCAGAATAGGAAGAAAAAAAAAAAAAGAAAAGAAGAAAAAAAAGAAACACAGAAAAAGCATCCCCCAAAAAGGCCAAGAAAAGAAGGCTAAAAATATATACCCCCCCTCCAAAAACATTAAGTTAAAAAAGGAAGAGGGAAAAGAAGAAGGAAAAAAAAAAAAAAGAAAAGGGCAAAAATCCCGGTGTGACAGGGACTGCAGCAACACCCCGGCACAGCCTGTGCGGATCTTTGATCTCCTGCATCGCATTAAGTAACAAAGAGCAGAGAGGAGTTTGGAGATGCGGGAGCCGGGCTGCTCTGATCCCAGCACCGCTCCGTCCCATCCTGGGCTGCGCATTCCCAGCCTCTGCTACTGCACCGGCATTTCCACCCGCGATTCTCCGAGTTGCTCCGGGTTCCCTTAATGAGCTGCTGGCGGGCAGGGTGGTGTTTACTCCTGGAGTATCTCCTGTGAATAGCGGGGGCACTTTCCCCATTACTGCTGCTTGAAGAGCGTTTAGCCCAAATGGCTGAAATGGTTAAACCTGCGGGACGCGGTTTGCAGGTTCTCCCCCTCTAAATGCTCCCCACATTTCTTCCGAATGGGTTATTTAGTGTTTATTTTATTAAGGCGAGGTAGGGAAGCGAGTAAAGGAGCTGTGAGTAGCCACACCAGGGGCTGTGTGTGAGCTGACACACAAAGCAGCTCAGCACTGAGATAATGAGCAAAGTTCTTTCCACTGCAAATATTTGGGGACGTTTTACTACAAAACATCCATCGTTCCGTAGGCTGCAATTAAAAAAAAAAAAATTAAAAATCACCTTTCAGGAGATCCTAGAAAGCTCTGGATTCCCACTTTTTTTTCTGCTGCTCTGCTCTGAGGCTTTTCCCTTCCATCCTATTCCATTATGTGGCTCTAAGGCAGGGCTGAGGAATCAGCTCACCTTCCTCCTGTGTGTCCGTGCAGCCAAAAAATCTGCAGCAGGAAAAGATTTCAGGAAGGCTTTCCAAAGCAAAGGGGGGGGAAAAAAAGAAAAAAAAAAAAACAACCACCCAACGTAAGAGCTGAAAAACCTCCGTGCCTGCTCGGAAATAAAAGGGAGAGGCATGTGGAGATATTAATAGAAAAATGGGAAATATTTTTTTTTAGGAGGGATGTTGAGCACATTCACTCCGTGCCTGGAGCTGGGGATGTGACAATTAATACATCTGACGTTTACAATGCAGATGTTTACTGTGTGAATAATAGATGGAGAAAAGAGGGGGAAATGCCGTTGTTTTGGGGAAATAAAGATCTGGAAAACGCCCCAACTTTGCTCGAGCGACCAGGCAAGTATGAAGGGGACTGCTGGTGGCATGTACAATTTAATTCCTGCAGCACTGAAAGCCTGGAAAATCAGAAATTACAGACAAAAATATGTTTAATGTAACAAGGGGGTGTTGCAACAATTGCAGAAGAAATTTGGGAGGGGGGGTGGGCAGCCTTTAGTGGGAAAAAAATGTGAATTTCCAGCAGCAGGGTTGTGCAGTGATCCTCTATTTTTAAAACCTACTGTTCCATTCATAGTATTTAAGTGCTTAAATCAGCACAATAAACGTAAATAATTTACTGCTTTGCAAACAGAAAATTGGGCAGAAAAGTGATTTTTGAGGAGCCACTTGGCTCCCTCTGCCCAGTGATTTGGTGCCCTGTAAAATGCATCTGACACTGCTGTTCATTAAGCCGGTTCTATTGAGCCTTCTTCACGTTCATTAGTGATTAATTCAGACAGATATTTAACTTAATAAGGTAAGCAAATAAACAAAAAAAAATCACTTTCTGTGCCTTAAGGTTTTTTGGCCCTCTAATTGGTTTTGTGCACTAATTATCAAGATTAACACCTTATGCTTCTCTCAGTCCTTACACTTAGAAACTCCCGGTGGGAAAAGGCAGACAACCTTGGGGGAATCCCTTAAGTGCAAGGGGTTAAGAGTTTGTCTTTTAAAAGCAAGACAAGCAGTAAAAAAATGAAATTAAAAAAAAAAACACCAGGAGAGAAGGACTCCAGGTGAATTTTAGATAATAACAGGATGAGCTGTGGATGCACAGGCAGGGACACTCCTGACTTCCCATAGATGAGGGGAAGCTTTTCCAGGAGGGGATTTGTGGCACTTTTGAGGAGATAAGTGTGAGCTCAGAGCTTTGTCACCCTGGTGTCAAACCCTCCATCCAGCCTGGCTCAGGGGTGGGTGCCTGGCACCAAGGGTGAGCCAGAGGCCTCCAAAAGTTCCTTTCAACTGCTTCCCCCAGAACCTTGATGTGGGTGCCAAGGCATTGTGATTTCCACCGCAGTGACATTGTTCCAGACAATGTTGCCTGAAATTCCCCCTCAGCCCAGCCTGGCCGTGTCCTCCTCTCACCTCAGCCTGGGCTCAAGGAAACCCCTCCCTCTCCAGGCAGCACCAGGGATGTGGGAAAAGCAGCTGGGTGGGAGCAGCACCCTCCAACCAGCCTGGCTCTGCATCCCCAGGAGCTGCAGCATCCCCAGCTCTCCCTGCCGCACTCAAATGTCAAAGTTTGTGCCTCTCGCACCTCGATATCCCCTCTGAAATTGGCACAGAAAGTGCTGAATCACCTGGAAAACCTCCCCCTGTGTGCTCCCACTGAAGCCTCCCTTGGATTTCACCTCATGGGAAAGGCCAGGATGGGGAAGTTCTCCTGGACCCAAAGGCAGGAGGTTCATTAAAACTCATTTTAGCCGAGGCGCCGGCACAAGTCGCTGCTCGTGACAGTTTGTCACCGGCTCGTGCAATATTTGCTGGGCAGGATCCCAAAATAACCTGATAATTGCCACTTTTCCTGCCTTGGGAAGCCTCCCAGATCCACCTCACTCCTGCCTCCAGCCCCGTGGCACTTTCCAGTAAGGTGTTTCTGGGTTTTTTTTGGAGTGTTCGGGGATTTTTTAAACTCCTTTTCCTTTAATTCTTTTCTTTCTTTAATGGGTGACTGGATAAATTCAGTGGTGGATTTTTGTGACACTAAAGCAGCAGATAAGTCTATGATGCACTCTAGCTATGTGGTTTAAAAATCCCTTACCATATGTTTTCTCACTGGAATGCCTCATCTTGCAAAATTACAGGAACCGAAGCTTAAAAACACAATTAGGTAGTTTAAAATGAAATATTAAAGAAATACCACATATTTTCTGATATGCTTGCTATGGTTTGCCTTGATTTTTTTTTTCTCCCCCTTTTTCTTTTTTTTTTTTTTTCTTTTTTTTTTCTTTCTTCTGGATTGTTCTTTGAGTTGTTCAAGGAGCCCAACTGCATTCGATTGTTGTACTAATCATGCTCCACATTTTTCTGATTAGGTTATATAGGCTGTGGTTAAATTATAAATGAAAGAATGAACTACCAGAGTACTTGTCATAACAGTATCTTTTATGTTGTTACAGAAGATTGGGGCGGGGGGGGGGAAGGAGGAATCAAAAAAGGCTTTCTCTGATGAAGACTCTCCTTGCCTATTTTGTGCTCCTTATAGGATCTGGATAGACAAGGAATGCAATTTGTTGGAGTGGTTTTTTCTCAGGTATTCTGAGAGCTACAGCACAATATCTGTCCACTGAGAAAAATGTGAGAAAACGGGATCCATAATACATAAAGATGCATATTGGAGCACCAGCCCTGTCGTGCACACAAACACACCCTCTCCAACTCCACTTTATTCCATTACTCTGCCAGGAAAAACACTTGAACTATTTATATTTATTTATTTATTTTTTCCTTTTGCCATCCAGGAAAAGAAAAATTCCAAATTTGAAATGATGCCTTACATTGTTTTCTCCTGTCCCACTGTAGGCACAGCAAAAACACAGCAGAATGGGAGTTTGATGTTGGGATATATTTTTTTTTTATAGGAGATATTTTTGTTCCCACGATGTTATTTTAATTCATTGGCTGCAAAACTGATTTTAGGAAGAGCTGGAATTGCAGTGATTAAACCACTTGACTGAAGGCTCACCTTCACTGCTGGTTTGAGACTATATTTGATATTCCCGAAATTAAAAATATTGCTTAAATATTCCAGCATTTAAGAACTTCTTTGTACAATCTTTAAAATAAAAAACGCCAGAGGAACGGGGTTTTGCTTTTAAATTTTATCCTTTCCTTAAACACACCATTATTTTTTCCCCAAAGTTCAGCCTGATGCAGCAGGGAGGTGGAGAAGCAGGCAAGCCTGGAGACACGAAGCAGATTACACCTTGCACTAAGCCTCGCATTTAGCAATTTTTTTTTTTTTAATTTATTTTTTTTTCCCCGGGATTTTAAAGCTCGGCTCCTCCTCGCTTGTTCCCCCAGCTTTGAGCAACAAAGCCCTGAGCGCGGGTTGCTTTATGCCGGAGATAAATGCCTCCTGAAGCATCTGAGGGGATTTTTGGCTGGCGGAGAGGATGCGGGCGATGCTTTAATTGCCGGGCCGGGGCAGGGACAGAGGGACAGAGGGACAGAGGGACAGAGGGACAATCACCTCCTGTCCCCCCCTGTGGCAGCCGTGCCCCTGAGCGCTGCTTTTTGCACCCCTGCAACCCGCCCCAAGGGCTCTGGGGTTTTTTTTTTGTTTTTTTGGAGGGGTGAGGCTTTATTGGAGGAGCTGTCAGCGCTCGCCGGGATAACAAATCTTGTTTTATAGCACTTGGTGGAGTTTGGTTAGGGGCTACCTCTGAGCAACATGAACTTGGCCTTGCTGCGTGTCTTACACTAATACCTTCCCTCCTGTAAGGAATCAGGCGACTTGAGAAACAGCCTGCAGCCATACAGCTGATTATTTCACCGAATTTGCATCTTTTCAACAGTAATGGGGATGGCTTTCACGAATGCTCCCAGGCTCTAAATAGACGCTAAGTGGCTGTTTCTAGTCGCTTCCTTCCCTCTCCCCTTGGGCGCTCCCGAGCCCCTGGGCTCGGTACCCGCGGGGCACCCAGCCCGTGGCACCCGGGACTGCAGGAGGGATGCTCAGCCTCCTGCTCCGGGGGTCAGCGGAGCCCAGGGCTGCTCCTTGGAGGAGCTGGCCTTGATTTCTGAGAGCCCTGGGCAGGCACTGGTGGGAACTGGGGTTTGGAAAAGGGTGGAGTGCATGGAGAGTGTCTGGGGGGCAGAGAGAGTCAGCCGGGAGTTTGAGGATGGAAAATAGGAGGACGTGGAGGGATGTATTTCCTCAGGGGTCTCTGCAGCCTGGGCTGGGACTGAGGAGATCAGCTTCACCAGAGCTATGGCCTCCTAGGCAGAAATTTATTGCTTGTTCTTGATCTTGTTCTTTTTATTCTTCTGTTCTTGTTCTTGTTCTTGTTTTTGTTCTTCTTCTTCTTCTCCTCCTTCTTCTTCTTCTTCTTCTTCTTCTTCTCCTTCTTCTTCTTCTCCTTCTTCTTCTTCTTGTTCTTCTTCTTGTTCTTCTTCTTCTTCTTCTACTTCTTCTTCTTCTTCTTCTTCTTAATTTTATTTTATTATTACCACCATCAGCATCATAATTATAATTTAAGAGGCAAAAGGATTTAAACCATAGATTTAGCTTAAGAAAAACCCCAAACACTCTTGTGAAATGTGGCCGTGTCTGCAGCCTCCCTGCGAGGTGTGGGGCATCATCTGTGCCCTGCTGAGGCTGGGTTTCTACATTTCCACATTCCTATGTCAACTCCTGGATTTCCCTGGAATTCCAGACCTCATTATTCCTTTCTGCTGGGTGCCTCTGCCTGGTGTCCTACAGGCCATCACCTCAGACAAGGAGGAAGTGCTGGTTCAGAGAAGTCGTGGCTGCTCCATCCCTGGAATTCCCAGCTTGGATGGCACCTGGAGCACCCTGGGATAGTGGAAGGTGTCCCTGTCCATGGCAGGGGGTGGAGCTGGAAGATCTTTAAGGTCCTTTCCAACCCAAACCATCCCATGGTTCTGTGGATGCCGGGAGCTCTGTGCCAGGACACTGCTGCAAAGAGGGTGCTCCAGCTCCTGTCACATCTTTGCCAGAATTTTCCTGTTCCTTGCTGACATTTCCCATGGATAAAGGGTGCACGATCAGGGTGAAATCATGGTAGGAAATATCACATTCTGCTTTTGTTTGAACCCTAAATGTGTGGTGTCTGTCATGCCCTCACAGCACCTCTTCCCCATCCCTGCATTTTCTAAGTCCAAAGCATTGCCAGCCTGATAAAATTTAAAACCTTCCCCCAAACCCACAGTAAAATGTCAGTTCTGGTCTCTCATAAAATCCACAGAAGGAAACATAAGGATTAGAGCAAAACCTTATTCTTAATTTCCCTGTCTTGCAGAAGTATTTCAGCACATAATGCTCCTCGGGAAGAATCACCCACAATTTGGAGTTTTTCCCCTCGTTTAGGCACCTTGGGGTGAGTTAAAAGGCAGAGGAAACTCAGAGAATCGTTGTATGTGGTTGAGCACTCATTATAAAATGGATTACGGGTACAGTAAACCATAAAGACTGTTTTAGAGCCATTAAGGTTCAGCTTGTCACTGCTGACATGGACACACTCTTACACCATATATCCCTGGCATGTCAGGAGGTGCTTAGGGATGCTTTCATACATGTTTTATTGAAATGACAGGCTATAGCTTCTTTGGCTGCTGGATATATGCATGGCTATATGCTAGAAATCCAAATTAAACCCCTCTTGGAAAAAAAAAGAAAAAAATCCCCCTTACTCATAGGTAATGAATCCCATCTTCAGTGATAAAGTTGTCACCTACGTTTTATTTTTAATGTGCTTTGTAATAGAATAATGAAATCAGGTTTATCCCTGGAATAAAATGTGGCTGAAATCAATGAGATTTACACTGAAGTGAAATTTGCAGTTGATAAAATGTGAGCTCAAAACCAAAGCAATTTAGGGTAAGAATGAAAAAAGTATCAAACCCCTTTTTTAAAATGCCTTTCCCTCTGTAGGCAGATCAATTGTTTCTGCCAGGCTGAGCCTTTGACTTGTTAGGGCTTTTTGTCTTTCAGATCCAAGAAAAAACTTTACATACAGTTACAGGGCCTTGAAAATAAAATTTTTAAGTGGAAATACCAGGAGAGCCATTGCTGCAGAGAGTGGGATCTCACAAACCTTGCAGGGCAAAAATTCACCTTCATTCAATGTTCAGAGCACAGAAGCAATGGAGGATTTGGTCCTTCATGTCCTTCGCCGAAGCAGCTGCTCCACAAAAGTTAATTTAAACTTGTGGAATGTGTGGAAGAGGTATTTCCTACAATCTAAGATTAGACAGGGGATAAATGTCTCTGAGAGAAGATATTAGGCCCTGGCAGAGGTTGCTCAGAGAAATCGTGGCTGCCCCATCCCTGCAAGTGTCCAAGGCCAGAGCAGGGTGAGCGTGGCAGAGACTAAATCACCAACAACTCCTGAAATTAAAAACTAACTTTCCCTGGAATTGCTGAGGCCTCTGAAGGGGGGAATCTCAGTGTAAACACAAAATCACCTCTTTTTCAGGTCAGCAAGGTGCAAACCTCACTGTGGGTGCCACAGACAACCCCAGGACACGCAGCAGGGGCAGGGGCTGAGGCAGGGGGTGCCCAATTCTGCCCCACAGTAGCATCATGCCTGTACTTGCTGTCTAAATAAAACCCTGTTGCACTTTCAACGTTGCCCTAAAATTGACTTCAAGGGTCACAGAAAAGGCTAAAAACAATAAGGGAAAGGAAGAAAACCTGATGAATGGCAGAGAAATGTGACTGTGCTGGAGTGAACTGGGAGAGGGCAGGGTGGGATGGTGAGACATGAGGTTCCAGTCTCCCTGCAGGATAAACAGGAGGTGTCCCAGCTATTTGTACACCAGCTCAGGGCTGGCGACAAAGCTGTGGTGACCCTGAGCAAAGAGATTTCCTAAGAATTCAGTTTGGTTCCCAATCCTTTGAATTAAAATCCGTGAGTGCTTTGGAACCACCACGTTCCCTGCCATGGGCCACTGAGCAGTGGGAGCAGCAGGAGGAAAATTTTCTTGTCAAAATTTCTTGTCAAAATGGTCCCTTCTGCTCCAGAACTGATGTGGATGGAAAGCTGAGGGTGCAGAGTGACCATTGACCACCTGGGATTATTATGATGAGCAGATTTTAATTATTGGTAGGGATTTTGTGGATTTTCCTGCATACGCAAATATTAACCTGCGTTCATGCTTTGAACTTTACCCAGAAATTATCCCTTTTGTGGGTGCTGAGCATCAGCTCTGGAATTCTCTGAATAATGTCCCAGCTACAGGATTCTGTGAAGATGTAGGTTTAATCCAAATCCCCTGAAATGCAGAAAATCATAACAGGAAAAATGTAAAACACTCCATGCTCCTGTGTGACCAAGGGTTTATCACTGCACCAATGAACTTTCTCAGTATGGACTGTCCCAGCTCAGTTTAAAAGTAACTCATCCTCTCAGGTCCATCCTCAATATCTGTATTTATGTGATGCTGATTTTCCAGAACTGCAATGGTCAACGAGAGATCCCAATTTTAGCTCCGGGAATTCCTGGCTATTGACAACAGGAATTGATTTCAGCACAGAACATTGAGTTTTAGAGGCCCTCGAACATGAACTTATCAAAAGAGTTTTGAACCTTTGTTTTTAAACACATCTGATGTCAGGCTTGAGTTGTATCAGCTCCACTTAGAATTGGAGAAATTCTGGTGATTCTTGTGGGAGGGAAGGTTGGAAGAGCCGCATCCAGTCCAGCAGGTTGGGACACACACAGAAATTGCAGGAAATCCAAAACCTTTTCCACAGACTTAAGAAAAAGATTTAAATAAGAGAAAAGACTTAAAATAATATTATTTGAGTGGTGAGGCACTGGAATAAGTTGTCCAGAGATGTTGTGGACTCATTCCTGGAAGTGTCCAAGACCAGTTTGGACAGGGCTTGGAGCAACCTGGGATAGTGGGAAGGGGTGGAATGAGGCGGTCTTTAAAGCCCCTTCCAACCCAAACCCTTCTGTGGTTCTGTGATTCCAAAATTTTGGTGAGGTGGACAGTGATGGTAGATGTCATCTGATTCCTAATGAACATCAGGGATCATGGAACACTCAGCAGGAAAATTTAGGAAGGACACTGAGGAAGGAAGGGTCTGCTCCCTCTTTGCCCTGTTTCGAACATGAACGTGATGAAGGTGATTTTGCCCTCCACGCTGAAAGAAGGAAACAGATGAAATGTTTTGATATGAAAAGAAATTTTCCAGTTCCCCGTGCTGCCACAGCAAGGCAGGAGCTTTTTTGGAGTGAAGCAGGAGGGATTCCTGAGGGGGGAGGAGGAGCAGGGCTGGGGTGAGGAGACCCCCTGCCTCCCCATCCCATCCCATCCCATCCCATCCCATCCCATCCCATCCCATCCCACCCCATCCCATCCCAGGAACACTCAGACACGTCTAATTACACCCACCCCCCACTGTATTGACTTTAGAAATTGCTTCCTGTTAATTAAAGATGTTACCTTTGAAAATCTGCCTTGGCCACATTGAAATGCCTCGCTGTTTGTGCTGAGCTCTAAATGAATGGGGAAGAAATGTTTGTGTTCTGGGCTTTTATTTGTTTTTTGGCAAAATTCCTTGAATAAATTAGTAGATGATATCATTAGGCGACACTAGGTATATATTAGGGTACCCAACAGATAATTTAAGTAAATAGCTAACAAGATAAGTTCACAGGGCTCTGTGTCTGCACACATGCAGATATTCTATTTGAACTTAAAATACAATTACTTATCAAACGTCTCCATCGGGGCTTCACTCTGTAACAGACAGAAATTGCTGCACAAGGCGAGCCCAGACTGCTCTCTGTATTTTGACTTGTACTTTTGACTTTTTCTTCCTCTGGTAACCCCATTATTTTTGTCCCCACTCAGAGCTCTGACCTGTGCTACATGGAAAGTTTTGAGATGAAGTCATTTCTGGTTTGAGTTACTGGAGAGACTTTAATTCATCCAGCTGTGCCTGCTCAACAACAATTCCAGCATTCAGCATTGACAACACACCATCAGCAAGAGAAATCAAACAGAAAAGGCAGGCAGTGTTGAAAGGAACACTTAAAAACTGCTCTCATTTGTAGAATTTAACATCATCAAAACACTAAATGTAAATATGAGCAGGAGGAAAACGCTAAACTCATCAGTTAAGGTATTTCACTTAAAAAAAAAAAAGGCTTTTATTTTCTGATGGAATGTTAATGAAAACCCCGAAGGAAATATCATTGAACATAAAGGTGCATCTTAAAAAAAAAAAATAAGCTGGATCATTTGCTTTAAAGGACCTTGTATTATAAAACACATGATGTGTTTCCCTTGTTGAATATATGTTTAAACTCATGTTTTACTAGGAAAGAAATCCTGCCATTCCTGGTTTCAAGTACAAGCCAGGAATTCAGTGTGGAAGGGAACAGCTACATTTCAGTTCTAATGGACTCAGAAATCAAACTGAAAGTGTTTCAGGATTCCTGAGAGCAGTTATTGCCTTCAAAATAATTCCTTAAACTGGAATGTAATTAATAAATGTTCAGCCACGCATTATTGAATTGCCATTCCAAAAGAAATAAGGGAGTAAAACACCTTTTGAGGCAGAAAGAGACAAAATATAGATCTGCTAGGTGGTATTCAAGGGTGTAAAAATAATTTCTCTTGGAAGTCTTTTCCTTTTCAATCGATAAAGTGCAAAAGACAGACTGAATTTTTCATCTCCTTCCCTCACTGCCTGAGATGATGCTGCAACTGTCTTTTGGCAAAGGTGATGTTGATCCAGATGGAGATTTCCTGGGAAGGAAGGGAGATGTTCCTGCTCCTGCCTGTCTGGAGCCAGCACCACACATCCACCAAGCATTTCCACGTTCAGCTCACATGGGATTATGTCATTGCTGGGCTGAAAATTCAGAATTTGGTGATGCTCTGGGTGGGAAGCACCAGGAGGAGACAGAGGTGGGCACTCCTTGACTCTCCTCACTTGCTTTGTGGCCTTTCAGTGCATCCTCTGTACATTCTGGTCTGGCAACAGCGCTGGAATTTCATTTTAATGACCTGAGGTATAGATTCGATGGCTGACAGTGGCATCTGGTTTTAATTAAAGTGTGAGACTGGAGCAACGAGTGCACCCCGACACCTTCAGGGGCTTTACACCAGCATTCCCAAACCAGCAGCAAAGAGGAGCTGGGAGTGATGTGCTGTTGATCTGTAGCAGCTTTCTGGGAAGGACCAGCCTGACCCAACAGTTCCGAGCCGTGTTCCCACTTTTCCTGCTGATGTTGGATCTTGCAGCTCACTTTGGCACATCCTCACAGGCCAGGAATGCCCTCTGAGGTGTTTAAACAGACACGTGTTTTTAAGTGCTTCTTTTTTCCCACTTCAGATTGGGCATAAATAAATTTCATTTGTTTAACTGCCTTTTAAGTACAGAGGGAAAATTCCGGTGGTCGGACAGGCAGGAAAAACAGCGATTGAAGATGCAAATCACTTCTTTTCCCTTTAAACAATACATCCTCTGCTGCCTGCATTTCCCCAAAGATACTGCTGCAGCTACACATGGTTGAAGTCTGTTTTACCCTTCCTATAAGGCAACGTGACAAATGATTTAGGGGGAAGTAATCTCTAATCAGCAGAACTTCAGACCGCACGGCCCGGAATTATTGTCAATTTAATTCCATCTCCCCGACACAAAAACTCTGAAGTGTTTCTTTGCCGTTGAAGTTTTGCAGCTGAATAATAAATAAAAGAGGGTGCAGTACAAGTGCTGCATAATGTAATTGTCGGCTCTTTGTTCTTGTCAATCAGCCTGAACACGAGCTGAGTCGTCGTGGATGTCACCATGATCACATCCAGAGCGGGTGGCTCCGAGTTTGGGAAGGAAGTTCCTTTAATAAAGAGGAGTGAGGAGAAGGTTTCAGGTGCTTTATAAAACTTTGACTTCCCTCCCACTGCCAGGCAAGGAAGCACAATAATGCATGCATGAATTGCCAATGAATCAAAGGCCTGGGTTTTTTTTAATTCCTATTTTGACATGTACATACATAGCATTTTTAAGAGATAGCTCCAAGGTAGCTTCTCAGTCCTTGATCAGATCATGAATTTAATTAATTCAGTGTAGACATGTCATAGATTTAAACCCTTTAGAATTACATTTTTAATACAGATCTAACATTTAATGTCCTTTTTCATTTTTTTCTCGCCGAGTAAAAAAAATCCTTTAATACTCTGGTAGCAATTTTTTCCCTCTTATTATGAGACCGTGCCTCCTTCCTAATTATGTGGCTGCAAATTATTTACTGTAGTTTTAAATTAAGGAAGGAGACAAGTAATCCAGTGTAAAAAACACTGTTCCAACTTCAAGAAGAAATGAGTGTATATGTTTAATTTCTCTTTAGGCATCCAGCTGTACAGTCACTGTATAATGGAAGGTTTGAGACAAAATGGTCCCCCACCACCTTACCTCCGTGTAATGCAATTTAGCTTCATTAAATTACTGGAGGGCCAGTTACTTAAGCAGAATATTGATTTTCAGTCTGGGCCATGTTTAACATAATTCTGCGTAGGCAACAGCTAATTCTGCATTTGAATCTTGCACCCTAATGGAATTACACGAGGTGGCTGACCATGGGCAAGGCAGGGCCGGGCTGGGGGCTTTAACCCTTCCTCCTCCTCCTCCTTTTCCTCCTCCTCCTGTTCCGTGACTCCACTTCAAAAGGGCACGGCGACAAATTCCTGAAATTCCTCATTTCTTTCGTGGAGCTGCCTCCTTTCATCTGGGAATGTGTAGCCCCGAGCTAGGTTTTGGTACTGTAAAATATCCGTGGGGCTATTCTTCCTTCAGCAACCTATAGCTTGGTTTATGTGGCACCAGGAACAAGGTGGAATAAGAGATTTCCTCCAGTTCCCAACCCCAAACACCATCTGAACCTCACAGTTAAAGGATGGGTTTTGCTTTTAATTAAAAACCTGGTAAAATGAAGCCAGTCTTCGGCAGGAAAGTGTGTTCTTCCCATCGCTGGCTTGAAGGCTGGTCATTATTTTTATTTATTATTCTGTTTAATGATGAGATACAGTTTACAAGCCATTGAATAATAATAATTTCAAATGGTTCCCTGTGAGTTATAGTTTGTCAGTGTCTTAGAATTTAAATGGTGTGTGGGGAGAAATTGTGGTCATCGCCCACGTTAATGGGGGCCTTGGTGGAGGGGGCCTGATGCTGCCTCAGTGGGTTTGGGATTTCCAGTAATGGGGTGAAAGAGGCTCTCACAGGCCTCAATTTCAAGAATCCCTGCCCACTGGAATCCCCTAAATCAATCAAAAAATAGCAAATGGAAAATACCAGGTAGGGCTTTGGTTGATGATAGTTTTTAGTTTTTAAATCTAACAGGTAAAGTGTCCTCTTAGTTCTCAGTCCCTGGGGGATAAAATATTTCATCCTTCCACAAGTACAAACACTGTCCCTGCTTGGTTGGGAAATTTTGTGCAGAGGTGGGTTCATAAGAACATTTTCTTTCCCAGAAATGCTGCTACATGGCAGAGAATTGCTCCAGGGCACCTTAAAATGTTAGCTGGGAAGAGTCTGCTTTAAATGAACTTATTACGGCCACTCTTCTGCATTCAGCTTGTTTTCCACTCAGGTCCCCACAAGTAAATTGATTTTTAAAGTTCTTGCTATGTCATTGATGCTGCAAAGGGTTGAGTTCCTGCCTAACTTGAGTGCTGTGCCCCATCCTGTTGAATCCAGGGAGAAGAGAACAATTTGGGAGAAGCAGCTGGGTTTTGCTCCACCCTCTCCATGTTCAGACAGGGACATTTGGGGTGGAAAAGGATCATCAAATCCAACCATCCCCAGCACTGCCAAGGCCACCACTGCCCCATGTCCCCAAGTGCCACATCCAGGTGGTTTTTAAATCCCTCCAGGGATGGGGACTCCACCACTGCCCTGGGCAGCTGTGCCAGAACTTTACAACTCTTTCCACGAAGAATTTTTCAAATCTAAACCTCCCCGGGTACAACCTGAGACTGTTTCCCCCTGTTACTGGGGGTTCCCAGGCAGCCCTGTCATGGATCTGCTCGTGGATTCCTGGGTTTGGTGGGGTCCTGGGGTTTTGCAGAGCCTGCTGCTGTCATCAGGATGCAAACCACAGCTGGCCAGGGCCGTGCTGCTCATGTTAATTCCTCAGGACTTGCCTCTCACAGGCTCTTCCCACCTTCCCTTGGAAGTGCAGTGCTGTAGTCAGTGATTACTTCCATGGGCTGGGTGAAAATATGCAATATGCAAACCCAATTTGTCACTGGGAGTCAATAATTGGCGCCAGGTGCATTACTTAGCATCCTGTCAGGAATTTGGTGTGTCAGCTGATGGATAACTCTGGGCTGTCTCCTGACTTTGAGCATGGTTTGCTCCCTGTCACAGCCCGTGGTTGCCCTGGAATTTTGCATTTCATGGGTGGGAGAAGGTCTTGCTCCCTTCCCTGTGTCCTGGTGCTTCCTGTGCTGTCACATCTCCCCTCCCAAAATAAGGATGTAGAGGATGAACCCACGGATTAGCCATGAGGAAATGGACAGGGCAGGAGATACCTGTGAAGGACCAAACTTCAATTCTTTGTCTCTTCAGCTTTTCCCTTGATTTTCCACCAATTTTAACCCATGGATTCCACAGCAAGAAGCTCCATTAGTGCCAGAGAAGCTCCTTCCAGGAGGAGGTGTTCACCACCCTACACAAGGTAGCAGGATCTGGCCACATATAATTAATACAAATATGTGCATAATTTAAAGCTGCCCCAGGAAAGCCTTAAATTACATGATAACCATGCAGACACTGGCCTAGGAAGGAAAACATGGGGAGTCTCTATTAGTGAAATTAATTATATGTAAGATTGTCTTCAATAACCATGTGGGAATGATTAAGTAATCAGTCAAATAAAAGATTTAATAACAAATTCCCTATCAATTATCCATGAACACCCAGTAAAAATTAAGTAAAAATCATTTTCGACGCATTAATTTTAACATTAACAGCACTGAAAATATTGTAACATAATTAAGTGTAATTTCTTGTAGCAAAACACACTCATAACAGCAAAATAAACAATCCAAGGGATAGTATTTCCTGAGGAAAAGCAGCAGCTGGAGATGGGTGGTGGCACAGGGAGGTTTGGATGAGGCCAGCTGAGATGAGAATGTGGGAAATGGTGTTGTGGTGGCCATGCTCAGTGTGAAGGTCACAACTGTCCCTGTCCTGCTGTCCAGGCACTAAAAGGTAAAGAAATCCAACATCCCAGGTCTGCCAAAAACAAGACCTGAAGGTCTGGAATAAAGCAGGCTGCACCCAAAACTGATCCTAACATAAATGTTGCATTGGATGTCTCTAACCTGGCCCTTTCTGGAGAAATTTTTTGGTCTATCTCCACCTTGTTTGTCCTTTTTGGCAATCATTCCTTTTATTTTTGGGCAGATAAATTCACTTTATCACTACTACCTCCCCACTGTGCCACTGAGGATGGGAGTCAGCTCATTTATCTCAGCCTTCCAAGAGTTGAGTGTCTATTTTAGGTTTCACATCCAAGATATTTCTGTGGTTGATGGGGGGAAAGGGATATTTTAGCCACTTCTTTAAAGATGAAATTAATTGTCCTGTGGAAATATCTACTCCTCCTTATGTTTTAGATGACTGGCTTTCCCTAGAAATCGAAATTTTTTGGCGTTGAGTGAAGGTCAAGGTGAAAAGAAGCATCTGAGAGAGTGGCCCAGAGCTCAGTGAAGTCGATGAGAACATTTCTATTAACTTGAGTGGGTTTTAAACACGCTCAAGCTGCAATTTCCTAAAGGTGAAACGCTCTGGCTGTGCTAAAGGCAGAGAAATTGTGGGATGCATTAACAATCCATCTGGCCCAGTACCTGGCTGATGGCTGGGATGAATCCCTGCAAGTGTCCCAGGCCAGGTGGGACATTGGAGCAACCTGGGAGAGTGGAAGGTGTCCCTGCCCGTGGCACAGGGTGGAAATAGGAGATTTTAAGGTCCCTTTCAGCCCAAACTGACTCCTTTATTTTTAGGATGTGTCTCCCTTATATACTATTTTACACAGAGCAATTGGATTGGTGACAAAAAGACAAACCTCTTCAATCACATTGGTCAGACCAGAAGAAGTCCCTCCTAGGAAAAGGAATGAAAAACAAAGTTACAACTACAAAAACATGTCTCTTGTTTACAGAAAATTACAGAAAATTTACAGAAATTACAGAAAAGAATTTCAGAAAACCAAAACATCTCAGGCACGAAAACCAGGGCTACACCAAACCATTCCATGATTCCATGAATATAAGGATGGGGAGGATTTCCTTGTCTGTTTTCCCATCTTCAACCTCTGCATCTCAGGGACTTCCCGAGCCAGAGGTTGTGTTTAACAGCCTGTGAAGGACCATCTACATTGCAGAAAGTGTCCAGAGGCAAGGAAAACAACCCCAGACCAGCCAGAGTGTTTTGTTTGGCCTGCATTGCATCTGGTTTTCCCCCCAATGAAACATTAAAATAGTGGGATTTGATCTAAGCATTCCTGTGCAACTAAGAAGGAGCAACTTTCTGTGAGGTCCTTTGCAATAAGACCTCATCAAACCAGCTTGTAGATGCTGTGAGGGTTAGATTTTATTCCTAGATAACCAGGGAATGTGCAGAAACAATTGGGAGTGAAAGATTTTACTTTTCAAATGAGAAAATAAATTGCTTTTAAAAAATGTGCTTACTAGGGGGAAAGAAAGAAAATAATAATAAAATAATTTAAAAAAGCAACCCTGTTTTTTTTTTCAGGTTTGCGCAATCTTGCAATAATTCTGTAATAGTTCTTTCTGTATTTCTCATAAAGCCACAGTTTTCTTTGGATATAGGATACAACTGGGTGAAAAAAAGGCCATGTAATGAATATGTTTTTGTGTTGTTACCACAATGTTTGCTCCCACATCGGGGTTCTGCACACTCTGTTTTTCCAAAACCAAACTGAAATCTCCATCTATTCCTCTCACAGAAAATGCTAATTAGAAAGGAACTGACATCTACTTGGACTTGCAAAATGTTATTTATTTGCAATATTCCACGGGCAGCGGCTCACATGGTAATTGTGCTTTTGAGCAATAGTTAATTAGTCCAAATTCTGGAGTTATATTCGTGTTCTACAGAGTTGCTTGGACGGCTTGAATCTAGAGAGGGCTGGAATATTTTCAGCCAGGGTTTCTCGTGAAAAATAATGGTGGGGTTTCTTTTTCTTTTTTATCAAAATCTGAGAAATAACCTGCCAAACCAATCATTCCCTCCCAGGAGCCTTGCAGAAGGCCTGGATGTTAATTGCATTTAACCTAGAACAGCAGAGCAGGTTGGTTTTTTTTTTTTTCTTCTTTATACAATAACTAATATGTAAACTACTGTTGCACTTTGAAATTACTTTCACTTAAATTCTATTATTGGAGCTCCGCAGTGGAAGATATCCAGGGTCCATTTCATTAAAAAAGACTAATTACACTGGAAGCGTGCAACGTACCCGCCAATCTTCCTGGAATGACTGGAAAATGAGCATTCCAGAGATACAGCACACTTATTTGTCCTGGCATCCCTGGGAAAGGCTTCTACCAGGATGCAGGAGAGGCCAGAAATGAAATTCTGATTGGTAATGAAGGGCAACCTCTTTTTGTTTCTTTTTTTTTTTTTCCCCCCATAATTGCAGGAATTTACATGGATTGGCTGACAGCTAAGGCAGTGGAAATATCTCCCTGATAATTTCCACTGATAAAAAAAAACAAGGGAGAAAAGGCAGCTCTGCCACACCAGACCAGAACACGCTGTGACACGCTAATATTCCTTATATTTATTTATACAGACAGCCTGGAAACTCCATAAATTTTCTGGAGGAGGCTCTCACAATAAAAATACACCTTGTGGAACAAAAATATAAACTGGCAAGCTGATCACAGGGTGGATTGGAGGATAACAACAACAACTGTGTAATATTCCTGCAGGACACTGCCACATCCCTCCGGTTTGGGAAACCAGTTTGGGAAACCCAGCACCCATCAGCAGCAGTGCCTGGGAGGCAGAACTGGGAAGGATAAAGGGTTTTACTGGGTTTTGTTGGTCCATCCTCAGAAACTCCTGGGTTTGAGCTCTGATTTGGTGGGTGTGGAGCTTTCTGGAGAGTGAGGAGCACTGGGAACAGGCTGTGCTGTATCCCATGGGAGATGGTGATGGCTGAGCTGGGGTAGCTGTGGATTTGGGGGTCACCTGGCAGTTTTGGCCTGAAATCCCACCCTTTCTGGGGGATCTGCTCTGCTCACAGGGATTTCTCCTAGTTCTTTGGAAATTATTTTTTCAGTTAGGGATGGGGTGAGTCCAGTCCTTACCAACACTGAAATACTTGGGATTGGAGCTCTGGAATGGTGGGGAAATGCACCAATTACACTAAAAGTAATGAATGTGTTACAATTAACTAGAATTTAATTTAGTTTTTTAGCTACTTTGACTGTTCTGCTCATGTCACTGCTGGAGTAGGAAAAGGGTAGTTTGTAACCTGCCTCAAAGTTTTTGAGTGACATTGGACTTTGTCCCCCCACTGTCATAAATTCTCCTGCCAGCTTCTGGGTCCTTGGCCAGGGTTTTTTGTCCCTGGAAGTTTAAAATCTTGAGTGGCAGTTGCAGTCTCCATGACAAACACACCCTCACAGGTTTGGGAAATATTCCTTGTTTCCATGTCAAAATGCAGTACATTTTTTGTCTGCCAAGGAATCCCAGAATTCCAGAATGGGCCAGGTTGGAAGGGACCACAGGAGGGCATCTGGTCCATCCTCTCTGCTTTAGAAATATGATTATGGGAATTGCTGCTTCCCTGCTCCCTGGGACATGTTTTCCAGGGGTTTTATACCACCAAAAGCAATTTCTCTCTCTGTGTGTTGGGAGAGTTGGAGCCCAGAGTGGAGCTGGCCCTTTCCCAACCTGGGAAAAGAGTAAAAACAAGGCTGAGGATGCCAGAACTGGGAAAAGCAGGCCCAAGGTGTGCCAGGGACTGAAACCTTCAGCCTGGCTTGCTGTGCCACCCTGTCCCTGCCAGAAGCCATGGTGGGAGTGAGAATAATGCTCAATTCTTCTGTCTCACACGTTTCTGCATCCATGAATTCGACATCAGAGCAATTCCAGTTCTTTGTTCCCCCCGTTGGGAGAGTGAAAAATAAACACTTAGCACAAGGAGCAAACCCATGGACGTGCAGAGGTCCTGGTCCTTGAGTTAGGGCCATTAAAACATTGCAAAAACACTCGTGACACACTGGTTTGTGTTTCATTAGCAAAGCGTTCCTGCCAAAAAATGTGAAACCTTTAGAACTTGTTGGTGCTAAAAGTGCAGCTGACCTTGTGCTGTACCAAAATAATTCCTGATTCCACAATCCATCTTGTCTAAACAGTTTTATTTTGCCCTGGATGTACAAAATCAGGGAGTTCTGGGGTGGAATTGTGCCTTGCAGGAGCCCATGGCCGTGCTGGATGGGAAGGAGGACAGGGAAATGGGACACAGGTGAGAAATGTTCAGTGTGGAGTGATGGAGTTTAGGTTTGGCTCTGTGATGGGAGATGGGATGGGTTCTTGTTGTCATGGGTGTCCTTCAGACACCATGAAAGAGGAAATAAAAATTCAAAATAGAAATTAAAAATTAAAAAAAAAAAAAAAGAATTTTCTATTCATTATCTCCTGGTGCTTCTGTGGAAAGTAACAGGCTAAATTCTACTTATAGCAGGAAATAAATTTGCTGCAAGAAGAGATACTGGAGTGGGAGGATTTTTATGTGCTCTGTAAGACCAGGATATAGAAAAGTCCATGTCCTCCACACTACTGAAATAATTATTATTATTATTATTAATAATAATAACAAATTTGCTGGTCTAAATCCAGAAAAATATAGGATTTTTATCTCTCCCAACCTTCATCTTCCCAAGGTAGATAAAACAACAATTCCTGTTTCATTGCCCAGGCAAAACTTTTCATCCTGACAAATAAAGATATAGAAACTATTTTGTTAGGAGACTCTATTTTGTGCAATCCCTGTCAATTGTTTGAACAACTCCTCAGTGTATTCTGCACACTCCCAGCTCCATCTAAATAATATGAATGTCCCAATCCATTGATTTGTGCATTATGCTCATAAAGACATTACATTTGAACTTGATATGAAATAAAAGGGCTCTGGACAGTCAATACTCTTCAAGCAAGCACTTCAAAGATTTTATAGGAGGGTCACTGACCTGTTCACTGAGGTTGGCCCTCAGCTGTCCAGGGAGAGCCCTCTCCACGCTGGGGCTCTGAACCTGCCCTCTCCCTCCTTCCCAAAGCACCACACAAAGCAATAACTTATTACAAGCCCATGTTTCCAATTGTGCATACAAGGAAAAAAACATCCAAACAACGCAGCTGAAGAGAATCCCCCTCAGAGCTGAGGTTCTGTTTTATTGTTTCTCTTACCAGGTGTACAGTGCTCGATATTTGGAGTGATTGCTCTCCATGTAGGGCTTTAGCAAGCTGGGCTTTGCTCGTTCTCTCAGCAAGTGAGGAGCCCCTCCTGGCCCACATTTCTCAGGAATTTCTGGTCCACATTTCTCAGGAATTTAGCTCAAAAATGAACATAGATTTTATGTATTTATGTTTCAAGTGGAGACAAAACTGAAAAACAATTCACTCGTTGGCCTTTTTGAACTGTCCCCATGTTTGCTTTAAAATTCCAGTGCTTTGGGGTGTTATTTTTGAATCCAAACCTTTCCTCACCAAGTGTCACCCTGGGCTTGGTTAGGAGCATCTCTGATTGCGTACCTGCCAAAAATCCTTTTTGGGGAGGTTATGACACTTATGGTGGCACCAACTTGGAGGTGGCTGAACCAGAGGTCCAAATTCTTCACTTTGAGACTCTTTGGTAAGAAAAAAAAATAATTTGTTAAATTTTGATAGGTCAGACCAATTGAGAGGTGGATTCCACTCTGGAATTAGTAAAAATGTGCATCAAAAAGATGTAAGGCCAAAATGTTCTGTATGCCCAGGCACATCCCTGCCCTGTGAGCTCAGTGAGACATTTGTACACGGCCAAAATTTAGGGGCAGCGCTGAGACAAAGGAGTTTATTTGTAATCAGAATTCCCTTCGTGAGGACGGTGATTTATGGACATTTCTAAAAGCAGAAGGACTCGGTGCCATTATTTAAAAGGCTGGGCTGCTCGGAGTTATTTATAAATACCAATACAGCAGAAACAGTTTCTAACTTGAGGCAGAAAGATCCAATTCATCACGGGATTCAGCGGGAAAGGGACGGCTCGGCGGGAAGCGGCGGCAGAGGGAGAGAATCCTGATGCAGAATCGAATCCACACAGAACAAGTGGCTCTTTCCCCTCCAGAAATCAAACTGCAAAATGTAAAATAAGTAGAAATAAAGACCAAATCGTCCCAAACTTGTTTTTTGGTTTTTTTTCCCTGGTCAGACCATGCAAAAAAACCCCCTAAAACTCACAATGGAGCAACTTCCATTTTAGATCAGTTTCTCCTCCTCTCGCATGGTCTATTTATTTTTATTGGTTTGTTTCTCATTAAATCCTTCAATTACTCTGCAGTGTAAAATGGTGAAATTATTGGCATGTGCCACTTTCATCATGTATTTGAGTTTGCTTATTACACTTGCAGAAAATGCTTGAATGGTATTAGGCTCTGCTGTGGATTGAGACAGAGTTAATAAATATTATTTGGTGTTTTTTCCCTGAGAAGCACTGCTTTTCTTGATTGTTTTTTACAGTTGGATTGGGAATATTGATTTATTCACCACTGTTACAATAATTGTATACAAGGAACAAAAAATGCAGAGGTAACATTTCATCAGCTCAAACAGATTAATTAGTTGTAGTAGATTAGGCACAGTGTTACACAGAAAGATTTGCATTTAGAGGAAGAAAAAAGTTCTTTTTTTTAATCTTAAAAAAGGCAAGAGAATTTAATAGAGATGTGATACACTGAGCTGCTTGGCTTATTATTCAATCAGTGCTTCCAAATGAGCATTAAAGGGCAACTTTAAATATTAACTCTTCTTTCTAAAATAAAAATAATGTGGAATTGTTGGATGCGGGGTGTGGAGTTAGCCCTGCTCTCCACACTCTTAAAAGAAAAGTTAACTTGGTTTTGCACATTAAATTTCGAATTCTGTAGAAATTATAAGTCAAGGCATAACAGAAGTAGAGACATTTAAAAATCAGAATTTTATTTTCTGGCATTCTGGGTGCATGGAAGCGAAAATGTTGTTTGTATTTTTCCCTTTGTGCCCAGAATCAAGGTGAGCTCCAATGCAGAAGGTAAATATGACTGTCTTTTGTGTGAGGTGAGGTTGGCTTGGCCGAGCCACTGAAATTTATTCATTAAAGGTTATGAGGCATTAACAAGAGTTTAAAAAGTGTCCTGGTTGTTCCCTATTTGACCCCTTTCTGCAGGGAATTGAAATTTCCCACTGCTCTGGACCACTGACACCACGAGGGTAATTAAGCAATTTCCCTCAAGGTTTCGAGTTTTAACATCTCTCAGCACTGAAATAGAGAAAGAGAAACATTTTTTATCACCCTCCCAATTCTACAGAAATCTACAGAGAGCGGCACACCGGGCCCTGCCTGACATGCTGATTTCCCTTTTAAACCATCTGTTAAATCATCCTGGCTTGCAACATATTAGACATTATAAATGCCCCTAATTTTTCAAAGCAGTGCACAAAGATTCAGCTGCTTGGCTTTCAGCGGATGCCGTGCCATCCCACCCCAGCCATTGAGAGACATTAAACATCCAGAGCTGCTTCCACAGCCTGGAAAATGCTGCTTTTTTGTCAGCCTGGCAGTGCACAGCATCTTTCAATCTGGCTTAAAGGGCCACTGGAGGGATGCTCTGGTGGTGCAGGATCCTGGAGAGAGGCACAGAGCTGTCACAGTCCCCCCCTGGTCCCCCCTTGGTCCCCTCCTGGTCCCTCCTCACAGCTCCAGTGCCCACACAACCCAAGGATGAGGTTGTCCCAGTGTCCAGCAGTGATCCCAGCTGCTCTTGGGCCCAACACAGAGAATTCCAAGTCTTTTGGGAGCACCCTGGGGTTTGCTCATCCCAGTGTGGGAGGAGAACCGAAATCTGTTCGATTGTGTTTGCAGCAGTGCCTGGAGGGGGATGGATGAGGCCCCTGGGATGAAGTTGGGCTGGGGGAGGGTTGTCCCCAGGGCTGGGAGCCTTTCCCATGGACTGTGCAGAAGTTATGGTGTGGAGTGGGGTGGGGAGAATGCTCAGGGCACCCCGTGTCCCCAAACACCAGGAACAGGAGCACAATCCCAGCCCTTCCCACTCCAGTCCATTTATCCCAATTCTCCTCCTGGCACTTTGGGTCTTTTTTCCAATAAATTTATCTGCCACGTGAATTACAACTTGCTGATTTACCACTGAGAAGAAGGGCAGAGCTGGCCCTGGATCCATCCTCCCCCAAGCCCGGATGTGGTAGGAAGCAGGTAAGATCTGCCCATAGGTCTGTCCTTCCCAGCCACCAGGTGCTGCTCCCTAATGCTCCTTAATCTTGAGAAGTGGTACAGCCTTGGATCACAAATTAAAGGCCTTGTCAATACTGGGAGACATTAAAAAAAGAAAAAAAAAAAAAGGTTAAGGAAGGTTAGACTTGAGCCATAAAACCTCTGTCTGCACTCCCCTTGGTCTGCACTGTTTCTTCTGAAGGGAAATGCTGGAATATCATTATGGAGCCACACATGCTGATTTCTCTGCAAAACACCCTCAAGGATCCCGACCAAGAATTGATAACATGATTCCAATGAAGCCCAGCTCAGAAAAAAAGATCAAATCCATTGTTTGTGAGGCTGCTCGGGCTGCCCTGGGCACTGGTGAGGCACTGGGAGGCTTTGGCAGGCTCTGACATGAGAAAGGAAAATCTCCTTGATGCCGAGCTGCAGCCAGGGATGCTGCTCCTCTGAAAGGGCAGAAATCAAGCAACAAGAGGAGTTTGAAAGTCTCCAATCACTTCACAACAGGAGGGCAGGGCTGGATGGGATTTTGGGAAAGAATTGCTCCCTGGGATGGAATTCCCAGAGCAGCTGTGGCTGCCCCTGGATCCCTGGCAGTGCCCAAAGCATTGGGGCTTGGAGCAGCCTGGGACAGTGGAAGGTGTCCCTGCCCATGGCTGGGGTGGAAACTGGATGAAATTCAAAGTCCCTCCCAACCCAAACCATTCCAGGATTCACTGAACACACGTTGGGTGTTCCCAGGGATGAATTTTATTATTTATCAAAGTGCCAGGTTTGAACTGACCTGGTTTTGTCCCTAATTTGTAGCCCTGGGCATGAGCTCCTTGGTGCAGGAGACATTTTGGGGAATTCTGCAGCAAACCATCCTCTTCTCCTCCTCCTCCTCCTCCTCCTCCTCCTCCTCCTCCTCCTCCTCCTCCTCCTCCACATGATGGATTTATAAACTTCCAGCAAAATTTTGCTCCATCCTGCTGTATTTAACCTTCAGATGTGTCTTTCTGGCAGACAAAGAACAAAATATTCCAGCTGCTATGAAAGATAATCATTAAGGTGATCTAACTCCAAAGATCAATAATATCTCTCCAGGACTCTTCAAGGGTTTCTGTGATATCTTCTCTCTCATTAAAAAATCATATTAAAAGATGATCGGGTAAAGGGGGATTTGATAATTTCTCCAACATTATGGAAAAAGTTTTATGAAACATTTGCTCATCTGAACAATACTTGGATGAAATAACTTAATAAAAATGAGCAGGTTAATATGTATTTATTATACTTAGGCAGTTTCTTAAAATATCACTAATTATATTATAATTATATTATAATACTAATTATAGTAACTAGGAAATGACTTTCCTTTTGAAGATTACAGGAGACAGATCCACTCACTTACTGGAAAAAAAAAATCTCAGTTTAACATATATATTCAATTAAATTTGCATTTTAATTAATTTGCTTGACCAAAACAGCAACAAACTGGAGTTGGGAAGGAGCATCCATGGTGACCTGATCCACACTGGGCTCATTTGGAAGCACAGCTGAGGTCAGGGATGGGGATGGGGATGGGCATTTTTCCTGATATGCAGCAATTCTTTCAGGGAATCCCAGGATGATTTGGGTTGGAAGAGACCTGAAATCCCACCCAGTGCCACCCCTGCCATGGCAGGGACACCTCCCACTGTCCCAGGCTGCTCCAAGCCCCAATGTCCAACCTGGCCTTGGGCAATTCCAGGGATCCAGGGGCAGCCACAGCTTCTCTGGAATTCCTATATAATTTTTTTCCAGGTCTCTTGCCCTTTGCCTTCTCAGCTCAGCTTGGCTGAGTCAAGAAGGGCTTGATTTTTGACTAAAATAAACTAAAGATAGCAATGAGAAAAAATAGAGGTGCTTAAAGACAACAGGGAGAGCCAAGATTTGCCTTACACTCAAAAAACCTCTGCCACAACAATTTCTCCTCTTCTTTTAGCCTGATAGCTCTATTTGGCCGCTGCTGAAAAACAGTTAAAATATAAATATTATGAAGAGAAAGGAGTCTATGGCTCTGAACCCCTCAGTGAGCAGATTTGCTGTAGAAATCAATGACATTTTTACCTAATCACTTTTCAAACAAAGCCACGTTTTTGATTAAATCCTGTGCACGGCCACACGGCTCTCGCTGCTTTTCAAGCTAATCAAGTGTTACACTTCAGACAGAGGAAAATATTGTATTTCATTTCTACACCTCCTTTGTCCATGACAAGGCTATAAAATTTCTGCTTTTTCAGCCTTACAACTCTTGCAGCTTTCGGATCCTTTTGCACCTGTGAAGGTGTTTACTCAGCTATGAACACAATTATGACATGCAATAACAGTTGCCTTTCAAACAAGCATCTGGAAAACCAGGGGTAGTGTGGATTCAGACAGTGGCAGAATTTGGGAAGACTGTTAATGATGAGAACTCTCATTTCTTTCCCTGAGCAAGAAATCACATAGAGAAAGAAACAAAAAAAAAACAACAAAAAACCCCCCATAAACAAACAAACATACAAAAAATCCACAAAAAACCCTAACAAAAAACCCCAAAAAAACACCAAAAAACCAAATAAAAATAATTAATAAATAATTTTTAAAAACCCCTAAAACTGCCTCAAACGAACCAAAATACCCACAAAAACCAAAAAAAACCCACCCAAAACAAACAAAAAACCCCACAAAAAATACCACCGAAAAAATCCCCAACCCCACAAACAAACAAACAACCTCCTTCCAAAAAAAAAAAAAAAAAAAGGAAGACAAGGGGATTAACACTGAGGATTCTAAAGAAATTTAAATATAAACCCAAAACTAACATGAGAATACTCTTTGTTTTAATTTATAAACAATGTTTCCCCCAAGTAAATCACACAGTGACTGATATTCCTATAAAAACTTTATTTACAACAGAACTGTACCAGATTAATGTGTTCATCCTCCTGTTCCACCAAAGCCAAAATTCATCAAGCAGCACGATTTGCATCCCAAAATATTTGGGGAATCCATCAGCTGGAATTTGGGCAGTTTTAGCTTTAGTTTAGTTTAAAGTGTCCACAATGTCTGGGAGCACATTTCCTGGGTGTTTCATCCCACAGAAACCTTATCCTGGAGAGAAGCAGGGACAGGACTCCCCACCACGAAGAGCAGGGCTGTGGTCTGGGGATTCCTCCAGGAAACTCCTGGGAATTCCCTTGGGAAAAGGTGACCCTCCAGATCTCCTCCCTGCATCAAATGGGGTGTCAACCTGGAGAGAGTGTCACTCTGCACCTCTCCCTTTTTTCCTAGTTGGAAAAAAGGAAAAAAAGGAAAAAAAAAAAGCTAATGTCACTGCCACGAGGCAGTTGTCTCCCTAATAATACAGTAAATATCCATAATATTCTGCAGATTTGTTGTTGTAGCTGTTGTTCTGCATTTGGAGATTGGATAAAAGGAGGAAAAGGAGAGGTGGGAACAAAACCTGCAAATTGGGGTGTGGATGCTTCAAAAAAAAGCCACAGATGCCCTTCAAAGCCACCCCTGCTCCTGGTGTTGTACAGAGAGAGATTTGGGGAAATATCTTGTCTGTCCATGTCAAGAGCAGCAGGAATTTGTCTCCAGTTTCTCTCCCTGCTGTGGAGCTGATGGGACACAGCTGCTGCTGCCAAGGACAGGTAAAAAATCACCAACATCAGGAACTGAGGGAATTTTCCTCCCCTATCCTGAACATTCAGGGCTGGGCTGGACCGTGAGACAGCAACACACAGGGTGAGACACCCCTGAGGATGAGAGGGAGAACTGAATTCCCTCCAAATACCCAGGAAGAAAGGGGGAAAAAGTGAAATTTCCAAGGAATTAAAAAAGAAGAGGAAGAGATGTTGGCTCACAAAGCAACCTTGGGGAGGATTTAAAAAGCCAGGCAGGAGTTTTGCCCAGCTGTGTGGGATAAAACTGTAAGTTCAGCAGAACAGAGCAAAGCTGATCTGGAATAGTTTTAAATGTCTTTTCCCTCATAACTAGATTATTCAGTACAATGTCATTTGCTGCCACTGACATTTTCTTTAAAGTCATAAAGGCCTACATAGTAATAAAAGGGCTCAGAATAAAATTAGGAATATCATGTATAAATTATCTTTAACCTTAGCTTCATTTGGACTGTGACTTTTTAGACCTGATCAATTTTCATGAAACTATCCACATAAAACTGTGAAAAAATATTTGATCCTTGGCTCTCATAAAGCTCCTGTAACAAGCCTGGCACTTTCTTGATACTTAATAGTGATGTTGGTGTCTGTCTCTGTGGGCAATTCTATAAAACCAGGGATAATGTCTGAGGTTTAATGCAATTTCTCGGAGCATTGTTATGGAAAACATCTACCCAGCTACAGGCATTTTATGTTATTTGTACATAGCACACGTTTACCCAGTTGCTGGTTAGTTTTCAGAGAGGGAACAGACAACGTTTGGTGGGTTTTTATCCCCTCCCCTTTTACAAAGAACAAATTGTTGTGAGGTTTTTAAGGTCGATTTTTCAGCACGGCCCCTCTAATAATGTTGAAATTGTGGAAGTATCCTTGTGTGCTCTGTAAATGGGAAAGGTATTGAATCATGCAGTGTCTGGTATTTTACCCAAAAAGTTTCATACTCATACTGAACACCTTTTAAACCATTCAATAAATGACATTTTGCTCTCCAGAGGTACCTGAAGAAGGGGATGGAGGCAGCTTTGAACAATATTTGTCCTCCCCCTGGTGAATTAGTTGCCAAAATATCCTGCCAGCCAAAACCAGTGGCTGAGAAGGTTAATCATGACCCAAGGAAACAATAAAACATAAAATTTCAGGTCAAGCACGTATTTAAATCAGAAGCAAAGTGAAAAGTGCCCAGTGGCTCCTGCGTGCCCTGGTGTCTGCCAGGTGAGGATGCAGCTGGGATGTTCCAGGGGGAAGAGCAGGAAAATCCTGATTGTCTTTGACCTCCAGAGCTATTAAGGGATTGAAGGGATATAAAAGGGTGGCACCAGCAGGAGGAGGTGCTGGCCATGGTTGGCTGCTCATCCATGCCCAGGTGAGCCCTTGCTGTGGGGGAGGATCTGGGTGCCTGCAGGAATATCAGCACTCCTTTGCCTGGCTGGGCTGAAAAGCTTTTGGGCTGGTGTCTGTGGTGATACAATCCCTACACCTCCACCAGGTGCTTCCAAATAGGGAAAGAGTCTCAGTTTTCCTTTGGACATTTTAGGGAGTTTAGCTGGAAAGTTCTGTGGGTTTCTCATTGTAATTGGCTCAGAGCCAGCCCAGAAGTGTGGGTTGGACTCCAGAAATGTAACTCAAAATCTGTTGTTCATCTCATAGGGCCAAGGGCCAAAAAGCCCACCTAAAATGTTGAGTACTAAACAGAGAGAACAAAAAAACTCCATGCTTTTTGAGGTGTTGTAGCAAGTAGGAGACTTGTCTGTGTACTGTGATCAGCTTTGTTTTTGGTTTTTGTATTATTTTCCTTCTGTATTAAAATCTTTTTGATTTTTCAAGGCACACTCCATTGTGCTGTCTCTCTAATTAACATTAGGCATGTTTCTGCCAGGCTGGCCCTCAGAAGTGTGGGTAAAACCCATAGTTATCCACCCCAAAATTTCTAAAACTCTACAGACCTTCCATCCAGGATGGGCACAGACCTGAAAAAACGCAGGTTTACTCCTGGGGAAATTAAAGTTGCTTTCAACATTGTGTCTGAGAGTGTGGGTGGGTAAAAATGCTCTTTCCAAGGAAAGCTCTGCATTGGTGTCCTGCTCATCCTGGTGCTTTCTGCTCTCTGGTTGTCACTTTAACACTGCTGCCTGTGTTTTGTTCCATTCTGAAATTAGAATTAATCAAGGGCTGGATTGTGAGGTGTCCAGGTTAACCTTTCCTCACACGTCCCATATTTTATGCACTAATAGGAATTCCTGTGAGTGGTGTATTTGGAGAGCCTGACAGCAGGATGAAAGCCAACTGCTCAGCACTGCTGTTTGTTTCCTGGAAGAGGGATTTCTCAGAGAGAGGGGGAATGGCATAGAGAGGAAATTAATTTCATCTATTTCAAGGTAGCAAGTGGCAATCACATGTGGTTTTTAAATCTCTTAGAGGTCATTCTTCACCACATATCCCTGTTCAGGGCAAGGCACAGTGGTGTGGCTGATTTTGGCCGAGGGACTGATTTTGGCTAAAGTCACAGCCCTCTCCTGTGTGGTCATGGGCAAAGCCTTTGATCCTGCCTGGATTCCACCTGGGATGTGGGAGCAGCACAGCTGGGCACAGCTGGGCACATTAATGATGGCAAAATGCTCTGGTGTTGTCACAGAATTCCTGAATGGTTTGGGCTGGAAAGCACCTAAAAAACACCCATTCCCACCCCTGCCATGGCAGGGACACCTCCCACTGTCCCAGGCTGCTCCAAGCCCCAGTGTCCAACCTGGCCTTGGGCACTGCCAGGGATCCAGGGGCAGCCACAGCAAATCTGGGCACCCTGTGCCAGGGCCTGCCCACCCTCCCAGGGAACAATTCCTGCCCAAAATCCCACTTAAACCCATCCAATTTCACTTTGAAGCCATTCCCTCTTGTCCTGTCACCCCATCCCTTGTAAATTGTCTCTCTCCATTTTTCCTGTTTACTTCTTCATGCCTTCAAGGCCACACTGAGCTCACCCCAAAGTTTCTCCACTCCAGGCTGAACATTCCCAACTCTCCCAGCCTTTCCTCCCAGCAGAGCTGCTCCATCCTCTGCTCATCCTGGTGCCTCCTCTGGGCTCTCTCCAGCAGCTCCACATCCTTCTTGGGGTGAAGCTCTGTGATTTCATACACAGGTTCTTCCCTGTGTATGAAATCCCCTGCTCCTCACCAGCCCTCAGACAGCTCAACATTTCCACAACAGACAGAAAATGAGTTTTTCTGCCCACTGCTCATTAACAAAGAGCAAAGCAGCTCCACAACAACTGCTCTGCCTTGCTGTGGGCTGAAGCCACTTCGTCCCATCCTCTGAGATGAACGAGGAGGTTTCCCAGCTAGTCTGGAGCCCCCTAAATCACTGCTGTATTTCATGGCAGCCCTTCAGCACGAGATGGAGTGGGTGAACATATGTTTACATTGCTGATAGCTTTGAACTATAAGTTCTGCTGCATATTAATGGCGTATTTATGCATGGTAATTTAGTGTGCACGAGTCATTTATCTAATAAAATGTTAATTACTAGTTACTAGGTATATTTATTTACAAATTGCCCTGGAACTTACAATGGAAATTTCATCCTCTGGTCTCTTTTCAAGGAGAGGTTCTCCACCTCTTCTTAATGCAATCTTTTCCATGAAAAATGGAATTTCTTTGTGCTCTGTTATATACTGAGATATGATCCAGCAGCTCTGCATCCCAAAACACAATGTGAGCAACTCTAATGGATAAAAATCTTCCCACAGGATCTGATCATTCAAAATAGGTTTGGGGATCTGATCTGAAACAAAAGAGGGAATCTGAAATGGGGAGTTCACAGTCTCTCATTGATTATTTTTTTCATTCTGTGATAATGGGAATTAGACACCCATCTTCCTAAAGGGTTTTATGGGATCTACTGTGGGTTTATGGCATGGGGGGGTCAGAATTAAATAGCTCAGACCCCAAGGCCTGCATGCCCTGTGTTCAATGGGAATCCTGCTCGGGGAGGGCATTTCTGGGACAGAGATTTGGAGAGGGGCAGGAGGTGTGAGAGGGGAGGTGTGAGGGAGCTGTGGGTCTGCAGCTCCCTATCCCCCAGTCCAGTTTTCCATCCTGTGACTGTGCTCTGGCTCTGAGGTGCAGCAAAGCTGAGGATTTAGGATCACATTTCCCACTTTCCATGGACTGCTCAAATTTATGGCCCAGTTTTCCCACGGATACTCCATTGTCCTGCCAAGTGGAGGACCACAAGGGTCCTTGCTCCAAAGTAGCAACCTTTTTTTAGTTTTCCCAGCTGAAAATGAGCTCCTGTCCAAAGGAAATCCTCTGGTTTGGGGGGGAATACATCAAGAAGAATCATGGGCATCTCTAAATATTGCAATGCAGATGCGTATTTTTAAGAAAATCCGGCATCAGAGTAGCAGAATTATGGCAGCAGGATGAAATCTTTCATGTTTTATGGTATTGGTCCAGCAGCATTATAACCTCACCCTCTCCAGAAGGCTTTAAATCCTCATATTTATAATATGTTGATGCAATTTTAGTTTTCTGTCGGACAGCAGATCCTAACAGTTATGGCAAAGCTCCTCTTTGCTTTTTTTGCACTCATATTTACAGAGATTGAACTTGCAAACTGGTCAGCACTTAAACAATCTTGCTGGCTGGGTAAGAAGAGGTTTCAACCCAGTGAAAAAGTGCCTTGGCATATTCAACACATTTTATCATCTCCCTTCTCATCCTGGCTTGATGTTTCTCAGAGTAGAACCACAGGAGTTGATGGAGCTATTTTTAGAATGTAATATTTGGTCACTTGTGATTTATTTTTTATTTTTTATTCTCCTTTCTGATAGCTTTTGCCTTGCTGATGTCACCTTTAACAAATCAGGGCCAGGTTGGACACTGGGGCTTGGAGCAACCTGGTCTAGTGGGAGGTGACCCTACTCATGGCAGGGCTTGCAACTTAAATGAGATTTAAGGCCCCTTCCAAGAGAAACTATTCCATGATTCCATGATTCTGTGCCTGTTAATGTGTACCCAGGGCCTTGTGAAAATGCTGTGGGAAGGAGCTTCTCTGTGGTGGTTTGGATGGGGTTTGGTGTGGCAGCCAGAGCCAAGTGCTGCCCCAGTTTGGGTGAGCATTTGATTCCAGGTGGGATTTTGGATTTTTGCTCAATCAGAGAGAAATCAGAGTTTTTACACAGTGGGGAGGGTGCCTGGCACCTTTTGGGATGTGCAGGGAGCTGCTTGTGCACTTTCCAAACACTTCTGAGCAGCAAAGAGAACTGAGCAGAAAAAGGGTTTCTGGAGGCGGTGAAAATTATACATGAACACATCAGCCTGGCCAGGAAAGTTTATGATGTTCAAAAGGGCCCAGCCTGTTGAATTTCATAAGTTGTCTCTGTTCAGAGTAAATATTTTGTATATGCACAGCCATATATGGCATCTGAAATTTTGGGGAAGGGAAAAGATTTGTGCCTGAACAAAAAGAGTTGTTTCTGTTTGGTCTTGTTCTTTGGATGTTAAGGGAAGAAATGTGCTCTAAGAAAAGGCCCAGTTTGCAGGAAAAATCTCCCAGCACATCCCACATTCTGGCTGGCTGCTCCCTGCCTGTTGTAGACCAGCAGCACTGTGATCTTGATATTCAAAAAAAAAAAAAAAAAAAAAGTGGGGGGAAAGATGCAGAATCCTGAGCCTCCACATTTTCCTTTAGCACAGACAGGATTTCAGAAATTAGAGTGTCCTCTCTGGGCTTCAGATGGAGTAGAGGGTAAAAGATTTCAAAGGCAGTTTTAATGAAAGAGAAATACTGAAAGGAAGAACACAGGGAGCAGTGACACTATAGTTCTGCTAAATTTTACATTTAAACTAAGAGGCTAATCATAATTTATTCTGTCAAAGAAATGACCTATATGTAAAGAAGACAAAATATGACTTGATGATTAAAGACTGGAAGAAATATCCTCTATAGTTATGTCAGTACTTCATGCTACTGTATACGTAATCTAAAGCAGTGTTTGAAATTTCTCCTAATTATATTTGGAACCCGGACCATCAGGTCCTCGGGGAGATGTTGAGTGTATTGCAGGGATGTGGCAGCTTCCCTGCACTGCCACTTCTGATGGCACATCTGAGTTAAAGCTTTTTTTTTTAAATGCTTTCAGCCCTGGGAAGTGGTGAGGGCTGGGTGAGGAAGGACTCCTTGCAGGTGACTGGGAAATATGCCCAGCAATATCCTGGTGGAGGACCAGAGGCTGCTGGCAGTGGGAGCTTCCTTTCTATTGCTCAAAAAAAGTCATTTCTCTAAAGAGTCCAGGGCGGATTTCTTTATTTTTTCTATTTATAGTCGTGCTGCTTGGCAGATAATTTTTTTGTGGTGGCCTCGGGGCAGTATAAAAGTGCAGTTCTTGGTTTGATCTCAGCTCCAGCAGAGAACCACGGATTGTGGTGTTCAGGTGGAGGGGTCTTGGCACTCAACCACAGCCTCCCAGAGCAGGGGGCTCCATTTAGGGTATTTGTAGCTTAATAAAGAGACACCATGTTCAAGTACTTACAAAGCTTTCCAGGAGCTGGAGGATGTCCTGATTAGGCAGAGATGAAACAGGGAAAATTCCCTCTTTGATGTCCAGAGCAGCTCCCTCATCTGTGGTGCCACACAAATTTGCCATTAAATCCCAAAAAGAAGAAACTCCATCGGTACCAACTCAATTTTGGTACCAACAAGAAAAAATTCATTTGTGTTTATGGTGAAGAAATCTGAATCAAATGAGAAAGTGCAATTAAAGCTGAACCCAAACTTGGTGCTGGTGTGAAAAGTTAAATTCTATTCCACTTGAAAGGAAACAAACTTGTTACATTAAATAATTAAAATCACTCAGAGGTGTTTCACCATCACAGATTCCTCCAAATACAGAGTGCAATATCAAATCACTTTTTTCCTTCTAGCAATTAAAACAGAAATGTAGAGAATTTTACTTTTTCCCTAATTAAAACAATTAAGGAGAGAATCATTTTGGTCCATTGATGTTCCTGCAGGATGATCTAATAACTTCTGTATTTAGTTTTTTATTCTCTTTGTGCAGGAGATAAGGAAAAAATAAATGTACCATGAGTATAGGACCGTTCTGAAAACAAACAAAAAAAACCCCAACCCCCACCAAAACTTTGCAAATAATGAAAAATCCTTTTTCAAAATCTTGATGAGGTACAATAGCACATCCATGAGCAAATTCCACTTCAGTCCGAAGAGAAATACCCATAAGAAGTAAGAGTTCAGAAGAAAAAAACAATTGTTAAAACCTGATTTTTTTTCTTATGGAGATGTAGAACCCAGGTCCCTCCGCCTTGTGCTTTGGGGATGTCCAAAATTCTCTCAGGCTCTCAATCCTTGAATTGAGATTAAATACTGAAGTGATCTCCTGCACTCAGTCCCTGAGATCTACCCAGGAAAACTGAGTTTCTCTGGAGAAGATTAACACAATTTTGTCCTGCTCTGCAGGTGCTGAATTTACTTTGAGTCCATTTCTCTTAGGTTTTTTTTTTCCCATTTATTTATTTTCCTTTTGTCTTAAATGCCCACTTGCTCTTCTCCAAAACTCAAACCCACAAACCCAGAACGTTCTCCCTGTTCCTGTTTTGTATCTCACAGCTGAGATACGTAAATTGCAGGTGTTCCAAGGAGAATATAATTGTTTTACTCTATGCCAGTGGATTCCCTCTGTTCATTGGTATCAAATTTTCAGCAGGTCCATTCCTGCCTTTGGAAATCCGAAATCAACACTTAAGGCTCATTACTCAAACGAAATAATTATTTTAATTTTTTGCCATACATAATACATTAAATGTTGCATACATTTGCATATCAAGGAGAATCTTGATTACAAAAAAAAAAAAAAAAGAAGATATCCATCCCCTTGTTATCATAAGATTTTTTGTTGCTACAAAACCATGGGAGGCGAGTATGCAGAAGTTATGGTTGCCGAGCAACTATAACAGCACAATTTACTGCCTAAGTATTGCAGATTTAAAAAAAAAAAAATACAAAAAAAAAAGCACTGGCAACATCAACAATCACCACGTTATTGCTCTTCCCCAGTAAGAGAATTATATCCCGTAATGAAAATTATTCAATATAAGGTCTGTGATATTGTATTAATTTTCTAAAATGTATTTGACTTGAATTTACTCGCAGTTTCTCAGTACTCCCTAGGATCATTATAAGATCATCACTGAAAGCCAACTATTTGAGCATTATAAAAAGATTTTGCAAAGAGGATGGAAAGCATTAAGGATTGCAAGTTATCTCCCATTCATACTCTTCCTAGATTTTAAAAGAAGGAAATCCACCCTACGTTGCAGGAGGCAATGTGCCAGCAAGAGGAAAATGGAATCTTGCTTCTCTTTTTGGGCACTGTGGGGCTCTTGGGAATTTGGATTTTGCTCCTCTTTTCAACTGGAGGCAGCGTTTTGGGCACAGGACTCAGTGCTTCTGGTGGATGGAGACAAAATCCAGGTCAAGGATGGGTGTTGGCCTTGGAATTGAGATGCACCTGTCCAGCTGGCCCGAGCTGGGACCACTCGTGTGGGTTTTGATGAGATTAATCATTTTAAAATTGGATGAGATGAAATCAAATTATGTATTTAATCTGTACGGCAGGGGAAAAGCAAACTTAAAAAAAAATTAAGGCTTCAGCCTCATGTATATGGAGTACTTCCATGGGAATTGTTGGAGGAGGTTTGATTGAATCTATAAACCTTGAGCGAAATCCTGGTTTTCCTGGGAGGCAGAGCGTGGTCTGTGGGTAACAGCCTGGCAGTGGTCCCATGGTGGGGCTGGAGTGTTGGGAATGGGGCCTGGGAGAGCACTGGATGCTGTAGGGGCATCCCAAAGGATTTGGGAGCTGCAAAGCTTTGCTCCAATTGCATCTGGAGCAAGCTGGAGGGAGAGAGCACTCACGAGGCACGAGGTATATGCACAATAAATTGCACTGTGTGTTTCTCTGAGCTAAACCAATGTGTATTTGAGGTTCTTTAAAGTGTTGTCCGTGGTTATTTGAATGATTGGAGCCTAAAAGTTATTGGAAAGCTTTGTGCTTTTCTCCCTGACTGTCCCAATTTCATGCACTCTGCCTATATCTATAAACACTCATCAATGTTTCAGCTCATTCTTAATAAGGCTGGTAATTAATGTTGGCTAAATATTGGTCTGATTAAGATCTTTAGACATAAATCTTGCATAAAGCATTGCTCAGGAATCAGCCATCAGGCACAATTGGCTTTGATGGAATCAGGGAATGTCCTGAGCTGGAAGGGACCCATCAGGATCATCCAGTGCAGCTCCTGTTCCTGCACAGACATCCCAAAAATCCCACCCTGGGCATCCCTGGGAACTTTGTCCAAAGGCTCCTGGAGCTGTGGCAGCCTCAGGGCTGTGCCCATTTCCTGGGGAGCCTGGGCAGTGCCCAGCACCTGCTGGGGGAAGAACCTTTCCCTAAAATCCAACCCAAACCTGCCCTGGCACAGCTCCAGCCATTCCCTGGGTGCTGTGATGGTTAATGGCATCGTGCTGTTCCCATCCTGGTAATTTGGATAACGTTCCTTATCCTTCACATGCAGTGGAGAGGAGAATCTGCACGTGTGGAGTGAGCCTGGTGCCACATTTTTGCAGCAAACTGGAAGATTTGGCATCTTTCACCTGCTGGTGGGAAAAGCTGGACGGATGCCTCCATGTTTTCTTAACTCATAAAAATGGTTGTATCTAGAGGGATCTGCCTCAATTTTGCATGCATCTCAGACCCTGGCAACCTCAAAGTTTGGCCAGGTCTTGTTTCAGCTCAAGTGTAGCTTGTATTTCTGCAGTTTGCCAAATCTGTCTAGGAAATGAAAATAGAAGAAGCTTTAAAACATATGGAACTGGAGCAGGGGGGATTTTACCTTGGATTTATGCACTGACTGTTACACCTTGGGCAGAGAAATGAACTGGAGATCCTTTGCAGTGCCTCAGTGTTTCTGTGAGCTCAGAAGAGCTGCACCAAGGCTGCCAGAGCTCCAGCACTGTTTGGCACAGGGTTGGATTTTTGGGGTGTCCTGTGGAGGCACAGGAGTCAAACTCAATCTTTGTGGGTCCCTTCCAACTCAGGACGTTCTGTGGTTCTCTTCTTGCCCATGGCTGAGGAAGAGAATTGTTTTCTGCCCTCCTTCTTTTCCTGCCTCACTCTGGAGTGCTGTTGGTCAGGGTTGATTTCAGAGGACCTGTAAAAGGTGAGCTGGATCTCTTGGCTTTTGGCCATGAATCCAATGCAGCTCCAAAAGGTGATGGCCAAGCTGAGGAGGCTCCAGCCCCTGCCCCTGTGTGTCCCTCCTGGCTGGAATATTTCCCAAGGGACTGCCAGCTCTGATTCCTAGGAATACATCACTTCCTGGACAGGCCATGGGATACTTAAAATCTAGACAATAAAAAAAAAAAAAAAAATTAAAAAAGCTCAAATAAACATTATAAAAGAAAATTAAACGAGGCAGCATCAGCATTAAGAGAGTGTCAAGAAAAGGACCGGACACAATTTCACTTTTCCTAGTTGGGATGTGATCCTAAAATACCTGGATCATGTCGATCACATCATGGCAAATCCAAATCCCAGATGTCTGGATGGCTCTGGTCAGGTTTGTAAATATTTTCCAGGAGGTGTCTTTAAATCCTATTTTGTTTTAGACTATTAGACATCCACTTATATATGTGGAGAGCTTTTTTTTTTACTTTTTTTTTTTTTTTATTGCTGAACTATTTGGCTTTTCTGTTAGGGCCAATATAAGGGTTAATTAGGTAATTTTTATTTGGGTTGCAAATCCCCAGTGCCTAATCCTAATTATTCAGAATTAACACCTACTATAAAAAGTCTATTTCATAACTTTTTTTTTTCCTGGTGCAATTGCAAACACAGTTTTGCAAGAAAAATATGTTTCTAATAATATACTATCATTTCCATGTTTTAGTGTAATAATTAAGGTAGCCCTAATTCACGTCTAAAATCTAATTTTCATAAATGAAACATCATCTAAATATTTAATTGCAATGAGCAGAGATTTTGGAGCAGGTGTTTTAGGAGCTGGTAGATGTCCCTGGCGTTGGCAGATGGGTTTGGAGGTGAAGCAGTAGATATTGGTGGGGTTCACAGTGGGTGAAGCTCTTCACAGGTGATTCTCAAGCCCTTCCTCATCCCTTTGCTTCATAATTAGGGATGGCTGAGGTTTCTTTTTTCTGCCAGAAAAATCAGCTCAGAGGCAGGCTCTGGTGAACCACAGTGTAACCACTCGCACACGGTGTGTGGTTTCTACAACAGCTTTCAGTTAATGGGAGGCAGCTTTCCCTCCTTGTGGGTTTCTGATTTGTGGGTACTTTTGTATTCACCTCCAGAGATCTTCACAGAATGTTAAGGGACACTAAATATCTTCTCATTCCACCCCTTGCCATGGGCAGGGACACCTTCCACTGTCCCAGGATGTTCCAAGCCCCAATGTCCAACCTGGCCTTGGGCACTGCCAGGGATCCAGGGGCAGCCACAGCTGCCCTGGGCACCCTGTGCCAGGGCCTGCCCACCCTCACAGGGAAAAAATTCTTCCTAATATCCAAACTAAATTCCCCCTCTTTCAATTTGTACCCACTGCCCCTTGTCCTTTCGCTACACCTCCCTCCCCTGTTCCCCACAGCATTTTGGATGTAACCCAGGACTTGGTTTCTGGGATGGGAGCACTCACTGCTGGCTCATGAGGAATTTTTCATCAATTCTCCAGCCTGTCCAGATCCCTCTGGTTCCCCTCTTCCCTGCAGCCTGTGACTGCCACACACAGCTCGGTGTCATCAGAAAATTTTCCACAGGTCCTTTGATCCCATTGTCCACATCACAGACAGAGGGGTGGAACAGCATCAGCCCCAGCACTGCCCCCTGAATGCCTCTGTTCCAAAGTTCTTGGCCAGACCCCAGTCAGAACCAGTTCCCCCAGCAGGGATGCTCAGCCTGTAGCACCCACCCCAGGCAGGAAGGTGCAGATTTGGGCACAAGCACCCCTGATCTCCCAGCTCCCACTGATGCCTTAAGTTT
>JBBMKD010000217.1:33897654-33902965 GCA_037834095.1 Argya squamiceps | reverse complement strand
GCTGAAGGGAGGAACAAGAAGGATGGGACCTCACAACCTGAAGCTGGAATTGGACAATTAAACCCCAAGATGCAAATAGGCCAAAACTTAGAAAAGTGTGAGAACTCTTGACTGTCGATTTTGTGTCCATTTTTTGTCCATTTTGTGACCATTTTGTGACCATTTTGAGTCCATCTTGGGTGCAGCCCTGGCCAGGCCCTGTCCTGCCCAAGGTGTATCCTAAAGGCCTTTCAAGAAATCTCCACTTTATTCTCCAGCTCTGTCCAGCTCAGCCTTCCCAAGGCATCACCACCACCCCCAAAACCCCTCTGGTTTCTCCATCTCTGGGGTTTAAATCAGGGCGATCTGTGGGAAAACAACCAGGAGACAACAGAAGGAATAATGCTTAAGACAGGTTGCCAATATTGTGTGGAAAAGCCACTTCACACCTCAGGAGAAAGAGTTTCTGGAGGTGGGAGATGCTCAGGGCTGGCTGGGGAGGGAGGATTCTCATGCTGGTGTGTGATCTCCCTGCCAAACCCAGCTGAGAGCCAAACCCTCTTTCAGTTCCAGATCCCTGCAGATGGAAGCAGGGATGTGGAATCCAAGGTTTTGCCTCTAAATACCCATGTTGTGCACTAAAAAATGCCAGACATGCAAAGTGCTGTGCCTCCCCGTGGGGTGAGGACACAGCTCCAAGCCACACTGGAAGAGAGCAGAAATGCTGGCAGTGGTCCTCAGTCGTGTTGAGATGTTTGGCAGCTTCTGATGAGGGACATTGAACTCTGATTTGAGGGAATTCTTCTGAATTTGGAAGCAGTGAGAGGTTAATAAAAATTCCTTGAGGTTGGATCTATACCTAATATGCTGTAAGACATCCTGGAGATTTGGCTACCTTGATATTTTTTCTTCCCTTCATAAATTTAAAAGGGAAATTTTTTTAAACACTTGTCTATTGGTGATCCATGAAATTGCGTTTTCATTAAGCTTACTTTAAAAAAAAAAGAAATAAAAGTATATAGGTTTTTTTATTTAATGCTGAGCACAGCTCAGGTTCTCTGGTCTGAGTTTGGGGTGGAGGGGAAGGAAGAGAGTGGATTTATTTTGCCTGTAACTTGCATTAATAAGCATTTATTTTTAAAAAATTCTCATTTTCCTTGACTGTGAAGTGAATTTAAATGAACATATTAAACAAGCAGATTGTCCAGAAAGGATTTAGATCAGTTTCCAACATCCACAATAGATTTTTCTTTCTGTCTGTCCTTTGATGGCCCCATCCCATTCCAATGGGATGGGCTGGAGATGAGCCTTGAGGGGCTGGAAGTTCAGAAAATTACTTTCTTCTTCCTCCATCACCAATGGCAAACTCCTCAGACTTCAAAAAATCAGAGGAGATCCCCTCACTGTGCCTCAGCAGGAGCCACTTGGCCACCCAGACCTCCACGCTGGGGGTGATTCCCAAGACTGGGGCTTTTTTTTGGGATGAGCTCCAACAGCTGCATGAAATCTGACTTGAAATTTGGCAGGGAGAAAGCCTTCAGGGCAGAGAAGGGACTTTTCTGCTCCCACAAAATGTCTCTCAGCTTTAACTGAGTTATAAACTGGGTTTTAAGAAACCCCTTTGGTTTTTTGGGTTTTTTTTCCTGGAGTTTCCCTCCCCTGGCTCCCAGGTCACAGGTGGGTTTTGTGAAATTCCAAAGAATCTTGATCCTGACCCTGGAGCCCAACATCACCTCAATAATCCCTATATCTTCTCCCACCATTCCCTGACACCCCCAGGTGCCTCCACAGAGGGAATATTTCTGTGTTTCCCCAGGAAAAGAAGGTGAGCAAGCGTGGAAGACAGAGAAAAACAAAGGGAGCTGGACACAAGAAACCAATATTATTTTAAACAGCTCTGCGTAAGATGATTTGCTTTATAAATATTCCCTCAGAAATGAAACAAACCAGGAAATTACATAGAAATATGTTAAAAGGAAGTTATTTGGTTTGGATAGGCAGGATCTGGATGTTCAGGAATGCCAGATTTACAGTTACATATGTCTGCAGCCCCATTTCTGCTCCCAGGAGCTCGTGCATTACGATCCAATCTTTAACTACATAACCACGTAATATTTTCCCATTCCCTCTCTTTTAATATTAGAAGTTGGATACGAAGGTGGGAAGAACCAGGATTGCACAGGCAATGGTAAAAATGCCGTTTCTTAACTTTCAAGCACTTGGCTTTGCAACTCAAATAACTTTCTTCAAATGTAATTTTTTCATATGTAATTATATATATCCAGTGCTGAATGCTGGAAAGCAGTGGGGATTACTGGGAAGCTTTTGGAAACTCCTTAATTTCCTTCTAGCAATGAACAGGAGACAGCACCTTCTTTACTGTAGATTTCCCAATGAATTCCTCATTTTTAAAAAAAAAAAATAAGTACAGTTCTGAACAAACAACCAAAGAAACTGGGTCAGGAAATATTGTAAATAATTATTCTTATTTTTTTATCATTAAACACACAGGCAGAGTAGGACGTTGTTGGTGCCAGGAGTGAGTTTAATGCTGAAGAAATCGGGTTTTAATGAACATATGCTGACATGGCCTCACAATCTTGCTTCATCTCCCCTATTAACTTCCTCTGCACCCAGGAAACCTTTGGCTCACTGCCTAAGCAATAGAAGAATAATTAGAGTAGTAATTGAAGAATGCCAAGTCAAACTTCCAAGGAATTTATCTTTAACAACCACTCTGAGGTGTGTTTCCTACCCTGCCTGGCACGGTGGTTCCTGAGGAATCATTTTGCGTGATTCCAAGAGAAATTAGTGGGTCTGGTAGCCATCAAAATAAACTTGCTATGCCTTGCAAAATAGAAATAAATGTCTTTGGAAAATGTGGAAATTATTCTTTAATACTCCCACTGTATTGTTGGCCAGCCCTACTGTTCCTCTTGAGTGGGGCTGGATATATAATGTGTCAACTACCTTTATCCCACAGGATTAAAAGGCTGAAATAATAGATTTAACCTAGAATTTACTCTCTTTTGACAATTAAATCCTGTATGTTTAAGACCTACAATGCTCCATTTTAATTGATGTGGGTCTTACATTTACAGCCAGAGAAACATTTTGCACTTACTAACTGAAATATTCTATTTAAAATAAAAATCACAACTTAGCAGCAGCAATTGCTCTGCAGCTTTGATCCATCAAACCAATTTTTTTGCTGGAGAACAAGATGATTTGTCTGGCCACTATTCTCCTTTCTCAGTGAGAATTTCCACACCAGTTTAGTGATCAGTCTGTGATGCATCAACCCCCAGTGCCCAGCCTGGGAGCCCATCCAGCTCTTTGTGAGGCTGGTGGAGGCACCTCTCCATGGAGCACCAGGCTGGGGATTTACAGGGGTTTAGGAGAGGAGTTGCCCCATTCCTTCTTGCTTCCCCTATATCCACAGACAGCTTTCTGGACATTTATGTCCTGTACATGCTCTTCCTTTGCAGGTGATGAGTGTTATCCCTAAATTATTCAGTGTTGTGTGATGCCAGAGCAGGTTTACACAGTTTTGTTGTATTTTGTTGTATTTTTTTTTGTATTTTCATAAATGTTTGCTCTGAAGTGCAGCAGCCCATCTTGGAGGCTGACAATCAATCCGCTGATCCCTTGTTTTTGCAAGTCAATTGTGGGGCAAAAGCACGAGGGAGAGAATGATTTTGAGACCAGCTTTGTGCAGCAGGTCCTCCACATTCCCAGGTGCTAGAGAAAGGAGAGTTCATATTCCAAGAGACACTGGCACTGCCTGCTCGGGAAGAGAGGAGCTCTGTGTTAGGTTTTTTCATAATGTCACTTCATCTTTCAATAATATTAAGATGTGGAACCATATTCCAAGTGTTTAGTGTCATGGGAAATGAAGTGGAATATATTTTGTTGGTAATTTCTACAGCAGCAGAGTAAGATGGGGGGTGGGGGGGGAGGGAAATTTCCAGCCAATTACTGGTTTCAGGTACTTCTATATTTAAATTTTTTTCCCAGTTACCTCAGCATAATTAATAAATGATATTGCTTCCTATTTCCAAGGAAATCCAGACAGCTGTACCAGCCATCACTCCTGCCTTTAATGCACTGTAAAAGTTCCTCCTCCACACTCTCTGTTCTGTTGTTGTAATTAAGGATGTGCATCAGGAAATGCCACGCTTCAGACCTGAGTTTACTGCCTGCTTGACAGACTCCCACAGCTTCCTTCTCTGGAGCTCATTTCCATGGAAAATGCCTCCTGAAACCAGCAGCTTGCTCTGGCAAAGACCAGCTCGATATGCAAGGGAGGGGGCTGATTTTAAACCCATTGTGGAGGTGATACCCCAATGCTATAACATGAGGTGTTTTTTCAGTGATGTGGGAATCACATGTGGTCCAAGAGGAACGTGGTGAGACAAATGGAAGGTCCATTTCTGTCCAGGTTTTGGTGCTCCAGTTTCATGCCTGGAGCATCAGGGGAGTGGAGAGACTGGAAATACTCTGACATGAATGAGAAATATGGCTTTTTGTCAGCTCTGAAATCAGGTCCAGCGTGGTGAATTGCTATTAATGCTGTGGCTAATGATCAATTTGTTTAGAATAAAAACACATGCAAGATTTCCATGCCCTTCTCTTCACAGCTCTAGTGTTTCTGGGTGTTTATAACCACACTTCCTCCTCTCTCCTGTGTGCCTACAGAGATTTTCATGTGATTTGCATAAAGGAAATTGACAGCTGATTCCTATGATGTCCCAGAAATCCATGGAGGCCGCGAAGGGCGTTTGTGCAGGAGTGTGAGATATCAAAGTCCTCCCATGAACCCCGGACAGATTTTTCTATTTTTTTTCTCAATTTGTGCACACTGCTGAGAACCTTCCTGACTTGCCCGACCCTGGGAAGCAGCAGGATTTTGGAGAGGCTGTGGCACTTCTTTCCTTCCCCATGGTCACCACAGAAGCTGCCCCAGCATCGTTGCAACCTCCTTGGCCAACCTCTGGCAGAGTGTTGGTGCTACTCAACCCTGGTTTCACTGGGAAAAGGGGTGAAAGAGCATTTTGCATCCCAGCCAAGCAGGGTGTCACCTCTCTTTGGACATGAGGAGAGCTCAGAGCCCAGTGTGTTTTTCCCAGGGGTGTGGAAGAGCAGGAGATGCTCCCAGAGCACCCCGTGCCTTGGCACCCCCTGCCTGTGTGAGCAGAAGGGAAGGTGACGAACGTCGCGCTTAAAAAGAAATCCCACTTCTATTATTAATGAGGGAGTCCCCACGGAGAAAAATATTGTCTTGATCTCTCTTTTAGACGTATCTAAGGCTCTGGTAATTGCACTATCCGAA
>JBBMKD010000217.1:33832826-33892554 GCA_037834095.1 Argya squamiceps | reverse complement strand
ATAACAAAATTCTCCCTCCTGGTCCTGCTGCTCTCTGGTTTGGGGTCCTGTGTGTGGTGCAGCAAACTGAGGCTCTTCCCTGCTTGGAATCACTTGCAGTTGCTCTCTGTGATGGTTTAAAATCTGACATAAAACAACATCTGGGCAGCAGCTATGAAATTATTGCAGCAGCTCTGTGGTGGAGAGGAGCACCAATATCCTTAGGACACAGGGCTGAGCTGTGGGCTCTGGGCATCTGTGCCCCTGCCCATAATCCATAGGCTCTGCCTTCCTGGAATGTATGCATTAGTGAAGAGAGGGAGAATAGTCAGATAAACCCAGTGAGGAAAATCCCACCCTGTGAGTGTGCTGTATATACTGTTACTTTGGGCTTTGGAGGGCATTTCTTTGAGCAGAACAAAAAAACACTGCACAGCTGTGATTGCAAGGCAGTCTATTATCTGCATTATCTCTCCTTAGGATGGGCAGGAATTCTTCATTTCATGCATCATTTAAAACTTGCTACAGTGATCCCACAAAGTCAGTAACGATGCTAAGTACAAAACTTTAATGGTGTTGCTGTTCAGACACACAAGGCACCAAACTCATTTCCCTGCAAGCTGCAGCATTGGCTGATACCAGCAGTCACTTGAAATATTGCAATCAGCCCAACGCTCAGGCGAACCCAACCAGAGCTGCTGGTGCAACCTCAGAATTTCCCATTTTTCCACGCTTTGCTGTGATTTATAGCTTGATGAAGTCTTATCTCCCCAGCCTACTGCCATAGGCTAATAGCCTGTAACAAAGCTCAGCCTCAAAAATGTCAAACACGATGCAAAAGGGAAAATCCCAGCAGAGGAAGTTGGTGGGAGCCTTTCTTGAGGGTGTCTGTGTTGCAGAGCATAGGGGCTCTTGTGGATCAGAGCCCAGGAGGGCAGGACACGATCACACAGTGCCTCTGCCGTGCCAGCTGTGCCTCCCCTGCCACAGAGGTGCCCGTGGAGCTTGAGAGGAGACACACTGCCCTCTGCCAACCCAAGGAAAACACTGCTGCCTTCCCTCTGACAGCCCAGCCCTGACAGCCAAGGTGGATTTCAGGAACTCCCCCTGGTCCTGTGCCAGGCTGATCCCAGCAACTGAACCCTGATCCTGCATTTGGGGTGAGAGGGAGCAAATTCCTACTGCTCTGGGGGTGCCTGGGCTCTGTCAGCAGCTGGAGCTGAGCAGTGTTTGGAGCATCACCTCACCCTGGTGTCCTCTGCCCTTGCACACAGCAGCAGCAGTGGTGAGCAGGTTTTCATGGAACACCACCTCCAAGGTGCAAATGTCTCCAGAAAACACCATCTCAGGCTACCAGAGGGCTGGAATTGATAATCCTAAAGGTCTTTTCCAACCTTAAAGATTCCATGATTCTACTCCTCCTGCCAGCAGAGTTATTTTGAATAAAACACTGGTTGTAGGTTGGTTATAGGTCAGACCCAAATTTGCTTCCATTCTGCAGTGTTTCAGTGGTGAATTCCCTTTTCAATAACTGCTAAGGAACTGCTGCCCTTTGTCAAAAGATTGCCCAAATTGCTCCAGATTTGTGTTTGGTGTGTGCTGCTTCACAACTTCCTCACGCACCATGGACACACTGTGACGCAGGAATTAAAGGAGTGACCAGAAGGAAGTTTTGTCCCCCAGCTTTCCCAGCTTGGATTTCACTTCCCTAAACCACCTTGTACAAGTCCTATTTCCACTCCTCCTGTCTTCCTCTTATGCATGGGAAGAGTGGAACAAGAGTTTCTGTGCAGCTCACAGTGGTTAAATAAACCCATTTGTGGGATAAAGGCAATATTAAATACAAAGTGTTAATAGTTTTATTAACTGAGCAGCTTCACTACATCTCAGAATGTTTGGCCTCTGGCATCTCCAGCCAGGAAAGCCCCAGGTGTGAGAATACAGGGAGTGTCAAGAGAATCTGGGGACTAAGATGAGCCAAATGTTCTGTTGGAAAGCCTGTGGCTGGCTGCACCTACCAGGTTCCACGTGCTGCTGGAGCACAGAGGCAACTCACCTCAACTCTTTGTTCCTCAGGTTGCCTATCTATAAAATGGGGATAAATAGTGGCATGGGAAGCTTGTCTTTTGCAAACTTTAATTTATTAATGCCTGAATAATGCTTTCAGGTCCGATGGAAGATGTTGTGTAATTATAATAAATAGATATTGACTTCAAAGAGTCTCTGTAGATCTGGGCTTTTTGATCCCATTCTAAAACTGTAATTATCCCTATCCCATAGGCTTAAATATAAAATTATATGAGTGCAGATTTTCATCTGTATTCTGCTGGTGCGTGGTTGCATGTTTTCCAGAGGAGGTGGTAGGATATGGGCCCTCAGACAATAAGAAGGGAGGATGGCTGTGTTTTTACTGAGGAATGTGGAATTTCTGGGATGAACTGGGGCAGCACTGGCCTCGTTGTGGGGTTGGATGGGAGGCCGTGCTCATCTGGGACAGTGGGCTCCCAGCTCCAAACCCTTCTTGGGTGCCCCTCTGATGCCCCAGTTTGTAAATAATGAATTAATGAGTGATCAATGTCCTCATCTGGGACAATGAGGCTCGGGATGAGGGTGATCCCATCCCCAGACATCAACCTGCACACCTCAGCACAGTGGCAAACACCACCAAAAATCCCTGCAGGTCAGACACTGTGCTCTCAACATTCATTTATTCTTTTAAAATGTTGTCTTTTTATACTCTTATCAAGCAGAAGAGGCCAAACAGATTTTTTCCCTCTACTCATTTTAATAAAATTGGCTTCCAGGCTGCGATGCCGGGTGCCAAAATTCAACCTGGAAATGCTGGCAGCCTCATCACTCCAGCGACGCCAGCAGTGGTGTTGCAATTATCAGTTGATCTTCTGTTTAAATACAACCCAGCGTGTGAGCTGAATACAGACAGGTTAGAAAAAAAGCTGTGAAAAAGGGGAAAAAAAAAATCCTGAACAATTCTAAAATGGGCTCGAGTCATAACATACAAATTGTTTGCTCAGCTAAAATGTGCTAAACCAAAACAAATTAAATGTAGCAGAGAATACGATAGCAGAAGGGTGAAAGTCATTTCAACAAAAGTAAAAAGAATTGGCGTTTCCTTCCAGTCATCTGCATGGCTTTGGTTACCCAGACAGATGGAAAATTGTGTAGAAAAAGGAAGAAATTGCCATCAGAAATTGCAATCAGATGCTGATATAGTAGAGGGCCACTTTGGGGGTCTTTTCCTTGCCCACTTGCTCCAGCTCTGGAATCCAGAAGTGCTGTGCTGCAGGTTTAGCTGGGACTGGCTAAAGAAATCCCAGCTCTCCTGCTGACCCCTCACCTGCAGCTTGGGCAGCCTCTCTCAGTGAGCCACTTCCATGGGAATAACCCCAAAACCATTCCAAGGCATTTTGGGGATAAATCAAACAAATAGCCAGGGGTGCAAAATGGTCCAAGGTTCTTGTCTGCTGTTGGTACAAAATACAGAATATGATTGTGACCTTCCAGTACCTGAGGGAAAACCACAGGAAAGAATCAGAGAGACTTTTCCCAAAAGCTTACAGTGACAGGACAATGGGGAATAGCTTCAAAATGACGGGTTTAGATGGGATATTAGGAATGTTTTTTAATTTGGGGCCTTGGCACAGGTTATCCAGGAAAGCTGTGGCTGCTCTGTCCCTGGAAGTGTCCAAGGGCAGGTTGGGCTTGGAGCACCCTGGGATAGTGGAATGTGTCCCTGTCCATGGCAGGGGTTGGAATTAGATGATTTTTAAGGTCCCTTCCTGTGATTCTATCATCTGGATCTACATTTTATATTTTATATCACAATAATGTCTCCTGGATTTTCTTGCTTTCCTTAAGAATGGAGAACACAATAGATTGAGATGCTCAAAACCTTGAAAATATCCCATGTGCCCTGCTGGACAGTGGCCAGGTGCCAACACCTTTCTGCTGAAGGCAGCCCAGGCAGAATTTTGGGAACAGTGGATGGGGAGCCAGAATGGAGCCATTTGAGACACCAGAGGAACAGGATTTCACAAGTCTGAGGAGTGCAGAGAGGGCAGCTGCTTTCACAATATTTAACACACTTGCTTTCATGCCACTTCCAGGCCAGATTTTGTCCAAAAAGAACTGTTAGACAGCTCCCCAAACTGCGATAAGAACCCATAGCTCTAATATTCCAGTGTTAGCATCTGTTCTTTCTTAGGTTACCCCCTTAAATTTCTTTTTCCAACTTGAAAACAAATCCAAACAGTCCTAAACTCTAACAAATTACCCAGCAGAGCATATGAGTGGTTACAGGTTTCCAGCTCCACTGGAAACACGCTGGTCTCCAAACTGCGCGAAGAGAATCCAACACTTCGAGCCTGGCTTTCCTGCCAAGACATGTGTCCAAAAAAACCCAGATGCCTTCAGTGTTTTATTACATGCAGCACTGAGCAGTTCAATGGCTCGCAGAGCAGTAGCCAGGAATATTGGGAAATTGCAGATGCAAACACATACACAGGCACAGAAATATGCGGGCCTGTGACTTGAGCGCCGGTGAACATCGGGCATGTTGAACATCGGGGTAAGGACTGCTTCCAAGGTGGGATAACGTGGGATAAAAACAGATCCTTTCTTCACAGGCAGAGTCAGATCTGGTGCAACTCGATACAGCAGAACTTTGGAGCTAAGTTAGGGGTGTTTAATATTGCCTACACAGTTTTATACTCTCGGATTCGGGGTCAGAAGAAGGGGTAAAATAAAGTTTGGAGTGACCTCTGAGTAAGGGTTGAACAGACAAAGGAGCTCTGGGATCATGGGAAGAGTTTTGGTTGTTCCCACCAGTGTCCCACAACATACAACAAATTCAAATCTCTTGTACTAGTGGTCCGAAAAGGTTGAGGTGCTGTTGGAGATCAGATTAACTCTGATTATTAACAAAAAATATGAATTTTACTGCTGCAATTATTTGTTCTTTTTCTTCACTTACCTTGTTTTATATTTGATTCACAGTCACCAAAACCTGACTTGACAACCACAACCATTCACAGAAGGGCTCAAATGCATGGAAGTTTACATCAAGCTGTTATCAGGGAATCCAAAATCTCTATTTAAAAGAAGAGTTTATAAAAAGTTTTAAAAACTGAATAAACATGTCACAAACTTAATTGAGCATATTTTTTTTAGTGTTACACATCCACGTATGAATTTTAGATTTTTTTTCAATAATTATTCCATCCATTTAAAATCTTCACAGGGAAAAGTATCAAGGGACTCATCCCTTAAGACACTTTACGTTTCTTGGGGATATTAATAAGAAGAATAAACCTCTGCTAGATGGATGTTGGGTTTATGGAAGAACTTAAGAGATTATTAGTATTTAAACGTAATTACTCCAATGGGTGCATCGTTGTGTCTGAAGACAAATATGAAGGGGAAAAGTGCAGGCTGTTATAAGAAAAAAATTCGATTTTTGATCTCCATCAGGGGGTTATTCCAACTCTGGAATCATCTCCAGAGAAGGCTGGCAGAGTAGAAGTAGAATTTCAGTGACAGCACTGTTCTGTCCAGGGAAGGAGATGGGGATGAACTCCTGACAAGGCAGGAGAAGGGTATGGGGTGTGGGAGTCTCATGAGGCTGTGGAGGCTCAGGGACGCTCATCTGATGTTCACACTGTGCTCAAGCTCTGGGGTCCCCAACATCAGAAAGTCATGGATGGGTTAGAGTGAGCCCAAAGAAGGCCACAGAGTGCTCCAAGGTCTGGAGCCAGGCTGGGAGAGCTGGGAGTGCTCAGTTGGAGAAGAAAAAGATCTAGAGAAACCCCAGAGCTCCTTCCAGTGCCTAAAGGGGCTCCAGGAGAGCTGGAGAGGGACTGGGGACAAGGGATAGAGGAGCAGGACACAGGGAATGGCTTCCCACTGCCAGAAGGCAGGGTTGGATGGAATATTGGGAATAAATCCTTCCCTGTGAGGGTGGGCAGGCCCTGGCACAGGATGCCCAGAGAAGTTGTGGCTGCCCCTGGATCCCTTGGCAGTGCCCAAGGCCAGGTTGGACAGCGGGGCTTGAAACAGCCCGGCATAATGTAAGTTGTTCCTGCACATGGCAGGGGGTGAAACTCAATGGACTTTAAGGTCCCTTCCAACCCAAACCACTCCATGACTGGATGTGCTGCCAGGGTTGAGATTTTCCTTGGCAATTTTCCTTTTTTTCCCCCCCCTCTTTCCTTTCAGCAGCCCTTCTCTCTCTGTGGCCGTGGCAGTGCGATGTTTGCTCTCCATCCAGCAGGGTGGCTTCAGCTTTCTCCAGGTCTTTGCTGCTTCGGTGGGGCTGCCTGCTCGGAATGCCGAGGGCCGAGCCTTGGCCGAGGCATTTGTGACTCCCAGCCTCTCATCACCGGCATTGTCAGGTTAATGACCTGCAAAGATCTGCACAAACACCGCGGGAAGATTGGCCAGAAATGTTGGCACGTTTTTGTTGGCCCCACAGCCTCATATTAAGTTCACGGAGTGGGGCCAATTTGTGGATGCAAACCGCGGCCTGTAGTGGGAACAAAGAGGCTGGAGAACAAGGGTGGTGACTCCTGAATTTCTGCTGGGGGCTCTGGTGGCTTGACTGGCCACAAAAACCCTGTGGGGACCCTGGGGAGACATCTGGGATTTCAACTCTGTCCCTGTGGAAAATACAAACTGGATTTCTGTACGCTGCCAGCTCGACCCCTCTGCTGTGGCCTCTGATTTCTTGGCCGGTTTTGCAGGAGGAATATTTTCCACTTTGCTCCCAGGCGTGGAAAAGCCAAGGGAAAGGTGAAATGGGGAAATACGAGAGCCACCAGGGCAGCAGGATTTGGGTGGTCACCCAGCATCACCTGAGACGCCCAGCTCTGCAGGGAGAGGAACAAAGCTCTCAGTCCCTGCCAGTGGGAACTGAGAGGCTGATCCTTCATCATTTCCCAGACCAAATCTTGGACCATGTTTTAGTTTTCAGCACACACAAAAAGGTGAAATTTAGATAAGGGTACGACTGGAAAATGCAGCTGATTAGAACAGCCGGAAATCCCATGCTTTTCTTTTAAAACAGGTAATAGAGAAGATGTGTGCTCATGTCTTTACAAACAATTCGATGGGTGTTAACCTCTTTGAAATGGGTCTAAATGTCTCTACCAACTTCCAGCAGCAGGTTTGCTGCAAATTGGCTCCTGAAACAGACAAATGGGTCCGCACAAGGCTGAGTTTCTGAACTTTGGGATAAAATGCCAGGATAAAAGAAGGATATGGGGTCGGCGATTCGGGAAGGCTGCACCTTCCCGGTACCCCAGCAATGGGGAAGGAAAGAGGGCAAGATGCTGCAGGGAGTTTGGGATAAAGGAGGCAGCATCCTCCAAAACCTCCAGAGAGAAAACCCCACGGGCGTGTGCCCCAGGGGACTCTCTCCCTGTATCCGAATAAAGATGCAGGACTCCTCTGTCTCCTTTATGGACACTGGCTTTTCCTAGAGGGATTTTCCCTACACAGGGTTTCTAGAATTTCCAGTATTTTGCCAGATGGGGCTGTCATTTATAGGATAGTTTGGTCCTTTGAGTGAATTAAGGGCTCTCCTCTTACATGTGCAAAAGTATTCTAAAGAGTTTCACCGGTGTTTATTAAAGCCCACGGTACAAGTTTGGAAATTCCGGAGTCAGTGTATGCCATGTCTCTTCCCAAACCCACAGTAACACCTCTCTCACTGGCAGTAACTACAAATAAGACTGGAGAAACTCCTCAGTTCTTTATCTGAGAGATTTTGCCAGAGCTCTCAAGTGCTGCTCTGCGGTGTCTGGAGGTCAGAGCCTGAGGCAATATTTGGGTTTGCCCTGTGACACAGAATCCCAGAACGGTTTGGGTGGGAAGGGATCTTAAGGAACATCTCGTTCCATGGGCAGGGACACCTTCTACAGACCGGGTTGCTCAGCGCTCCATTCCATCCTGGAAGGGAGGGAGGTCCGAACTCACAAACTCCACATTTTCCACACTTTTCTGTGTTCATGTCAACAATCGCTTCAGTGTGACTTGCTCCCTTTACCCATTTCCTGTTGTGAGCCTGGCCGAAATGAATTTGAGATACTTTCAGGGGGTTCTGGTATTTAGAGACTCGGTGCTGAACCACTTGGTGAAAATCAGTTTCCTTTGTAATGTTATTAACACAAAGCTCAAGGCACTGCAACAACTATCCCGGTATGGAGGGATGTTCCCTTCAACTTTGATTCAGCAAGAAATCCCTCTGAAAACCATCTCATCAGCTGTATTAAGCAGGAACTGAAAGAAAGTTATTATAAATATGTTTGGATAACAAACGTGTTTATAAATGTATCTATTTATCTATCTATATAAAAATTTCTCCTTAGGTTGTATATGGGGGAACAGCTGTTTGGCTTGATATTAAATTATATTTAAGCTATTAACTATTTAATTTCATCCTGAACTGTCTCTGATGCTGCTGTTGAAAGCAAAGGCTTTCAATAAATTCACTGAGCTCTGTAAGGGGCTTAAACCCATACAATTCATCTGTATTACCTATTGCATCCAGAACATGACATTTACCTGGCCTTAAAGACTCTTCTTTCAACTTTTTAAAATCTATGTGCTAATCAAGCCTTTTGGTTTTCATAACTTGAAAATTGGTAGAAAGCTACATGATTCATTTTGAGACTATTTAGTTCTTTGTTTTATTATATGAGACAGGTCAATGCTTCATTTGCTTGGATTTGAAGAGGGTTGGTTTTTTTTGGAACTGCTTTTTATTTTAGTAAACATTGACAATTTCATTTCTTCAGCTCCTTGAAAAACCACTTCATGTGTACTCATGTAAAGAACGCCTCCTGCAAATGCTTGGCACAATCCTGCATTGATTAGAGAGGAAATTGAGATTAAAAGAGAAACCTGCCAGAGAATTATCTGTAAATAAAAGCACATTTAGCACTGCACTGGTGCTTCTTGGAAAACAATCCCTGTGCTCTTTGTACCGTGCTTCTCTTTTTTTTTTTTTTTAACAGCACAAACTTCTGCCTTTGTATTGCAATCAGAATTCGAATGTCTTTGCATCTTGTCATCTGGCCTCTAGAGTTGAGAGTGATATAAACGGGATATCGCTGGTAAATGTCACGGATGCTGACGAGATGTCAGCACACCACAGCTGAGAGCTCTGGAATTCAAATCAAGAGAGACTGATCCTTATCTCAAATGATGTGTTGGAGATTCCTCGCCCCTTCCCAAATTTGCCGGGGCTCCAGCACGGGAGGCTGAGGCTGCAGGAGGATTTTTTTCCTCTGCTGTAAAGGCTGCAAACTCCTGGAAATTCAATGCGGTCAGGATGAGAGGCTCTTAATTTAAGCAAAAAAAAAAAAAAAAAAAAAAAAAGAAAACCATGCAGGCACTTTCTTGTGAGCTTTGAATTTTATGAGTCGGTACTTCCGAGGGTTGTTCCACCTCCTGCACATTTAACCCGAGCCCAAATGCACTGATGTGCTGTCCTGGTTTAAAAGTAGGTGGGAAACCGCCTGACAGAAACAGTAAATGCTATTTTAGGATTAAACCTCTTGAATCCCTCAGTTTACTACACAGGTTACAGCAAGATGCTCTACTAATGAATCATCACTGAGCAGCTGCATTTGCATAACGGAGGGAAGATGAGGCACCACACAGTGAGGGCAGCCTCTAATTTATGAACAGGAGACCAGATTCATTTTTTTTACAACATTTTTTTTCCATTTATGTTTTTATATGTCAATGTAAAAATGTTTCCATGGAGACTGTAAAGGTTTTTATTAAAAGGTCGATAATATACCTCCTACATAATAATTTAAGCAACTTGAGTGAAACCTTATGATCTTGTTTTTCGACGTGTTCCAGTTGGCGTTTTTCCTCCATTGTAACCTGTGCCAGAAAAATGCAGAGAAACTGTAAAACCTGGGAATATGGCATTGTCGCAGCACATATATATAGATATAAAAATATTAATGTTTGGAGGTTCAAAAATACGTTAGCACGATAAAAGTGAGTTGGCTGGGTGCTGCGGTTACGTAATACCTGGTGTTAACATGTAGCATGTACTGCTTGTGCTACACCAGCATATTTTGTGATATATAATCCAGTGTTTATCTATATTCAAATTAGAATCTATATTTTTACTCTGTTCTCTGGAGACATATTATTTAAACAATCTCAGTCACAAAAAATAAACGTAAGGACTAAAGCTAAAATAACTGAAGGATTTTTCCCAGTCCTGATTACACTGCACTCTCTGCTGTCTTAATATATCTTTAATTATTACAACTGATCTGAACACAAAGGGGACGGATTCTCAGCTACAGGGACTTGGCTTCTCTCCACAGAAATTTCCAGTGGAAGAGGGTCAACTTTCATCAGGAGTAAATCAGACGCATGTTCACATTTCCTGCCCTATCTGGTTCTGCCCTTTGCATTCTGCCGGTGTGAGCCAAAATGTGAACAAACCCCAACCTCTGCTCCGTCAGGATTCTCTCGCTCCTTCCTCCCCAGTGTCTGCTGTTCCCGGGTCTGGAATGAGGAGGCACAGAAAGGCACAGAGAGCCGCAGACCCGGCTGTGCATCGGTGCTCCCTTTGGATTCCAGGCACGGCTGGGACGGGAGGGGACAGAACCAGGGGCTGGTGGTGGCAGCCAGAGGGTGAGAGGGATTTGTGTGCTCTGGGAGAGGGTGAGAGGGGTTTGTGTGCTCTGGGAGAATGTTCAGCACACTGACCATGTGCCCTGAGTGAGGACACCACGGACCTGGAACCCGCAGGAAGAGAATACCCAGTGCTATTCCAGGGATAAAAACATCCAGGGCCACTCCAGGGACAGCATCCAGTGCCATTCCAGGGATAAAAGCACCCAGTGCCACTCCAGGGGTCATGAATACCCAGTGCCATTCCAGAGAAAAAAACACTCAGTGCCATCCCAGGGACAACACCCAGTGCCACTCCAGGGACAGCACCCAGTGCCATCCCAGGGATAATAAACACCCAGTACCATCCCAGGGATAACAAACACCTAGTGCCATCCCAGGGATAATAAACATCCAGTGCCACTCTGAGGATAACAACCCCAGTGCCACTCCAGGGACCACATCCAGTGTCACTCCAGGAATAACAAACCCTCAGTGCCACTCCAGGGACAGCAAACACTCTGAGGATAACAATCCCACTTCACCTTCCTGAAAGGCAACTGTGCAAGCACAGGAAACTTTCCAGCATTTGCATAACCTTAATCTTGTGGTGAGCATTTGCAGATTCTCCACTCTGGCTTTCAGCAGCCAAGTCGCTAACGCAAGGCCTTTTAACTGTGTGCTTTTTGATTAACCAGTGGTATCTGGGAATAATAATTGGTCATGGCCATCCATCCTGCGGGGTTGATTAACTGGGAATCAGCTGCACATTTTTTCTTTCTTTTTTTCTTTTTTTTTTTTTCTCTCTTTCCTTTTCTTTTTTTTTTTTTTTAACTGTAAAGCTTTTCTGTGGTAATTCCACCATTCATCAGGATGGAGAAATTGGCTTCAAACCAAGTACATCTGCCAAAGCCATTATTTCCATCATCACACTCTGCATCAGTCTGCAGTGCAGCCTTGTAGGAAGACAATGTTCTGTCCCCTTGTGGTTCTTAAGTTATGGGTAAGGAGCTTACATATATTAAAAAGAGGGTCTTCACTTAGTCTCTTAATCTTTATGAGCACTAATAATAGTCAACTTCATTTCCAAAATTTAGAAACACTTGCTTTCAACATAGAAGGGTCGCACATGCTGGAAGATAAGTCTCAGTGCAATGAGATTAGGAGCTCCATGGTTTTGTCAAATATCTCCCCATTTTAGATTTTAAGAAAGGGGCCTCTGTAGCTTTAACACATAGGCTCTTCCTCCTATACTTACATTCTGTATCTTTAAGAGGATAATTGCTGAATTGAAATTTGAGAGTGTTATCTTAATAACCAATTACTCAAATAACTTTGAAATTGGCTTAAATTGGCTCGTCATGCTACATTTACCTTAATCTTTTTATTGGAAAGTTAGGAAAAAAAAAAAAAAAAAAAAGGAAAAAAAAAGAAAAAAAAAGAAAACGAAAAAAAAAAAGAAAAAAAACCTTGGCAGCCTGATTTGTTTAGCATTGCTGGAGGTTCCTGTTTGCAGCAGGGAGAGTGGCCCGGGGTAACCCCAGCAGGGACCCCCTGCCCGGTCACCTCCGGTATGGAGCAGGGACACGGCGGGAGGCAGGGATGGGCCAACCCTCTGGCTGCTCACCCCGAGGGCCTGCCCAAACACTGCCTGTGCCTGCAGCCAGAGAGACTGAGGGATTTGGGAATGGGAATGGGAATGGGAATGGGAATGGGAATGGGAGGACGGATATGGCTGGAGAAATCCGCCACCTCTTAACCAGGTGCGCGCGAGCCGATGGTTTGGTCAGGAGCAAATAGAGATATTTCACAGCTCTGTTTGCAAGACTTATCAAAAATAGTGAAAGTCAAGATAATCCTCCATAGAGAATTCATGTGTTTAGCAATTTGGTTGGATAATATAGATGTGTTTAGCGATGTGAAGGCCTGTGGTGGAATCTGTGGCAGTTCCTGCATTACACACTCGGGTCCTTTCATCATTTCCTGGTGCCAAATAAATAAAATGGCAAAATTTCAAATGCCCTCACTGAGAACTGTTCAGACAATTGAATTTCACAGAAATCTTGTAATAGATCTGAAGAGAACTCATTGCCTCTGTGAGCAGGATCTCCAGTTGACATTGACTTTCCAGACGGTCTCACAGCTCAAAACTCACCATTTGCCAGTTCAGGTTCATTGTTTTATTCTGGAACACCCGAGTGTTTCCCCCAGCTCTTGGATCCAAGATCCTTTAGCTCAGTTGCCAACATAAGGGGCATTTCTGATCCTTAATGGATGGTCCTGTCCATGACCTGGTGCCGTGAGGTGGAGCTGTGTCTGGGCAGTGATGGATCTGCTGGCAAAGCCAAAAATCATTCTGAGTCCTCTTTTGTTTTCTGCCCCAGCAAATTTCAGACAAAGAAGGTCCACACGGAAAGAACCAAAATTTGCAAAGCGAGTCTGATTTAGGAGCAGTCAGAATAACAAATAAAGTGCTGCATGTTGTGTTCTCTCCCAGACAAGCAGATTTACTGCAGACACCAAAGGAGAGTTTCTGGGTTTGAAGAAAACCTACTGGACCTCCTGAATTCCTGGTATCTCTTGTCCCATGGTGCTGCCCACAGAGTGCTATGAAACATCACAAACCCTGAGGTTTTGGCATTACCCTTGATTTTTAAGATTTTTTTTTTTTTTTATGATATAGTCTCCCAGGTTAGAATATTTTCCCTCTCCTATTAAGTGCTATTCCATTAAAATGAAGCCAGTGTTTTTCTATTAGATAATTCTGAATATTTGACCTTTGGATAATCCTAAAGTGCAACAACATTTCCCTGCAGTGCTGGTTTTATTGAGCATCTCAAAATGGAGATAGTTCAGAATCAGTGTGAAGTTTGAGTTCTGTGATAATAAGGCCTCATTTTCCTGAATGATTTCACAAAGAGAAAAAAGGGGCAGCTCTAAATAACCATAATCCCACACTCAATGATTTCAAACATATTTGTCCTCCAGCAAAACAAGTAGTTTGAGGCTATTCCTAGTCCAGCCTTCTCGGTAGAATATCCAGATTTTCTTTCAATGCCTGGGAATACCCAGGGATGCAACCAGATCTTTAACTGCTCCTTTTATAAACATTATCTATTCTTATCAACAGACCCAGAATCTGCCCAGGTTAGATAAAATGCCCAAAGCAAGGGCTGGATTATCCAAACAGGATAGTTTTCCTTTGATTCCCAACCTGTGTGAGTATAACAATTAGAATATATTTCTAAGCCTTTTTATTCTCCCCAACATCTTTTTCTAAACCTTTCCTCCATCTCTTTCGTAATTGTCTCTAAAAAAACTTTTAAAAGTCATTCAACTACCAGGTAAAAATTCAGTTTTGGTTTGGAAGGGACTTTAAAGCTCATCCAGTTCCAGCCCTGCCATGGGCAGGGACACCTTCCACTGTCCTAGGTTCCTCCAAGCCCCAGTGTCCAACCTGGCCTTGGACATTTCAGGGAAGTTATGGCTCATCTTGAACTGATTCTCATTCCACTTCAGTTCTCTAAGTCCAAGAAGATAAATTACTAAATTCACCTTCTGTCCAACACATAATTTTTATTTTAGCTTTGGTCATTTCAAATACACCAACCTAAAAGTCAATATTTTCACATTAAAACAATGTAATCCCACATTGTGTCATTACAAGGGTAAAGAAAATCTTGCAATAAAGTTAATTAAACATCCAAAAATCCAGCCACTGAGTCAGCTAACTTCCTACCCTTTGGAATCCTATCCCCAGTCTTATCTGAAGCAGAGACATGGAATTTTGTCTCAAAATTAAGCATAATATTCATATATCCTGCTGGTGATCCTTAATGAACTTCTGTCCATTTACAGGATTCAACAAGAAAATGGCATTTTTAGCCCATGGCCATCCCAGATTCCTTTCCCTGCTTCTTCTGGCTCCACCTCCACCTTTTACAGACACCTGAGGCTCCTCTGGCTCCTGGTCTACATTTTCCTCTTGCCGTGGTATTTGCCTCTGCTGCTTTCTCAGAAGCCACTGGAGAAGAGGGCGGGATTTTGAGAAGGAAATTATTTTAGGTTTGAAAATCACACACATCTCTAATGATCCTCTGAAGTGCCAAATGGCTCAGGGATGGAGAAAGAATGCACTTTTTCTGAACTATTTTTTTGTTGTTGTTTTTAATAGAAAGCAGGTTTTAGATGGTATCCCTAATGGAAGAGGAGAAATCTGAGATTTCTGCAGGCATTTAAGGACATATGTATAGGATTTAGGTGAGTATAAATTCAAGTGCGTAAATGATAAATGAAATATCAGCCACAGAGGATTATTTATTTCTGTCTGTGGCCAATTCTACTCTGACTTTGTGTTGAGACCCTGGTCCTGTAGCTGCCCATTGTGTCAGGTCTGAGAGAGATGTGATGTGTCCTGGGGAGGAAAATGTTTTTTCTTGTAGCTCCTGTCCTAGATTGGATTTGCTCCAGGAAATCCTGCTCTGGAGCAGGAGCCAGCTCAGCTCCATGCAGATAACACATTCACAGCAGCTCATCAGGGCTCATCATCTGTAACACGAGGAACTGAATTCCTGCTGGAAACACCGAATCCAGTAACGGCGGGCAGAACCTCGGGACGGCCCATGTGTTTTCAGAAATTCACTTTTAACCAGGAACACACTTCACACGAGCTCAAATCAGAAATGCTTCCATGGGAATTCATCAGCCACTGGCTACACAGATGCTTTCCCTCAGAAGAAATGCTCCTGGAAGCCAGCTGGACATGGGTCAGACACCAGCTATCTGCTCATGCTTCGTGTAGTTGCATCTTTCTGCCCAGCCCGTTTGACAGTGATGACAAAAACAAGAACTTTCATCATCCTCCAAAATCTCAGGCTCCTGAGATCCCATCTCAGCCCTCAAAGTCCTCCTAAGCTGCTCATTGAAAATAAGGAATTCTAGAGCAGTCCACGTGCGCCTTCGACTCATGGTACAGATTAAAAAAATCCCAAGCCTTGATCAAAACTGCAGCACAGCAAAAAATGTTTGTTGGAAACACGTGCAGGAGACAGCACCATTCCCAAATTTCTGCCAGCCAGTCTGGGTGTCTCCAGACCTGTTTCTCCATGAGATGGGTGTCTCCTCAAGCCAAGGCCCCGACGACACGATTATGGCGCAGTTTGAGTTAAAGAAAATTGATGAAATCTCTTCTCCACATAAAAGAAGTCCATACCCCATTTAGCAGTGCAATTTGCCTACCCACTGTCACTCACATAAATCTCCTTTATTAACTGGCTAATCTTCCTTCCTTCCCTCTTTTTTCCTTCAGTCAGACTTTCTTTAACTCTCCTTATTTTAAGCATAAAGTACAAACCACAAACCCCCACTTCATTCTTTCTGCTCTCCCTGACTGCAATAATAGTGGCCCTTCATGAGGGGCAGGGCATTTTTCAAAAAGGCTTTTTTTCACCTTTCTCAACCATCCACTGGACATTTCTGCTGCCAGGTGTGGGCTGGTCCTCCACACTATGAGAAAGATTTGCTCTTGCAATATCTCCCATCCAGTTAGATACAGGAAGTACTGGATATCTTAATTTTTTTTTTCCTCAGGACTTTCTGTTCCAGCTTTCCAACCCAAAAGGCTTTGGGAACTGAGGCTGGATGAGCACATGAACTTCTGGGCTTTTGTTCAAGCTGCTGCCACCTCTGTGCCCGTGGTGGCTTGGCCTCCTCTGCCCCAGCCACCTGCACTGTTGTCACCTGCCTTCTACTGCCTCCGTGGGTGTAAATGAGCCTTCCTGCACGGCTGTGGAAAAGAGAAGTAAAGGGTTAAAAGAAACCTTATAAGGTAGTCTGGAAAAAGTACAAGGCATACAAGTCTTATGTAAATGTGCAATAAAAATGAGGAAAGGGAAAAAAAAATAATAACTTGAAGATGAGGGTGCTGTTTTTATTCCCAGTGTGGGCTAATAATTAGGGTGAGAATGTCATGCAATGAATTTAAAGCATCTCGTATTTGCTGTAGCCTTTGTTACTGTTTTTACCTCCTATTGGATTAACTTCCCTTCTAACCAATACAATATTTTTCAGCAATAAAGCATTCACTCAATATTCCTTTTCATAAAACCCTCCATGGCTGTAAGAAAACATAATTGGATGTGCACTATACAGCTTGAGCTTCATAAACATTAAGTCCAACAACATGTTATAAATAATAGTGATACAGAAGATTAGCTCTATTAACCTCCTAACTGAGCTGGAAGCATTAGCCTCTTCCAGAACTACCGCTCTGCAATTCCCTGCAAAAAACTCGGGGTCTGCCTTTAATTTCAGCCCTTTGCTGCCGTTCCCACATCTGCCTCACAGACCTTCCATGCTCCTGGTCCTGGCTGGGTCAAAATGCACAGTGGCAGATTGGCATATTGAGCTATTAATACATCTCTCGATGCGTTACAGATGTTGCAGAAATGAACGGCGCTCTATCACCGCGCCTTGACACGGGGGCCCCAGGGGTGGGAGCCTGAGACCCAGATCTGTCTACAACCTGCCTACTCCAGCAGAAAAAAAAAAAAAAAGAGAGTAGAGGGAAAAAAAAGAAACAGCAAAGGAGAGTTGCCCCTTATTGCAGAATCACATTCCAGCTTGCAGAGTCAATTTTTCAGATGTTCTGGCTTTCCTGTTCCTTGTTCCTTCACTCAGACCTCATCTGGCCACGGTGAAAAATGATGTGACGCGGTTTTTTATTCTGCACTTGACACCCTTATGGAAGGCAACGTGGCTCATTGATTCCAAACTCCTCAAAGGTCAAGGCACCGGGAACAAAGATTTTTTGGAAGCAGACCAGGAAAAACTTTAGACCCGGACCCTGTGTACCCAGAAAAAACAGAACTGTTAATTGTTACCCCTTCTGTTGCTATTAAGCCTCGTATGAACACTGAACATATGTTCCCTGATCATGTACTTTTATATTAAAATGTTATTGAGTCACCAGGTGAAATGGGTATTAAGTGCACAGCTGAAAATAGACAGTAGGTTTAAATCTTGACAGCAAACAGCTGTAGGATTTCGAAAACTTAATTCAAATAATGTAATCAATAGGTTATGCCACAATTTCAAGTTTCCCCAAACACTTTTATATGAAAAAGGATATTAATTCATCAGAGATTAGTTCAGCTAAAAGATAGATTTTTCTCTGTCACCTCTAAAATAGAGATAAAAAAAGAATTTGAGATGTTTTAAGAAGGGCAAACCATATTTTTCTGGTTTAGCACACCACAAAATCATGTGCTTTTTTTTTTTCCCTCTCTCTCACTCTTTCTCCGGTGCAGATTAATAATGATTACTCACTCCACTGTTTACTCATTCTGCAGCTGTACAGGTCTGGAAATGCTAATATGTGAATTGTGTTCTCATTTTATCATAAAAATTGGACAATGGGTCATATCCAAAAAAAATACAGTGTAAGGAGGGGACTTGAGTTTTTTCAGATACACACAAAACCTGCCACGGCAATGGAACCCACAGTGGAATAAAACCATGGAAAATATACAGGAATATTTGCTTCTGAACCATTGGTCGAGTCCTTCCAGATGATGCTTTGTAGGATATTGGGTCTTCATAGAATCATGGAATGGTTTGTTGGGAGGGACTTAAAATGTCATCCAGTCCATGGCAGAGACACCTTCTGCTGTCCCAGGTTGCTCCAAGCCACAGTGTCCAACCTGGCCTTGGACATTCCAGGGAAGTGCTTCTTCTCACTGCTGTCCAAGCCATTGTCCCTCTGTGTGTCTTTAGAGTCACTCTTAGGCCAATCCTCACCTTCTTGTGGCCACCAGGCTGCAGATGCCACCCCAGCCCTGGTGTGGGGTGGAGAAGATATGTCACTGTCCTTTCCGTGGTCAGGATCCTCTGAGGGGAAGGGGGTCCCAATCCCAGGGAATTATTTCATTATTATTATTTATTATTATTTATAATTATTTACCACACTGGGCTGTGTGACATGGGAAACACCCATTATCAGAAGAGGTCTACACGTATTTTGCATAAATTAGTATCTCCATTTTACATACATTAAATTGTTTTGAATTAAAAGCACACAACTCTGTGGTGCAACATTGTCTGAACACAGGAGCTCCCAGCCCCTTTGGCAGCAGAAATTCTTGAAAAACATAATTTCTTACAAAAAAACAGTGGTGTGAGAGGAAAATCCCAGCCCTCACCTATGGCAGGAACTCTGTTGTTTTTCTTTTCCTCTTTTTCACCTGGATAATCTATTTGGCTACTTCTGGTGGCATTAATAGATGGTCACATCATTTTGGGTCTCTTTAATTAAGTGAATTTTCCAAGGTAGTCATGCTTGTTCTCCTTCTCTCCTCGACTTCTCATTATTTCATAGCAAGGTCTTTAACAGTGCAGATCTGTGCCATAAGGAAAAACAGTCTCCCTAAAGAGACAGGAGTCAGGAATCCCCAACTCCTACTGAAACGTGTTTATACTCATTCTTTCCTTTCATTATAGAGAATTGCTCCAAATTTAACCGAACCAAACCTACAGATTGTACTGACATTTTAAAAGGATAATTATTCAAATCTCCAGGACTTTGTTTTAAGAAAGGATTTTTTTACACGATTTAGGATTGACCCAGTCTCCAGCAGGCCTTTTGTTTGATTTTATAGGTTATATTAACATTTTAATGATTTTATTTCTTTGTATTTATAGCAAGCTTTTTCATAGAGAACTCAGGGAAGGGTCTCACAAGATTTAGAACTTAAATTCAGTGTGTGTAGTTCCTAAAAAGAGTCTTCCCAAATTATCTTCAATTTGTGTGGATCCTGTTGAACACATACAGAAAAATCTATATTTCTGTGTGCAAAATGTGTAACAGCAGATTTTGACCCAAAGGGGATTTTTCATATACAGAAGTCTATTAAACTGAGTTTTTTCTTGTTATTTACCTTAAAAAACCCAACCTATAATCTATTCCTTAATCGTGGAGAGCACAGATTTCCATGTTCTTGAAGTCTAACTCCACCTGTTTCCTTGGTGTGATGTTAGCTGGGAGTTAAACGTCTTGGCTGGATTTTCTGGGATAAATGCAGAGCTCCATGGAGAAGAAGAGTTGAAAGCCCATCTTTAACCTCTGCCCCAGTCTCAGAGAGGACTCCAGATCCCATCCAGTTGAACTGGTGGCTCTTGGAAAGGCCAACACTCCACGTTCCTGCAGAACAGCCCTTCCTGTCCCTGGGGAATGTCTTCACACGTGGCAGGTAAATCAGACAGAGAAAACTCAACTCTGTTTATTATTTATCATCTGGTGGGTCCTCTTTATCAGGTTACCTTTAATTTGCAAGCCAGGGCAGGGCAGGGAATGGACTTTTCCCCCCTCCCTGTGCTTTGAATGATGATTTGTTGACTCTCTTTGATATTTGGAGGAGGTGGAAAAGTTCTGTTACCTCCAAGATTTTTGCTCATGGGCAGGAGTTGGTTGTGGGGAGGCCCAAATTCTCTGCACTTGGAAAAGGGAAATGGATGAAAGGGGAATTGCAGCCTTGCAAATTGCCAGTGCTGTGCTGCATGGAGGGAAAACTCCATCCATCCATCCAAATCCCAAAAAGGCAGACCTCTGCCAAACCCCATTTGAAGATGCTGCAGGGCTGGGAATTGGCCCCTCATTAGGGATGCTGAGATTTCTCTCTTTAGGAGGGCACTCTTCCAGCCCATGGAATTTCACGGGAGATGAACAGGTAAAACCTGCCAAAAAAAATTCTTCTCTGTGGGCAAATGCAGCAAACTGTACCAAAAGTTGGTCTCAACACGCCAAAAACTTTCTGCTCAGTGCCAAAGAGTTGCAATTTTAACATCTCTTATATTTTTAGGACTGCACCATATTAGCTGACAAGTCAAATAAAATATAGAAGATGTATTGCTCAATAGTATCCACTAATCAGTATTTGTTAAATATATATACACAGGTAGAAATACCTAAATTGGATCAGTGGGCCAATTTTATTATTATATTTATTTGATGCTACATAATAAAATAACAGGTCTCTCTGAGGTACAATTTCTAAAACTTCATAAGAACTAAAAGATTAATATTCTAGAAATCACAGAAAGAAATTAAATACAACAATTTTAATGTCAGAGGCCGTTTGGTTTTTTTTCCTTAGTATGTCTCCTGGGATTGATATGGAATTGTGGAATAGTTTGGGTTAAAAGGGACTTTAAATCTCATCCAGTGCCACCCCTGCCATGGCAGGGTCACCTCCCACCGTCCCAGGTTGCTCCAAGCCCCAACCTGGTCTTGGACACTTCCAGGGATCCAGGGGCAGCCACAGCTGCTCTGGGCACCCTGTGCCAGGGCCTGCCCACCCTCACAGGGAACAATTTCATCCATAACTTTATCTGAAATTTCCCTTCTTTTATTGGAACTGGTCCTGCTGGGAGTCCATATAGCACAGATTCCCATTTCCAGAATGGATAGTTCTAAAAGGACTGGGATTGCAGCAAGAACTGGGAGCAGTTCAGGAACATCATTTCAGAGGTACCATAGAGCAGTTCTTAATTTTAAAATAACTTCAAAATAGTTGTTTGGAAAGCAGCAGCATAAAAGCAGGTAACTAATAGACACATGAGACCTCTGGGCCACCTGGGGCATTATTGTGTTACAAAAGAGCAAAATCTGATTTACAGCCAGGGAAAAAAACCCTCTTGAAGCATGAAACTATTCATTGAAAGGCATGATCCTAAATTTGGGTGTTTGATCCCGAAAGACAATCGAGCACAGGAAGGTTTGTAAAAGGAAGAGGCAACACCACCTGACTCAGACCCAAAAGGTTGGTCTGGAAAGAGGGAATTCTGCCTCCAGCTTTTCTCTTGGACCTGCAGGAGTGGCTCTGAATGACATCTGAACTGCCTTGATGAGAATGTGGGCATCTCATGGAGTTTTGAATGTCAGGACGAGCTACTTAAAACTCCATTTAGAACTTAAAACAGAGAGATTGATTTTCTGATGAAGCCCATGGGGATGTTTCTCAACCAAGTTAAATGAAAAGGAAATAAATTTGGAGGAAATTAATTTGAGAAGGAATCTTTGCCTTTTTTTTTTTCTTTCCAGTTTGTTTTACATTTTCCTTTATTTTCCTCTGGTCCTTTTTCAAACAACAATCCCACCCTGAACTCTGAGCTGTCTCCCACAGCTGGATGCAGTTGCACCAGTGGAGATGAGATGCAGCAGCACCTTGCAAGCACCTCACATCCCTTGTCCCACAGCTGTGATACTGGAAATGTCCATGGATGTACCCTCTTCCTCACAGCTCCCATAATGCAAACCATCAGCTGGGTGAGGAGATTAAATCAGGAGAAACGAAAAAAAAAAAAAGAGGAATAAAAACAACAGACCTGGGAATATACACATTAAGCATTCTATTGTGCTTGCCCCAAAATTATGTTCTTGGGAATTTACGTAACATTTTATTGCTTGCTGTATTTAAAAATATATACTCCATCCAACTCTTCTTTACACAGTGGTGCTGCTAAACTTTTAGCATGTTTTATGTGTTCAAATAAACTCCAGAGCATGGCTTGCAATGGCAAAGGCAAAGGCAGCAATTTATTGGCAGAATTCGATTTCACACTCGTGGTGTCTACCCAGAGCCTGACATTGCTCTGTTTGCTCCTTGTAAACCTTAAAACTTTTCCAGTGAGCACAGAAATCTTGTTTCACATCTGGGCTAAGACTTAAAACCAAGGTGGAATATCAGAAGTAGCCATGAGAGCAAGAGTTCAGGTTCTGAAGGCATGACTAAACCTAAGAATTTCTAACAAAAATGGTTAAAAAGCATGTAACTGTCCCTGGCTCAGGCCAGGGAGGCAGAGGGGTGAACATTTTGACAGCCTGGTGTCTCCACAAGCTGCCTCAGACCCCAGCTCCACCATCTACAACCTCTATAGCAACAATTTTCATGGGCCCTCTCCTCCAACAGAAATGTTGAGGTTGGAAAGGTGGTGTCTCAATTTTCTTTAAGAGATTGTTGTCAATGAGTATTTCAAAATGTTCTTTAAAAACTCAGGGAAAGGACATCTTCTGCCTAGTGTGGTCACTTGACTGGTCTGGACTAAACAGAAACTTCATGGGGTTGTTCATTTTCCAGAAACATGGTAAAATTCTGCCTTTCTGGGGGACTTCTTATTGCAATGATATTTGCTCTTCCTGTGCCTGGGAAAAAGGGACCCTGTGGTCACTGCTGGAGCCCTGACCTGGCGTCACACTCACGTCCTCTGCAGGCACAGCCACAGCCCCAAACCCTCTGAGCCAAGCCAGAATAGTTAAACTTGTCGCCATCTCAGAGTCAGAAAAGTGAATTTAATCTTGGGCTGTCAGCTCAAATTTTCCCCACAGTATCATGGAACAGCCTTATTTTCCCATAGGAAAAAAAGCTACCAGCAAACCTTGGTAAGGAGTTGTTTTGTTTGCTTTTGCAAGACTATCAACAAACCAAACTATGCAGGCTTGTCTTTAATTGGGAAAATTTTCCTATCATGCATTTTCCTGCTCCAGAGAAACGAGGCCACCAAACATGAAATGTGAGGGTTTGTAGGATTTGTCCTTTGGATGCTGCTAAACCCTCCATAGGTTTTAAACCAACTGCCACTGTGGCTGCACATTGGCACAAGCCCTGTGGACAACCCCCAGGCACGGAGAAAATTTCAATTTGGTGTTTTCTCCATGCCAGTGACAGGATGGGTTATCAATTGAAGGGGACAAGAAAGAACAAGAGGAAAAATGATCTGGTTGTCCTTCATCACACAACTCCTGGAGCCAGGGCCTGTGGTTAGGCCCAGAACAAACAAACAGCTGCTAAAGGTTGAGAAAACAAAGCTGAAAAACCGCACGTGGGACTTTGTCCCCTCTTGCACAGACTGGATGGATTGAAGGGTTGCTCCAGCCTTGTGGTTGGATTCAGTGGGACCGTGCTGGGGGAGAAAAACACACTGAAAAGGACCCTGAAAACACAGCAAAGGCATTTCTGTGCACGTCAGGCTGCTTGGAAGGCAGGAGTGTTCCAGACACTGTGTTAAACCAGGCATGGCACAGGAGGTACCAGCTGCTCAGGGAATGGTTTGAGTTGGAAGTGACCTTGGATGCACATCTTGTCCAACCCTCCTGTCCTGAGCAGGGACATCTCTGAGATCAGGTCAGGCTGGCAGAGGGAGACTTCTGTGGGTTTTTCCTGTGTTTTTTTATGTGAAGAGGAATGCAAACAACTCTGAGCACAACCTCCGCCCGTGGCTCACGGGTGGCTGTCCCTCCCTCAGGGCCAGGGTCAGTGTTGGCACTGCTGAGAACCAAAAACTCACCAGATGGTTTGGTGGCCATGGTGGCATTTGGTTGACTTGATGACCTTGGACATCTTTTCTGGCCTCTCCTAGGAGGAAAAGCTGGGAGAATTAGGATTGTTCAGCCTGGAGAAGTTTCAGGGTGACCTAATTGTGACCTTCCAGAAGGGAAGCTACAAAGAAAATGGAGAGAGATGTTTTACAAGGGCCTGGAGTGACAGGACAAGAGAGCAGGGTTAGATGGCATTAAGGGAAGAAATTCTTCCCTGTGAGGGTGGGGTGCCCAGAGAAGCTGTGGCTGCCCCTGGATCCCTGGCAGTGCCCAAGGACAGGTTGGACACTGGGGCTTGGAGCAACCTGGGGTAGTGGAAGGTGTCCCATGGCAGGGATTTGAAGCTGGATAATCTTTCAGCTCCCTTCCAAGGGACCATTCCGTGATTCTGAGTGGAGCCAGGGCTGGCGTGGCATCCTTGGCTCCTGCCCTCTGGCTCTGAGTACAGAGGGAACAAACACAGCAGGAATTTCCAATCCCAGGCTCTGCTGTGCAGGAAGGAAGGTGTTATTCCACAAATATTCATGTTATCTTGCTCTAAAAGATATTTTGTTCTTAATAGTGCATGTTGTCACCATGGAAATAGGCAGGCAAGGGCAAAAATATGCATTTCCAGGAGTTTTTAGGGAATTCCATGTGATAGGCCACTTTCTGCTATAACAGACAGAAGATTTTACAGACTCCTGAAGGAAGTAGTGGACTTTTATTTTGTACTGTCAGAGCAGCTGAAGCAGGAAAATGAAGATTCTTTTTTGGGGGAACTTCCAAAGGATGCTTTGGAAAAGCAGCATAACAAATATATGATTTTACCAGGACAAACCCAACTCCTTCCATTAGAATGCTTTGAGGAGTGGGCAGAAAAGTGATTGTCCAGACTGTGACCAAACTGTGTTTTGGCATTTCAATTTTCAGTTAACTGCAGAAACCTACATTTTTAGCCCTGCTGACACAATTTCAGCACTTTAAACCATAATTTTGTGCTGTGTAGTGGTAGCTATACAGCCAGACTCCCTTCCAGAGTGGGCCACAAAGTCACTAAAGGGCTGACTTTAATTAAGAGCAAGTTCAGAAATACAATTATATATGAAGGTACATGGAAGCCAGAGAGCAAAGATGCAGAAAGTTCAAGGCCCAAGTGCTGGTGCTGGGAGATGAGCAGCAGCTTGCTGCAGGCAGGTATTAGTTTTCATGAAAGTGCTGGAGAAATCCCCGAGGCTGTCAGGACGCTTGTACTGGGAAGGAGCTGAAGTTACAGTAGGAGAAAAAACTTCTGATATGGGATTTCCAACCACATCAGGCTGGTGCCCTGCTATGGTTTTCTGAAGTGGGTACCAAATCTCCCCACCTAAATGCCTTAATTGTTTTCCCAGGGAAAGTAACAGAAGGTAATCAGTACCTCCAACTGCATAAACCTTATGTTATCTTTATTAAAACAAGCCGCAGAATTACCCACACTGTACGCCTGGAAAGATTTTTCGACAGATCCAGAGATGAGCGTGTGTTAAAACAATCATCTAGAAAAGAAATAAAGCTCAGAATATCAGAAACGTCAGTCGCTTTTTGAATTATTGCTTCTAGGCAATGCTAAGAAAAACACAGTCCAGAAAACTTTTCAGCGTTGGTACAGAAACCTGAAGAAATTATTAAAAAACAGCCACATCGATGATGAAGAGAGTTAACTGTGGGGAAACCTTGATGTTTAGCATATTTTCCCCTGATGTTGCAGTGAGGGTGTCAACAGTTTGATCCCTTTGTCCCCGCGTTGGGAGCTCCGCGGATCGCTGACGCGCTCGGAGGGCGCGGGCCCAGCTGCAGTGCACATGAGTTCAAGCTCCTGCCCGGGCCTCATGTTTCAGCATGACCTCAGTTTCCTGTGCTGAATGGGAACCAACGCGAGCGAGCACTTGTAAAACTGTTTTTGAAGGGTGAAGTTATGAAGAGGTGCTGCGGTGTCAAACATCTGTTCCATCCATTACGCTCAAATGGCAGCGCTGACTGTACAGTAGGGCAAGAGCCGTCAATAAATTAAAATCCTCTCATGGCCGTGCTCTCCTGGCTCTCTCGAGCCCCCTGGCTCTTGTGCCAGTTTGAACCATGAAAGGAAGAAGCTAAATGAGAGAACAGGACTGTTGTTTGTTTGGTTTCTTATGGTTGTTTTCAGGGTAAGCAACTCGCAGGTTCGTTGGCCAATTAATATTTGTGAGCACCCCACAGCCCAAACTCAAATTTCAACCTACATTAAAAAATAATTTCTCTTCTGTTGTAATTTTTGGTTCAAGTAATGGTGGGAGAAAATAGCAAAACATGTTGTTTTGAAAGCTGTACAGTTCACAGATGGATAAGTACTGAAATTCTATATTTGTGATTTCTGGAATCCAATACAGTTAATTGCATTAAGATATGTCCTGTAACTGCACCATGTATCTCTTGTCATATTTGGCATGTACGTTAATTACCTCAGGAAAAATACATGTTAGTTTAATGGGATAGCTGCTTGTTGTGATAAAATTTAAATTGTATTCCAGACAAGATACATTGTGCAAAATAAGCAAAATCTTAAAAGCAGAGATCTATTTATAGCCAGGAGGGGGTGGGGGTCTGGGAACTAAAATATCAACCCAGGCAGTCTGAGAAAATGTTCAGAGGCTGCAAAGTTGTTCACCTCGGGGTTATTGGTTCAGATCTTGCTGGGATTAGTCATGTTCATCAGAAGCTGTTACCACCAAAGGGATCTGCTGTGGTCAGCATGGAATGGGCTGCAGGGATGTGACCCCTATCCAAAATCCTGGTGACGATGGGAGTGCACGGTCCTCCCCACCCTGGAAATCCTCCTGTTTTCTCCAGTCCCTCTTCAGGAAATGTGAATCCAAACATGAATCCAAAGAAAACCTTTGGTCCACTGACTCATGTGCTGGTACCATCACGCAACCTGGTTTGGGTCCTCTGCCTTTCTTTCAGCTATGGGTGTAGGGAAAAAAAAATATGAATGTGAGAAAGATAAATGTGTAGGAACAAATCAAAACACCACCCAGCAGTTTAAAGAGAAAAATGGAGGCATTGCTGGCTCTTGTTGGGAATGGTTTTGTGAAGGAAAAATGAAGCTTTTGAGCTTAAAGGGCATCGGGATGAATGACCAGAATGTTCCTATGAGCCAAGCTGAATGTTGTCCAAGATATTTTTACCACCCACATATGTTGTATCATTCATATCCACTTCCTAATTATCTCAGCTTTAATGCCATGCTAATCGGGCCGTATTGCCCTTGGAACTCTGTGTATCTTCATCACCTCTTCCTTCCTTTTGCTCTCCACAGGCAGAGAAACATACACGTTTTCACACATCACAAAATCAGCACCAAAATGCCAATTATCATGTGAGTTTTAAAAGATCTTTAATCCCACATGGAGACCAGGGCTCCCACCTGCCTGCAAAATGCATCATCTCAGACAATTCAACCTCCTGGCCCAACAACATGATGGAAGGAAAACGATCATTCTTCATTTTGTGGCCAAAATCCTCTACAAATTTCTGAAAGTTCATCCATAAGATCCATAATCAGGCATTGCAATTGTATGTTCACATACAGGGAAAAAATGTTAAACTAAAGGAGATTTTGGCTTTAGTGGACTCTATTTCACATAATAATAATCTCTTGGGAGTCAGCACTCAGCTTCAGGGATCTGGTTCAGCTGGAAAAGGAGCCTCTTGAAAAAAAAATTAGATGTGTTTTTGTGGCTGCAGTTAACAACAAATCCAAAAAGAATCATCTTGTGAATAATACTTGGCTAGAAAGTGTGATAAATATCGTATACTCCCTGCATGGCTGTGGAAGTCATGGGATTCTGACAGAGCAGGGCATGAATTTAGAGATAACAAATGGAGAGGTGACTGAATATTCCAGCAGCCTTCCTCCTGGTCAGCTGGTGAAGATGGGCCACAAAGCAAACTGTTCAGCCTTGGAAATTCTCTGCAAACTCATTCCTTTAGTGCACATAAAGATTTAAATTTTACAGTTGGAACCTGCACCGTGAAAGTCAGAGACAACAAAAATCCTAACTTTTCCAGAGTGATTTAGGGATTTACACATCTTCTGGTGCAAACTGGAATCATTCCACTGACTGACTGGTTTGACAAGGAATCCTGTAAAAGAGCAAGCGAAAGACAAACATGAAGCAAAACAAAACTAGAAATTCTTGGCACCTGGGGATTTGTGTTGGCCAAATGACGAGACTGAATCCCAGAATCTCTGTTTGGAAAGGATATGAAGTCATTGTTCAAATGTGCACATAAACTGGATCTAGAGGGATAAGATTAAAAAAATTTACAGAGTTCAGTTTCATAAAACTATCAATTATACCGGACTGTTTGTGTCCATTTCTGTAAATTCTTCTGTAGACCAAATGTTTTCCTTTACTTCTGGGTAGACCATGGAGCTGGCATAAAATCTGGAAGGTTACTAAAAACAAGGGGCCAAAGATCTGCTTAGCAAACATTTTGTGGCTTCATTCACAGAGCAGTTGCTGTAGGAGGAGCAGGGTTGGCTGCTGTGAAATAGGTGCATGAATTGATTTTATGAATCCATCTGCATTTTGCAGATGAATCCTCTTGCCATTCTTTGACAGCAGTGCCTGGAGTGTCAGGAAAGTGAATTTTCTTCTTCTGGGACCATGCAATGTCTCTGCTTTTCTGGTACTTATTTTAATTTGAGTTAGATGAGCTAAATGCAGGCTGAAGTGTGCTCTGGGTGCAGCATCTCCCTGCACTTAGGCAGGGATGTGGTTCATGTCTCACATTTCTCTGGTTAAACTGAAAAAAAGTGAATCAAACACCAACTCCAAAGATTTTTTTGATTGTTCTATACAATCCCCAAAGCATAAAGTTAAAAGATGTAGAATATAAGATATGAAATCCAGCTTTTGCCAAGGCTAGACATGGTGAGTTGGTTACCAGAGGGTGTGGGGCATTTCTGGTGCTGTGGGAGAGGAGCTGGGCAGAGGCAGAGTGCCATTAAATTTTAGTTTAAATCACCCAAAGACAGTCTACATGTCTCCCTCATGGAATCGTGGAATGGTTTGGGTTGGAAGAGACCAGAAAGATCATCCAGTTCCATGGGCAGGGACACCTTCCATGAAACCAGGATGCTGCAAGCCCCATCCAGCCTGGCCTTGAACATTTCCAGAATGTTCAAGGAGAATTAAGCAACCTGATCTAGTGGGTGTCCATCTCTACTTTCTGAGTGACCTGTTTAATTTTCCAGAAAGTGGGATATTACAGGATGGTTAAAGCTGAGGGATAGCCAGTGTTCTGTCCAACCTGGTATATATCTGCTACAAAATATTCAATTTATTGTTATGCTACTTCAAAATATTCAAAAATTGGAATATTTTTTCATGTTCTTTAGGATGGAGTCATGGAAATATCACAAAAGGTAGAGTGGTATTGTTGCCTGAACTCTGCTCCTTAAAAAAACAAAACAAAGAGGAAATCTGAGGTTTGTCCCAAATCTATCAGAATTCTTTCCCGTGCCAAACTGGGTTGGAAGCTCATGAGAACATCTGTCCTGTGAGACTTCTGGTGCTTCCTGCTCCAGCTCATGTTGGAAACGTCACAAGCACTTCCACAGCTTTTCATGTGGTATTTCAACGTCCCTGCTGCCACGCTTAGCCGGGAGAGAGATGCTCAAAGGCACAAACCACAGGAGGGGATGGAAAGAAACACAAGGATTTTTTGTACAGGTCCTTTATTTATTGTTTAATCTGCATTTTTGTTAGGATAGCAGTAAATACTCTGAGTGCTAAGTGGCATTGCCATCATCTCAATTTCACTTCTACCTTTTCTTTGCAGTCACAAGGCACACCCTGGATGCCTCTTCCCAATGGCAACACATAGGCTGGAAAATGGAGTGCAGATAAATTCCCAGCACAGGAAAAGTTGAGCCCTACTCCAGCCCTTCATTCCCATGGTTTTTAAGACCACGAGTGGTTTTTTGAGGAACCACAGGCAGGGTCAGGCTGGTGGCACCCGCTGGAAGAGGCACCACGACACCTCCCACACACCAGAGAGGGAAGGGAAAGGGAAAGGTCCCGTGCAGCCAGATGAGCAGCCAGCAGAATGAAAGGTCAGCAAATTGTCAGGTTAAACAAACCTCTCAGAGTTTCCCATTTGTTATTTGAAGGCTTGACAAGTTATGGAAAAGCATTTTAATTAACAACTCTCTGATTTTAAAATAAAAATCAATAAGGAGAGCGTATTTCTTTAAGCGATGTCCAGGGTTCTCCTCCAAAGTTCCAGTCTGACAGATTTCCATTAGGTTTATTGGCTCGAGATGATGTGATTTTGTTTTAAAATGAAGAATTAATAAAAGATATATGAACTTATATTTATATAACCCAGTACAAAAGGGTCAGTGTATTTCCCACTCTAATTTTCTTCACAGCTTAGATTTAAATGAATTTGATTCTTCAAGGAAAAACATCATGACATAAAGACATAACCCCCACACTCTTTGACTCCCATCACCTTCATTCACTGAAAAAAGAGAGGGGAAAAAAGGGAAAGGAAAGGGAAAAGTAAAACTCAGACTATCTTAATTTGTATTGACTCCATTATTCTCTAGATAAAAGGCTACTCAACATAAATGAGGACGCTGAGTTCAAACTTTTAGAGAATTCACATATTTACATCAATTTTTAAAGGGTTTTATAACTAATGAACTCAGATTTCTTTTGGCATGGCATAAAATCCATTTGTACAGTTTTTAATTAAGAATGCAGCCTACGCAATTAAAATTAAGGGTAGAGACTTCATCAGATGTCCTGTGAGAACCGCAGTCGAAAAAATTATGTTAATGCTGGATGTCCTAAAAGCATTCTCTGAATGTTGGAAACACTTTGTGAGGAATTATTTCTGCTATACAATAAGGATTTATTTAAAGTTGAGAATTAGGAGCTTTTAATTTTGGAGTGTTAGGAACTTATTTATCACTAATCACTTTGGCATTTGTCACAGTGCTTTTGGAGCAGATGGGGATCGTTTAAAACTGCCTCAATTTTCCTAAAAATTCATAAATTCATATCTGTATATAATTTTTTTAATATACATATATATATATATGTAGACTGAGACATGCATATAATCTATAATGCAAATAATGCAGATGTAGCCAAGGGAATCCCTAATGCGAATTTTAATATTTAAAGTGACAAGAGCCATTATTGGGAATATTAAGAAACTTCTTTGTTGAAAGGATTAAAATGACACTTGAAATAATGACTGAAAGTTATGAATAACTCATTTCAAAGTTGTGTAAGCTACATAGGAAAATTAAGTTTGATGTATGTGGAAGGTGTTAAATGAGCTCCCTAGAAAATGGTTTTCTCTTTAGGAAGTGGTGCAGCAGGATCAAGGGTGGGATGGGTTTTCCCATTTCCCAAACTCTCTGGATCAGACTGGAAACAACACCTTCAGTGATGAGTTTAACTGGGTTTTTCAGAGTGGGAGATGCTCAAGGAGGAATACAGAGAGTGTGTGCAAGGGGGATAATACCCCGACAAAACAAAGACCTGATCCATTCCTGTGGAATCCCGACCTCTTCCTTCACACTGGGTGCAGGGATTTGCTTTCTTCCCTTTCCCTGTTTTCCCTTTTTCTTTTCAACATGGCTTAATGCAATAAAAATGTTTTATATTTAGAAGAGTAACAAGGGAGCTGAGGCTTAGTTTTGGAAGGCGAGCCAAATTTCATAAAGATTTTAAAGTGTAGAATAAGAAGGTTTGGCTCACAGGAGAAGTCATTTCCAAGCCAAACTCCTGACAGGAATAAATGTGCAAAGAGGAGAGGGGGACACAGGTTTTGGGGAGGAAAGGGGCTGTGGTGATGGATGCAAACCAGGCAGGAAGGAGCAAAGGATGCGGTGGCTGTGACTCACACTGGGATGGGCAACCACTCACTCAGTGGTGGCCATGTGAAAAGTATTCCACAAAACAAAGGGATTAAGCCTGAAACCCGTGGATTGTAATACTTGAATTCAACAGGTTTTAAAGCATGGATGTAGGGTAGAATAAGGTGCTTCTCACCTTCTCACTCAAGGGAGAGCTCACCAAAATTCAGCTGCGGTTCTCAGCTTGATGAGCTTTGTAGTCTCAGCTCTGTTACTCAGACCTCATAAAAAAAAAAAAAAAAGAAAGCAGTTTTAATCTTTTTTTAGCGAGCAGACATTAGTCAAAAAGGGGAAAAAGATGCTCACAACTGAGTTATAGGTGGCTCTTATCTTTAGAGAGGCCAGTCAACAGCTCCCAGCTAAATCATAAATAGCAAAACGCTTACATAGCATCCACCCCGGAGGTAATTCTCCTCTAATTTACATCGGGTTTACATCACTGCAGCTTTTTCATTTTCACTGGAGCTGCTCGAGATTTACTTGCTTATGAATCAGAGCAGAATCAGGCCCCCAAATAGCTGCCTATGGCCAAACATAACATTCTGGCCACAAACCTCATTTTTGTTCTTTCCTCCACCCACAAGCCAATAAAATTACACAAGACCTGGACCTGAGAGGCCCCCAGATCTGGGCCAAAAATAAATACAAAAATACAATAAAATTTTAATGTGGGGGCCTCGTGCAATCTTGAAGCAGCGCAATATTTAACTGTATGAACAAAAGATGAAACGGCAGCCAAGAAATACATTTCACCTATAATTCCATAAGAACATAGGAAGAAAAAGCAAGGAAAAAGAGGAAGAATTATTCCATAAAATAATAGTAATACCCAGGAACTTTAAAATTCCCATAAAATTACAGTACTAAATTATAAGTGCCCATTTTAGATATTCTTTGAGTTTGTCAGAAACTTTTGATGAAAGGCTGTCAAGAGTCTCAAAGTGAGGGGAGTAAATTGAGGCCAAGGAAAAAGAACTATTAAGAATATTAAAAGCAACATTCCTGATCCACTGGTGGCAGTGCCTGGAAAGCCAAATGAGGCACATCCTTAGGAATTTCTTGTCCTTACAGCAGCATCACACCCCTACTTGGAATTTCCTCCAGGAGAAGGTGTAGGGTGGGATGTGTGGGCTCCTTATGGCCACCCCATTGCAGTGGCTTTGCTGAGTCACCACCCAAAAAAAGGATAAAAATCCCTTTAGTGCCAATCTGGGATTTCAAGCACCAGGAGTGTATTAATCCAGCCTGAACTACCAAATCAACCCAGCCCAACTCATCCCAACCAAAGCCCTGGGAAAGCAGCAAAGGAACACCAGGGCTGTAGCAATGTTTCACTCCCAAGATCTGCACAATCGGCCCTTCAGGCAGCCCTGCCTTGCCCAGAGCTGGGTGAAACTCTGAGAATTGAAGGAAAGTAGTGATGCAGTACAAAAAAAGCCTGGGGTTGATAAGGAAAATGCAGAATTAGGTCTTTTTTCTTTCTAATTAAGTCTGTGGGAGTTGCCACCAAACTGGAAGGGTTATTGGCCTTATCGGGGCCAGAGCAGTTTCTCCAAAGGAACGAGCAGGTCTGCTGTGATTTGCCTCCAGGAAAATTCCCTGCAAAAAGTGCAATAATCAGAGCTTGTGTCATAAATATATGGAACTTAATGTAATGATTTATAATTTATAATTTATAATAGTCAGCTGGACGAGCTATTCTGACTCCTCTTCAGATCTTCCCCTTACTTGGCAGAGAACCAAAGGTTATGTTTTGTTTCAGTGGGATTTTAAGCAGAACTTAAAATTATATCAAGCACTTGTTGATGGAAGCTCTTGAATTACTCCAGTCTGATAATGAGAATATTCAAAAATGTTTATGTTTACGCAGAGCCTTTTAATTGGCAAGTTCAGTTTGAAATAATATCAGACTACATCTATCTCTATATATTTATATCTATATACTTATATAATCAGATAGAGTAAAAAATAATTTTTTGCATGAATTATTTTTTTTTTACATTTTAGAGTTGCTGGATGTGCCATGAGTTTGGTCCTTCTCTGGGTTTTCAGATGGGATGGGCACAACACTGGGATTTATATTTTATATCAGATTTCCCTTTGGATTGATGGACCTTTCAGATCCCTGTGCCTCAGTTTCTGCAGCTGGACCATGGACCAGACAGCACTGGGTAAGTGCTGGGAGCACTGGGATGAGCTGTTTGATGTAGCACTGGCTATTGTTCTCTCTGCTGCAGCCTCAGGTGGATTTTTCTCCGGGGTTATTTGGTAATTGATAATTCCTCTCATAGAAACAGAGGAATGAAAAAGCAGAGGGGCTGTTTTTCTGGATTGGTTTCCCCATGTTTAGCTTGTAATCTGTGCATGGAGGCAAATGTGCTGTCAGAAAGCAGAGAGGACTGGAGAGCAGCGAGTGCTAAAGGTGACTACGTGCACTCCTGAAAAAGATATAGTGCAGCCTGAGCAGTCCCAGACTGTCCCATCAATTCCCTCTAAACCATGACCTGGAGAAATCACCTTCGAGCTGACAGGGGCTTAGGCAATATTTCAGAATCTGGTCAAGATTTTACAACACCAGATACTGTTTCATTCTCGGGGCTTTCTCTGACCAAAGAATTTTGAACTGGGGCAAACTGTCAAGTATGCAGCGGTTTTGTAAAGCAGACAGCAAGCCAAAGAAAACTCTGCTGAGAACACCACAGTTATTGATAAAGAGCCTGCACAGCAATAACGAGATGGACAAACTCTGTAAAAAAACAGGGGCTGGGGGGGAGATGGGGAAGGGGCTGATGCTGAGCAGCTTTCCAAGCCACGACCAGAAAGTCAAGCTTAGCTTCAGAAAGGTGCTGGTGCTTCAGTGTAAAATCCTAAATCAGCACAGATGCAAGTTTGCTCTGAGACATTTCCCATGCTGGAGCGTTTTCATCTTTCCTGCCAAAGCCTGTGTTGCAACCTTTGGCATGCAAGTGTTGTAAGGTTGTTTTGGTTTTTATAAAATGCTGTGATAATCCTGAGCCAGATCTCGTCGTGCAGCAATCTTGTGGCACTTCGAGTTCGGTCATTCAGCAGAAGTTTTGTATTTCTTCTACTGCTCAAATGAAATGCCTCGATTTCTCATAATTATTTCTGGCATTTTGGGACGCAAATAACTCATAATTCTCTTGTGAAGGCAAGTGTGAGCTGCAGAAATGTAAACACCATGACATTGCTACAGCACAGCCCTCAAAACAGGGATGGTGGGGTGTGCAAGGAGCGAGGGAGAGCAAAAAAATGGAAATTTGCTACGGTTGGTGGGGCAACTAAAAGAATTGGGCTGATTTCTGCTCTTCCAGATATCCAGAACTAAACATCAGGGGCAATTAAAAAATTGTGGTCTTTTGTAAATTACTCCCAGAAGAAATCTTGGAAATCTTTCATTTTAGTCCTTTCGGTCCGCTGAAGCATAAAGCTATTATGAATGAGCAAAAATACTAGAGAGAAAATTGAAATACAACAGTAATTAACAATATGAGTATATCAAAAATCCAACCCAACGGGCAGGATGGGGCCATCAGACATTTTAACATTTGAGTGACGGGCAGGTAGGGCACCTTTGATGTCACTTTTCCACCAAGGAGTGACTGAGAGATGAGCAATTCCTCCTGACAGAGGGATGTTCTCATCATTTCAGCCTAAAACCCTGATATTCAAGGTGCCCATCTTGTTTACCTTCGAATAATAAGTAATAATTCTTATTTTAGGATCTTCTTTTCCGTTGCCATATGCTAAATGTCAACAAAGGATTATAGGAAAAATCATTGGAAATGTGCAGCTATCACAAATAGAGATTTCCCTCTGGGTTCTCTAATACTTTACAGACAAATGTTAAAGATTTATTGCACATGAACATCAAACATGGTTTTACTACAGTTCTCATTTGGATCAAATTGACACATTTTACATTCATTTTAGCCTAATGAGATTCTTTCACTACACATTATATTCCAAGTGACCTCGTACATGAAATTTGTGGCATGGAACAAACTCACTGATATAACAAAGCCCTTTCCCCACCAACTTTTGGACTTTTTAGAAAAGAAAAGAAAGAGTTTAGCAAGGTCATGAGTCCTGAAGGTGCATTTATTCATCGGTGCTCAAGAAAAAATTAACACAAATACTGTGCAGATTATCACGTTTGGCCAAATTTCCATTTTCAGTGTTCACACCTCAGGAGTCTTTTGAACTTCGATTGCAATCTGAATATTCAACACTTTGGGTCCAATCCAAATATTTACATTTACACCTGAAATATCAACGGATTTCTGAAGAATTCCTGGAAGAATTTTGCCTCTGGTGGTCAGAATCAGGCCCCAAAAAAGGAACAGGATCCCAGCTGCTGGAATCTGATTTTTGAGAACAGTTCACTGCAAAACATTTCCCGACAGCTTTACACAATGCAAAATTTGCTTTTGCAGGAGATTCAGTGGTTTAGAAAGCAAAAAAACAACAACAACAAAAAATTTCTTTCTATTTTTTTTGGCTTATCAAAGCAATTAGTAATGGAATGTAAGTTTTTAACACTGTGCTGTAATGTTGTACCAGGGAAAGGTAGCAGATGACCTTGAAAGGAGGTGAAAGGAAACTAGAAAATGTTAATTAAAATTATTAGTGCTGTTTGAGGTGCTTATCTTATTTACTGCTAAGGTGTTGCTCCCTTCTGCATAATTAGGGGTAATTTTACTTACTTTCAAGTCTGTAATTTTAAATATCACAAAGTTTTATCTTCCAACAAGAAGTAATTAATTATTGGTTTGTGTGTAGCTGCTTGATGTTTTAATCAATATATGCAACTTCCACAAAGTCTGTTAGAATTTGTCAGGAGGCTTTATACATCTTTTATAGTGCAGGATTAGCCATGGTATATGAAGCCGAAATCCCATTTAGTAATGAAATTTAAACATAATTCTGTGTTTATGATGTGAAGATATATTTTGACTTGATCTGTCCTTTTACATTTCCCTTTATCCACGATTATTGGAGGACAATGATATCGGCAAAACAAACCACAGTGAAGTTAAATCCATTTGAACACAAAGAGTTACTGTCAGTTAATCCTAATAGAGACAATACCGATTTTTTAACTAAACTGCTTAAGAAATGAATATGTCTTGCATGCTTTCAATTTGTTTTAAATCCTAATGTGCGGAGCTCTTTGCTGTTGTCTAATATTTGCATAAAATATTTAATCTTGTACTTTAAATTAATGATATTAAAGGTCTAAATGTTTGAAAAATGTTGTTGTCAGAACAATGTAATCTTTTCTCTCCAGACTTTCTTCATATAATTGTGGTGCCCTTATCCTAATATACTTGTAACCTTCCTCTGCATTGTCCTGCTTTGAATGTTCTCTTCCAGGACTTTCTTTATTTAGAGATTTCTACACTTTATTTTTTTTTAATATATTAATAAGTGGGGCAGGGAAGTTCCTCTGCTCTCCAGGACACGCTGCAGGAAGAAATATTCCCAAAATATCTCATGAGTCAAGGTCTGGACATCAGTGTGTGGGGCAGGGGCAAGGTGGGGGCTCATTTTTTAATTTTTGCTGCTGTGATAAAAATATTGCTGCTCTTTTATCTTCAGCAGAGCAATTAAAACCATGCAGGGTACTCGAAACCCGTAATTTTTAACCACTGGCATAGTAGGTAGGAAGAAGCCTACCATTGCCATGAGGCTTTAATTAAACCATAAAAAAATGGGAAAATGTCTTCAGGAGCACATATTAAAATAGGCAAGGAGCTTCAATTCATTTTCTTAAATTTACTGAATATTGAATAGGTTGAAAGTTTGCTGGCTTAATATCATAACAACTTAATGCAGACATTTTATGGGGGAACAGACCCTTTTTTGTTGTGTTTCCCCCAAATAACTCAATGATGTCAACCCTATTAAGGGGTTATGCTGAGGTGGTATAATTAGGTTACTAATTAATTAAACAAATCAAAGGAAGGATGTTCTCTGTGGCACATGGGAAGGTGGTTGAGCAGGGGTGTGGGACAGTGTCACTGCTGTAGGTCACAGCCAGGCTGGTGGCCCCATCTCCTCTCTGGAGCAAGGCAAGGAGCCTTGGTGACAACTGGATTAATCCTGGAGGATGAGTTACAAAGAGAAGCTTCATTAAAGGGGGAAATCAGGAAGAGATCAGGAAGGAATTGTTCCCTGGGAGGGTGGGGAGACCCTGGCACAGGGTGCCCAGAGCAGATGTGGCTGCCCCTGGATCCCTGGAAATGCCCAAGGCCAGGCTGGAACAACTTGGGACAGTGGAAGGGACAGTGGAAGGTGTCCCTGCCATGGCAGGGGTGGCACTGGGTGGGCTTTGAGGTCCCTTCCAACAAAACCTTTCCACAACTCTAAAGAAGCAGGTGCCAGTGCTGGTGCCAGGATTCCACTCTTGAGGATGGGAAGAGCTTCGTGGCATTTGGGTGTGCTTGGCTACATGAAAGGGATGCAGCCTGTTGTAATTAACCCAGTAATTAATGCACACATCAAATGGTCACTGGAAAAAGACCGGCAGCTCTTTGTCAGCCCAGGGTGGTGCTGCAGAGCCTCCCTGTGCTCCAGGGCCTCCCAGCACTGGTACCCTCAGGGATCCTGGGCAAAGGAGAAAACTCTGGGGTGCTGCAGTGCCCTGGGAGGATGAGGAGCACCATGCTGACTGCTGGAATTCCTCAACTCCAGCTCCTCAGCTCCAGGAGTTCTGTCTTCACTCTGATGGCAGGTGCTGCTCCCCACCAGCCTCTGCAGGAGGAAATGGAGCAACCCTGGGCAGCCTCCAGGGAGAGCAGAACCAAGGTGCTGCTGGCACTGCCAGGAGGGATGCCAGTGAGAAATGGCTCTGTCTTTACCTCTTTCCAAGATCTTTTAGGCATAAATTGTCCAATTATGAAATGACACCTAAATTATTTTTACTTTTAACCCAATAACCAATCACCCGTATTCTGCAATGTGGATTTTTTTCTATTCAATTACAAAATACCAACCAGACCCATAAAGAAGAAGGTGAAAAAGAAGAACTTATCCAACGTCCTAAATCCTCTACCTTGCTTTATATGTATTACTGTATTCTAAAACCTTAAACTCTAACCTTTCCACCCGGTGATATCACACACTTCTATCCAAACTCCACACCCACAATCCCAGTGCTATCACTCAGTTTTGGAAGCTTTTTCCACAGCTTCAGGTCAAACCCAGTGTTTTCTTGAGGATCAGTGCCTGCCAACACAGAAAGTCTGAAATTCTCAGTGCCCAGGGTTCCAACAGATGCCCTGCCAGCAGTCTGGATCTCCGGGCTCCTCTCTGGTGGCACTGGGAGGGCTGTGGTGGCACTGGGGAGGGCTTTGCTTTCACTGGTGCCTGCTCAGAAACTCTGCAAGAGCAGAGCAGCTCTCTCTTTTCATTGTGGGGGGAAAAAGGGAATTAATTCAGCTTGGAGAAACAATAGGAGAGGAAGGCAGTAAGGCAAAGAGGCACATGAAGGATCTCAAGAGCAGAAGACAGCGATATTTCCAGGGATTTATGTGGCACTAAAAGGGATGTATTATGGCAAGTAGATGAAAGGACATATTATACTGCCATATTTGATGCATGGCCACATAATCACACTAAACTGAATTTTGAATAAGAATGGAAGAAGATTCCTGTAGTCAATTGGAAGTACAGGGAGAATTTAAATAGTGGACCTAATAATCTGAGGAGTTTTCCTTTGAACATCAGAACAGCTGAGAACAGACATGGAAAAATTCAGGAGACAGCTCCTCAAAATTTCTGGGTTTTTTTGGTTTTAATGGTGGCTCAGGTGACACCCAAATGTCACCTGCACTCCACGGGGTGGCTGTCCCAGCACTGGGCACTGCTGACTCAGCAGGTTTTGCTCTGTCTTTGAAGACCCCTCAGCCAAATGGTGACTGACTCCAGGCATTCTCCTTGTCTCCAGATGGATTTCCTCAAGGAGAAATTCTCCAAGGACATTGCCAAACTTCATGAATTTTACCTTTCTTCTCCCCCAGTCCATGTCAAACCAAGAACTTGGCACAATCAACATCTCCCAGCCTGGATTCCCTCACAAGGCTCTCGTGCCAGAGCAGAGCTCAAACAGAACCTGCTCCAAGTCTGATGTTTGTAAGGAAGCCCAAAACCTGGGGAATTTGGGGTTGTTTGTTCCAAACATTTCAAACAGTTCCAGTGACATCTAGTGGGGAGCAAACCCCTGTGAACGGCTCCAGCCTTACAGAAAAATCCCATTATCCTTTATTTTCTTTTAACCCACTGGGCAATAGTTTCCTACTGAAAAAAAACCCTCAGCTGTGGTTTGTGTGCCATACACCATGATTGAAAAATAGTTTCATAGTCCACTGAGAATTTCTCCTTTCTGGAAACATTTCATCTATTAAGGACCATTTGGAATTTTCTCTGGGACATTCCACCACATCTAAAATAAACTCATGGAAGAAGGTCATGAAACCTTTGGAAAAACAACAACAACAACACAACCACCACGAACTCTTAGAAATTTAAATTACTCAGAGAACAACAATAAAAAAAAATCTCAGTCCAACTGCTGCAGCCCTATTAAATAGAGATGTAACTAAATATAGTGAAAGTGATGTAAAATTAGCTTGGAAGCAAAACCAGGTCATCTTTCTCTCCCTCCCAGCTCCCATTTTCCTCTGCACTGTGTCCCTGAGCGCCTTCTGCACGTGTTCCCTACCCAGCCTGGTGATGGAAGGGGAGGCTGCAAACATCAATCAGTCACAGCCAAACCTCTTCTCTCTTACTCAGGGTGAGTAAAAGCTGCCACAGAAACACTCCTTGATTCCATAATATCCTTTTTCCCCTTCTCTCTGAGCCACTGCACAGTTATCCTGGTTTAAGGAGCAGCTTGAGCTTTAGGGTTATGATAGTTCTGAGCAAGGTTCCTGAATCAGGAAGGTTTTCCAGGGGAAAGTGTCCCTGTCTGTGCCAGAGGGTTGGAATTAGGTGGTCCTTTGGGCACTTTCCAACCCACACCATTCTGTGATTCCCAAGGCATAAATTCAAGCCACAAATAAATTATTGATCTCAGAGTGGTGGCACTTTGGCAATCCAAAGTTCTGCAAGTCAGACCCAAGATCTGTGTTTTAAAAGCAGAAATATTGTAGCAAATTGTGGAATATTTTTTTCCCTAAAATGGAAAAATGGCATCATTAAATTTAGGAGTGGATACACACGTGCCCACAGTATTTTTGCTTCCTGATTTGGGATCACTGGACACAGGATTTCCTGCACTTTTCCAACAGCAGTACCAGAGGAAAAGTACAACATTACCTGAGGGTTGTGGTGTGGGTGCTCTGGTATGGACCTGACACCAAAGGAATCTCAGAAAGTCCAGAAACATCAAAGCTTTGAAAAACACCAAGTGATTTTGAAGTTTTCCCAGCCAACAGAGCCTGTGTGGGTTTGCAAAATTTGCCTGAAAATTTCACAAGATTTCCGTTTCTCTCAAGTTTCCAGTCCTCCCCTTGATCCTGGCTGTAGCCTCACAAATACATATGAAAAAAAGAGAAAGAGAAACATCATTTAGGGTGGTTGTTTTTAAAAGTTTCAGTTTTATTTTGCAATAAATTTTGGATGCAGGCTCTAAGAATCCTGTTGCTGGGACAAGGGCAGCTGTGTTTCAGCAAAGAGACTGCCGTGACTCACCCATTTTCTTTCTCTCTCCTTTCTGTTTTCCTTAATCTGAAAGAGAAAATAATAATCCAGACTGAGAAACATAAGCTTTGCTCCTCGTGGATGGGAAAGGCTGGGAAATTCTGTTCCCAGGTCTTTCAAAGGAGTTGGGGTGTGAGCAGGAAACCTCAGTTTAGTCTCTGCATCTCAGCCCAGCCTAAATTGGACCTAAACTGGGCCCAAACTGGTCCTGACTGGATGTGAGACCCACAAAGCTCTCAGTGGGGCATGGAAATCTGACTGCTCAGTTGATGTGGAGCCTCCTCCTTATTTTCAGATAGCAAAGGCATCTAAAATTTATTTCAGCAGTTTCCCAAACTTTCTCTTTTCCTCCACAGGTTATTGTTTCAGCTACCACAGAGATTTTGGGCTCCCACCAGAATTGGAGAAGGATTCGCTCTGGAGGTTCTCTCCCAACCAAATTGTCTATGGACAACTTGGAAAATTTCTGAGCTAACTAATCTCTGCTTTGTTGCAGTGCATTAATTAAAAATTAATTCATGCTTGTAAATCACTCGCAGTTATGTAAAGAGAAGCAAAAAAATTTACAACGTTCCATTTTTAGTTGCATGGAAATTCTTGGAAAATGTATTTTGTCATTCTTCCTTTCAGAAGCACCGAATTGTTTTTATTTTATTTGTGGTTTTGTGAATGAGGAAAAAAAATTACAGATTTCTCTCAGTAGCATTTATTTGATTTAGTCTAAAATTGCAAGGAAAATGCATTTCTTTTAGTAAAGACATTTCTTGGGTTCTGTTGTGCACTCAGAGGCCTTGAGGTTGGGGTAGATTTGTCTTAGCTGCAGTTTATTTCCATGGACTGAATCTTACATGATTAGAAGCGTTTGGCCACTACTGAGAGAGGCTGGAGAGAAAGGAAGGTCAGGTGTGCGTCTTGGGAGAAAATCAGAGAGAATTACTATAAAATATGTGCAGTTAAGTGAGAAAATCAGCATCTGCTGACTGTTTGTTTTCTTTCGAGTTTGGTTGTTTGTTTTTTTTTTTTGGAATTGCAAGAAATGTTACGAACATGGTTTTGGTTTGGTTGCAATTCTGGAGGGAGAAAAGGATGAGGATGAAGGTGGGAGCTTTGGGAGCATGAGTAGGAGGCGAGTATTGACAACAGAAGCAGCAGCAGCAACAGCAACACCATTTTCCATGATGGCTTCAACCCTGTGGAGGATAAATTAGGTAAAGAGAGAAACAAGCCACCTCTCCAGGTTTCCATCAGCCCCACTTGGAAAAGCCTTCCACAAATTTTTTCTCCACTCTCCCAGTGCAAGTAAGAGAGCCAGGGATCACTGCAGCCACCCACAGTGGCAGAAGAGGCTTCCCCCACTCACAGTTTTTTGGGGCAGCGTCACCCAGGGTTGGGGTTCATTATTTTTCTCTCATTTGGGAAATGTGGAAGTGGGAGGTGACTTTGGGAGATGTTGCTCCGCCTGAAGCAATCAAAACTGAAAGAGGGCAGGTTAAACTTCCAGAGGGCAGGATTAGATGGGATATTGGGAGGAAATCCTTCCCTGGGAGGGTGGGCAGGCCCTGGCACAGGGTGCCCAGAGAAGCCCCTGGATCCCTGGCAGTGCCCAAGATTGGGAATTCCCCTCTCTGATGAATACATTTCAAATCCACCTTCCTCTGGATGTTCCTGCTTGGTGTTTGTCTGTCACAGCTGTGAATTCTGCCTGCCCAGCTCCTCCTGACCCCTGACTGATCACACACCTCCCTCACTTCCTGGACATTCCCTCTTTCAGGGTGATTCATTACAACCAGCCTGGAGCAGGGAATCTTTATCAAAACACTGAAACTTCAGGGAAGTGGAGAGAATACTCCAATAATAACTGGTGGCTGTCACACCACCAGCAAAGGCTGCCTACAGGAGTTTGCACCTGCTTTGGAGAGACTCTATTTCTGATGTGTTGATGTTTATAGTGGTGAATATTAATTAATCTTAGGAAAGTTGTTGCCTTTGGTGTTTATCATATGTATTTTCCTTGTAGGGGTGCTGTGAAATTCCTGAGTGAGCCTGACCACCACCCAGCCCGGCTGGCTCCAGGATCCAATAAATAAAGCCTGGGGGAAGATGTCACAGTGCTGTCCAGCCCTTCCCAGCTGCATCCAGCCCTACTTCTTCTGCTCCTCCCGCTTCTCTTCTTGCTGTAATTTCCATGACCGGAGCTGGGATTTATCCCTGAGTGCCAGCAGAGAGGAAAAAGTTTCCAGTTTGTTGTTGCTGCCACAGGTCCATGGTGAAGGAATCTTCTCCACCTCTTTGTGTGCACTTTTCCAGGAGTGGCAGAGGAGCTGCTCCTCTCCCAAAAAACCCTTCTCTGGGCTCAGACCAGCATCACCCTGCAGGCTGGGCTGCCACAGCAGCCTGTGCCTCGGTTCTGCTGACTTTAACTGAGCCAGGCAGGCTGTGCTCAGGCAAAAAAAATGATGTCAAAGGGGTAAAACAAAGAGTATTGTGTTTGGCCTATCTTGCAAAAAATTATGCGCCGAGGAAGAATAGCGCGGAAGTGGAGTGAGTACAAAACACACAGTCGAGTGTCTCGTCGCTTCCCTGAGACAAAGGCAGACAAAATTAATCAGCAGTGATTTGTTGTGCCAGAAAACGCACGCTCCTGACTATCTCTGGCAGATTATTGCCAAGGAAGTAGTTCCTCAATATCCCAGGCACATTCCTGACCTGTATATTATGAAGTTATTTCTGCTTTATGATTTGTAACCTGTAAAATGCCTGTGATCTTAATAAATGAGAGCTTGTTGCCTCCTGAAATCTGCTGTATTTCATCTCCTGCTTGCCTCCTTTGGCAGTGTTGTTATTTAGGCTGAGTTAGCATTAGTATTCTCCCTGAGCATATCCACTTCCATGAATCCGATCTCATCGCTGCGAGCGAGCACCCTTAGGACACGGTGACACCATCCATATGACATATGATCATGGGTGGAAGCATAGCTGGAGGCCTTATGGAAAACGCTGAGGATTTCCCAACCTGGACAGACTTTTTTTATTATTTTTTTTCTATTTTTTTTTCTGATTTCCCCACGAGGAAATATCGTGGATTTGTTTAATTGTGTAATCGAGCCTATGACCTGTGGCTGGTTCTCATAACTAAATAGTAAACCTGTAGAAAGGAAACTTTACAGGGCTGTCTTATTGACAGTGCTCCTATAGTACAATTCAAATTGCCTGAGGTGCAGCCTGGCACAGCTTCTGAAAATAAAGATGTTTTCCTCTGTCATTTACAGGAAGTTTCCTTGCTGTTTACAGGAGTTTCAGGTGGCAGGAAAATCCAGGGTGCTGCTCTCAGGGGTATCCATCCATCCTGGGAGGAGCTCATGCAGCCACCCATGAGCAGACACCTGGGAAAATATTCAATATTCATAGAAAAACAACAACTCTGGATCCTCTCCATGCCTCACAATGCTTAAAACAGCACAAAAGGCTGCAAGTTGTCCTTGCTCTATCAATTAAATGACACCAAGAGAAAATAAAATTATACCTAAAAGCAATTTAGAAACCAAACCTCACAGGGCCAAGCCTGACATTGACCCTTCACGCCACCTAAATTATTGCATCCACTTTCTTCAGCCACTAAAATATATTTCTGTATGCTTGAAATAGAAATGAGGATGTATTTGTATTAATAGGAAGAACTTCCAGCATTAATGCCCAAGCGTGGGGGGTTGTGCTGATGATTGTTTTGGGGTGGGAGAGATGTGCAGAGGGCAGCCCTTACCCCAAAATTCCTAAACAACTCCAGCCTGTCCAAGGTCTGAAAAAGCCAGACATCTTCTGAAGGCATTTTACGAGTGCATATGGAGGAACTGCCGAAAATATAACTGTTAGTGAATAAGATGGAAATTAGTGCCGTTGTGTTCACCTGTAAGTTTTTCTTTAAAGCCAGTGATTGCATTTGAAACCTGCAATTCTCGACAAAAAGAGAAAAGTTCAGTGCTGATTGCTGGATATTTGGACCTCCCAGTGCAAACATTAACTGGCTGAGAGGCACTCTGGAATGTAATGAAGGAAACAATACTGGGAATGGAGCCAAACGCAGAAACACTGGCGCCTGCAACCTAGGGATTTGCCTCCTAGTAATAGGAGCTGAACAAGGCCCAGCACTTCTGTTAGGCTGGAAATGACATACTGTGATCCTTGACTTAGCCAAAGGGATTTTAAATGGAGGAAAGAGCTGGCAAGACAAAATCTCCTGCACTTTTCACAGTGTTTTCTAAAACAAGCAAAGGAAATCGGGAGAAAAGACTGTAGTCTATTACATTTGATCCAGTTAAGTCAAGAGTGGAAGCTTTTTAACTGCTGTTATTATTTTTTATACTTTCTCATCATGTCACACCACCCAGAAAGCACAGACATAAAGCAGAAACTTGAAACTGCTTTCATTCAAGAAGAAGGGCACCCCAACATTGCGTTATTGACAGGAGGGCTGCAAAAACTGACAGCTGCAGAAATTGTACAGTTGAAGTTCAATTCCCAGGAGCAGGAACAATATACTGATGGTATTAATTCCGTTTGGAATTGTTAAAATAAGAAAAGGTTATGGGCTGAGGAAGGGACCTGGTATTTTTTTTTTTTCTTCTTCTTCTTCTTTTTTTGCTTGTAACAAAGGCGAACCTTCCCTCTTCCCTGGTGTCCTTGGACTGTCATCTCCAACCTTTTGAAACTGTATCTGATTATCCATGTGGCAATTAATCATAATTAAGCAGGCTTGAGATTTGGAAAGGTACAAAGAAGGTGGCTATAGATCTGGCTTTTGTCCTGAGTAACCTCTTTTTTTTTTTTTCCCTGTTTTTTTGGCTGCTGAATCTTGTGTTTGGAGCCATGAGAGGGAGGACTGGAAAACTGAGAAAAAAAAAAAGAGAGGCAGAAAAAAAACAGTGTGTGTGTGTTTTAACATCAGAGCCCTGAGCATCCTGGTTGCTCTTTCTTTCTCTTTTTGGACATCACAGTCCCTAGAAACTAAGTTCCAGCAAACTTGGAAGCAGTCCGTTTCCAAGAGGAAGCTAGGTAACAAATTACCTTTCTAATGCCAAGTGATTTGGATCCATTCTTACAAACCAGATTTTTTCAATTTATTACAGGAAAACATTCAATCATTATACGCTGGCACTCTGTCTGGGGCACATGGAATACCATTCTACCCACTCCGCCCACATCCAGTTTTTAAAGGCTTAGAAAGCCCAGAATGTCTTCTTATTAAATGTTTTATATATTTATAATTAAAATACTGGGCTGGCATTAGAATCATTTTAACAGATGTAACCCGACACAGGCTTTCTCTGCCCAGGGTCAGCCTGGGAAACAATGGCTTCTTTAACTCCTGCGTTCTGCTCAGGTTTCTGTTTGCACATGGGTCCAATTTGTCCCATTTATGATTAGGTTTAAGTAAGTTGATGTGCTATTTATTTAGGAGAATTGCCATTTCAGACTATTACCATATTCCCTACAATATACATTACAGTGTGGTCTATGCCTGCACTGTCCATTATTAGGTTATTATAGTCCCCAATATGGTCCCAATTCACCTAAACAACAACAACTGACTTGATTCAGGCATTAAGTGATTTACTGCAGCTCTTTAGGTTGGAATTAATGTACACACTGCTCGCAAAAGCCAACACCCCCCTGCTTGCCCCCAACCCTGAAGGCTTACAAGGGCCATGTGCTGGCATGTGAAAGAGACTTAAATGTCTGTGTAATTGGTTTAAATACCGAGTATCAGCAGTGGGCAGGGAAAACCAAGGGGGCCACCTTGCTAAATGCCAGATCAAGGTGCTGCTCCAGGGTGGGAGGGTTGGGTTTACCTGTGGGAGCTGCTGGGAAGACCTCAGGAGCCAACCCATCCCACGGAGCTGAGAGCAGGGTTTTATCTCTGGTCCTAATAAAACACGCCTGGACACGGCAGGAGTGGGGCTAATTTATAATGACTGGCCTCAAACATATGGCCGGGTTTCTGCACTCCCCTGCCACAGCCCCTGCCCTGCCTCAGAGCAGGAGGTTTGTTCAATCCAAAGCCCTTTCCAGCAGCTCTTCAGCTCCCCCCAGCTGTGGAGATCCGGCCCATATTCCAAATTCCAAACGCCACATTCCAAATCACCTTCCCCATGCCGTGGGCATCATCCTGAGCTCCCGTTGGCCAACACCACCAGCTTGGGTGGATATTCCTGCACCTCCAGCTCCAAAATCCATCCACTCCCAGTCTCAGAGAGTGGCTGTTTTTTTTCCTGACAGGGGGTAAAACACGGGATCAGCAGCAGCAATTCACATAATAATAAATTAATAACCTCAGCCCCGGCGCGTTCCAGAAGCTGCAATAAAACAGAAAACAGCTCCATCGCCTCCACCAGCTCTCCCTGGCACACATCCTGCTCCTTCCACTGGCAGTGAGGCCACTGGTCACTCTTCCTTCACCTGGGAAGCGGCCTGGAGGTTCCCAATCTCCTCTTGGAAGGCTTTATCCCAGAGCTCTGCCCCGTGCAGGGAAGGGAGGTGATGCTCTTGCAGCAGCGCTGGGTTTGGTGGTCATTCCTTGAAGGGATTCTATTCCCATGGAGTGCATTATCCAGGGGGTAATGCCTGGATTTTGGAAGTGGCAGGGTGACCACCAGTGTGGCTGGTGGTGCCATGACCATGAGGAGCAGGTGTTCCTGTGATGGGACAGCAGCAGGGGATGGTGCAGTGCCCCGGAAGGAGCAACACTTAAAAAAGCATGAACAGCCTGGAAAACAAGGATTTGTTGTTGATTTCCAGCTCTGGTACACACTCACCTCAACAGGCAGCAGCAAAGCCAGGAAAAATGGTGAAATCCTGCAACAGGAGAAGAAAATTGGGAATGCAGCTTGACCTGGATGTGGAGGAGCTGAAGGTGCTCATCAGAGTGATGCCCAAGGCATTTCCTTCCAGGCCGGGGCTGAGGCTGTGGAAGGAGCTGAAATCTGAGCTCAGGGGAGAGGCAGCAAGAAGCCCTGAGAGGTGACACCATGGTGGGCAAGGAAATCCTGAAGATTTGGGACTCTGTCCCTGCCCTCTCCACAGTCCCCCAGCACACACTCAGCTCCTGTGCTGCAGAGCCACCACCGTGGAGCTCTCAAGGCACCCAGTTAGTAAATCACAGATACACAGGGCTCAATTTACACTCACGTGTCGTGTGATCTGTCCTGAGAGTAACCTCTTAATAAATTAAACGGAGCCCCAAAAGAGGTTAGAAAATGAAGTTAAATGCTTCACCATCTGGGACTCAGCCAGGGCGAGATTCAATATTTGGACTGATGGAAAGGTAAAAAGCAATTGTTGTCGTGTATTTACCACTTCTTTTTTTTTTCTTTTTTTTTTTTTTTCCCCACAGAGATAACAAAATGATAAAATAACTTCACTTTTTTGTTGTTGTTTTATTTCTTTTATTTTTATTTTTGGGTGAGCTTTAAGCTGAGCCTTACCCAGACATCTCCAGGAAAACAACGTCACTAAATACCTTTAAAACTACAAGCCTGGAGTCTGTGAGTTTTTCTGCCTTTTGGAGTGAGGCAGATTTCACAATTTGGGATTCCTGTCGGTCTCCTCCAGCGCTGCAGCATCCACTGAGCTGAGCTCCCACTTGCCTGCAGCCACATTGGTTTAGGACCATTTCCAGGTCGTTTGGAAGTCAGGCTTGGAGCCTGCTTCAGTCACAGAGCTACATAATGCAGAGCTATGAGAACTTGGGAAAACCTGCTTGGCAAAGCTGCCATTATTTCCCTTTGGTTTTAAAAGAAAGAAAAAAAAAAAGGAAAAAAAGAAAAAAAAAATTAGTGTTTTCCCTTCTAAAATAAAAAAAAAATAATAATAATAATAAAAAAAATCCCTAAATTGACCAAGCTCATGAGCTTCATTTAACCCACAAGGGAATTTTAAACAGAAGAAGGGAAAAATCCGAGTAGCAAGGAAAACCACCATTTTTTCTGGCGCTTTTTTAATTTTTTTTTTTAATTTTATTTTTTTAATTGCGCTGTGGACTTTTCCCTGTAATGGCCCACCCTGCCCAGCCGCTGGCACGGGCTGCCCCCGCAGATGGATCGGGAGCGGGCACAGCCCCGCAGGGCTGGCACAGGCACCGGCACCGCGCTCGCCAGCTCGGCTGCGATCGGGGGGGAACGGCACAATCCTTCTGCTGGGAAAAGCAGCGATCCCTCCAGCAGCCCCGACCCCCCTTCCCCTGCAGCATCCAGCTGCAGAGCTGGTCCCTGTCCCCCAGCTCTTTCCAAGGTGGCAGCAGGCGCTGCCCCCCGGGGGATGCTGCGGTTTTATCCTCCCTGTAAATCTGAGCTCTTTAATTTGGTCGGGGTGGCGGTCCCGGCTCGGGGATTGCCGGCACCCCAGGGGGTTTGTAGGGAGGGATGCTGAGCACAGCCTGGTCACCTCTTCATCTCTCCAGGATCCCATCCAGGCAGAGTTAGAGGGTGCTGAGCCCCCCTGGGTTCACCCCACAGCTCAGCCATGCAAACTGCTCCTGCTCAACGTTTTTTTAAAGGATTTTTATAGAGATATTATATATCAGGTCTAAAACTAGGAAAAGGTTCATCCCACAGAGGAAGGTCGGGCACTGAAGAATTTCCCCCAGGGCAGTGGTCATGACATAAACCCTGCCAGAGTCCAAGGAATGTTTGGGATTCTTGGAGTGGTTCTGTGCAGAGCCAGGAGCTGGACTGGGTGATCCTCGGGGGTCCCTTCAGCTCAGAACATTCTGTGATTCTATGATAACCTTGTGTGGGTGGGGATCACACCTGAGCTGGAGTCTGCTTTTCCCCACAAATTCCAGCCTGTGCTCTGAGCATTCTAGGAAGGTGTTTCCTCAAATTTGGAGCCACTGAAGGACTTCAGAAGCACCCCAAGCTGTGGGGATGTGCCACAGTGACATGTTAGCAGCTCCCCCATCTCTTCAGTTTGTTGTGGGCCTGTGATTTTAGGTTTTGTTTAGTGAATTCAAGGCGTCATGGCCTGGAGGCTGCAGCAGAGAAAAAAGAAATATGGTTAAAATTTAAAATTAGCTGCCAGTAAAAGGGTTTTCCTGAACATTCTGCTGGTGTCCAGGTGAAGTTTATTTGGGTTTGTAGGGGCAACTTCAGCAGTTGTTGCACTTCGGTTTCTTAACCAGAGGGAGGGAGAAGCCCCTCTTGTTCCCCATCTCCCTTTTGTGGGAGAGCTGCAAACGAGGAGGAAATGAGAAATCAGTTTGTAATCCTGAAAATCCTTTTCACTTTGAACATCCAGACTTGCCTCTCTTCTGGAGCTGCCACCCTCTCTGGCCATCGACTGTGCTGTTCTGCTGGTGTCACTTCAGAGGAAAGAAAAGGATGTGTTTTGGCATTTTTTTCCCCATGAAATGTTCATAATAGTTCAGCTCGATGGACTAAATATCCAGGATAAATCTGCCTTTGGGGGATTTTATATCACTGTGCATAATCTATAGTTTTGCACATACCTGCTGGTATAAGGTGTATGATTGAAATTTCATCTCACAAATCAGTTTTTAATACTATCAATACTGGAATTTTAGATTGTTACTAATTTTTGTCTTTTTGCTAATTTTAAGACTTGTGTGTATGCTTAGTTTATGATCTTTTTGAGAGTGCAAACAAGCCCAGGGCTGGAAATGGTCACAACAAAACACAGTTTAAAAGTCATTTGTAGCATAGACCAAAGAGGTTCCCTAGAGAAGTTATGGAACACGTTTTGGAACACATTGCCCAGAGAAGCTGTGGATGTCCCATCCCTGGAGGAATTAAAGACCACGTTGGATGGAGCTTGGAGCAACCTGGGCTAGTGGAAGGTGCTCATGGGGTAGAATGCCATGAGATCCTTTCCTTAAAAATCCTTTCCAACCCAAACCAGTCTGTGATTCCATAATTCTATAAAACTTCATCCTGCCACCTGGAGCCAGACCAGGAGGTGGAACAGCTCCAGGTTTGTGGAGGTGATCAGAAACACTCAGCTGCTCCCAGCAAAGTGCATCAGGATGGAGCTGGAAACAACCTCTGATGGAGCGTCCCTGGAATACCAGAAAATTGGCTGAGGATCCAGCTCTGCCTGGAGCTGGAAGATGGGCAATGCCAGCAGGAATGGCAGCCCAGGCATTCCCAGGAGGAGGCAACTGAGCCTCCTCTTCCAAGCTCTGCTCATTGCTAAATCACAGCACCTCTCTCCTCTCACATTTTTTTCATTTGCTTCATGTTTATTCTGGCCTTGAACAGTTTAAGCCTCACTCCAGGCACAAACCCAAGTGACTTCCCTCTTGTTCTGTTCTTACCTGGCCTGGGATACAGAGGCCAAGTCCTTAAGGGAAATACACCACACTTTATATTGGCTCACTCAATACTAAAAAAGAAACCCACAGAAGACCCCTTCCCACACAGCCAAATTTTACAGCCCGGGAGCAAACGTTCCCCTCCCCATCTCCAGGGATGGGGAGGGATTTTATTTATTCTAGCAGACAATTCATTAACTGTCAAGATCAGGGGGGAATGGATGGATTCAGTTAGAGGAACCTGGGGATACAAAACCACAGGTAAGTCCTGTTGGTGCTTCTCAAAATACCTGGACCTGCAGAAAGCCACTGAACAATTCCAAGGAATCATTTCCTAAGGCGACCACTCACTGATCTTTTGGACATATACGGAAAATAATTCATTTAACAGTGCTGGTTCAGGGACTTCCTTTCAACCAAGGTCAGCCTTTCCTTTGATTTCAGTTTGTTCTGGACCAGGACCTCCCTCCAGCACAGCCCTTGGATGGATCTGTGTGATCCCACGTTCTCCTCACACAACCCCAGTGCACCCAGCGGGGAGCTCGCTTGGCTCCTGCTTCTGGTGAAACACAAATTTCCTCTTGGCTCTGCTCTGCACATTTGGATTTCCATGCAGCAGCCCAGCTCTTCCCTCCCAGACCTGGGAGGAATCTGCAAGAAGAAAGGGAATGTCAGGAAGAGAAACTCTCGGAGTGCTGAGGGTTGGCTTTTCCAAGGCAGGCGTGGGGCTGGGAGCTGCCCGCTGCTCCTGCGAGCTTCCCCGAGCAAATGTCAGCTCCCTGCTCCATCAGGCCTTTACCTTTACAGCTTCAAGGAAATGACAGCTCTGAGCTGTTGCTTTGCAGGAGGGAATAGTGCAGGTCACATCCTCAGCTAATGCGAAATGGCATAATGAAATGCTGATTGATACCCGCCAGTAGCCTGGCTCGCTTGTTAGCTACGCAAATGCAGGTAGAAATCCTTGTTAATCTCAGATTTCAAAGCCTTGGTGGCCCTTGATTCGTGGAGGGAAGGTGCATCCACAGCGTGCAGCTACAGGTGGCCTCTGTCCTTCAGCAGCGAAGCTTTGAGGGGATTTAAATACCGGCGGCAAGTGCCAAGGCAATCCTGACAAATTGAAGTGGAACCAGGGAGGTTGTGCTGGGAAAGCCAAAGGAAGGATACCCCAGCAATGCCTGGCTGTGTGGCTGTGCAGGCCTCGAGCTGGAGCTTTCATATTGCCAGATTTTCTGAAGTTGGCTGAGTTCCTTCACAAAGGAGCATTTTCAGGTGCCCCGTGGGATGCAGCCTCCCCATCTCCAGGCAGGATGTGAGCACAGCTCCCTCCCTGGTGCCAGGGAAAACGCTGCTGCTTGGAGCAGTGACCGCCTTTGAAGCCCAGTCAAATTCCCATTTAAACAGGAATCTGGGATTTCCTTTGGAGAATAAACACAAGCTCAGGAAGGAGAACCAGTGTTGCTCCATTACCAACCATTTTGCCCCGGTGTTCCCTTTTCCATGGGAAATACCAACATTTTGTGGTCAAGCTCATTATTTGCTTTGTACAAGAGCAAGGGGTGTTTTAAGCCAGGGAATGAGCTCTGCTCCTCGTTCAAGTCATCAAAGGCCCTAGTATTCCTACTGATATTTAATACATTTCATCTCCATCTTTTAATGCATACATTGAAGTACACTGTGTCTTTAAAAAAACCCCCTCAGCTTTGCCTGTTAATTTAGCTCCCCCCACACAGTCTCATTTACTGTTATCTATTTTTATTCTCACTGGGGATTAGGTAAGCAACTCGCAGTATTTCCAGCTGTCCTTTCAGCATCACTATTTGAAAACTGTGTAGACCACAAAGAACATAATTACAAAAACAAATTGCTGGTACAACCGCTCTGCTAATAAGTAGGGACCTGTTGTAAGTCTGAAACTTAGAAAGACCATTTCAGACTTCTGTTTTCATTAAACCGTGGCTGCTGAGAGCAGATATTACTGCATTTCTTTTCTTTTTAAAGGCTCTGGGTTACCTGGAGTAATTTGTATATTACATTTTTTTTTTTTCTCCTCTGGAAGTCCAAATCAGTTCTCTCAATGGAAAACATTACATAGGAGGGGTCATTCCACAAGTGGTTTGCATTAGTGCAAGAATTGCACTCGTGTACTAAGATGTTTAAGCACCTACAAAGTTGTCGCCAACCATCTGCACTGCTGGTAGCACTAAATCAGCCAGGCCCGTATGCAAAGCCAGAGTAATTTATCTGTCAGGCAGTATTTCATTTAAAACATATTCCTGTAAAATATGAAATACTTAGAGGCACCCACTTTCCTCTTTGAATCTGACGTTTTTCCATTACTGCACGGGCGAAATTGTCTTTTTAATGGAGCAAGGAAAGCTTTGTGTGCCGGGGCTCTGGCATTAGGAGAAGGGTTTCAGTTTGCATTATGTTAATGGGCAATTATCAGCACAGGGAAAATGAGGGATGTTGTAGGAGTGTGTGTTTGGGGCTGCTGCCTCTGCTCTGCTCGGGGCTGGGATGATGCTGGACCAGGTGGGATTTTCTGCTGCAGCTCCCAGTGATCCAAACCCAAACACAGAGAAGCCAAGGTGCTGCTTCACAGCCCTGTAGAGAAAGCCAGGTGAGCTTCAGGAAGCTTGAGTTTAATCTTTGACTCAGATTTATGTGAGGAGCCCTTCTAAGTCTGGAAATACCCAGCACTGCTTTGCCATTCCCCAGGATGTGTGGGACTTACACTCTGTGTAGGATCCAGCACCAACCTGTTTATTTTTACAGTTCTTGCTCCAAATTGTTTATGCAGAAAACCTGAGTGGGGGGTGGATGGAGAAATAATCCCATTTTGTCCTATTCTTCCCTTTCTGCAAGGTACAGTGTTAATAAAACATTTTCAATAAACAAACTGGCCAGCCCTAAGTTGATGCTTTTAATATAAGACACAAAGTCTCGGTATGATTTTTCCAGATTCTGCACCTGATTAATGCCATACCACTTTGGCTGAATTTATGTTCAGGGAAAGTGCAGGGTGTATTTCCTTTGCAAACAGAAACAATATGTGCAGGCTCCTTCCCTTACCTGTACCAGATGCCCAGGAGAGGAGGAGGAGCAGGAAAACCTCAGCTGGGGTGGAGGCAGAGTGGCCAAAATTTGTGGACAGGGGATTTATTTAGGTTTACTTAGGTTTACTTATTTAGGTTGATTTATTTAGGTTTATTTATTCGGGTTTTGCCATCCCACAACCAGAAGTTGTGGTCTTCACACTGCTGGGAGTGAAGCACTCAGACTGAAGCTGTGGCACCAAGCTAAGTTGATTCCAGAAATGTCAAAATATGAACAAATTATTCAAGTAGCTGGAGAAATGGAATATCTGTTCACAGGAAAGACAACTGAAGTCATCAAACCCCCCCTCCATAATTTTATATATCTAATAATTTCTGATTGTTTCAGAAGGCAGAGTTAGTTCAAGATTGGATATTTAAAAACAGGTGTTGTTACAACCAGGATATTGATAATTTCACAATAATACTCTTAGCAGTGATAAAACAACGTTCACCTCTGCTCCATGTCTGATAACATAATTATACATAAATTATCATATTCAATGCATTGAAAGTGAAAACTGAGGTCTTCTCACAGTGACAGAAAAATCTCTTTTAGGATTTGAAGCCAGGACACGACCCAAAATTTCAAAAATTACTCATATTTTTTTTTTAAAAAGAAACTAAACAAATCCAATCTTTGTGTTTAAGAGGCTCATATGCATGAAAAGCAAAGCTGGCTGGAATGAAGAATTCCTAATTTTAATAGATTAAAAAACTCAGCTCTCATCCTCAGCTTTGATGCCCATTTTCAGTTGTGACTGATAACGATGAATTTCGTCATTTATGTCTGGCCAGAATCAGGAAGAGTTAAAGCTGGAAGGAACCTCTGGAGATCCTCCAGCCCAACCCCTGAAGAAATGGAGGAAACCTGCACGTGATCATGACATGGACCTGATCATATTCTAGAGAAATGGAATGGGTTGGGTCGGAAGGGACCTCAAACCCACCCAGTGCCACCTCTGCCATGGGCAGGGACACCTTCCACTGTCCCACACTGCTCCAAGCTCCAATGTCCAACCTGGCCTTGGGCACTGCCAGCCAGAGAACACAGATATGGGCATCTCACACCCAGCCGTGCCTCTGGAAAAGGATATTTCCAATCTTTCTTTCCAGGGAAACATGAAAACAGCAGCACATTTATCAAAGCAGATCCTGGCGTAAAAAACATTTGGGTTCCTAAATTTGTTGCTCTGATGTTCCATCTCAAAGCCTTTCTGCCCTGTTTCTCTCTTCCACAAAAAAAGGAGATTTCTAGGAAAAGTCTGTGGGCTGCAAGGGAGGCTAGACCCAAGTGCTCCCTTCCACTGCTGGCCTAACTTTTAAATCAGTTTTTAATTGCATGAAAAGCCGCCCTCATCCCTTTTGATTACATCCTTCTATCGCCCTCAGAACGGCAGCATCTGAACATCTTGTTAATAAAAGCTATTTTGGAAAATAAAACTCCTTTGGAATATATGAGGATTAACACTATATATAGACCACGATGGCTTAAAAGAGATTGTTATGGTCTATTGTGCAAATACATATTTACTAGAGCTTTTGAAATACAGATCATGCAAATATGTATTCAGGGACTTTTAAAAATGCAGATTATTGACCTGACAGATCATAAAGGCTCCTTTGAAACCATGCTGGGTTACAGTATCATGTAAATACTTATTTAGGCAATTTTTTAAAATCTTTGCAAGTACAGTCAGTGAAAATCCACATGGAAATAAATGTTTTTTTTCACCTGACAGCCACGGTGATTTCAAAAGTTAAATACCTGCCTCCCCTACATTTAGAAAATCCAAATCTTGCCCTGTCTGAGGGTGGCCAAGATATATCCCATGGGGTATAATATCACCTGTCAGGGAGGTGCTGACCACCCCAAGACTGCAGAATAATTCAGGTTTTTTTATCACCTGATGAGCTGGGTGTGCAGCTCCTTACTCTGGAATCACAGAATCCCAGGATGGTTTGGGTGGGAAGGGTTTGGGGTTTTTACCTTAAACCTCATCTAGTTCCTCCCCCTGTGATGGGCAGGGACACCTTCCACCATCCCAGGCTGCTCCAAACCCCATCCACCCTGGGCTTGGACACTTCTCTGGGAAACTTCCAATAGGGGATGGTGATAAAATATCTTATAACAAAGAGAGGAAAATGAATATTCCTCTTTTACAGACCACGTAAAACCAGCCAGGTAAGTGCAACTTCCAGCAGCACAGGCTGGATTTCAGCTGGCGATTTTGGGAATAAAAACTGTATTTATTGGCAATTTCCTGAACCAATTGATACTCTCAGTTTTCCACAGATCCCTTATTATTCAATATTACATCAATAATATCGTGGCACTGGTTAATTGGAATTCCTGTGCAGGGCTAAGGAAGCAAAAGCAGCTTTCTGGATGCCTGACCCTGTAGCACAGTGGTTGTTATGTTTTGTTATGTGTTACAACAACGCCGTCTTCCAAGAATTTGTGAATGTGTGTGAAACTGATTGTGCCAGGTGATTGGAATATTCCTGGAGCACAGACACTGCCTTGATGAATAGTGGTGTAAATGCTCCAGCAATTTTGCACATAAATGTGTCAGCTCTGGTCTACATAATGGAGAGAGGTCCTTTCATGGACTGGATAAAAGCGGGTTTATGAATCATGGAAAAACACGGGGAAAAAGCATGTTATGTGAATTTTCTTTGGAAAGTCCAGGGAAAAAAAAAAAAAAAAAAAAAAAAAACCAAACAAAACCACCTGGAATCCAGCCAGAGCATTTTAGTGCTCTTTTGTCATTCTGCTGGTTGAAGAGAGCTGTTCATGGTGATTAACAAGGGTGTGCGCCTTTGGGTTTTTTTAAGATACAACTACAAACAAAAGGTAGTAAATTTAATTTTCATTAGGGTAGAATTACTGTTCCCTTACTCGGGGCAGGAATACACATTAACAAAAACTCCTTGTTACTTTCTCTCTGCAGATCTGGCTTCTATTTGCCTCGGCTGGAGGAAGGTTTGACTGAACATTCACGATTCAACCAGGCACCATAAAATCTCCTGCAAGAAAAATTTACTGTAGGTATAAAGTAAATCACGGAAGGGCTGTGCACGCTCATTTACAAAACACAGCCTCATTCCATTGTACCAGCAACAGCTCAGGGGTGCACCTCGTGCACGCCCCTTTTTTAATGCTGTTTGCTGGAATTTGGAGGATTTAAGAAAGAGAAAGTGTCTCACGGTGTTATAAGCAGAGCCATGCAGGAAAAGCAGAATTTGCATGACTGGTTTTCAATATTAAAATGGTTTGGGGAGTTTTGAAGTCAGTTTCATGATTTTTTTCCTCAGGTGATTCACAGATATGGGAAAGATAAATATTCCTTGTGGCAGAGCTGTGGTGGACTGAGGCCACAGGTTTAGTGCTGGTAAGACACCTGAATTCTGCTTCAGAAACAGCAGGATGGAATCCCAGAATTGTTTAGGCTGGAAAAGACCTCAGATCATCAAGTCCAACTCCACACTGCCCCATGTCCTCACATGACACATCCATGTGGATTTTAAATTCCTCCAGGGATGGGGACCCCAGCACTGCCCTGGGCAGCTGTGCCAGGCCTGGACAAACATTTCCATGAAGGAATTTTCCTAAATATCCACCCTGAGCCTCCCCTGGCCCAGCCTGAGGCTGTTCCCTCTCCTCCTGTCCCTGTTCCCTGGGAGCAGAGCCCAAACCCCCCGGCTGTCCCCTCCTGGCAGGGACTTGTGCAGAGCCACAAGGTCCCCCCTGAGCCTCCTTTTCTCCAGGCTCAGCCCCTTTCCCAGCCCATCCAGCCTCTCCTCATCACACTTGTGCTCTAGTCCATGATTCTAAAGAGAATTTTAGGAACAAAAGCACAAAAAGGCAGCAGGTGCCACCTGTCCCATCACTTGTTTGGGAATGGGAAGCAGAGCAAGGAAGAAGCCCTTTTGAGCAGGGATGGACACCAGCTCCACACATCCAACCTGACCCTGGGGCTTCCACAGGAGACACAGAGAGGGGGCAAAACCACAAATTAGCTAATTAGCCTAATCATAAGGCCATCCTCAGTCACCCTTCGCTGGGCAAATCCACCTCAGCAGCCAGAATTAGGGGATTTAGGGAAAACTGATCCTGCTGCAGGGCCATAAACAGAGGAGTGCACCTGAAGTAGCCGTGGCCCCTGGGGGGTGCTGGGGGAAGTGAGAACCTGGTTACTGCAAAGACAAGTGACTGTGAAATCCTGCTTTATTCTCCCTGCCATAAAAGAGTTTTACTTCTTCCAAACAGTTGTTTGAGGGGTTGCTCTGTGTCCTGGGAGCAGGGACAGGGCAGCACCTGGGCCCTGTGTCCCCACAGCTCCTCCTGGAGACAGGCACTGTCCCATGACCACAGATCATTCTGGAAAACTGCAGTGGAGGTTTCATGAGCTGGGAAGGCTCTGGGTTTGGCCTCTGTGAGCTGATGTTGTGTCCTCCCTCAATACCCTCAGCCCTGCTCTGTTTGGCGTGTGGATACTCCTGGTTTTGGTGATGGGACAAGGTGGAATGGTTCTAAAGCAAAAGACTGTAGGGTTAGGTGGGATACTGGGCAGGAATTGTTCCCTGGGAGGGTGGGCAGGCCCTGGCACAGGGTGCCCAGAGCAGCTGTGGCTGCCCCT
>JBBMKD010000217.1:33795413-33830985 GCA_037834095.1 Argya squamiceps | reverse complement strand
TCCTTTCCTTTCCTTTCCTTTCCTTTCCTTTCCTTTCCTTTCCTTTCCTTCCCTTTCCTGCCCTTTCCTTCCCTTTCCTTTCCTTTCCTTCCCTTTCCTTTTCTCCCTTCCTTTCCTGAAGGGCCAGGAGGGAGCAGACTGGGTGGGAAAGGAAATATATTTTACAGCACTTTCATTACTCAACTTGATGAGAGCTAATAAAAATTCTTAATTGAAAATAAGTACCTTAATGACAATATCATAATCAGGAGTTATATTTCCTATTTATTTCAATATAAAATACCTTCTTTCTGAACGAAATTATTCCGAGCAGTTTTCCTTATTGGCTCACACATTAGGAAGATAGTAAATACAGCTTTAAGTAGAATCACCTGTGCTTGGTTTTTCACTCCCAACTTTTCTTTTCTCTTGCTAAACCCAATATTAGATACTTTCCTAATTGTTATTGAAACATATACGGGCCCTTTCCCGTATCTTTATTTGGCTTTTCGGTGTGGAGTCAGCATTTAATCCAAGCATTTGTGACATGGTTAACACCCACAATCATTTCCTGTTATGCCTCACACTGACTGGAGTGGGCTGCTGTATATTTTCCAACGCCCACTCTGCTGTCTTTACAATCAGATTATGCCATTAGACATAGACAATGAATCACTGTAATTGTTCTAATATGGCCAAACTGCCAGCGAGGATTAACCCTTTCTGGGGATTTTGTAGTTAATTCTGTGTGGACCTGTGGTTACAAGGTGTTAAGAGGCTTCGGGGGTTTAAAACTGGGGAAAGGTTCATTTTAGTTCATAAAATACCATTTAAAGTGCTGGGCTTGGCTTCTGTAGAATGGCTGAGGAGTCCATGCAAAGACAAAGAAGAAATCATTAATAAAAATAAAAAATGAGGGGAAACTTGCTCATGAGGGGAAGCAGAGGGGCAGCTCTGGGAGGTTTAAATAATAAAGGGATGGCAGGACTGGGGGAATGGCTGGACCTGTGTCAGGGCAGGTTTGGGTTGGATCTCAGGGAGGTTTAGGTTGGATTTCAGGGAAAAGTTCTTCCCTCAGCACTGCCCAGGCTCCCCAGGGAATGGGCACGGCCCTGAGGCTGCCAGAGCTCCAGGAGTGTTTGGACAAGGCTCTCAGTGGGATTTTTGAGGTGTCTGTGCAGGGCCAGGAGCTGGACTTGATCCTTGTGGGTCCCTTCCAGCTCAGGATACTCCGTGATTCTGTGTGAATCAGTGTTTTTAATCAGAAGAATTCCTAGGGTGGAGTTTTGAAGACAACAGCTCCAAGAGGAGAGAAAAGCGTCGGAGCGTTTGAGCATTTGGGGTTGGACAAGAAGCTCATTTTGTGCCTCTTGGAGGGTTTTGTTGAGGCTGTGAGGAAGGCACAGAGCCAAGCATCTGGTCCCCGTGTCCCACCCCAGTTACGAGGTTATTAAATGACTCTTTGCACACACACTCCTGTCAACACACCGCAAACATGATCCAAGGATACGTCTTCCCAACACCCTTTTGTTCCAGTGCTCTCAGTAAATCGGCTCCTGATCAAAGTCAGGCGAGGACTAATTGGAAATCAAAAGTCCATTAGCATTGGAAATGTCATTTCTGCAGCGGGCTGGAGAGTTTTTTGCAAATAATTTGTTTAGGCCCCAAACTAACCATCATTAAATGAATGAAAGTCTCTATACGGACACCTTTTGACATTAATTTAGGCTAGTAATGTATTGGATTAGAGTTTAATATGAAATTCTGACTTGAGTAATTAAAATCTTATTACTTAAGTGGATATTCTCAGCTTAATGGGGATGCAGGGAATCAGTTTGCCCTGTTCTACCCTTAGTCAATAGTGAGGAGTGAACCCAAAGCAGGAGGAGAGGGATAAGATCAGGCAGCATGGATGCTGTGCCCATCTTCCACCCAGTTTTCACAGCAGTTGAGGATACACAGTAGCCTTTAAAATGTCCATGTCTTCTACTCACAGAATCTGGTAAAAGTAGTTTCTTGAATAAAATATGCAAATTATAAGCAACTCTAGGAGAAAATGTGAAAAAAAAAAAAAACTTTTTAATCTTTTTTTTGTTGTTTTTAATTTTTGTACTGAGAACTCTGCAAGATTACCCAGAGGGAGAAAAAAAAAAAACCTCAAAATAACGAAGAGTAAAAACCTAATAATTAAATATAGGGAAAATAAACCTGGCTACCCCAAACAGGGAAAATCTGGACAAAAACATAACGAAGAAAACATGAAATTCCAGTGCCATCTATGGGAAACATATATATACATAGAATTAGGGGAGGCACTGATGCAGAAACCAGAATTATTTTAAAACCAAAAGAAATCTTGGGAAAAAGCCACAGAGTAGTGAAAGTTCTAAGCACTGAGTTCAAGTAAAAATCCATCTGCCTGTGGCAGAGAAAGTGTAACTGAGCCACTCAAACCAGTTTTGGATCATAACTGAGGGGTAACACCTCTCTCCAGCTGGGATTTGCTGGTCTGAATCTCCAACAAAGCCAAGATCCCGGTCTAGGACATTGAATTCCCACCATGGGACGTGGAAAGAGATCCATGTGTGCTCCTGCTTGGGATCTTCAGGCCTGCCCTCTCAAATTCCCTGTATTTTAATCAGAATGTGCATGAACAACATCTGACTCAGGGCTGGGGAATCCAGCCTGCTACATGTAATGTGCTTTAGGAACTTTTGGGATGAAAGAGCCTTATAAATGCCAGATAAAGCATCATTACTTTCACTTCGGCTTTTATAGCTTTGGCAAAAACGTTCCTGTCAGGATGAAACTTGGCCTGCTTCTCCTGGGTTTGGGAGGGAATCTTTTTTTCCCAAATCTGAGGAATCTGGATTGGCTGAATTTCAGTTCATTTAAAGCAAAAAGGTTGAAAACATTTGACACTGAGACCTTTTTCTGAACTCAGCTCAAATCAGCTTTGTCTTGAAATGCCAAATCTGGCGAGTTCTTGCTCAGCTCTTTTCTGGAAGATTTTCCAAAAAGCGAAAAACCCTTCTCCTTCATTTTTCAATAACATATGTCCCACTTGCCATTCTTAATCTATTTTCTCAAATAATTCCCTACTGTTGGTAGACATGGTACTTTTCCACTTCAGAACGAACAACATATATTGAAATCTGCTTAAATGATGTTTGAAAAGCAGTTTGCAAACAGGACAGCCCATCACCCAGTGTCCCACCTAATCACAGGGAGCACTGGCACTGCACTTGACCCAAGATTGTGGAAGTTAACGCCGGGACTTGTTTCAACTGCATTCAGCTGCTGGCACACGTGAAATGAGGCACAAGAGATCCTAAATTCAGTGGATTTTTAAACATTTTGTTGGAGGAAAAAACACGAGTGACTGAAGGAGCTGGGAAAGGGGCTGAGCCTGGAGGAAAGGAGGCTCAGGGGGGACCTTGTGGCTCTGCACAGATCCCTGCCAGGAGGGGACAGCCGGGGGGGTCGGGCTCTGCTCCCAGGGCACAGGGACAGGAGGAGAGGGAACGGCCTCAGGCTGGGCCAGGGCAGGCTCAGGGTGGACAGCAGCAGGAATTTCCCCAGGGAAAGGGAGCTCAGGCCTTGGGAGTGCCCGGGGAGGTTTGGAGTGCCCATCCCTGGAGGTGTTCAAGGAGCGACTGGATGTGACACAGAGCTCTGATCTGGTTGACAAGGTGGTTTTCAATCAAACTCCTTCAACTTTAATTGTTCTATGATTTAATGAAAATAATATCTGGAAAGAAGGGAGAATTTTAAATTATACAAATGTGTGTGTGTGGATGTGTTTATGTACATATAAAAATATACATGAACAAAATAACCAGAAGCATCTTTGGAAGGCAATAAACTATTTACTGTCAGAGAACCACTATTCCCAGTACACCCAGCACTGCTCACCAGAGAATTTTGAGGAAGACTCGGAGCAAACACGGCATTGTGCACATTTTTGCAGTGCTGCAGTGGAGTAGGAGCAGCAAAAATGCTGTGGCAAATGCTGCTCTAAAGACCAATTTACCCATGGAAAGGTTTTTGAAATGCTCACAGGAGAAAAGCCCAGAGCCACCATCCAGGTACAGGACAGGAGAAGATGAACAGGGATGAAATAAAACAGAGACCAGAAAGGAAGAGGAAGGAAGTTGGTGGACAAAACCTCAGCCAAGTGGGATGTTGAGGAGAGAACAAGAAACCTTGGACTTTCTGGCACATACACTGAAATTAAATATACTGCTGGCATTTCTAACTGGCTCTTACATGGGCTTGGACATCACAATTTGCTTACTGAGATAGAAAAGCTGGCTCAGGAAAACGGGACAGACATGTTGTAATTTTTTTTTTTCCCCACTTGATTTTGTGTTAAAGACATAGATTGACTGTGTAAGGATCACCTTAGTGAAGTTGTGAGTGATTTATGACATAAGCAGCCCCGGAGAAGTGCGGGGAGCAGAGACGGGAAGTGCCGTGCTGGTTTTTGTTCTACACAGCTCAGCCAGAAAAATCCATTAAGTCCAGGCACTCAAAAAAAGACAAAATCTCCTCCACACTTGTGTGTTTTTTCTCCTTTTATTGCTGTCTTCAGCAACAGGACCCTTTTCTCAATGTGTCAGACAATATCTGTCCTTTCCTTGTCTTGGTTCACCTGCTGATGAGTCACATCCCACTAATACAAACTGAGTCTTTGAGAGTTTATGGTGCTTTTTAACACAGAAAACAGAAAGTTCCTCCCATCTCTCTGTAGGTAATCCTCAATCCTTCTGAAGTAGCTGCTAAACATCCTGGCTTTGCTGCTACTACCAGTGCAGGACATGAACAAACACAGAAAGGGCTCCAACAGCCAGGAAAAAAAAAAAACCACTTGGTTGAACTGATCATTCTGGATGATTTTCCCACTCCTCCAGCATTTTAAACACACACAAAAATGCTAAAACATTTCACTGTCCTGCTTACATGTGCATCTGGGTGCACATTGAACCACTGCTGAAATATTCCCAGTTTTCCTGTGAAGGTTCAGAGTTAACACAAGGAGTGTGGGTGTCTCCATCTCTCCACGGTGCAATTGGCCTTGGCTGCTTGGGAGTGACTTTGCTGGAACAGGGACTGATGGAATCTCATCCAGGAGCCTGTGCACCACAGAGGGCTGATCCACAGCATGTGTTGGTTGACAGGTCCCTGGCAGATCATCCCACATGTTTTTGGAGATGGACCTGAGGAGCAATAGGATAAGAGGAAACGGTCTCAAGTTGCAGCAGGGGAGGTTTAGATTGGATTTGGGGAAAAATTCTTCATGGAAAAGGTTGTGGAGCCCTGGCACATCTGCCTAAAGCAGTGCTGGAGTCCTCATTCCTGAAGGGATTTAAAATCCATGTGGATGTGGTATTTGGGGACATGGGGCAGTGGTGGCCTTGGCAGTGCTGGGGAAGAGTTGGACTCAGTGATCTTAGAGTTTTTTTCCAATCAAAATAATTCAGTGATTCTATGATTTAAGGTCAGTGCTTGGAGACAAGAGACAGTAAAAATGCTAAATTTTCAGGGTTTGAAATTTTAAATCAACCTGCTGCTGTGCAAATTAAGCAAAGTGACCAGCAGAATGGGTCAGCACAGGCAGGAGAGGTGTCTCTGCCGGGCTGTTTGGAGTCCACAGCCCCCTCAGTGGGATGAGTGAGAGGGAAAGAAAACACAGAGGAGTGGGATGGTGGCTGAGGTGGAACAGGGCATGGCCAGGGGCACACAAACCATCCACACTCCAAAATGATCATTCCCTTCCTCTTCCCAACTCCTCTGACCACACCAGGTGCATGGGCAGGACAAAGGGAAGCCTGTGCTGCCTGGTCAGGTGGTGAGGAGAGCTCTGAGAAGGAGCAGGAGTGTTTTGTCTTTGTGAAAACACAAAGTCAGATTGTGCATTAACCACTTCCCAGCAAGGGAAGACACATTAGAGTTCAAATTAAGAAGTAAAATTTAGAGGGAAATGAAATAAAGAAAAGCTTTCAACTGCTGAATAAAAGACTTATTTTATTCTATCTGCCCATGTTTTCTGATGAGTGCATTCATTGCATCTTTTGGGAGAGGAGGGGTATTTTCCCAGATTCCTGAGAAAAAGTTCTCTTTTATAATTAATAAAATAAAATTAAAAGGTCCATCACAACAAACAAGACATGCCTGTGATTTTCAGATCTGCTGAGCTTAAGTGCCTTTTCTGGTGTATAGCTGGCATTAAGGGAATATTTTTTTACCTTTTTCTTCAGAGCTGAGTTGCAGAGGTCATGGCAAACCAGATCTAGGGCTATTCAAAATTATGTTCATGCTTATAAACTATCTTGACTGCTACGGGCTTTGCTATTTTCTTTAGAGACAAAACATACCCTCACACTCACTCGTCAGTGTGTAGTGGAGCAATCTCAGGAGCCTGAGCTTTGTTTTTCTTTTAATTTTATTTGAAACTCTTCCAAATCCTGGAAGGGTTTCAAATCGGAGAGGGATCTTACCCAAGGACTCATTTTTAAAGCAAAGTCATACAGTGCAGCGTTCTCTTTCCTGGATGTTATGTAAATGTTAAGCTCAGCCATCAATGCAGTGGGACACATTTTTTTTGCCACCGTCTCTGCAGTGGGTTTCCAGTAAAGACCTTCAGTGTCAGCCAACTGCCCCTGGTCCCAAAGCCAGCTCTGTCCTTCTGCTTCTCCCCGGGAACACCTGGGTACTCCAGAGGTAACAACACTTTAGGATAGCTCTAAAAAAAAATACTTTTTCAAAGCAAAATAATGGGGAGAGAAGTGAGGAAGGAGAGCAGCTCATGCACTGCAGCAGCAGTGGCAGCACTCCCCAGGAATTTTCACAATGCAGTTAACTGCAATTTTTGCTCCATCTAAAAAGGTTGATTGTTGGATCCTATGTTAAATATGAGAGGCTGATGAGTAAAATTGAATGTTTTGTAAGACTGGGATAGATTATATTTTACCAGATACTGAGATATAGAATCATGGAATGAAAAATAACCATCCCATTCCACCCCTGCCATGGGCAGGGACACCTTCCACTGTCCCAGGCTGCTTCCAAAAGTCCAACCTGGCCTTGGACACTGCCAGGGGTCCAGGGGCAGCCACAGCTGCTCTGGGCACCCACCCTCACAGGGAAGAATTTCTTCCTAATCTCTGATCAAAACCCACCCTCCTTCAGTCAAGGCCATTCCCCTTGTCCTATCACTACATGAACTTATGAACTACATGCACTTATATTTTCTACCTAGATATAATATTATATCCTAAAAGGGGCATAAGCCATAATATTTTTAGGAGTCTCTTACATGCTAATGTCCCATTCTCTGAGCATCCACAGGACTTGCATCCCAAGGCTGTTCCCTTGTCCCCTGCTTGCAAACCTGTGGTGCACCACCAGTCCTTCATCTCCAGCTGGACACTTCAACTTCTTCAATTTTCAGGATGTGCTGAGCTTGGTTTTCCACCACAGTTCCAGGGATGGACAAAGGGAGCTGTACAATACCTCTAAAAGGACATCCAAGCTCTGCTTACAGATGTTCTGGAGCACAGTGAAACACCAGACAGTTTTTCCTGCAGCACTATCATCCCATTTTACAATACTTCACTCACTCCATGTACCAAATGTAACATCAGCAGAGAGCGAGAGAAACAAAATCATTTAATTCTGTCATCCTCCACCACTGTCATCAAATGAGAGATTGGAAAGGAGGTCAATAGCAAAGGTACAATAGCTGCAGTGCTGAAATAGTTTGGGTTATTCCTCTATGATACTGTGTTGTTTTTCAAGAGGGAAGTGAGGGCAATGTGTGTGAGAAGACCATTAGAAAGGAAGAAAAAAACCATCAGGAATGATCAATGCTTGACTGAGCTATTTTATTAAATTCCCCCTGGATTTAGTCCGAGACTCAAGGCATGATACGATCAGAGCAGATTGCCTTGGGTTATTCCACTCTGAAGTTGTCCATATATCTGACATTGGTCATGACATATTTAATTTGAACTGGAAGTTCAGATTTAATGGTTGAATTCAAGTGGAACGGGAAGCAGAGAACCAAGTCGGGACTTACTGTCCATGACTATTGCTGCTCACCTCCCTCACCAGGCATTAGTGCTGTGGGGGGGACCTGGGAAGAGCCCTGTGCTCCCTGAACAACCTTGGATGCAGGGTGAAAACCCCAGGAATGGGCAGCAGGACCAGAGTGGTTTCCAAGGGTGAGCTCATCCTACCAAAACCTCTGCGTGGTGCAGTTTGCAGGAATGAGGTGAAACTTTGGCTTCCACAGGGCCAACAGGAATTTCACTACAGACTGTAATGGCATTATCCTTGATGTAAAACCCTGAGGAAAAACAAAATAGAACAAAACAAAACCAAGGGAATATTTCCAGGCTGTCTGGTTCAAGTGCTTTCTCATCTCCACTGAAATTTTATTTGGATGCAAGTAAATAATTCTGTCCATTGGTTACTTTACCAAACAGCTGTTGCTGTTCTATCCCAACTGGTGGGTTTAAGGGTATTTTAAATATTGTGCTGGGCAAGATTTAGCACATAAACACTCTTTTCTACTGAAAAATGAGAATCAAGTTCTTATGAACACGTTACCCTGTGTCAAAATTGTGTCAGTAGAGCAGAACTGAAGGAATAATTAGGAGCAGAAGTCTTGTTAGTAGCAGAATTTAGCCTTAGCAAGAGTATTTCTAGACTTACTTTCTCTCACCACACATTTTCCAGCTCCAGTTATGCTCAGCCTAATAGGCACTGGTAACATCTTGCACTGACCTTCCCACAGTGCAGAAGTCAGCAGTGCCAAGTCTTTTTCAATGCTTGGAAGGACCCTGCTGGCTCTTGCACTTATCTGGATTCAGTGGGGTTTGACCTCTCCATGAAATCATTATGTGCATTATATCCATGAAACCCATGTGCATTCCCTCCACAGCCAGCAATAAACACAATGAAGAACAAGGAAGTGAATGAACATCCAAAATGTGCCAGTACTCCTGTCTGGAAGAGGTAAACCAAAACAGCTTTAATTTTGATTCCTGCACTGATTTTACAAAGCTGGGCCTTCTCAGCATCTTTGTTGGGTTTTTTTGGTTTTGGTTTTTTTTTAATTTAGTGGCTGTGACAAAATATAAATGCTTGGGTGGCTTCAAGTGCAGAGTGAGGCACTGATGTCTGTCCTTCAGGGGTTTTCATTTCACATATTGTCAGTGGTGTTTGGCTGTTTAAGGTGAGACACACGGGTCTGAAGAGAAGGGAACACATCCCACCCTGGCTGTCCAGCCACAGACAGGGACAGGGAAAGGAGGGAGAAGAAAATTCGCATCTGAAGGTTTCATATTGTCACAGCAGATTCCTTTGACAGCTTCTCCACCTTCCCACTGCTGCCTCCAACCCCTCCATGGAGATGGTGGCCCCACATCACTCCTGTGCTCTGAAAACGTGGGAATGTTCCCACTCCCCATGAATTCCTGAGCCCAAAGGCTGCTCAGGAGCTGTGGGGAGCACAGCCCCAAGCTCCATGAGCTGCTCCTCATGGCCAACCCTTCACCAGCCACCCCAGGGTGATGTGGGGGGCACGGGGATGGCAGAGCCACCTCCCCCAGCACCACACCCCACCCACAGCCCCTCCACACGTCACCCACAAGTGGCACTTAGAGTTTTGGACAGCACCATTAATGTGAGAGGCACTTATGGAGATGGATCGGTATCCACCTGATGGCTGAGGTCGTTTTCTCCTCCCATATGATTCATTGGGAGGGAATTAGGGAAAAATGGGAAAAGTATGCTGATGTAATGGTGCATTTTTCAGGAGCTCGTTCATTGCCTTCACCTTGAGCTTTCAGATGGGCTGAAGTTACGAGGCAAACAATAGGAAATCTTCCTTTAAAATCGTGCTAAGGAAGAAAAAAATTAAAAATAAGAGCTCCTTTATAGCCTGCCTCAACTCTGACTTATCAAATGCAAGGTGTTTGTTAGATGCAACAGGTTCCTTGCTACGAAGCAGTGTTCTTACATTCCTCACACCCCCTGTAGGCTTTGAAATCAGTGTTCAAAGTGGACTTTCTGAATTCATGAAAACCCACAGGTCTATAATACATCCCTAATGGAAGTCAAACATGACACCCTAGAGATAAAACACAGTGGCCTTACCCTCTGTTCACAGTAGGTGTCTGTGTATAATAAATATTTTATTTTACTACAAAAACAAATAACTAAACATACCCCCTGTGTTTGTTCTGAACTCTACAGTAGCTTTTGTGAGTTTACTATATTTCAAAGCTGAGGTAGGAAACCACAAAGTCACGTCAGTTATAATCCATGCTTGCACAAGGCAAGCCAGTTCTGATTCCAGCCCCACCAAGCTCCTGGGACATGGGTGGCTCTGGCCCTCCAGGAGAGGACCCATGAGGAGCCCAGATGTGGGGTGGGAAGCCCACCAAGCACAGCCCCAGCTTGCAAAGGATTCATAACACCAAAAATGTCCTGTGGGTTTTGCTACTTTTAGCAAAAAAGGTGGTGGTCCTGCAGGACCTCAGTTAAATGGGAGTGTGTGCTCTGTCCTGCTGAGAGATCACTCTCATTCCAGGGGGGACACCCAAAATACATGGATGAAATGACACCTAAAGAGAAGCAGTGTCTTCTCTGAGCTCTTCCATCATGGCCATGCTCTTGGTTTTTACCTGGGACTATCACACTACTGCATTATTCCTCAATTTCCTGAGATATCTACTCTGAGAGAGGCACGTGTACATCAAAATTATTCCCCCTCTCCTTTGCTTCTCCATCCTCAGCAGCTCTTCAGTTGTGGGCCTACAATTATGGAGAATCTCCTTAGCTTCAAAAAAGGGTGGAAGAGGCTGCTGGAAAGGTGAGCCATGGTGAGGGCTGACCCTTGCCTCAGAGCAGGCCGCGCAGCCAGGGCTGGCAGCAGGAGCTCCTCAGCTTCACCCTGGTGGATACATGAGGAACAAAGCACACCTGCTGTGACAACATGGAATTATTGACTGATTTGATTTGGGAGGAACCCCAAAGATCATCTAATCCAACCCCCCTGTCATGGGCAGGGACACCTTCCACTAGACCAGGGTGCTCCAAGGCCTGTCCAACCTGGCCTTGGATACTTCCAGGATGGAGCATCTACCACCTCTCTAACTTGTTCCAATGTTTTATGTTCTGCTCTTCTGAGGTGTCCACACTGCTCTCCTGGCTCTCTGGATCCAGTTTTACCCCACTGCTCCTTCCAGGCACAGACACACACAGATATCCTGGTGCAGCCCCACCTTGGATATCATCCCTGGAGGATCCTGCAGCAGGAGCAGCCCCACAGAACTCAGACCCTTCTCCATCAGTGCCTGTTGATCAGAGAATTGTGCTGCTTCCATCGCCCATGGATCAGGTTAGGAGGCATCACTCTTCTTTCAAGGGCAGTGTCGAACCACCCAACTTTTAAATAGGGATATATATGGAAAGGAAACGGAGAAATGTGCAGTAAATGTGCAGTTGCTGATGAATCACTGAGTTCTGACAGCTTTACACAGATATAACTGCACCCGGCCAATTTCTCAGCTGGTGTAAACTGGCATCCATCCATGGCCTGTAATGAAGGCAGCCCAATTTACACCAGCCAGCTGACCCATTTTTATTGATTTTCAATGATTTACATCGGGCTCAGGATGGAGTAATAGGTTGTGGAATCAGGCCCACGAAGTATGGGCTCTAACCTTACATTATCAGGGAATTCCAAATTAGGATTTCTTGGTCTACCGTTATTTCATGCTTTTACATCTATCAAAAATGAGCTTTTCTAAGTGCTGCACCGTCAGGGTGTCATTATCTAGACACAATAATAAGAGAGTCAGGCACTGTAAAAACCCTGAAACCTTGACTCGTGGATTTATACAAGACATTTAATGTTATTTTAACATAGTATTTGGTATGTACTTTTATATGTTTCAGTGGCTTATATCATCATTCTTACTGCACTAAAACTTCCGTGTCCTTTTTCTTAAATAATATCCTTGTGTAAATTTTTTTGTAAGCTCTAGGTTTATTTTATGACCCATAAACTTTGACAATATATTAAAATCTTGGAGGAATTTAATATCAGGAGAAGATTATCTTTAAAAAATAATTTCTCCGTGTTATAGAGACTTAGACACATCGAGTATGTTAAAAGGTTTAATAGCTGTTTATAAATTTTACTGCAACTGTCAATAACTTCATAATATATTAAACCAGTTAATAGGTCAGCAGAAAATATTTATAACTTGCTATAAACTGTTTACCCAGGAAATAAACCTAATTTCTAATGATAATGAAACATAAAAGTCAATGAATATTAATTTTAATATTTTATCCTAATTTAAACACAGTTTTACCATTTGTTGTAAACACTGAGCAGACATAAAAAGCACTGATTTTTCTAACTCTGGGCAAAAAAAAATCTCTGAAAGCTTCATCAGTGATGGGATTTTACATTGTACTGGAAGAAGGTATTAGGAACACTGATCCAAAAAAAAAGCCATATGGATAAGAAATTTAAGTAAGAAACCACACTTGGAAAGGTTTGGATAATTTTAGATAACACCTCCTCTTCCACATAACTTCTGCAGAGCTGAATTTGAAATGTTTTCACACTGAAATCCCATCTTTTATTCCAGTATAAACCTAAATATGTCTGATCCTACAGCATCCCACATCCCTCCTGTGCTGCAAGAGGCACGACCCAAGTGCTGATGTTGGTCTGTCTCTCCTGATATGGAAAGTCCAACCACACCACACTATCCAGGGGCAAAAATAATTCCTATTGACACTGTGGATGTGCCCCCTCAGCTGAAAGATACCAGGATACCCAAATTCCCACAGATCCCCAAACTTCCCAATTAGGAAACAGCCTTATTCCCATTCTGTTCCCAACCTGGATCACATCATAGACTATTTTAGCTGTTTTCCAGGGAGAAAAGATCAAATCTTCCCAGGATCCCACATGGATCAGGCCATGTTCCTGCTCATTTCCAAGCAGACTGTGCCTGGTCAGTCACCCCCAACTTGGAATTTCTTGTTCTTGCAACTCCATCCCATGGCCACAGCCAGAAGAAAGGACTGACAGGACTCTCACTGTGGTTTTCACACTACAAAGTTGATGAGCTGCACCCAATTAATTTTTTATATTTAATATTAGGCTTTATTAATCTAGTATTTTATTAATAGAATGTCTAAATATTTAATGCCAATTTTTATATGTAATACTAAGACTTATTAACCTCCTAAATTTTACTAATAGAATTTTTGTAACTTTTTTTTTTTTTGCCTCACTCTTTCGGATCGTTTCTGTGTTTTTAAAACATTGTGACACGAGAGGAAAAAAAAAAACAAAAAATGAAACCACACAATCCATCCTGTTAGATTGGGATGGGTGAGGACAGTCTTTGCCTTTCCCTCCTCATTCCCAACCCAATATGAGTGCTGTGCCCTTATTTCCTCCCTGTGAACCCTGCCAGGGTGACTGCAGCCCTCCCTCCTCTCCTAATGAGCCCTAATTATATTTATTTGTGCCTTAAGAGCAGCCTCACTAAGCACCCCCGTCAGGAAATTCCCTGACTGCACATTCCTGAGGCACTGTGTGGATGCCATCCCTCCTGCAACCGAGTTTGGTTTTTCTTTTGGTTGTTTTTTTTTCCCAGCCTCCAAATTAGCACCACAGTCACATAGCAAATTGGAATATGCATGTGGCTTCAGCACTGATATGGCGTTGCCTTCCCCTCTCCCTGACACTTTTGATGTTGCTCCCTTTCATCGTCGTCACCGTCCTGCTCCTGCAGCAGGCTCCACTTCTGAGGGCCTGTGCTGGGCATAATTAGAAGCTGCAGGACCAAGGCATGAAGGTTGGGCTCTTGTTTGTTGGGAGGCAGCTCGGGGAAGGGCAGCTGGTCCCTGCTGGGTGGGTGGGGACAGTGCCCACCCCATGGGGACACCCTTGGGCTGCTCCCTTGGCTCTGTGGTCACCAAGGGGGTCAGCTTGGACACCCTCTCCTCAGAGTTAAGGTGAGGGAAACACCCCAAAAGAAAAGAAGCTCTCCCATGGTCTCACCTCTGCCATCCCAGAGCTCTCCCTCCCAAGTTGGGCTGGGGAAGGGAACAGGTGGGAGGGTCCCTGACTGCACTGGCAGAGCCAAGGGGCCCTTCCTATCCTTTAACAAACCAGGGACAAGGCTAATCACCTTTTAAATACCATTTCCTTACCTTCACAAGGATATAAATACACCTTTCAGTGTAATAAACCTTTTTCTTGGCATTCCACTCCACACCTAGCATCCACCTGTCCCTTCCCATTTGGAAATTTGCTTCTAAGCATCACAGTTTTGCCACAGTGCAGCAAAAACAGGGAGTTTTCAGTTTGCTGTTGCATAAGAGGCATCCCAGTCTCCCAAAGAATAACCATTTATCTAGGAAAAGTGCTGAACAAACAGGACTTATTGCAATAGTGCAGTTGGCTGATCACATCGTGTTTGTTTTCCTGGAAAGGGACGGTGTTCGGAAAATAAACTTCTTTTTGTAAGAAAACCTATGTACCTATCCAACAAAAATATCCTGTTAGTGTGAAGGAAGGACAGCACCAGCCCTTCCCAGCTGTCAGACCCTTGGAGAGCAGCCCTGGGGGTGAAGGCACTGGGAGCCAAGGAAGTTGGAGCAGCTTCCAGAGAATTCATTCCCAAACTGGAAGGGGGTGTGGACAGCTGTGGACAAGCCTCATGCTCACCATAACCTCTTTTTACTCCTGTACCATGATTTGCAAGTGACAGTTTGGGTTCAAACTGAAAGAGGAGACATTTGGGTTAAAATAGCAGGAAGAAATCCTTCCCTCGGAGGGTGGGGAGGCCCTGGCATGGGGTGCCCAGAGAAGTTTTGGCTGCTCCTGGGTCTCTGGAAGTGTCCAAGGCCAGGTTGGACTGGGCTTGGAGCAGCCTGGGACAGTGGAATTTGAGATTTAAGATCCCTTCCAACCCAAATCATTCCATGATTGCATCATTTGGGTGTCACAAGGCTCATCCCAACACCTGGCCAGTGTTTTTGGGTTGTTGCAGGGATCCATAACCCTGTTACAGACCCTCATATGCCATGCTGGGCTCACCTCTTGCTGCTTCATGGGAAATGTCCTATTTCAGTGTTTTTAAGAGAGAGAACTAAAAAAGAGATGTTTCCAATGTTATTAATGGTAATGGTAAAGCTTGAAGAAAAAAAAAAAAATGAAGGCACAGCTGTGTGTTTACTCAAAACACTTCAGTACAAAAAAATAAAGTACTAAAAACAAAAGGTACCTCATCCTGCTGCCACCCCACTGGGCACCACACTGAGGGGGTCTCTGGCACGAGAGCAATTTTCTTACAATACCTCACATTCCACAAAATTAGGCACAGTCTATGTGTTAAGGAGGGAAGCGTCAGATCAGTGTTGGCTTTGAATTCCCCTGCTTTTGTCAGCCTCATTATTACAGCTGGAATGTTATTAAAATGCTGCTCTTCGTCTGTTAATAATCATTTCACTTCTCTATCTCTGCCACATGAACTTTAGAACACTGTGAAATGGGTTTTGTAGTTGCATGTTTTTTTCAAGTTCATTGATCAAACATTTGTACATTTTAATGTTATAAATAATTGAAGAGCCTTCATTTTTCAGTGTTAAAATTAACTTTTCTGTTCTGCCTTTTAAAACTAGAACAAGGGGAAGTGTAATTTAAGCCATGAAAAGGCTGCAAAATACGTGAAACTCTCTGTAACCCTTTTCTGTGAGACTCTCCTCGTTTCACTTTGATTCTTGCCGAGACTGAAGTGTGTACAGCCAGCCCTTGACAGGCTCCTCCAGCAGGTTACTTGCTAGAGGAGTTCACCTATTTTCAGAGAAGTCTTTAAACATGGGATGGATACAAGGAGACTGTTTGAAGCCACCCAGCAGGTTTGGAAAAGCTGGGGGCAGGGAGGAGCTGGAGGAGGTGGGAGCAGCAGAGCCAGACAGGGATGTTCTGATGAAGGACAGCAGTTTATGTCTCAGTGCACATTTTTTCCTCCCTTCCTAAAGTGTGCGTTCAATAGGAATAAAACCTTTGGAATGGATGAAGCCAGGAATGACCCAGAGTGCAGGGAATGGGTTGAGGAAAGCACAGGGTTGCCTCCGGGAGGGAAAGCAAGACTCAAACCTGCACTGGCATCCTGTGAGGACAGTGAAAAGCAATTTGGTTTGATATAAAATTCCCACTCCTGGTGCTCCCAGACCTTATTGCTGGAAGGTTTCAACCAAACAGCTACACAAAGGGTGCCAAGAGGGATTGTCCCTGAACCAGCCCTCAAATGGGGCTGAAGAGCAGACAGAAGAGTATCCTGCAGTTTGCACGAGTCTGGGAAATCAGCAGCAAAATTAACAGTATTTGGGTTTGTGAAACAGTTGGGTGATGTCAAGTGTGGGATGTTTCACTACAGATCTAAGCCTGACTCTAAATCTAGGTCAGACACAACCTCTCAAGTCAACCAAAGTTAATCAGCAGTACTGCTACACAAACTGCTGGAATAAGTCAGTGTGGAGCAAGCTGAATATTTCCAATTTTTGGATGAATATCACAAGCAGATGCTTATCCAACATATATCAGAAGACACTCAACCTCCTTCATTGAGGAGCTGTGCTGGGAATTTTCCTGTGAAGGAGTTCTCATGGGGGATGACTGTTCCTGACTCCAGCCAGGGTGGGATTCTGTGGGAAAGGCAGATCCCAAATTCAGGTTCAATTAATTTTTGCCAGCCCCTGGAGCACCTTCATCCTAGAAAACACATGGATTTGGGAGAGGACCACCTGCCCACCAGCAGATTTTATGCTGAACAAACACATACATGAGATAAGGATCCCTTAAAGTTATGAGGAAAACTATGAATCTTTGCATTAAAAGGGGCAAACCATAAAGGCTGGACGTTTCTCCCCCCTTGGATTGCTGCTCACGTGCTATGAATTTTATGAAAACAGTGTTGAGTGAAATGGAGATTTACTGAAAACACTAAAGCCAGTGTTGATGGAGCAAACAACCCTGACATGGCTCTGCCTGAATTCATTCCAAAACGAGCATTCGCAGAGCCTCTGTGATGCCAGGAAAAGACAGAGCCCATTCCTCAGCACCAGATTAAGGAAATGGGCAAAGCTTTCTGCAGCAAATCCAGCTTGGCCTGAGCTGTACTCCCAGGCAAAAGCCAGGTCTGGCCACACAGAGCAGCACTTTGTGCTATGGGCATTAAAGTAAGAGCCAAAATGGCAGATTTAAACCCAGAAAATTGCAAAAGTTGCCTACTTGTGGCATCACACTCCAGAGAGCTGTAAATTGGAAAAACTGTAAGAGGAAGTGAAAGAAAAGGGAAGTCCTGAAAATGAATATTTGGTTCCCTTGCTATCAACCACAGCTTTGATCTCTCATATGCTTCTCCTGCACAAAACAATGGTTTAAGAAGTGAAGAGTGAAAAAAAAAGGAAAAAAAGTCAGATGTGTGTTGAACTGAGCTGAAATAATAGGTAGGGTGAGGCTCTGTTCTTGATATCCCACTGTTAGCTCCAGGAGATCAGGAGGAAGGAAGACTTACCTCATCTCCTCAGCTGACAGAAAAGAAAAAACAAAACCCAGAAATAAGTAAGAAAAGAACATAGGAAAAAAAAAACCAAAAACATAAGACAGCTTTTAGAGATTGTCACAGTTTGAGGGCACACACGGCTCATTCTTCCAAATCCACCCCTCAGTGTGCTGTGACATTCCTGTTATCCCCCTCAACAGGGGAACGCTCCTTTGGCAGAAGCTGGATCATCAGGGACAGATCCTTGTCATGCACAGGGATCCTGAGATGTGGCTCCCACCCCATTCCTGAGCAGGCCTGGGATCCCTTTGGCTCTGGTGCCAGTTTGCCTGAGTGCCAACACTCCATAAAGAACTTTTTGCAATAATTTCTTTGATCTACTTTTGCCCCGTGGTGCACGACGTTATCGGCCCCGCCAACAACAACTCCAGCCCTCAGCATTAATCTTGGAATTCTCTGCATCTTCCAAGTTTTGGTCCACAGGAGGTTTTCCCCTTTTTTTCCCCTCCTCAGCGAGTGCCTGACTGGTGGGGATGGATTAAGACAAGCACAAGCAACACTGCATGGTAAATTCTTTCTTTGCATGACAGCTGGTTTGAATGTGTTACAGGATTGAGGAAAACATTGGTTCCATATTCACAGAGAGCCTCAGCTTTTCCAAAAGGCTTTGGCTCATCCACAAGAAGTTCAGCTGCTGATATTCACTTATTTAATTCTTTACCAAACATGCAGAATCTCTGACAACCATTTGTTTAAATTACTTACATAACTTGCCGTTTTAATCTTTTTTTCCTATTAATCTGTGACAAACCATGGAATTTAATATTTTTTACCATGACTAATGTATGAAATTTCTTAGCTTTGTCTGTAATTTACAGAGAGCCCTGAATAATTGAGCCTTTAAGTTTAAAGGCTTATATTTTGTTATTCTAGCTGTGATGGCTTGTAATGGTTTGAAGAACCTGAGGGGCTTTAGTGATATGTGCCAATAAAAAAATACCAAGACTGATCTCAGCCCTCCTTGTTTTCCTCTGTTGGCCTCCAATTATTATAGGGAGGGAGAAATGAAAGAAAATAAATAAGAGACAACATGGAGAGGGGGTGAAGACCAAGGAATTAATGCATTTCAATGACTGCACAAAAGTTTCCAGCACCTCTGCTGTCAAATCTCATCCTACACATTCTTTACCCTTGTTTAATAAATTAATGCTTTGCACTGTCAACCACAGCTATTTCAAAAATAAAAAATATAACGAAAATGTAGGTAAAGGGTCAATCTTTCTACGGTCTGCAGACATCCCACAGATATCTACTTCCCCAGACATGAAGGTTTGAATTCAGTACAGCTAAGCCAGCCCAAGGCCCTCAGGAGACAGGGATTGAGGGGCAGGTTTGCCTTTACAAGATGAAGCCACATTGTCCAGGTCATCTATACACTCACAAGGGTGGCATGAGCAAATTGCCACCTGAACCAGAAGAGACAGAGACCCAGTGGCCCCCAGCCCCTGGCCAGGGTTTGGCAGCTGAATGATGGGTCAGGAGCTCACCTTTCCCCAGCCCTCCAGCCCACACCTGCTCTGCCAGAGCTGCAAGGACTCTGATCCTGAAAACACTTGCTCATGGACCCATAACGACCCAGTGGTGGCTCAGAGGACAATCCCTGGAGGAATATTCCCTAATCTCCACATGGAATGATGACACTGAAGACCAGGAGCATCCTGGCAACTACAGCAAGCACTGCTGAGATCTCTGTCTCTCATCTAGGAGGAAGAAAAGAGCACAAAGAGGCTGCTGCTGCACATAAACATTGGAAAATAGGTCTTGGAATGATGCAGAATACCAAGTGATCTAATGGCACCTTAGCCTTAAACCAGGGAGCACAGAAAACCTTGGCACAAGGATGTTATGTATATATTCCTCAGGTCATGTTATTTCTTTTAAATATTAATCAGAAAAATTGGAAAGCTTTATTATAAAGATGACAAATGCTACTGTGCCTCGAGGAAAGGTTGTGCACAGGATGTGCAAACTTGTACTTATTTGATTCAACATGGTGACTGTGGGCTGCACTTTTAATGAGGGAAATAAAACATCCTCTTAATTGGCTATAAAAGGATGTGCACCACAGACTTACTGAAACATTAGGCTGCATAGTTAGGACCTACTTTGTAACAATGCCTCATATTTATTAATATTGTTTTTATTGGTTGCAAAATCTATGAGTTTATCTATATGATAGAAACAAAGCCTTTTTTTTTTTTTTTTTGCCTTTTTTTTTAAGGGAAAAGAGAGAAAGAAAGAAATTATATTTTACACAGGGTAAATTGAAAACATCAGCATACCCTACAGAGTAATAGCACTTTATCATGATTTATACATGGGAACATAACTGTTGCCAAAACACATAGGTGACCTCTCCCTACCCTATATTAATAATTACAGTATGGAGATGGAAGCATGATATGTAGGACACTCCTCTCTGCTACAAAAAAATAAGGGGAGAATTGTACAAAAAATATAAAAAAAGAGGCGAATCTGACTAGGAAGTGTTGACAGGCGTCGCATCTCATGCAATGAAAAACACATTATTGGAATCTACCCAAAACACAGGTTTTTATTCCAACTGTTCCTGCTATATATTTATTTATTTTTATTTTAAATGAAGGAAGAGCATGCTCTGAACACCCTTTCTGTTCAGGCTCTGGTGAGCACAGAGCACCTCTCTGAATGCTGCTGTGACATCCAAACTACAGGAAGGGGCTGACAGAGACAGAGCCAAACACTTGGTGACAATGCCTGAATCCCCAGCAGAGGGGTCTGGGGTCACCTGAGGGGTTTTTGTGTTTCTTAACAGATTCCTCCACCCACCAAGTTAAAGCCATTTTCCCTACATGAATTTCAGCATTATATTAAGGAGATTATTTATTAGAAAAACCACGGAGAATTGATAACAGCATTTTTTTATATGGATGACACTTTTTAAAGAAACATTTTTCCTGCCCTCACTAAGAAAAATTTTAAACCCATCTTTTAAAGAGCCATCTGAAGCATTCCTTTGAATAACTCCAGCTGTGACACCTAAAAAAGGAGGGGATCCTACACAGGAGCCTCCCCACTCAGTGCCAACAACAGAGATTGGTGAGGCTGCTGCCAGCCCCCTTCCCCAGACATCAGCCTTGATGGGTAATGTAACAAACAAAGCCAAAATCACCCTCTAGAATACAGAGTGCAGAAGAAATTAAAAAAAAAAAAAAAATCAGCAAAAGCTGGTTCAGTTTACCAATTCATTTTGAAACCTGTTAGTGATTGTGTTCTTAAGGGTTTTTATAAAGCTCTGTCACAGCCCTGAACTTGACATATGATGGAGCTTCCTGGATTAAATATCCCTGATACTTTTTTACCCCCAGTAGACAAGGCAGGAAGAAATCTTCTTCCAAGTTCCACAGTTGATTTTCCAGATTTTCATATCCTCAGGCCTGTGAAATGCTGATCCAGAAGGAGCACACCATCACTCTGTGCTAACTCCTCTCTTTGTGCAGCTCCAGGCAGGGAACAGCAGGGCTGGACACAGCACAGGTGAGGAGCAGCACTAAATCCAGCTGCACTGAGGAGGCTTGGCTGGAGCAGACACATTTTTTTTCTCCTAAATGCCACGTTTAAACTCTCCTCCTTTAGGGCTGAGACCCCTGGAGGGACTGGACAGAAGAAATCTGACACCTACAAAAAAAATTAAGGTCTTGATTTTCTATCAAACCTAATGGCAGACACCCAGCAGCATCTTTATATCAGGTAAGATAAAGCAGCAAATAGGCTGCACTGATTTAAATCCCCTCTTCTCTATTTTTCTTAGGTGAGTTTTGTTTCCCACTGAACCTTTCAGGCCCTGGAAAATGTAAAACGAAGGCAGGAAGCATAGGTTTAAATTATGTCAGACAAGATCAGACAGTGCCTGGAGCAGACAGGCTCTCTGCAGGTCCTCGCTGTCATGCTGCTCGGGCAGCCTTCTGGGAGAGCAGGAGGAGCTGGGGAGCAGCAGGCAGAGCTGGAAAACACGGCTGGAAAATAACAGAGAGCTCCCTGTGCTGGGGTTTCACCCCCACATCCCACTGCAGTGGCCCGGCGGGGTGTCCCGTCGGTGCTTTTCCTGCTTATCCAAAACAGGCACTGCTGCTTTGCTCCTTGCAGCCTCCTGGAATGGCGGGGCCACTGATGCTTGAAAAATAGCTCTGAGTGCTGTGGAAAATACAGAAAAATTCTTAACACGACCCCTGGCTTCCTCAGAAAATTGGAATTGCCAGATCTTCGTCATAACATGCAGGTCCCAGAAATTCTACCTGAAATTAAGGAGAGTATTTTTGCATGCCCAGTCCTTGCAGCAGCTGTATTGATACCAGCTCGTTGCTAAAACCAACACTCAAGTTCACTTCATCCAATTTCCAGCAATTATAGCTACTTCAAATAGGGAATTTTAATGCAAGAAGTAGAATAAATGTCATTCCTGGAACACGTACGTTGCTGTAATCTAATGTGAGTAAGAAGTCACTGGAGATGGAGAAACGCAACAGCCCCTTTAGGGCTAGTGCCACAGCAGAGGCAACAAAAGGGAAACCCTCGTTAATCCATTGGAAATATCATGTTAATAAATGAAAATGAGATAATGACTTTTGTGGCTAGCTGAATCTTGTCTAAAGCCTCTTATGAGCTTCATGTGTCTCAATTAGGGACTATGTTACAAGGTAAAAAGAAAAAAAAATCAGCTGCGGGCTGAACACAATAAAAAACAAAGTTAAATAAGGAAATGTACTTGGGATTATTATTATTGCAACCCTCCTGCCTGACCTAGAAGTGTCTTATGGTACAGATCCACCCTGAGCTCCCATTATAGCTTTTAATTGGAATTTCAGTAGCTGCTCCCGCAATGTGAGGAACGACTGAAGTTTGCTTTTCTCTTCCCTATCAAAGGACACAAAGTCAAAGTCCCTGATCCCACCAGGTAAACTCTCGTGTTCCAGCACCAATGGCAAAGTCCCAACTATCCTCACTCAGTGAAAACCAGCCTGGGAACCAGACCGGAGGAGAGGGATGGGTTTCCCACCAGGCACGAAGAGCACAGAAACTCCCAAGTTTCAGTGTCTGGGCAGGGGAGGAGGAATCTGGCCCCAACAGACTATTCCTTAGAGATTTTAATGTTTGAAGTCTGTGGTGCAGATTTGTCACAAATAAACACACCTCACAATTTCAGCTTTTTGAAGTTTTGGTGGAAGAAGGTGTTTGGCTCAAACCCAGAGTTTCTTTGCTTCAGGAAATTAAGAACCACCTAAAGGGTGCTACATGTGAACCTCTATTAGCTTATATCCTCCTAGACTGTTATCAGAGTTGTCCTTCTACAACAAAGATACTTATTTCCATAAAACCTACTTTCAATCAAGATTTTCCAGTAAGCAATTAAAAAATTCTACATCCTCATTATCTGGTAGCTAGCATTGAAAAATGAGAGATATCTATGAAAAAACAATAAAATAAATGGACAGAAACCATCATCTAACAGTGGAAATGCTGTTGTCCCCATCCCTGGAGAGATTTAAAAGCCACGTGGAGGTGGCGGTTGGGGACATGGGTTAGTGGTGGCCTTGTCAGTTCTGGGGAACAGTTGGACTTGGTGGTCTTAAAGTCCTTTTCCAGCACTAACAATTGTATGATTCAAAATACTTCACTTTTCCAACCCTCTTCTCTAAATATTTCTTCTCCAAAATAGAATTAAGGGTTTTTTTTCCAATATTTTTGTTGTTGCTCTTTCTGTGTCTTTTTTTCCAGTGTGGTTTTTTTTTTTTTTTTTTGAATCACAAAATGGTAGCTCTTCGTGAGTTCAGTTATTATAAGTTCATTTGGTATTCATGGAAATAGCAGTGATTATAATGAATTCATTTGATATTCATGTGGATGTCACATGTCCTTCGGTGGCAGTGCCATTGTCACTCAGCTCTCATTAGGCTGTGCTCTCGTGGTGATGTCCCTGCTCTGGTCCTGCACGTGGGACAGGGACAGCACAGACACATCACATCCCCATGTCTACTTGCTATTTCTTACTTTAAGAAAAGCAGTTTTAGCATGTTATGATTCAATAAAAAATACAATTTCTCTCTCAGAATGGTTTGTAAACTTCTTTGTTTTCTTTCTGCTCCCCAGCCCTGTGCAGTTTTGAAAACGTGCAAGAGTTACTACAGAAATTTACAACTTAACATATTGACTTTGTGCTCCTCTGCTCTTGCCTTTCAGCCACAGTAACTCAGTGGGATAATTTGCTTCTGAAACTCTAAACTTGCCAGGATTTCAGGAATAACTTTCCATGTGAAGGGTGGTTTTTTGTGTGCCAGGCCTGTGATATTGTTGAGAAGAGCTCAAGTTTAGAGCAGACATCAAATTCCCTGCTCACCTTCATAACGAAGCAAACAAGTCCTCAATATTTTTCATATTTCTGCACAGGATTATAAACAGGGATGCTCCAAAAGCCCTGGAGGAGAGAAGGGCTCAGGTCACACTCAATTGAGTGGGATTTATTTCCTTGAACCATTTTGGCCCCTCTCAAATCCCCCACTCTTTAACCACGCCAGCAACCGACTGCGAGCTTCTTGCGGCGCGATGTCGTGGGAGCCATCACGGTGACTTAAAACACAAAACGAGCAAGGCTAAGGTCAAAAGTTCTTCAAAAAGTCTAATATATACATCATACACATCCCCAGAGGAGTCAGCTCTATTCACCTTAATCCTGAATCAACACTGCCTCTGTAAGAGCAGCCCACGCCTCGTCCTCCGGGGTCGCTCCTGTGCTTAAATTTGGATGCGGGAGCCTTGGCGGATTTGGGCTGTGGATCACCAGGGAAAGAAATCTGTCACTGCTTCTTGAGGGCTTGCAAGGCATCATTAAGGCTTTATTTCCCACCAGCCTCTACCCTCTTGCAGGCACTGGACTCTTCAGCTCCCCAGCAGGCACTGGGAGTCCCCCTCAAAGCCACATGGTGCCTCAAGCTTGGCACACAGGATCAAGGAGAGGAGGAAGGGGCAGAAAAGGATTCTTGTCTCTTCATGCAAATTAATTGTTCTGAAAAACCTGGTGTGCACACGAAACCAGCAGAAAACACATTGGTGTTAAATTTTCCTGGGACAGGTGGACAGAGAATGTTTTTACGTCCAAGTAAGAGACAAGACTTAGATTAAGTGCCCAAAGCTTCAATTTTTAGAAGAAACAAAACAAAAGCTAAAAAAAAACCCAAAGGAAAATATGATCAGCTCTTGTTTCTGTTTCTAATGAAAAGCTCTTGGTTGTGGCCAGAGCCACCTGGGGGTCACTCATCCATCATCAAAACAGATGCCATCCCAAATTTCCTAGCTGGCACCACCAGTAATGTCATTATTTCTGTGTGCAGGCACTAAAAGCTTTTTGGGGCTTGTTTCCCCTCACAGAGGTAAATCACAGCGTGGGAAACATGTTCCACATGAATGATGGTCATTCTGACCACGGCTGCTCCCCTGTTCCTGTACAAAGGGATCAGGCAAAGATATTTGCTGGATTAAGCACGGTTTTGGCTCACATTTGTCTTCTGGTCATTTCTGCTGCACATCCTTCCACTGCACAGCACGGGGACCATGTCCCTGCTCCTCACACGCGAAGCAAACGTGACTCAGCTTTGTCTGCCAGAGGAAGCACAGCACAGCTCTGGTGAGTTATTCCCACTTCTGGCATCCACACAGGTGCAGCTTGGAGCTGGACTCCACAGGCAGTTTACTGACCTATCCAGAAAATGTGCAGGCCAGGCTCAGAGATGTTTAACTCAGAAATAAATCTGGTAATTTATGGTTTAGCTGACAGCCCCGAACTGGGATTTGCAGCTTGTGCTCAGGGAAGGCTGAAAGGGTCCAAAGGGGTTCCAAGAGAGCTGGAGAGGGACTTTGAACAAGGGGCTGGAGTGACAGGACACAGGGAATGGCTTCCCAGAAGGAAGGGATGGATAGGATATTGGGAAGGACTTCTCCCCAACAAGGGCCCACATTTAAAACTATTTGTGGATAAATCATTCAAAATTTGAGATTTTTTTTTTTCCCTGCCCCAAACCTATTTATGGTTCTTTGGTAAAGTAATCGAGCTGCACAACAGGCTAAAAACTTCACAAAACCAGTTGAGTTTGGTGGGTTTAAAAACAAAGATGAAATTTCTGCTTGCCTTTTGGTGCTTCCCCCAGCCCTGACACACAGACAGGATAAAATTCTAGAAGTTGATGTTGTCTCAGCTGAAAGACAGATCAATTCCAGCTCAATCCAGGAAAACACACAGATTCAGCATTTCTCTACCCAAACACGTGCCCTCCTCAGATTTTAGTTTTAGCATCTCCCCAAAACATTTAAAAATGAGTTAATTGACTGCTTGCTTATACTCTGCAAGCAAGATCAGGCCAAATATCAATACAGGGAGACACGTCCTGAAATAAGAGTGTTGCACATCTACACCAAAACATCCTTTTGTATTGCTCTGCTGCTCCCACTAAGTGCACGGCAACAATTTGCATCGAATTCACAAGGCTTTGCTGCACCAGTCAATTCAGATCAATAGAAAAAGGCTTTTACAAAGAAAACAAGTGTTGTGTGGAAAAATAGTTCAGGCAGCAGGAGCGTTTCACAGCCGGGCTTGGCAAATCAACAGACTTTTATCTGGAGTGAAAAAAGAGCCTGTCAGGTTGGAGGTGAGCTCTGATTTTCACCGTGTTCGGCCAGTTAGGGGCACACAGGGCTTGGTTAGGCAGGGCACAGCACCCTGGGCAGCAGGATGAGACCCTGGCACAGCCCTTAAATGGGAAAAAAACACCTGTAGAGCAGCTCCAAGCACCTGATCCCAGTGCAGAGATCTGGGATAAAACCCTCCTGACCAGAACAGGGAGAGCTGAGCAGCCTGATGGTGAATTCAGCATGACCTTGATAAACCAACTTCTCCATCTGGTTTGGGGGTTATGGGATGATGCAGCAAAAAAAGGTTCAAAACTGACTCGCTGCTTGAATTGTGAGGGTGAATTATGGACTGAAAGAGTTCTCACTTTTTTCCTGAATAGCAGTTATTAATGACTCACTCCTGAAGGCAGCAGAGGAAGATGCAGACAAATGAGAAGCAGGTTAAAGAAGAAATATGGTTTTGCAGACACAACAGCTTCATGCTCTGGGAAGAGAATGGAGTTATTCCAGCTTCTATCAACTCCCTCTTTTGTTCCTGTTAGGAACTTGAAGAATGAAATAATAGTTCCTGTTTGGTTCAGTTAGACAACTGTCAAAATTAACAAAAAGGGAGGGAAAGCGACAGGGAATTATCAAAGCAGGCAGTTCTGAAAAGAAAGGAACTTGAGCACTCAGAAACTCTGACATTTGGATCTTGACCCTACAAATATAGGATTCCAGACTGCAGTGGTTTGGAATGGACCTTAAAAATCATCCAGTTCCACCCCCTGCCATGGGCAGGAATGTCTTTCACTGTCCCAGGTTGCTCCAAGCCCCATCTAACCTAACCTTAAAAAATTCCAGGAATGGGAAATCCACAACCTCTCTGGTCAAATAGGGTCAGCACACTGTGCTAGACCCCACTTTGCCCAAGATTTTATTTCCTACTTGCAGTCAGATCCTAATATATAATACTAAAATACAATATTTTGTACTATACAGTACTAAAACCAGCATTTTAGGGCCATCACTCCTAATCAAACCAAGAGAAGTACACACAAACTGAGCAAACCTATGACTAAAATTTCAAATCTTAAAAAGCATTTTCTTGTTTCTCATTGGGTGAGAGATTTATTTAAAGGTTCCATGTTCATTTTCCATATGTTTGCAACAAGGAAAAGAAAACCCAAAACACTCTAAACAAGCACAGTTTAGGAAAGTGGATTTAAATAACACTAAGAAAAATGGGAGGGGTTTTATGCTGTGCTCCTACAATCTGGTGGAAAAAAGTGATTTTTTAGAGCAGAGAGGATGCTGTGGTGCTTGTCTGTTCTGGCTCACATCACATCACCAGTGTCACTGAGCATGAGGCAACAGTGGTATTTCTATTTTTGTGCATGAAGTTCAGTACACATTGGATAAGGGAACACAAATGCAGCTCCCATCACTAAAAAAACCTGTGCACTGCCTCCATTTTTTTTTCATCCTATTTCTCCATGAATCAGTACACTACTACAGCTTTACAATTAGGCTGCTTTGCAGGTCATGCACACAGCAAAAGTATTTCTGGACCAGAACAAAAAATTAGTACAATCTCTGCTGCGTGCCTCCTTGTAGGTCAGAGCACACAGACACATCCCTTTGCTCACTGGCATTTCAGGAGTGATGCACTTTTTGTTTTTATCTGTTTACACGAGCCTGTCAAACCCAGACCCTGGCATGTGTCGTGCTTGCAGCAGTGTCACTTCATGCCATAAGAGAATTGAGGAATCTTTAATATTTACAATGGGATTTTTATAATAAAGGGTGGGTTTGGGTTGTTTTTTGGGTTGGGTTTTTTTGGTTTGGTTTTTTTTCCCCTCACATTTTAGTCTGTTTTCCTCCTGATACCAACAATTTGGGGGATTTTTTTTTACAAAGAGGGAGAGAAATTAAAAATTGGCCTCTGGGAGTGGTGCAGGTTCAGCAGAGGATGCATTTTATAAGCCAAGAAAACCCCTTTAGGTACAACTCTGCCTATTCCTTGTGCCACCTGGGCAGCTCATTTACACACTGAAGGTGCCACCTGCCCTCTGACCCACCACACACCTTTCCTTGCATGTCTGGATAGCAAAGATTAATTATTTGGCCTTTAACTATGTAATTAGTGAAGATATGGGTTATGCTAGCAAAGGACAGAGCTGATTCCAGCTCCATTATTCCTGATTTTCCAGCACACATAGCTAGCAATGAAAGCTGCTTCCTTTTTCCCCTACTTGAATCAAACACATCCGTATCCTTATTTCTGCTCCTTTATTTTCCTTTATACTCTTTTTTATCAACACACATCCTGGGAATCTGAGTAAACTTAGGGAGTTTATCTCTAGTTCATCTCCTCTCAAATTTCTCCTCGGCATCTTGAAACCTTCGAATCAGATCATCCTTTAAAGATTGCTTTTCCCCCAAGCGAGTACAGATCCAGCTTTCCCAGGCTCTGTGCACGTAACAACTCCACAACTTCACTTCTGTCACTGCTGCTGTCATTCCCTGCCCTTCCCAATCCCTGGGATGTCCATTGGGTGTCCCTGCCTTGGGCAGAGCAGCTACAAGAGATCCAGGTAAGCATTTTACAATACGCCAGATTAAACTCTTCTATTTCCACAGTTCACACTTGTGTGGGTTTAACTTCTGCTTTGTGTTAGTTCTTCAGCTGCTTCTTACTCAGAGCTCTGCCAAACCTTTGTTTGGTGAATATTCCCACAATTTAGAGCTACAAATGTTAAAATCCACAGTTCCTCTCGGGCAGAGCCGATGGATTGTTTTCTTCCACCCTTCTCTGCAGATTTAATCCATCACCTCCACTTTATTCACTCCACTGGGTAACACCTTCACTCAGGTTTTTCCAGAGTTTGCAGAGAGCTGTAGTTTAACCCTCAGGATCACTGGAAAAGCCCTCCCAGCCCGTGGAGTCCCAGCTGTGCCCCATCCCCACCTTGTCCCCAGCCCAGGGCACTGAGTGCCACCTCCAGGAATTCCTGGGACACCTCCAGGGATGGGGACACCAAACCTCCCTGGGCAGCCCCTGCCCATGTTTAACCCTCTCAGTGAAGAAGGGTTGGGAAATCAGCAGGAGATTTCTCCTGCCTCCACCTACACCTCACATCTCTCCCTCTTACACCAGCATCACTCCAACCCTTACCCCAGTTCTGTGAGAAATCCTTTTGGATGAGTGCCCCGAGCCCAAAAAAGATGGAATTAAGCCCAACCTTCTCACCCATGCCTGCTTTCCACATCATCTCCCTAAAAAAATCCCCCTGATTTGTCAGACAGGATTTACCCTTTATGAAATCATGCTGACTGGTTTATTTCTCCAGATGTTTTGTGATCTCATCCTTTATTAATGTTTCTAGAGCTCTGCCTAGCACCAAGGTCAGATGAACTGGTCTATTATAGGCTGGCTGGTTTTCCCAGTCCTTTTTTTCCTGTTCCCCTCCAAACTGGGGTTGTATTTACTTCTCTCTAGTCCCTTGGTGTCTTCCCTTGTCTCAAAGGAGCCCAGATAAAAATCTTCATTTATTGAACCAGTAATCTCTTCAGTGATCTTGTTAAAGATTCCCCCAGTACATAACTCCTACTACCTTGGAGCTCCCAGGGATTTGAACTTACACAAGTCTTATTCCAGCACAAAATTATCATATCCCAGAAACTTTGCTTCTATTCAACCTTGCGAACACTGAGGAGAAAGACACGTTCAGGCAGAGGATTTCAAAGTGAGTTTGGGAATCTGGGTGCTCAGTTCTCACTTGTAATTAATGGGACAGGAGCTTCTAAACCTCCTACAGAGTTCAGAAACTGGAACCTAAATGCTAAACCTATCAAACCTGTATAGAATATACTAAAACCTAATGAAATTGTATATAACTGATATATGGCCTTCATTTTTTAAGCACATATTGTTGCTAAATATTTAAATTTTTTTGTTGGCAATATTTATTTTCAGTCCAGATAGTTCAATAAAGCAGCCAAGTGAGGGGATTTTTTAAATTTATTTTTTTTAAAGGGCTGCTGGCTTCTCTGTGTTCCATCTGGAAGGCCTCAGCATTGGTGAATATCCTCAATTTTGACATGTTCTGTGCCTGCCATGGGCAGCCAGAAGCCTCTCTCCTGTCCTTAGTGTGACTCCAGCCTCAGACACTCAGGCCCTTCCCACGTCCTCTCATGCTCACACCCAGTGTCAAGTTTACAAAGTGTTGGTTTTCCACCAAAATCTTCAAGTACAAGCAAAGCACCAATAATAAGGAGCTTTTAATGCCAATTTCTGCATTTTTTGCAGCCTTTCCACAGGACTATTGGCTAACTCATCCCCAAAGCCCCTTTCTTCAGTGTTCATCTCTATGTGAACAAATTCCACTCATTTCTGCATCACCCCCAAGAATATTTTCCATGGTTTCCCAGCCGACCTGCACTGTTATCACCCAGCCACATTTTGGGAGCTGAACTCCAGGGCTGCAAAACCTTTGGTTTGGTGCCTGCAGGAGCCTGAGAAGTGGGAGGTGACAGAGGACACAATGCCCATCCCATTTCTCCAGGACAAGAACTCAACCCTGCACCCACAGACCCCACTCTGCCACCTCCCTCCTGCCAGGTAAAATTCCACCAGTTATTCACCCCTCCAAACCAGAAGAAAATTCCAGCAGGTTTGCAAGAACTCTCAGTATAAATCTCTGATTCAGGCCTTGCTCCTTCTGGAGCTTTCTGCCTTTCTTCCGTGCAGATTTTCCGGGCAATTGGAACAAAGTGGCTTTTAGGGTCCCTTCCAACCCAAAGCAGTCTGTGATCCTTGAATCTGGGTTTTACCTCATGAACTTTGGGCTCCACTCACCACTGGTTATTTCAACTTGTGGCAAAACAAAAGAGAAAACATCTCAAGTCGTTGTTTCACTGGATGTCTGAGTTGTTTGTTACAGGCTGTCTCCAATGACGCCCACTCCGAGTTTAGAGGCTGCAGGATATTAATGTTAACAATGTAAATAACAGACAATTCTTCAGAGGGCAAAGGAACTTGTCTCCAATTTTCAAAGGATGTGCTTTTCTTAACTAAGGCTAATTAGCTGTGATCTTCATATAAGCAACCAAAAAAAATATATTTGCATTTGATTTTACATTTTTTAAAGAGCTGCAAAAAATGTCCTATTTATCCAAAACAGACTTTTTAGGATCATTACCAAGTTTTCAAGCATGTACAAATTACTGTCCCCAAGATTATTTTCCTCATACAGAGTATTTAGAGAGAATTTGTTCCTTGCAGCACTCTCCAACCATTGCAGGGAATTTCCTTCTGAGAAATGTATTTCTCCAGTCCTGGCTTGTAAATAAATACCCGCTGGTTGCTTCTTCTTTTTTATACAAATTCATGCATTCATTGTAAGAAACCTTGATGTTTATATGCAATACATGTTTTTATATATAAAAACATATACATGTATGTTTGTATGTTTATTTTCCAGAGCCACGTGGAAAGGGTCTCATTACAAGAAGGACATTTTTCAGCTTTGGGACAGTTTGTGCTGTGAACAAAAGCTGGGGGCTGATTAAAAGGGCATTTCTGGAGAAGGTGTGACTTGAAAGCAGGGCAGTGAGCAGGACTAAATGTCCTGTGCAGAATGAATGCAAAAAGGATTCCAAAGTTAACTTCCAGTCCTTTGCATAGGATGTTTTCCCAGGCTGAACACCCTTCTGCAGGAGCTGCCAGAGCTGCCAGAGCTGCATTAGCATTTCTGCTCTTAGAGGGGTGGCTAAACCTTCTTCAGGCTCATTAAAACTCCTCTTCTTCCACTTTGCTTCACCTAAGCACAGAGAGAGGCTGATCTGGTGATGTTCCAGAAGACTTTCCCAGGTTTATCCCCTCCCTAGGCCAGAAGGTTCCTCAGCTCTGGTTACAGGGTTCACCCATGATCAAATCCACCTCATGTTTTATGTGCTTCGCAGAGATCCCTCCCTGCCTCCATGACTGTTGCTGTAATTACACAAATTATCTGCTCCACTGTCACTTCCAGTCAAAGGTGTCATCGAAAATTAAAAATTCATGTAAAAACTAGAGATGTTACTCTTCTGAGCAGACAGTTCAGACCTGAGCTGGTTTCACAATGTTTGGTTTCTCTTCCCACGTGCAGCGAGGAGCTGAGCCAAGGCACACGTGGCTGCCTGGCCCTCCAGCTCACAGTATTTAATCTTAAACATCATTTTGTTGTTGAAATTCAGGCCTCAAATTCATTAGGATTTAATTTAAGTACATTTTATTAATGTATTGATGTGCTGTAGCCATTCCAAATCCTGCTCTGGCATCACCAATGTCTATGGAAAACATTTTCTTCTCCACTCCCACCACCACAGAGGGCTTTGGAGAAGGAATTCCCATGTGGAGAAGGGTAAGGAAGATGCTCTTTGGGATTGGTGTGGCACGAATTTGAGATGCAAACAGCTCCTGCACTGGGAACCTCTGGCTGAATCTGCTCTGATCCCAGATTAGGAATTAACCCAAGGTGGAAGACACCACACCTGGCATTCCCTGCTCTCTCCAGGAATGCTGAAGGCACTGGCACAACTCAACACTGAGCTTTGGGTCAGAAATCACCCAGGAAAATATCCAGGGAAAAACACTCACATGTAAAGCTCCAGGGGGAAAATAGGGAGGAAAAACAATAAAAAAGAAAGAGGCAGAAACCTTGAGCAACGACCCAACCCTACTTGTCAGTGTCAGAGGAGATTTTTTGGCTGCACAACTCCTGGATATATGGGCTGAATTTTTTTCAATCCAATAGTACCTCTAAACTAAGAACAGTTCAAGTAACATAAGCCATCTCAATTATTTTATGGCCACAACAAGTGCCATCACACAGAAGTTGTTATTTGGCTGTTGCCATTTGTTTAAAGTCCAAGGTGAGGAGGGAGCAGCACTGACCCTTTCCACCAGCCAATATTTCTGCAGCAGAAAAAGTTTTGTGCTTACTCCACGCGCTACAGCCACCTCAACAAATTCATCAGAATGAAAACACTCTGCTTTTCCTTTTGGAGACAGACTTAACAATTTGAGCTGAGTTCTGAGGCTGGATGTGCCCATTGACCCATTCCCAGTGTGGGTGTTTTCATACCCAACCAGTTAATTGCCCATAAAGATTCATAATGTAACATGACGGGAAGAACCACCAGATGTGACTCGTTAAAGTCTCATGTAGAGAGCTTGGAAATCAGGGAAACCTTGTTTTTCCAGACCAGGACAGCATTTCAGGCTTAAATAAATGCTCTGTATCAGCTCTTTCCCTTCCACTTTTTCTAAGCAATATTGTCAGGAGAGAGAAAAAAAAAAATAAAAGGAAGGAGACATTCAGGAAAGAAACAAATTTTATTTAGAGGTTGAAGAAGTGCTGAAATAATGATAGTTCTTCTTGAATTGGGCAAAGACTGGGCTGCAGCTGAGCTGCTCACAGGTGCTCTCTGCTGCTCCTGGAAGAGTTCAGCCTAAGGAAAAGCTGAGCTTTGAGAGCAGCCTTACAGCACCACGTGTTCATGGATGTTTTCCCTTGGATGCACAGTTTGGGGAGAGGCTGCAAGCAAAGCTTGGTGGAACAGGATGTGAAGTTTTGGCTGGTTTTATACTCTGAGAAGTCGTGTAAGGTCCAGTTCATCCAGGGAAAGAAATGTCTTGTTCTTCCCACGGATTTCACTGGGGCAGGAACTCACTGAATCTCACCAATGTAATCTGTAGAAATAAATACTGGGTGTGTAGGAACAGAATATCTGAAATATAGCACAATTTGGAAAGAAAAAAAAGCTCAAAACCCACCAAAAAAAAATTAAAATCCTCTTGGCTACTCTTCATTTAATTCAGTTAAACTCAGCTCAGGAAGCTGAAGGGTCTTGCAGGACTTCCTTGCTGGAATGCACACTAAAAGCCCATAAGAGAGAGAATAAAAACTACTATTTAATGCATCATTTCTTTCACCTGGCATTGATCCTAAGACTAAACTCTGAAATTTATGCTCAACACAATTTGATTCAAGTCCAGAGCAGTTGTTGAACTGTTCATATTTGGTCCAGTTGCACCAACCTGGTTGTTCCTGCACTACAACCTAAACTTCCTTCAAATAAAAGGGAGCTTAGAGAAAGAAAGCAAGATTTTAAGTCAGAATTGAATGGATTCAATTAATTTGGGCAGCATCTTATCCTCAGCATTTTTCCAGTCAGAACCTCCTGGGTTTTTTTTGGTGATGCAACAAGAACTGGTAAAAGTAAGGAGCAATGGTGAACTTTGAGTACTTGGAATATTGCACAGCGGGGAAAGCCCATAAAACCACAGAGAAATCATAAAATAACCTTCTCTTTGGCTGGTTGAAGGAATTTGTGAGAGTAGAGAACATACAATGCTGAAATTTTCTTCATTTGTCTTTAAAAATTTTAAGTATTTAGGACTGGAGTGTGTTTTCTGTAAGGCCACAGAGAAAAAAGCAAGAATTATGTAGATGAAGCACTATTTAAAATGAAAGTCTATTAAAAGAAAAATTTAATCTCTAATTTAAAAAATTAGAGCTTTAGAAAATTAGAGCTTCTAATTTTAAAAATTAGCTTTTCCTGAAGCAAACACTTTATTTTGCCCAGAATCAGAAATGCAGTTCATAACATAACTCAGGAATTCTACCATTAAATTTTGGCTGCAAACAGAGAGTGCACTGCCACCTAAAAAAAAAAAAGCTATCTGACAGATTAAACAATTCCTTTATCGCTCCAGGTGACACAAATCCAGCCTCATTCACCTGAGCATAGATTGTTTTATTTCTTCAGCATGAAAGAAAAAGAAAAGTTTACAACTTTTTCATTAATGTGGCTTCAGCAAGACTTTGTAAAAAGCTCTCAGTCACAGCAGAGCTTTGAGACCACTGCAAAAAGTGTTACCCCTCCCAAAGCACATCTTACCCAAATGATGATGTAATTAATAAAAACCCAGCTGGCAGCTGACATGACTGATCTATTGACTCCCCAGATCTGGCACAGAAAGGGCTGGAGGACAGGACACCAGCTCAGCCAGGACGTGTGAAAAGGTCACTGGCGCTCACCTGGAAAGAGGATGTCAAGTAGACAGCAAAAAACTCCATTCAGCAGCAGCAAATTCCCTCCCGAGCTGCAAAACCCTTCCCAGGAAATCCCCTCCTCCTCCCGGGGTGATCCTGATGCCTTGGGAAGGCTGAGCTGGAACAGAGACTGGGCAGAGCTGGAGAATAAAGTAGAGATTTATTGAAAGGCCTTTA
>JBBMKD010000217.1:33789493-33794455 GCA_037834095.1 Argya squamiceps | reverse complement strand
TCTCCTCTCCTCTCCTCTCCTCTCCTCTCCTCTCCTCTCCTCTCCTCTCCTCTCCTCTCCTCTCCTCTCCTCTCCCCCCCAGAGGTGCTGTGTCCTCTCACAAAACCCTGCCAAGGTGAAAAGCATCACCTGTGAAACACCGTGAGAGGTTCAGCTTTATTAATTCAGCAATTCTCATTAGACTCTTATAGCATCACCTTTTGCAAAGAGAAAACAGAGAGGATTTTTTTTTTAATTTTGTTTCTGCTGATTATGTGCCTAAACCCCTGCGATATTGGTGTAAAAGGGCTTAGGGCCTATGAATTGCATTTTAAGAAATGTCTGAAAGGACAGACAGCATTTCCATCACACACACCTATTAGGTTTAACGTGACAAATGAAATTTTACTGGATTATTTATATTTTTAAAGTATCAGCTGAGGCATTTCAATCCTGGACCTTCTTAAGTATTCGTTGCCTCTAAATGAACTGGATGTGTTGTATAATGGAATTACTAGATTTGTATTAAATTGTAGCTTTGGGACCCATCACTGTGTGATGCTATCTACTTTCAACTGGCTTTGTTTATCACAGAGAAGGGAACTGAATTAGCATAAGATACTACAAAGTAGTAAAGGGATTTTTAGGACCCTGTCTATTTGACCTCCTATTGACCTGGGCTAATTCATATTCTCCCTGGGATGCTCTAACAGGTCATTTTGTATTTGGGGAAAAAAATAAAATAAAATAAAATAAAATAAAATCAGGTCGACTTCTGGCTGCACATCCCTCGTCCCTGTGGCAGCGGAGACGCGGAATTCCCTCTCTGCTCTCACACACACACGCAGGGCTCTGCTCCTCCTTGAAAGGAAAATGAACTTTTATTTGTAAATTGCCACATAAGAGGTTGTTATTTGTCTTACTTATTGCATTCCCCTGGCTGCTGCGAGAGCAGGGCCGTTTGTAACGTGGTGGTGGTGGCAGCAGGGACACGGAATAGGGATGGTTTGGGGAGGAATGAAAGGGAGGAAACATGGATTTAAGTGATTTGGGGAGGAGCAAGGATGATAATAATAATAATATTAATAATAAATATTAGAATAAATGAGTAAGGGGGTAAAAAAGCCCGGTGATGTGTCAATACTTTGCTGTTCAGTACATTTGTATATATTTACAAATATGTACATATAAATTTTCACCCTGGAAAAAAGAATGTGGGTATGACCTAACCACAGCCTGCTAACTGAAGGGAGCCTACAACAGAGATGGACTATTTAAAGGAGCCAAGGGAGAATAGATTCAAACTAAAATAGAGTTGGTTTACACTGGATATGAGAAGGAAATTCTTTGCTGTGAGAGTGCTGAGGCTCTGGAACAGGTTATCCAGAGAAGCTGTAGATGCTCCATCCCTGGAAGTGTTCAAGGTTGGGTTGGATGGGGCTTTGAGCTTACCCTGGCCTAGTGGAAGATGTGCAAGCAGAAGGAAATGTTCCTGCACACTCAGGGACACACGTGGACACACTCACACAAGGCATTTCCCACAGAAATCACCACAGAAAGGCCTGGGTTGGAAGGGATCTTAAATATCGCCCAGTCCCACAGGCAGGGACATCTTCCTCCAGACCAGGCTGTTCCAAGCCTCATCCAACCTGACCTCAAACATTTTCATTTATCCTGCTGAATAATGCCTGGAGAGAATAGTTTTGGTGTAAAGGGAGTCCTGGAGGAGATTGGGGAGGTGCACAGGAGGATCTGCTTTGTCCAGCTTGGAGGAGGCACTTGACCCTAAAACACTTCTTGGCCCTCAGACTGATTTTTGTAGGAAATCAGGCTGATTTTTCCTTCAGTTGTGTGAAGGGCTGCCTTTCATCACAACATAAAATTTCCATGGAAATAACAACATTTTCCACAGGATAAAAAAAATTTCCCACGCTATCTCCTTTCCATCCTTCAAGATCCTGCACCCCAAATGCCCACAGCTTCCCCTTGTTGTGGGGAACAGTCCCTTGGGGCACTCCTCTAGGTGCAAGAGCTTGCAGAGGTGGGCTGGGAAGGGTTGTGGGATCCTGGTCCAGCTCTGGATGAGGAAGGGATGTTTGGTTGTGTTTAGGAAGGAAGGCAGCAATATTCAGACAGGGGATATTTAATGTGACCCCTCATTGCTCTGCACCACAGCAATGCCCTTTCAAGGAGCCAAATGTGTCCTCTGCTCTGAACCTTGAAAGTTCCTCCACAACACTCATGGATTTGGTCCTTAAATCAACTCTGATCTCAATGGCCTCCTCAGATTTCTGCTGCAAATTTTTTTTCCCTAGCTTTAAGTTCTATTTAGCAAAACAATAATAATAAAGAAATAACCTAGATATTTAGTCAAAGGTTATTGTTGGTAATTCCAGAAACTGAAGCCTATTTTTTTTGCAGTGAAAAGCATGAAATGAACTCCAGCCGTCGCTCTGCAGTGCAAGGGGCTGATGAATTACAATGGCAGCCTGCTTTATTCTCCTTAATAAGAAATTAGATCACAATAGGGATTTACCAAAATTACCTTGAAGTGTTTGTGGGTTTGAGTGATTGGACAATTTGCGCTCAAATTGTGTCGAATCATCCCAGTTCCAGCATCTGTCTCTTCAGTTGGGCTGCTTTAAAAATGCCCTGGTCTCCTCTAACAGGAGCCTGCTCATGAATGCAGAGGCTCAACCCCACACACAATATTTGTTTTTCTTCCCATTTTTCCAAATTGCCTTATTGATAATTTTCTGAGGAGCTCCCAGATTTCTGTGGCGACTTTACCAACTCCTGCTTCACTGAGGAGTGAGTGGTTTGCTTAAGAAATGGATTAAATATTGTTATTTAGCCTTTTCCTAACCTATATCCTTAATATTCACCTAATTATTCACTGATATCCTTTATTAGAGATGCAGTTTGCAGGAGCTGAGTGTGGAGCTGGAATGGGTGCTGGCATTCCTGCCAGGAGCCCCTGGAATGGTGTTTTTAAGGAAGCCCACACCATTTCATTAGGAGGCAGGAGACACAGGCTGATGTGCTGCATCTTGAATAACTTCGGGAAATCTTTTAAGTCAACCTTGTGTTTTAGTCAACAGGGAAGGTTTGACCTTTAACCCCCCAACAACCATCTGTTTCATTATTTATCTGAGGGAATCAGAGAGTTTTTGTTCTCTCACAAAAGTCCCTGACACCAAGATATTTCTAATAGCAGAAATTTTTCATTCTTGTCACTGTTCCTTTTGAAAATACAGGTATTTTCATACAACACGTAGCTAATGAGTGAAACTTCAGAATCCAACCTTTCTCTATAATCACAGGAACAGGGATTAAAGAGGTCCCACTAGTGAGGAACATGAAAATTAATTATTGAGCTCCTTGTTTTATCCTCCCCATCTGTCTGATATTCTCGAGCACAGAAGGAGTTAGACAATTAAATTACTTCTCCTTTTGCCTCATCGGGATGTTCTCTGTACCTTTTCCCTAACTCCAGAGGCTCCCAAATTCTGCCCATTTCCCAGCAAACGTGTGGGTGTTTGCCTGTGCAAGGGCAGGGGCTTCTGGTTTTCCTGAATGCCAAGAAATCAGCCAAGCTTTTCAAAACATCCCTCTCCACTGAGCGCACTTTAAAATGGCTTTTCTCCTTCTAAGGCCTGCAGGAAATCCTTTCAGGGAGACACAATCCTTGCAAGGAACACAAGCGAATTTTTAAATTATTATGCTGGGTCTTTGTGCAAAGAGAAAGGCACAAAGGCACTTGTACACAGGAGAAAAGAAAGAGTAAAAATAACAGCGAGACAGGGATGTGCACTTGATATGTCAAGTGTGGGGGATACACTCTCCTTTAAAAACACTCATGAAATTCCCTCAGAAGTCACTGGGAAGTGCCCCAGTGCATCTGCCCAGGGCAAAATTAGACCCATTATATTTAGCTTTCCTGAGAAACCCTCGGTTTTGTAACATGTTTATATTTCTGTCATTATTTTTGGCAGCTAAACAAGTGAAGAATTTCATTTCTAGCAACTAGTTAAGACAGTTGGGGCAATTAATTTGTTTTATTTAACAATAAAGCTGTCACTTGGCAGTGCTGGGAATGAGAGGAGCTCCAGCACAATGCTGGTGGAGCCTTTTCCCTGCTCGGGAAGGAGAAACTTCAGAGCTCCGTGTGTGAGTGTGTGTGTTTATCATCACTTTTGGCTCACTTGATATTGTTTTTCTTGAGGTGGAGCCAAAGGGGAAAAACTGCTAAAGTGGGCCCAGACCAAGAGAAAAACACATCCCTGGGACTTTTTTTTTTTTTTTTTTTTTTTTTTTGCTGAGGGATCACAGTCTGAATAAAGAATAATCCTTAAACTTTTGATTTATTTTCCCTTCAGCTCGAGCGCATCTGACTTGCTCGTTCTGTGGCAGCACCAGGCTCAGCTTAGCTGCTCAGGTAACACACAGATAAAACTCAGGCTGAGATAAACCAGATCAAAAGCAGGGCCTTGCACAAAACCTTTACACTCATATTTGCAGTGTGGAGCCTTTTGAGGAGAAACACAGGTATTGCTCCTTTATTTTGGGAAGGGTTTGGCTTCGAGCCATGCCCCGGTCCCAGCACTGCACAGAGACACCTTGGCTTGCAAGGCCAGCTCATTAAAATTAGTATGTGGTCCTTGTTCTAGGAAAACACACTGGAGTTACTTCTGGAAATAGATGGAGCTGACCCTTGAAAATAGCCATAATAACATTAAATCATCCGGAGAGGATTTAATTCAGGGGGGAAAAAATAGCATGGAAAGCAACTTTTTTTATTAAAGACCACCACTTATAATGGTAATAAAGACAAATTAACTCAGGCTGGTCGTGGCTAGAGAGGGGAAAAGCTGGCATGTGCCCCACAGAGAGGGTGGGCACAAGATCAAGGGTTCTCCCCACCTCGTGGTGCTTGGGACACAATTCCCAACACATCAAGTTCAAGAAACTTCCAAATCTATG
>JBBMKD010000217.1:33779493-33784493 GCA_037834095.1 Argya squamiceps | reverse complement strand
ATTTAGGGGAGGAGGGAACAGGTGAGAAAAAGCAGCATTTGGCTTGAAATTGTCTTTTTTTATCCTCTTCTCAGCCTCACTCAAGGAATCTGAATCAGCATAAACCAGGATGTATTGAACCATGCCTATTATCCCCACTAGAGAAGAGAGGCCACAAAGGGCTGAGTTTCCTCTGGCTCTGGGATAATTCAGGAAACAGATGGAATGCTACATCTTTCTCAGAGCCTGAGGACTAATGTAGCCCTAATGTTATCTATCAGGCTGGAGGGGAGCTCTGGATTTTTGAGGACCATTCCCAGGTCAAACTGGAGCATAATGCAGAGGAATATCCTTGGAAAAGCACTTGCTGAGGGTTTTATACAGATTTCAGTCAACTCGGAATTTGAGCCGTGCCACTTCACTGGAAACACAAGGTACAATGCAAATTTACAGGGACATAATCAGAAAATGTTGTCAACCCTTAAAATTTTGGAATATTTCTTGTTATAAATAGTTACATATTTAAACTCAACTTTCATTCCAATATTTACCTGATATATGCCATTTTTTAAAATTATTTAAATCCATTTTTAAGGAACCTTTATGGCAAAACACAAGAGCCAAAATGGGCAAACCTAAAACACCCTGGCAGAATGACATAAAAACCTCTGAAAATATTGTGAGGGATTTCTTTTCCTCCCACTCATGTAAACTATTGCTTTGCTGGGAATATCTCCATCCTGGAGCAAATTCTTGTGGACAAAATATATAAAAATTGGGGTTTTAAATAGTTCCAGCCCTCCTAAAAATACCAACACAACTTTGATGCTGCAATAAATCACTGAGGCACGGCCACATTTGCTGGGGCTGGAGATGTGGGAGACCCTCCAATTTTGTGATGCTGCTTGTCCTCACTCATCTCTCTGGATCTAAATGAGGAATAAAGACAGGAAGAGAGGAGGGGATGGAGAAGGATCAATCCAAGCTGTTAAAAACCCCCCAAAACGTTGCAGGAATTGGACATTCACCTGAAGTTTCCTCTCTCTGCAACAAGAGTTTGCCTCAAATTTTCCTGCTACTCTTAGAGGAGGTGAGAGTGGTGGAGTTTCTCTACCTGGGCAGTTTCTCTACCAGAAAAGCATCTGAAACCATCTTGGTTTGAGCAAAAAGCCAATAAAAGAGTTAGCGTGAAAATAAAAATTCAAAATAAAATGTTTTTTAAATAGAAAGACATAGATGAGAAGAAGGGACTCATTTTTGATCAGGTCTATGAAGAGGTAAAATTTAAATTTAAAATTGAGTTCCAAGTTAAAACAGAGGACATGGATACTGGGAAGTATCCATGGGGATTTCAGAATTCCCTCCCTTTTGGTTGTGTTCTCAAACTGCCTCAACTTTTTTGCCCCCAGCTGCTCACTGGGATTTTCAGCCTCCCCTCACCACATTCCCAGGAGTTTTTAATGCAACTGCTTTTGACACACCCTTCCACAGCTAAACAAGATGCCACATCTTTCTAGGCTTGGAAAGCAAACCCTTGGCAAAGCAGGATTGGGAAATCTCAGGTGACTCCTGTCCAATAAATGGAGTATTCAAAGGTGTGGGAAACATCATGTACAGGAGTAAAAGCAAAATTTTCCAGTACTCACAATATCACAGGCAAAGGGAACTGGATCAGGAAATAAATCAATGTTTTCTTTAAAACTCCAGACTCTGAAATCATAGCAGAATGGAAGATCTTCTTCCAAATTCATCCCAAAAATTGAGTAATTCTCTGTATGGGTTAATTTGGCAAAGTACTTATCAGACAAGGATGAGGTGGATAAGACCAGATTTCTGGATAATAACATGGTTTTTGGAAATACTGGGTCGCATCAAGCAAGCAACCAACACAAGAATCCAGAAATCTTCCACAAAGTGTTCCACTTGGCATCATCCGAGGCTTTTTGGAGGACCAGCTAATGAATTATCCTCTGTCCTGAAAAAATTCATTGTTTGGGATGCATCCACTTCATGGTAGGTGCTAAACAAATAAAATCTGTGTTTGCAGGCAATATTTGTATAGTTTTAATATCTATTGATCACACTGTGACCTCTCTATAAAAGATTTTAGTACCTCTCTAACAAGGTAGTGACAGAACTGATTTCTCACCAATGTCTTCTATTTGTGTCAGGAGGGAACAGGTGAGCAAAATAAGCATTTTGGTTGAAATTGTCTTTTTTCCCTTTCCCAGCTTCACTAGAGGAATCTGAACCAGCACAACCCAGGATGTATTGAGCCATGGATATTATCCCCACTGGAGAAGGAAACTTCTCAAAGCTGGAGAAACCAGGTTCATTCCTGGCAACCTTAAAAATCACCTATTTTTTTTGCCTGTGTGATGAATTCCTTACTGCCCCCCTGCCCATTTTTCAAGCTTTGCTTTGGATGGTTTTCCAGGATTCCCACTTTTTTTCCCATGGCACCAGCCATGAGAGAACATCCCCTCCTGCCCAGCCCTTGCAGAGGGATGGGACACGAGCCAGGAGGGTTGATGATGGTGGTGGTTGATGTTGTTGGTGCTTGGCAAGGCACAGCCCAGCCCTGCCAGGGGGAAGTTGTTGCTGCATCCAGGGGATCCAGGGGTCATGGGAATCCAGGGGTCCAGGCTCCCCAGGGCTCTGGGAAGTCGCTGTGTGTTTGGATGCACCAGGAGAAGAATGGATCCCAATTGTGGGTCATCTGACTGAACTTCTCTTTGCACGGCGGAACAGCACAAGAACTAGTAAAATTGGATTTCTCGAGGTGTTCTGGAAGTTTTATATGGACCTGGCTTGAAGGAGATAAGTTTGATTAGAGTTCCTAAACAGCAAAGTCCATTCATCAACCTGAGGTGGAAAAGCTCTTTTTTATCTCCACATGATCCAAACCTCAAGTTTGCTATTAATCAGAATAAGGTTTCACATTGTATTTTAAATTTTTATATATCAGTGATGAGGGGACTATTGAAGCTGTGTGGAGAAACTGCCCTCAGCTCACATATATCCACCCTTTTCACCTTTCCTTGTGAATGCTGGTTAAATTTTCCAGCACAGTCCTGAAAGATCTCACATGTGCTTAAAATTCCTAAGCCCCAACATGTATTTGTAGAGTCAAAGGAAAATCAATCCATTGCAATAACAAATGAAAGAGTTATTTTTAAGAATTAACATGCGTGGGATTCAGTATCTTCCACAACACTGAAATCAAACAATTGAACCCTTTTGGAAGGTCACTATAAAAAAAAAAAAACCAAAACACATAAATTTCAGTTCAACAGTGGCAGCTCATTTCTAATCTCTAATCCGTGGGTTTGCATCTCTGTGTGTCTTGGAAAATGTTCTCCTGGGCATGCATGTGCAAGTCCAATCATGGATTTTTTGAGATACCTGGTGATCTGCATTTGAGTAGTCGAGATTAGACTTGAGCCTTTAGTCTCTTTCAAGTGCTTAAATAGCTGCCTCTTCAGGCTCAAGCCAAACCAGTTTTAAGAAGTAGCTGGAGGAGCATTTAGAATTAATCTTCTCAATTCTGCTCCCGGATTGGCAAGTGTTTGGCAATCCCTTTTGTTCAGCTGGAATGGGAGGTTCTCCTTCATTTAACACCGGGAGCAGCCTGTGAGTCAAACCAGGCTGTTTTTTGAGGTGGTCCTTGCCTGACACCTCTTGTCTAGAAAAAGGCACTGGAAAAGTCAGAACAGAGGGATCAAAGCATCTGAGATAATTCAGGACTAAGTATATTCCCCCCAAAAAAAGCAATCCAGACATTGAAAGTACTTTTAATACTCTTCCAAGCATGATTTCTGATTTGGTCTTTGGCTCCAGGCTTTGTCACCACTGCTGACTTTTGCTTAATATTAAATCTCAGTTTAAATTCTGGGATTCAGCCACACAGCTCAGCCCCAAGTTTTGCCAGATTTCTTTCCCAACACTCGATGTTTTCACTGAAATTTCATGGAATGCCTGGGGTTGGAATGGACCTTACAGATCATCTAATTCCAAACCCCTGCCAGGGCCAGGGATGTCACCCAGTAGATCAGGCTGTTCACCAGAAAATTCAATATTACACTCACAGATCTCTTCCGAGGAGGACAAAAATCCACAATCCTCCCCCATAACGCAAGAAAAGAGAAATTTGGTGATGTCACTATCTGTAAACAGTGAAAAATGGGATCTGAAAAGGTTTTTGTACCTTTGCAACACCTTTTCTTTGCCTCTGGACCAGGGAAGACCCATCGGAGATGGAATTGGATGCTAATCCAGATTGGAAATGGGCTCTCCGGGCAGTTAATTAAGACATTTCTCCCTTCACTCCCAAACTCGGTACATTTCAATCTGTTTAATTCTCCCAGGAAGTCAAAAATAAAGTCAGGGCAGAGCCATATTGTCGCACAACTGCAATGGTCTCCAAGGAAGACTTTTGCTCCCAGCCTGGTCTCAGAAAACTTTGGAAATGTTAGGAAGACTCAGATGCAAAACCTCCAAAGAATAATAAAAAAATTTAAGGGTGTTTTTTTTTTTTTCCCTGTGAAGATTGGTTTTTTAAGACAGATTGGGTTTGCAACTATTTTTTTTAAAATCTGGGGGTTGATTAAAATAAATAAAATATAAGAAAAAATAAGAAAAAATAAGAAAAAATAAAATTAAATAATATAAAAAATATAAGAAAAAATAAAATAAAATAGAAGAAAAATAAAAGAAAAATAAGAAAAAATAAGAAAGAAAAAATAAGAAAAAGAGAAAAAAATAAAATAAAATATAAGAAAAATAGGAAAAATAGGAAAAAACAAAATAAAATAAAATAAAATAAAATAAAGGAAAAATAAGAAAAATAATACAAAATATAAGAAAATATAAGAAAAAATAAAATAAAATAAAATAAAATAAAATAAAATAAAATAAAATAAATAAAATAAGAAAAAATAAAATAAGAAAAATAAAATAAAATAAAATAAAATAAAATAAAATAAAATAAAATAAAATAAAATAAAATAAAATAAAATAAA
>JBBMKD010000217.1:33777212-33779393 GCA_037834095.1 Argya squamiceps | reverse complement strand
TAAAATAAAATAAAATAAAATAAAATAAAATAAAATAAAATAAAATAAAATAAAATAAAATAAAATAATAAAATAAAGAAGGTTTGTTGCTGTTTTCTCTTTTAACAAAATATTTTCTTGTGGGATTTTTTCCTTTTTGGGGAGCAGCTCTGGGTTCTGCAGAGATTTTGGTGATCAGTCTTTTCTGTGTGCTGAATTTTGTGTTCCAGCCATCCTGGATGGGTGAACTCCCAACGCTCCATGTACATCCAACACACCACAGCAGGATGGGAGGCAGCCTGGATTTCTGGAAGACACAAGACAGCCAGGACCTGGATTCTGCAAGGAAATGAGGGAATGGAGCTTTAATTTCCAAGAGGTCTCTGGTATAATTTCAACATCCTGTTACACTCTGGACTCTCTTGTTTTGCACACACAGGAACCCAATTAGAGCTGTCCAAAGAGCCTTAAAAAAAATTATGAACTTAAGAAGCTTAGAGTCTTGCAGAAAAAGACACTTTTCTGCTCAAGATATTCAAGTCCTCAGTCACAGCTGGCATGCCAAGGCTTTTGGACAGAGCTTTCCCAATTTCTCAGACATGATTTCTTAATCTTTTTTCTTCTGAAGTCTAATCAGGACAGGGGACATTTTGGATAGGAATAATTCCAAACCCCATTTTTCCCCCTTTTTTTTTTTTTCCTGAAAAATCCAAATGATTAACTTCCCTCTCTGTGCTGCTGGTGCACGAGCACTGCATTTCCTCATTTTTGACACAAGTGGGATTAGTGGAGGTTTGTAACAAAGGCTTTTCTGACAGTCTGCACAGCCACGGCCAAACCCAGCAATACTGGGAATCCTGATGAGAAAGGCTGCTCGTTTCTAACCCAACGAGGTTTGGAAAAGTATTTAAACTTTTGGAGCTTAACTAAACCTTCAAACCTTTGGGTATTGTCACACTGGGAACTGTGATAACTGCAGGTTTTATTATATGTCTTTCTCCTGCTATTTAATGTCCAATTAATTTCATGATAGGGCATATTAAAAAGATGCTTCGTGTATGGAGGAGGGTTGCATTGTGCTCTAACCACTTATTGTAAAGCTACAGAGGGTATTTTAAAATAAGTAAATACAAATTTGTCCTAATTTTTACTTAAAAACCCAATTCTTGGTTTACTCCAAGGTTTTAAAAGATTATGGAGCATGACTTTTTTTTTATTTTCTTAGGAAAACTAAGCATCGCTCTGGAGAATAAATATCCCTCTGACCCCTATAAAAATCAAGACACAAGGCCAGCATATGGAAATTATTTTCCTCTTGACCGTGACTTGCAGAAGAGACGCCTGGAAATATTGTGGTGTTTGTTGGTAGCAGCCTTGTTAAACTGCTCCCCCCACAAGGACAATAAAGTGGCAGCACTTAACAGCCCCGGCAGGGCCATCAGAAACCCTCCCCTCTGTCTGGGTGCCACTGCGGGAGCTGGAATTCATCTCAGCACTCGGGATAAGTGCGGGGTGAGCTCGGTTTTAAAGGCTCAGGGCAGGTTTGGGAAGTTGTTGAATATTCAATCCTAAATTGGCTCCTTTTGCTGCAAGAAGCTGCTGCCGAGGACAGGTCCCTCCTGGTGCTGGCCCGGAGCTGTAAACACATCTCTGGGCTGCTCAGGTGCTCAGAAGGAAATGGCATTTGGGATGGGGAATATCTGGATGCGTTCTTGCAGGACTGGAATCCTAGAACATCCTAAATTGGAAGGGATCCACGAGGATTACAGAGTTCAACTCCTGGCCCTGCACATGATATCCCCAGGATCACACCACGTGCCTGAGAGCCTGGTCCAAACACTCCCTGAGCTCTGGAATGCTGGATAGGGATAATCTGCACGGTTCAGGTGTGCCCCACCACTCACAACCATCCCAATCCTCTTCTTTGTCACCACTCACAACCATCCCAATCCTCCTCCTTGTCGAGGTGACACAGAAATGAAGCTTGGTACAAAACCTTTGGATACACTTGAGGTTTTTCCCTAATATCCCAGACTTAATTTAAAATCCCAGTTCTGTCCAAGGCATCCTTTCCAAATGGGCGCCTTTGGGTTTGCATTGCCCTGTGGCTGTGGACATCAAACAGGGCTGGACAGTGTATCCCATGTAGGAGTGTCCCACATTAAGGGCACTTAATGTGCCCAATTCCATCCCCTCAGGTTT
>JBBMKD010000217.1:33724712-33772212 GCA_037834095.1 Argya squamiceps | reverse complement strand
TTTTTTTGTATGACATGACCCTTTAGAAAACATCAACTTCCTGTCCCATCTGAGACAGGAAAAGAGGAAAAACTTCAAGAAATAATTTACAATTCATCATGCCACTGCAGGGGGAGAAAAAAGTGTTATAGCTGCCCCTGATTTAACTTGATTGTTTATTGGAGAGAAAAAAAAATTAAAATCATCCAATATCATTTGAGTTCTTAGTGCTTGCTCTGCACTTCCCAGGTTGCTGAGGTGTGATCATGAAGAATTCCATGAGCTCCTCCCTCTGCCAGCTTTGCTCCCAGACATCAAAGATTTTGTCCAAAAAACCTCTGGTCTTGGTTGCTTCTGAGCCCTTGATCCCTTGAGCAGAGAAAGGGAGGGTGGGAAACTGTGGTAAAGAAGGAATTATTAAAATATAATACCAAATATAATGGTCCTGTTCTGATAGAAACAGAGTGATTTGGGTTGGAAGGGACCTTAAAGATCATCTGAGTCCAAACCCCACTAGACCAGAGTGCCAGAGCAGGTCTGCAACTCAACTTGCAGCTCAAAAGCTTTTGATGCAGATGCAGTTTGAAAGGAAAAGGTGCTGTGTATAAGCAGAGTATATAAAATATATTCCAAAGGAAGTGGTTGGCAGGGGTAGTGTGGATGACAGCTGACTGCAGCTGCAGTGAATAATTACAGTCATATTTGCACTGGTCCAGGATATCTTTTAAAATAAATTACAGACTCATCACCCCGCTGCCTCCTGGCAAACAGAATTAAACATTAATGTATCAACAGTTTATTAAAGACAATAAAGTCTTTTTTAAAAACAACTGTACTTAGCAACTGTTGGGGAAAAAACAGAGCTCTAGCTCAGCCACTTGAAGTAAATTTGTATAAATCAAATGATAGACTATGGCTGGTATTCGGATATAAATTTCTTACTGGAAACTGAGATGAAATCCTACACATCTTCAGATGCCTGGGAGATTTGTCATCCTCACTGCTACAAGACATTGGTGGAACTGACTCTGTAGTGGGAGTATTTAAAACTTTTTACACACAAAACCCACGGAACAGAGCCTGGTGGGCATCGGATTACCTGCTGCATGTCCTTATCCACACTCTTGTGCTGAGTGCATCTAAATGCTTCAGCTGGATGGGGTGAAAATCTGCTGACATCATCCACGGACTCTGCTCTGATTTTCCTGTAAGCAAATACTGAAATAACCATGGGAGAACAGCAGTTAGATGAGGAGAAATGCTAAGATCCTGATTCAGCAAAAGCTTTTACAAAGGTATTTAAAGTTAAGCACATGCTTAAGTGCTCTGCTGAATCAGGGCCTGGGGGAGGTCTTGTTATCTATGAAAGATTTCTAAGTGGGACGTGGAGAGGGAAACCAAGGTGTACGATTACAGGAGTGTAAAGAGGAATGGAGACGTGGGAAAAGTTTTATACTATTTGAACTTGCTCAAGAAACTCCACAAAGATGAGTAGGAGCAAATATCCAGTCAGATGAAAGCAGAGGTGGAACAAAGGGAACAGGGCAGGGAGAGGGAGCTGCAGGAACAAGAAGTGACATTCCAGCAGGTGAAGAGCAGAGGAAAACTTTGCTGCTGTACCTGGAAGGATAAAGTACTCTAGCTAAAAAAAAAAAAAGGCAAAAAACAAAAGCCAAAAACAACAACAAAAAAAACCCCACACACAAAAAAAAAAACCAAAACAAAACAAAACAAAAAACCCAAACCAAACAAACAAAAGAAATCCCAACAAAAAAAAAGCCTTATCTCTTAACATCTATAACTCTCCCTAAGATCTCTTCAGCATCAGCTCCAGAAGGAAGGAGGAAATATTGACAGTCTGACCCTGAGATGGGCTCAGATGATCAGAGTTGGTGTTGATAACACCAAGGCTGTGGGTTTGATCCCTGCATGGACCATTCACTCAAGAGTTGGACTCAATAATCCTTCTGGGTCCCCTCCAGCTCAAACTATTCTGTGATTCTGTGGTTCTGTAATTCAAGTTTTTAGCTTGAAAAAAGCTGTTGGGTTTTTGGGTCTTCTGGTCCTCTCAAACATTTGATGACATCCTGTGTTGGATGTCACCTTGATTTGGGGAGGGTAGAGGACCAATCAGCCAGCTGGGGTTCTGTGCAGGTTAAATCATCCCAAGCTCACACGGTGGAGAACCTCTCTGCAAAGTGAAACACTGGGCAGGGAGGGGGAATGAGGTGGGATTTCCTTGAAATGTCCTCTCCTGATCCAAACCAGCTCCGTTAATCCTTCCACTTCAGCAGTCCTCTTTCCTCTGTTGGTTATGAAAAAGTCAGAATGGAAACTCAGATGGTGTAAATAGACCAAAGACTCTTACAAACTTAAAAAAAAAATGTTATTTCAAGTGATTGGTATCTTTTAAGCCTGATGAGTCCTTATTCTTGAACCAGGAAGGAAGAGGAAGCTTCCTTGCCAAAAAGGTTTACTGAGGTGGTTCCTGCAGGGGAGAAATGTGCTGAGTGTTCCTGGGCTGTTTTTTTCTTGGCAGCAGGTTTCCTCTGGGTATTTCTTTGATTATGCCCATGTAATATGATGATTATCAGATTTCAGTCACTGGTGCTGTTCTCCAGCTTGGGCTGTTGCAATAAATTAACCCAAGCCTTGTGCTTAGCCCTGTATCAGGGTGCTTTAATCACGTAACGTGACCATCAGATTCTCCGTCCACAAATTGGCCACAAGTTTGGTCAAATTATCAAATTACATTACTGGAGTAATATTAAAATCATGTGAGCGGGTTTTAAATCCCAGTAGTTCATGAACTTTTTTTAATATCTGCCAAGCTGAACAATGGGACCCTTTGCAATCCCCCAGTGAGCACCTATTAAAACCACAATTTACAACTATACATATCATCTAACGTGTTAACCAGGTGTTCCAGTGTTATTGTTTGAAATTCTACCTAGGTTTAAATCAAATGAAGAAAAGCCAAAAGTCCAATTAAAATCCCACATTGCCTCTTTATCGTGTGTAGGTGAAAGACATTTGTTATGGATTTAATGGCAGAAATCTCATAAAATTTTAGGCCATCCTCTTTTCTTCCCAGTTTCTTGTTTCTTGCTCCGATTCTCACAGCTTACTGGCATTTCCTGTTCTTAGCTGTAAAAAAAATAGAATAAATCTAGGAATTTCTGGCTTAATTTTAGTAGCATCCTGGACACTCCAGCAGAATTTGACAATTGAGTGTTGTCATGGGATATTAAAATCCTGCAGTGGGCCCATTTAAGCTATTATTTCATAGGCTGTCCCTTAATCAGTTCCATCCCTCGGCTGTGCACTCTTTGCCAACATGTGTCTATTTTATTTAATAGTTCAGTGACAACAAATTTATGTTGCTAAGCTCCAAAAAGTAAACCTTACCAAAATACCTCCCCAAACTGCCTTTACAGACATCCACCAAAGTAATATGGAATTCAGTTGTCTTCACTTGGCCATAATTACTTCCAGACCCAGGCTGCCTATCTTTGTCTTTGGCCATTTTTCTCATTCCACCCCAGCCCAGAAACCGTGGTGTTTCTTTACATTTATGGTTTTCTACTTAGATTTCATTGTCACCCACCCCTCCTACCTTTTGATTTTAGCAGACCTTGACATTTAACTAGTGACCTAGCTCTCCCTCCAAATATATGTTTGCTTCTCTGTTTGACAAAAGGCTTGGCTTTTCAGTGCCCAATAAAACAAATTAATTTTCTTTCAGTGAGACAGCCTTCCCCACCCCCCTTCTTTTCTCAGGCATTAAAATTGGGACAGTGTAAAAAGTCGCCGTTGCCTCGCTAATTTGAAATCCATTGAATAATATGATAAATGAGAGCAACTTTTTGTCCAGAATTAGTGAAACTGGCAAAAAATAAATGTGTCAGTTACAGCACATCTGTTCTCTTTTACGCTTTACTTAAGAAAATAATTCTTGCCAGATTTTACCCACCCATAATAATTACACAATTTTTACAGATGTAGTTTGTAACAGCTTCACTTTGGTCCAAAGCCTTTAATATGACTTGCAATGAATTTACTCCTTGGCTTGCACTTTATTATGTTTTTGCAATAAAAGAGCTGAGGTAAAGTTATTTGTTTCCAGCTCTGCACCTTTTGCTAACATTTTTATAAACAAAGCTGCTAGGCTCAAAATGATTGTTGCTGTCATCACCACTGTTACCATTGCAATTACTGCACGGTTTGCATTTGGACATTTCATTTGGCTCTTGCTCCCAGTCTGTTTTCCTTGTCCTTAATTATCTGTTCTGTGGGAGCACCAGACCAGCAAGAAGGGCACTCATGCATGTCCAGCTGCAAATGATAAACCATCATGACTTCCATTGATATTTAAAGACAACGCTACTAATTATTGGAGATGGGGCCAGGCTGGGAAATTTTGAGGCAGATCCAGAAACCTCCACGTTTCAGGAGCTGTAGGGCCTGGAGATTTGATTTGGCCCCTGGAAACACATCCCAAGATCCAAAGTTCAGGTCATTCCATGCCAGGGGCTCGGCATGGGCCAAGCTCTAATTGTAACAGCATGGCAGGCAGTGCCACCATCGTTAGGCTCTGTCTCAGGTTTACAGCCGTTTGCAAAACTTTATAAATCAGATGCAAATATTTTCAGCTGCTGAAACTTGCCATAAAATAGCCTGGCCTTAGTCCAAATGAATCCTGACATCCAATTTTTTTAAAGGGAAAAAAAAATGTTAAATGAAGGAAAGAGAAGTTGCAGTTTCTGACCAAGAGCAGATAGGATGTATCAGGTTTCTTTTTTGGGGCCAGATACTCAAAAAAAAAAAATGGAATCATGGGGGACAGCACATTATTCCATGAACAGAACCAGCCCATTAACAATGCTTTGGAAGACAAGGCCCTGTTTAATTAACAGCCATAGACTGAGTAGTGCCCATACACTGATTTTGAGCTTGTAAATTAAACCTCTATTGCTTTTAAAAGGGAGGGGTGACAAGTTGAGTGGAGGTGACGCTCTCAGCCACCTCTGAGCACGTGTTTGGTGCCCACACAGATCTCTGCCCGTTATTATTGTTATTATAATTCATGGTATAAACTGTAACCACTTGCAACTGCTCCACACTGCACAACCCAATTAAGAGCAACAGAGATGGCTGCACTTAATGGGTCCAATGACATGATAATGCCTTCAAAGGGTCAGTGCCCTACATCGCACATCAATGGCAGTTGACACACTGTTTTTTAATGCTACCACTTAAATATGCATTAGAGGTTTGAAAGCAGCATTGAAGTAATGAGAAGGGTTAGGCTTAAACTTATAAGTGCAAGTAAAGTGTGACCTGCAAATATAAGTGTTGATAAATTCGGGATAGCTTTTTTTTTCTTTTTTTTTTTAATGTAAAAGCACTTTTCAGACTCAGGTATTTTTAGCTCTGTGTTCCTGCAAAACCTAAAGCATTTACTGAGTTCACTGGGAGCAGTGAAGCTTCACCAGATGAAGCCTGTAAATGGGACAGGGCTTCTTTACTCACAATATGATGGCACCGTGCCCATGAATGTATGATTTTTGAAACCGAGTTTAGGAAACTGTTCAACGTGCAATCACAACATGAAATAACATCTCGTCACAGCTTGCCAAAGAGCTGGGCATGATTCCCTACTGCTCTGAACCCTGTCCCCAGGCAAATATTTTAAGTCCCTTTTGCGGCACCTGCAGGAGACAAGAACAGCAGTGAGATGCAGGGCATGCTCCCAAGGCAGATCCCAATTCCAGGAGGGTTCCCACCTGATCAGCAGTGGTGTAACAACCTAACAAAGTCCTCTTCTGCTGGCAGCAGGCTCCTTGGTGTTTTGGGGTTGCTTATCAAGCTGCTCCCACTGTTTTATCACTTCAATCTGTTTTGGTTTTTTTTTTGGTGTTTTTTTTTTTTTTTTTTTTTTGATAGCTCCGAGACCTAATCAGAACAAAATGAGGTAGACATATAGGAAGAGCTATTATGTGCTAAGAGACTTCTGATTTCACTATCAGTTCCAGTCTGGATTTTTTAAAAGTTGGACACCAAGGCCATGGGAGTCAGGTGGCATCAAACCTGTCCTGCACACAGAGATGTGTCTGACCCTCTCCTCCAGTCAGCTCTCCCAGGGAAATCAGGCAAATTCACTTTGAGTCCTGCAACCTTTGTGGGGTTTTCTGTGATGAAGCAAATCAAGCTCTGAAATCCAAATTGCCTCCTCCTGGCCTTGGCTGGGATGCTGCATCCACAGCATGTGCATGGGCAGGGCTGCAGGGGACCCGGGGTGAGCACTGAACCTGTGACTCCCTTTTAATTAGAACTAAAAAAAAAAAAAACCAAGAAAACAAAAAAGAAAATGAAAAAGAAAAAGAAAAAAAAAAGTACATCTAATATTTTGGCTGTTGAACGATTTTTTAAAAATCCAACATCGTCCCTCTAATCCCATCTGAACGTGGTGTGCATGCGATTTAAATATGTTAATAATCACCCCCTCGCTCCTGTCATTTAATCTCCTTCTTTAAGTTGTTTGGGCAGACGCTGGAGCCGGTCCAGTTCCCTTTTCCAGCTGAGCCCTTTCCCTCGCACCCCTGGCACGTGGTGGGGCCCGTTTTTTGGGAGATAACAGCACATCTTTAGCCCTGCAGTGCTCACACCCTCCGCCCGGCGCCGGCGCGGTGCTGCCGCTCGCTCTCTCCCCGAGCCCGAGCCCGAGCAGCACAAAGAGACTCTTTGGTGCTGTGGAGGCGGCACATTTCCCCAGCAACGCCGGCGATTCCTCCCCCATTTACGGCAGGAACCGGCTGTAATGAATTTAGATGATATTCAGCTCTACCCGCTGCTGCTTAATTCACTCGGTGGCCTTGATGTTATAGGAGATGAGCAAAGGGACCGGGGGTAAATCCAGTTGACTTGGTGTTAAAGTTAACATTAACAACAGTAACAGCAAGCTCCCGGTGTTCGACTGTCACTGACCCTTCAACACGACTCAAAAGCTCTGTGATTCCCATATTTCCCCTGCTAAAGCAAATACAAGCCCGGGCGGCGGCGCGCGGTTGGTTTTGAGCGTGCCCTGCGCTGGGTGGTCTGGGGACTTATCCTACTTCCCATCTCATTTGCCTGCAAACGCCTTCACCTTGTCAGGGCCAATAATTATCCGGCCAGCGATGCTCAGAGCTGCCATTCCTTAAGATTGGATGAGATTGAAGAGGCTGAGGCTCGGCTCCTCTGTGCATTTTCTCCGTCAGTTAGTGTATACACTGGGGGCCCGGCGAGCCCTACAGCAGAGCTACACTAACTTTCTCTCCCCTTCCTTATTATGGAGCTTAATAACAGCAGGCAGTGTATTAATATGTAAGAGATCAAGAGATTATTGATTAGAATCACTTGGCTAATATCCCCTGTCTGTCATGTAGTTCAGCAGCCCTTTCATGATTTTTTGTGTCAGTCCATTTAAATATTCATGACAGAGTTGCTTTGTACCTCCACGGCTGAATTTCTAATTAATCTGTCAAAAGAAATACAATATGCCCCTAAGCCTTATTATTATAAGGGTCAGCTGAAACAGAGCTGGCCTGGCTAGGCCTAAGGGGTAATTAATTATAACAATGCGGTGTTTACCTTCGTCAGTACCTGCGGCCTAAATGAGTGCTAAATTAGACTCAAACCACTTCAGTCCGTGTTTGAAGCACCCCGATATGCCAGACTAAATCATAATGATGGGGAGGAGAGAGCGGAGAGCCGCTCCTGTGTAACAACATAATCAGCAATTATAGCTAGGAAATGGGGAGAAGGGGGAATTTTATCTCATTAGAAGAGCCCGAGCAGAAAGTTTTTTTTTCTGTCACCAGCTCTTTTCTTTCGAATTCAAATGATCCCACTCTAAAGGTGAGGGATCTCAAATTTAATTCCAGTGCAGAAAGCCAGCCTAATTAGTGGTATACTTTGGCTAAAATATGAATGACATTTGCTCCAGCTTGCAGCGGCCTATTAATAGAGGGTGTCAGAGTGAAACATTAAGTGTATCATTCTTCTGTCAATTTATTTCTGTCATTATTGTTTCTTTATTTCCTCTGCCACATTATGGTCACTAATTTCTTCTCACTTTTATGAGATTCTTAATGTGGGCCTTTAATGAACTCCAAAAACTCAACCACAACTCTGAAATTAAAATACTGGTCTCCTGTCAGTGTGACGCGACAGAGTAAAACTTGAATAGTATCATTCTTCTGTCAATTTATTTCTGTCATGATTTTTCTTTATACCCTGCCACATTATGCCCACTAGTTTAATTCCATTTTTATGTGACTTGTTAATGTGAATTTTAGGTGGCTTTTAATCACCTCCAAATTTGTAGAATATCACAATAAATCATAACTGTATCCCCTCTTATGACAATTTATTTCTGTCATTATTTTTTATTTCTCCTTCCTTATTACAACTCCTAGTTTCATCTCCTCCTCTGTGACCTTTACATAGTTGCATTTTGAAAAGAGGGAGCACAGCCAAAGTTTCCCCTTTTGCAGCATCATCTTGCAGTGGTGTTCTGTCCACCCAGTGATGCTCTGTCCACCCAGTGATTCTCTGTCCAGCCAGGAGCACTCGGCCTGCCCAGGGGTGCTCTATCCAGCCAGGAACGTTCTGTTTTTCCAGGGATGCTCCACCTGTCCCCACCACCCCAGCCATAACTCCAGCATCACCCACACAGACCACTGTGAGCCTTGGTGTGCCCCAAACAGCAGGACCTTGCCCCAGCATCCCCAACGTGCTTCCCTCGAGGGTTGGGTATTAAATAAATGACATTTCATTAATGCTATTGATTTGGGCCCGTCTAATTCATCTGTGTAATGAACAGGGGTAATTAATTTAGGGTGGTGATTCCCATTTCCAGTGATCATTGAGGAGTAGTCGAAGCAGGCTGGGGCTGCAGCACCAGGAGGTTATGTGGGGTATTCATTGCAACATACCCCAGACCTCCCTTTACAGCAACATTTTAATAAGAAAACTTGAACAAGCAAAGAAACTGACACCAGTTCTTGGGTAGTGACTCAAAAAAATGCAACAAAACAACGAAGAAAAAAAAAAAAAAGTGTTTTTTCCATTTTTTCCATCCCTCAAATAGCTGCACATGTAAACTTCAGCCTGGCTGAGGAGAAGATGGAGTAATCCCCAGCCAGTCTTTTGGAACTGTGAATAAAGCATCTGTAAATGATGAAAAAGGAGATGAGGGGGATCTTTTTCCCTGAGATGATTGCAAACACGATCGTTCACAGCCCTTTCCCTCTGCCTGGACCAACATCATCTCTCATATCCCTGGAGGGTGATGCCAGGCAGTGGGGAGACCCAAACCATGCCACTGTCACTGCAGATCTATTATGGGTGGCACTTCAGCCCTCTGGAGTGCTCCAAAAGGAGGTGGAAACCATTCCCATGGGGCTCAGGCCACTGCACACCTTGGCCTTGACTTTTTTTCCAACCATCCCTTCTGCCTGCACCCCTGGCATGCACAGAATTTCTGCAGGAAATGAAGCCCCAAATTCTCAGCTGGAGTAAGCAAAAGGGCTTAAAGCCTTGCCCAGAGGAGTGGGGTTTTCCAGGAAGGCAATGCCTTCCCAGGGATGTGGGGTCACAGTAATGGAGGAGAAACAAAAGGAAAATCAGATGAGTCTGGTACCACAAGAAAAAAGTAGGAGGTAATAACATGAACAAGCTAAGACAATATTGATTTGGACTGGATTTGGGATGTAAAGGTACTTACTGATTATCTCCTTAAGTGATCTGGAGAAATGCAGAGAGACCTGGGTGCTGAAGTTCTGCTGCTTTTGGCTGGTGTGGACCCAAATCTGCTTTAACTCACTTTGGCAAAACTGCCAGCAAAGCTCCAAGGATGTGCATTTCTCCCGACCAGCTCAGGAGAACGTCAGTACCTGCACATCCAAAACCTCCCTGGGAACATGTCAGGTCCTGAGGATGCCAAAGGGATGTTTCATTCCTCAGGTTCCTGGCAGTCCATGAAGCTGATGCTCCTTTGGGCACAGCCATGCTCTGAACACTTCCCAAAGTTGAATATCCTGTGTTCCTTTTGAAGTAGGAGAAAGCAAACAAATGGCACAAAGGAGAATTCTTCTGAGCAGTGTGGCCCCATATTTCCTGCATATTTCCATCTGCTATGGCTAAACCCATAATAAATATCTCAAACCCATAAGAAATATCTCATCTTTAACCTCTAGGCTGCCATGAATTAGATGGCCTGCATGGGTAAGATGCTCTGGGAAGATCTGCAGCAGGGGCCAGTCCCAGCTAGAGTCCTGATACAGGATGTTCCATGACTGTAGGATTTAATTCAATCCATATTTAAACACTATCCATATTTGCCTTTTCCCATTTTTTCCCAGAATATTTGCAAATACTCACAGGATGTCATGAGCAGCTGGCATTGGTCACTTGGACACTCTGTGATGGCTGCAAGAGGTGGCTCATCTCAACCACATCATCCTCTTCCAAATCCAACTCCTTGGATATGTTTTATACAGCAACCTGTGTATTTTTGAGCTTGAGGACCCAAAAATGGAGAGAAGCTCCACAAAACTGGATGTTGAGATCCTTTAAATCAGGCTAAGCAGCATCTCTGTGTAATGTCACGTTAACAAAGCCAACTCTTGCTGTCCTACTAAGGCTGTCTACAGACTGTTAAAGCATGAAAGTCCTATAATTTCATAAAAACCCAAACTATTCCAATTTCCATACAGTAGTGCTTTTGTATCTAATTTAAAATGAGTAACAAGCTTACTCTATACATACAACAGATCATTAACTTGATAAGATACTGGTAGCATATTAAGTGAATATTGTGTTGTGCTAGCAAAACAAATACAGAAGAGAAATTTGCTAATGCAAAAGATTTTTTATATCATTAGGAGTGGGTCATCTTTTGGTATTTAAATAAGTAAACTGAGCACTCCAGTTTCTTTTTTTTTTCCTTTAATTTAAAGCAAAAGATGGAGAAGAATCCCTACTGAAGTGAAAGGCTCAGGCCAGATTATTTTAATAATTTTATTTATTTATTTTATTTTTGGAGGGTGCAATTATCTGAGACATTAACTTTTATAGTTTTACTTCTCCTTTTGTATTTCCAGCCTTGCCAATTCTGAATGCAAAGATCTGGTTTTATTTTCATCCCGGCTGTGTCTCACATTTTGTCAAGTCTGGTTTTCTCTCTTTCAATATTTGCCTATATAAAAGTAGATTTCAACCTATGAAGCCTGTATCAGTAACATGCATATTACTTTAATCACAAAAAGGTCAAAACTTTCTATCTAATTTCATATTAAAGCGCTCTTTAAAGTTCCATCAGGCTGGAGAGAGAAAAACACTAACAAAAAAATATTTACACATGGGGTGTTTCTTAAAGAATGAATTATAATAATCTCAGAAAAAGGGCCTAAAGGGGGAATGTACCAAGAGGACTGAGGCTGGTGGGATGGAAAATAAATAAATATACATAGGCAAATATACACATCCCTGTATGCTGTTTATACATAAATATATTGGCAAAATTTTAAGTTCTTCCCCATGTGACCGTGGTAAGGCCACAGAGTCAGTTCCTTTGTCTTTATCCATGAATATTTTGGGTGTTTTTTGTAGGAAGAGTGATTTCCTGGGTGTTGGCATGGGTGTGCTGGTGGGTACTACTGCAGGGATGCAGGGACTGCTGGAGAGAGCTGCAGGGATGCAGTGACTGTGGGTACCACTGCAGGGATGCAGGGACTGCTGGATAGAGCTGCAGGGATGCAGCGACTGTGGGTACCACTGCAGGGATGCAGGTGATTCTTTCTCTGGCTGCAGGAGGAGGACGGAGTCCTCTGAACACGAGCTGCATTTCAGAATCACCCAGAAAGGCCCAAAAGGTGCCACGTAAAGGATATCTCCCAGCTCAGTTTAGGGGTTTCCTTTCCAGGCCAACAAAATTCCCAATTTATTTCCTTTGATATCTGTATTTACTGAGCTAATTTCTCTTAGACATTCAGAAAAATCCTCAAAAAGATGACAAGGGAGACGGTGGACAGAGCTATGGAGCTTGCAGACTTCTGTGGGGTTTTTTTAATTCTGTCAGCTGGATATTGACTGACTTTCTAATGCACACTCCTCTAATTCTTAATTAGAATGACATAGCTAATTAATAAGTTTTTTCCAATTATAAATTAACTTAGGATCAGAACTCTGGCTTTGCATGTAATTTCCTATAATCGCTAAAGCTACTGCAAAAACATGTCTCCTACCAACCGTAACTTTTTTATTTAACACAGACAGACAAGTTCTCACTGGGTTTAAATTTTACAGCAAATTATCTCTGTTGGGATTTATGAAGGGAAATTAAAAAAAAATTCAGAAGAGTTTTCTCTTTTCTTTTTTTTTTCCTCCTTTTTCTTTTTTTTTTTTTTTCAACGCTTCTTTCTTTCTTAAACAAAGTAGCAACTCTTAATGGACAATTTCTCTCCGAGATTTAAAAGGAATTCATCTTAATATTTTAATGTTATTACAGGGAAGGAAGAAAGAGAGCAGGTGATAATTCGTTTTTTCATAACTGTTACCACCTTTTCATGGTTTCTGCAAAAATGATTTGGGAGGATCCCGCATGCTGCTCATTTATAGAATCTTAACTGGAGAGACACTTATCTCTTTAGTAATGAACCAGTGTAATTAAAGGTGGGAATGTGGAAGAGTTCAGGCACTGGCAACATGTCACATAGTTGGCTGCTGCAATTCCTCAGTGGTTTATCAAAGACTACTCCTTTAATATGGAGATTACACTTATGTACTTGTCTGAACTTGAAAGGCATTTGCCTAATTTACTTATTAATGAGATGTAAATCTATTTGTACGGCACGTCACAAGTTTCCTGAAATCGCTGCTACTTAACCGGTGATAAACCCTATGATTTAAACGAAAAATAATACATTTAGCTTTCCACATTCATTCTGTTAAAAATTGATATAGTCTATGTTAAATTTATTAATATTGCTTGCTGTCATTCAGTTTGCAGCTCTTACTGAAATATGACTTGACAGCGGCCGCATTAAAGATGTATGCCATTGTATTCAACAAAGATTAATGAAGCCCGGTAAAAATAGCTGTAAAAGAGAAAGTGATCCGAATGTAAAATCAGTGAATTAAATGAGGCCTTGCATACCATTTGTTAATATGCATGAGGAGGGAGGCAGCGAATGAAAATGTCTCCCTGCAAAGTTCATTTGGGAATGTTTCAATATTGTCTGAATATCACCAAACTCTTGAACGGCGGCTTTAATAGAGCCCCGCGTAGCGCCGGGGTCCGCGCGTGCCTGGGGAAGGGCCGGGCACAAAACCCACCTCACCTGCAAACAGGAGGGAAGCCTGCAGTAAAAATAATAATGATAATCATCCTCTCAGCCTAATAATATAAATACATCCAGGATAGCTGCGTGTTCTCCTCCTTCTTCCCCCCACTCCACCTTTCTCTGTCTTTCAATATTCAGGCTTTAATGCTCCGTGCCTCTTTTTCTGGAAGAATCGCACACAGCAACACTGACAACGCCGGGAATTCTCTGGATTTCTGGGAGGTTAATATGTCTGTCTGTCTGTGTGTCACAGCCACTAGTGTGGTGGAAGACTTTACCCACTTCTTTGAGTATTATTTGCAGGCGGTGACTCGTTTGTTTCCTCAGCCCTCATTACGAAACGCTTCTGAATTTTGAACGCACAGGTTAAGACTTTCAGATAAATTAGCACTGACAGAAAAGAAGCCACAGTGTAAACACGCCCTATTTATCAATCAAGGCACTGAGGGGTTTTGATGGACTTGAGCTGTTGCTGATGGGCTCGTTTGCAGGTTTGAACACCAAGGCAAAGATTTGTAGAAAAGACCGAGCTGAAATATCTTGCTTCGGCAGTTTAAATATATATGTTTTAATCCTGCTGCCCCTTTGGTAGTAAAGTAGTTAATGCACCCGAAAGACTGTCAGCTTGGAGGCAATTTGGAGCTATAATGTATACACGTGTGGTGCAAAAGCTTGTAGAAAAGCTCTGCCTAAAGCATAAACTTTCCCTAAAGAATGAACACGGGTGTTCAAACTGAGAGCAGTGCAGAGCGATTTTTGTCACCAGGCTCAGCTCGCAGCACCTGATTTTTGGTCTCAACAGGTATCCAGGTGTGATTGGCAGGGTCTGTGGAAGGGACAGGGATGGAGCCTGGAGCTCCCTGGTGTTCTGGTCCAGGGATGGAGGAGGAGGAAGCCATGAGCTCCTATAGTGTCCAAGTAGTCTCCAGCAAATCCCTAAATCTCCTGTTAACCATGTTGAAAAAGAAATCTTTACACTTAAAGACACAGGATGCTCAAGTTTGTGTTTTTGAGGTTCTGCAGGATATTGGATCAGTTTGTTTAATCCCAAATTAGTGACGCAAGTGGTAAACACCCCTACTAACTTAACAGATATTTCTTATTAATATTTTGCATTTGGAGAAATTCATTCTCTTTCATGAAATAAATCATGCATGAAACAAAGGAAAAAAACCTCAAGTCGAGTCAGTATATTTATCTCTGAGAGAGGTAAACTTTGGGTGTCAGGCTCCCTGAAGCTTCTGTATGAATTAAACAGAAATATCAAATGCAAAGAAACCCAAGTTTAGGATTTTTTGTTTGATATATGGATTTTTTTGTTTGATTTATACTCTTCATTTAAAATCACTAAATTTTTTGTGATGAAATTTTTCCTACTCCTTTCTCTTATTGGGTGACCAATAAAAAAATTAGATGTGGGAACAAGTCTTAATTTACATTTTTTAATAACTTTCAGATTATTTTGGAGAAATCCTAGAAAGCATAAGGACACCAGGCCCAGAATTACAATTCTAAAAAATGGCAAATGTGTACAGTATCAAACACTGGACGACAGGAAAAATTTCTCTTTGCAACTCAATGTCCTTCAAATGTCATGTTTGAGGGAACTCCTGATATCCATGGAATATCTGCTTCTGCTTCAGCTTAATTAAGAACATTTGTCCAGCTGCAAGACTTTACTTCATCAAGAGCAGACATTAAAAAAAGCCAGCAAACACCCAATGGGAAAGGAAGGAGTGAGGCGCCCTTTGGGTTCCCAGTTTCCTTGATTAGAGCTAATTAAAACCATTCATAAGGAAACCTGTGCTGATGGTCACACTCGGCTGCTGGGGTTTGGCTTTGGCTGCAGCAGCAGCACCCCATGGAATGACCTATTTGCTTCCCCAGTTCCCTGTCCTCTGAGCACAGAGGCAGCAGAAGGCAAGGGCGTGGATAATGAAGTGACACAATTAGGGTGAAATTGCTCTTGGTTTATTCTCATCTCTTCTGTCTTTAACCCACCCAAAAGTTCTACAACTTGGGGACATCCTTCCCCTCGGTCAATCAAATATCCCTGCCCTGTGCCAAATCTCCCATTAATGTCTTACTGGGGTTGAGGTGACAAAGATCTGCAAGGAGAAAAGGAGGGGAAAGTCTTGGAGTTCTAGAATTAGAAAGGCCAAAAAAATGTTAACAGGTGTAAGGAAAAACTTTTTATCCCAGCACAGGATTGAGGTTCCTTTGAGCAGAAGGAGAAAGAATTGTTGGTGTTTATGTGAGAAATCAAAACCAACAGAGAATGAAAAGCACATCAAAGGAGCCTCATCCCTGATGGTGGAATGTGCTGAACCTTTGGGCCATTATGGGGAGCAGGAACCCCACGACTGGCAGGCCAAGCAAGTCATCACTGACGATCTCTCAAACAAGTTTTAAACATATATTTCTGTTGTTATTGCTTTGTAAAAATACAAAAACACACCAGAACTTCAGGCAAGGCCCCAGGCCAGAGCCACACCATGACAGGAAGGAAACCACTTCTCCACAGCAGGTGATCACACCGAGCAATGTGATGCCAACAGTGACACTGCTGTGTCACTTCAACACACACCTCCACTCTTCCCACTCCCAGCCCCCTTTCCAGGATGCTGGATTTTTGTGGAATGTCTTGAGCTTGGCATCATCCATGGGCAGAAACCCTCCATGTAACCCTTTGACACCTCCCAATTCCTGCAAAGGGCACAAAAGCCATGGTCGGACACCATCTCACCCCACATCAGAGCTGGCTCCTGTAATGTCCCCCCACACTAAAAATGAGAAAATAGTTCAAAAGGAAGTGGGGGGAGAACACCCAGATCTCTGATTTTTTGGATAATGCTGACATTTGCTCTTTAGGTTTAGTTGTGGCCCAGTGGCAAAGGCAAAAGCTGCAGTTCGCATTGTTTTGGGGTTTATTTTCACCCCTGGTAGGCTGCAAAAGGCTCCTAGTGTCGAGTCTGAGGTGGGAGCAGTGTCTCCTCACTTGTGCAACAACACAAACATACTGGCAGCTGTATTAATTCTCCATTTATTTTGTTTTAGCAATTTCATTAATTATAAACCTGTTCAGTGTTTGACAATGAGCTATCGCAATGCGTTTGTTTACAAATAGGTTTAACACTGAAGATGGTGTCTGTATAAAACAAAAAAAAGAAAAAAGACCATTTTTCACAGAAATGTTAGTCCCTGGAGTGGAAAATAACCCTTAAATTCCACCAGTAAAATTTTAATTTTCAAAAATGCCACACATTTGCTATAAATAGCTGTCATCTGTCAAATAAACGGAGCAAGTCCTGGGAGCCTCCCGATCAAAGGAGACCATTCCAGAGGCAGCCTTTGTCTTAAATGGGGCTGTAGACATGGCTTGTGTTGGTTTTTGAGTAATCCCAGCCTGTTTATAATCTCATCTATTTCATGGAGAGGATATGAAAATAGCTCCCCACTGTATGAAAATTATCTATATTCCAGTGCAGACAATGGAGTCAGTCTATTGAAAATAATGGAGTGAACTCAGCTACGCAGTTTATTTCAATGTGGAAAGTCTTTGCACATCATAATATCAAATAAACTCTGCTGAAAACATCATCCCCATATAATTGTATTATACAGGAGTAGTGTCACCTTTTGTTTAGAAGAGGACCATTATGCTTTTATGATATACTTTAAGGGGAGCTAGATGGTACCATTGATTCCTGTACTAGCATTTTACATCAAAAGCCCAATGTCTGCAGCCCAGGTCACTGAAATCACAAATGAAGTGAATTTAATGGTCTAAGTTTGGTCTCCAGAGAACAACAGAATAGTTAGTACCATCATAAAGTCTGACAATGTAGCCCTTTTGGCAGGTTTTTGTTGATAATAGGCTTGAACTGCAATCTTTTCACTATGGTATAAGAGGATCTGTTAAAGCAGGCTTCGGATACTCGGGGAGAATAAAGTAGGGAAGGCTGCAAAGCACAATATCGTGCACACCTGCACTGTACCTAGAGTAAGGTTAATGCAGTAATATCTGTGTGAAAACTGCCTCACCCCCACATTAAAAGCAGCTTATCATTAGGGATTACCAAGCCACTGCACCAGCTGCAAGTCTTTACTTAAAGACTTAAAGGTAAAGCTCTTACAGTTCCCAATCCAGTGACATTTGCAGCTCACTATAATTTATTGAATATCTTCCAAAGAGCAAACACAGGATTTCTCTTGGTACTGTTTTAGTTGGGTTGTAAACGTTTGCCATTTACCAAGAGGGGAAAAAAAAAAATAAAGGCAGGCACATTTACACTTTTGCAAAGCATCATGTAATATTTTGAACCTGTCTTTTCATGCCGACTCTTTTCATGTTCAATCTAAACACTGTTTACTCATTTAAAGTCTTGTTACAGCTCAGCTATGAAGTACGGTGCATGCACACTTTCAAAGCTTCTGTGAGAGCACCTTGTTCCCAGGTTTCATTAGGAAGACCCACGCTTGTCTGAAGAAAATGTGAATTTTTAAAACTTCCCGTAGCAGACATTCAGAAACGTTCTCCCTTCAGCACTTCATAGTCCTGCTACCGAGACCTTTAGAGACTTAATACAGATAAGGATCTTGAAAAGAGAATTTATTGAGGTTATCTCCATTTAGGAGGCACGCTGATCTATTGATGAAAATTAAAAGGAAATGGTTAAATAAGCCAAATTACACGCTGGGTGATGAAACATTTCCTGTGCCTTGCCAGTAACATGCATGCAAATTATATTAATAGGCTATAATTATGTAAACTTTATTATGTGTGTTAAAGATAACATTAAAATTATAAGACAAACGACACTTAATCACCAATGGAGGGCAATGATAAAAGACTCAGGAAAATTAACAGGCAGGATTGAGATTGTTGTGGTTGCTACAGCCTGAGGAGTACAACAAGCCATAGCATTTTATAAAATAATAACCCTTGCACAGCTCTGCTCACCATCAAACTGCTTTACAAACATTAACTAGTTACTAAACAAGCATTTGAAGCCTCCTGGCTAAATATATCCCCTGGCTGCAAATATTCATGGGCTGCACACGCTTAAAATAACTCACAAGCTGGACATTGGGCTGGTCCTCATCACTCTGTCCTCTCCCAGACTGAATTTGCCAGGACAGCAAAATAATGACTTGTATCCCACTGGAAACAGAAGAGAAGGATGAAATTGGTGTGCTGGGCTGGTCACTTGGATTCACAGCTCCTTCAGAACAATTTCTCTTGGTAAATCATACCCAGAGTGGTTTTTCAGCCAGGACACATTTCCCCACTTGTGTTGAATTTCATGGGTCTGTTCCCAGCCAGAGCACACAAGGCCCAATTTCATTCATGAGAGGTTCAATTTTGCTCCATTTTGCCCCAGTGTGGAAATTTCCTGTCCATCAAACAGCTGTTGTGGTGACTTAATCCCTGTTTCCAGGCACTTGGAAAAGCAAGGAATCTTCTACAGGGGAGCCTGAAGCTCTCTGGAGTGGAGAACCTCTGCTGAAGGTGCATCAGCAGGACCTAAATGCAAATTTATCCATGCTGACAGACATACCCCAAACCCTCACTGATATAGGGGCAAAAAAGTTGTCCCTGTGCTTTGGCAGCTGTGCCAAAATGTGAACTGTCCCTGCCTCACCAGAAGTTGATATTTCTCTTGGTGCAGGGCCTTCACTATAAATATTTTTTGCCACTGCAGAAATAACACAAATCACAAGCTTATCAACTCCTTATGGTGTCTCCTTCAGCAGAGACTTTGCTGCCAAAAAAGAGAGAAAGATGGCAAATTCTCAATGTTTTGGAGTTTTCACAAGATGTCACTACATCCAGGAAATAAAAGCCAGTCATTTCAATCGCAAGTTCCAAGCTTGCCTCAACAATTTTGATTCCTCAGCAGAAAAAGGAGATTTCAACTTACAGATATCTTATGAAAACAACATCTGATTAAAACAAAAGATATCTGAGTCCTTAGTTCCAAACTGACAAGTTGTGTTGCCTTGGCTCAGCCCTGAAACATTTTAAATTAAACCCATTTCTGCGTCCAAACTTCTTATTCCAGTTTCTTCTGCAGGTTCCCACCTCCTTGAAGTGGCCATGCCATCAACATTTTTCTCTAGTTTTCATACAAGAGGAAACACTAAAAAAATGAATGTTTATTTAACAGCATTGTCAGTACAGTTTTGGAATATAAAATTCTCTGAGAACATATCCAATATGGAAATTTTCAGAATTGTTACAGAAAAGAAAATATTGAGTTTTGCATCCCAAACAACTTCTATTGTGTGGAGGAATATAAGTATTTTAATATGATTATTTCCTCAGTGTCGAAGCATTGGGGAAAGTGAAACTTCTTGCTGCCTGTAATCCCCTTCTGAATAACAGCTGATAGAGGTAATAAAGATCATGGAGATTTCATTGTGAAAAAAAACATAAGGCACACTGGTTCTTCATAATCCAAAAGTTATTTGGCTTCGTTGTTGTGTTCAGTATCATCATTTGTAATTGAATAACGCTGTTTATGTTGAACTGAGAAATAAAAAGCAAAATTATTATTTATTTAGAATAAATCATTTCAGCATGCTGAGGCACACAACGAGCCTCTCCTTGGCATGTATGAACAATTTATAAACACTGCACTCGATGACAAGAGAAAATGAAGGATTAAACACGACCAGGAGTGAAGTACTACTCCGAGTCTTCCAGGTTGTACTCGGCATATAAAAGTCTCTCTTCTCTGAAGGCAAATTGTGCTCTTTAGTCAGAGTTTTTGTTCTCCTGCCTGTCCAAAACCAGGCAGATGTGCCCATTAACACCCCTGAAAGACCAAAACTCCGCGGCCCCAATCCAGCGATCCAGCGTCTCCGGCTGCGCTAAGCAGTTCTACGTGCCAGCCTTTGATCTGTGTTTTCTAAACTTCATAACAAAACTTCAAGAAAAAAAAAATATTAGCTGCAAATTAGACATTCTCATGGAAGCCTAGAATTATTTTTCAGGACAGAGGGCTCAATTTCCCAATCTCAGGTGTATGATTAAAATCAATTAAATCACTCTTCCAATGTCAGCGGCAAGATTCTCCTGACAAATGAAATTATGCGAGAAAAGTGTTCTCTTCACTCTTCAACCCTTTCTCAGCATCACTCACATCCACAAATGAGATCAAAATTTTCAGCTCGGGGATTTCAGAGATATTTTCCATAAGAACATGAAAAATCCCAGGAACCCTATGTAAGTAGACTTTATAGTCTCTAGTGGCGAGATGCTGATGGCCTCTGTATGTTAGATATATTCATGACTAACTAAAATGAAAAGTTCGAGTGGAATTTAACCATTTGGGGCCCGCACCAGCATTTTTTTCAGAAATTAAAGTTTTAACAGTGGAATTATGTACCAGACTCTAGGATACATGTAGTAACCTTTCTGTGTCTCTTTTCATTCCCAGGGAAGTCCCTCGTGGCTTTCCCCTATTGAAAACCTGAATTTTATCAATCTCTCTCAGCTGCTTGCAGACACCAGAGCAGCAAAGCAGCCTCGACTTCAAATGACCACATCATTTGCAGAGGCCCTGAAGGGTTAATAGTTACTTACAGTCTTGAGACAAAACAAGGTGTGCTATTCTAAAAAGTGGAGAAATAAACCTTTTGATGAGAAGCACCACTTGAAAGGCAGAGATATCTCATTTCCAGAGGTGTTCTGATGTGGCTGAACTGTACCTTCAGCAAATTATTTACCTCTTAATTTGTTAAAACATATGGGCTTAGAGGTAACTTTGCCCATGAGGCGTACATCTATATTATATGCTTGTTTGGTTTGACTTCATTTTCCTTGGAGACTTGAACAAATGTTTTCCGCATTTCATAAGTTGTTGTTTTTTTTTTCCCTCCCCTCACGTGTTTCAAGCAGCAGTGTTACATATGTATTTTATTCCTTTTTCACTCTTTTTAAAGAGGAACTGGCTAATTTACAGCACAACAGTCGAAGTGGAGCAATGTTTCAGGATGAGAAGCACAGCCTATTTATAAACCTGTGTGGGAGCTGCTTTCCAGCTCCTTCCATCCCAACCCACCCTGGCCAGCCTGGGCTTTGGGGTTATTTTCAAATCACTGCAAACAACCTATTCCTCTGCAAAGCAGAAAATGAGGATTTGTGTCTTGTTGTTGAGCTTGATCTTCTTTGATATAAAAGAATAAAACAACCAGCAAACTCCACATAAAGTTCCTGTTGAAAGAGAGTGGGTTTAGAGGAGATATTAGAAAAAAATCCTTCCCTGTTAGAGTGAGGAGGGTCTGGCACAAATTGTCCAGAGAAGCTGGGGCTGCCTCATCCCTGGAAGTGTCCAAGGCTGGGTTGGACAGAGCTTGGAGCACCCTGGGATAGTGGAAGTTGTCCCTGTCCATGGCAGGGGGTGGAACTGTGGTGTGGGGTTTCAGGTCCATTCCAACCCAAACCATTCCAAAATCTCTATTTTAATCCCTCACAACAAAGCCGCTTACTGAGCACTGGGAGAAGGGCTTGTCCGGCTCACGAATTTTAAAACTAATCCAAAAATATTTGTGCAGTGATCACCAATGATCATGGAAACAGCACCGTGTGTTTGGGGTGTGCTGTGGCTGGAAAAGTTCACAGGTGGGATGTTCCATGAGGTGTGCCAACAGAGCTGATTGAAGGGTGCAGCTTGGCAAGGGAAAAGTGAGAGGATATGGCCTCGAGGTCTTAAAACCAACTAATTAATCTTATTTTGAAGTTCTGGTCAAATATTTGCAACTGTTGAAAACTATTGTACTGTTACATGGCTTCTTTCAGGAGAGCTCTCTACAAGCCCAGCAGAAAGACAGGGAGCTCTTTTGTATTTCCTCATGTTCCTTCCCTCCATTCCACATAAAATGAGGAATTTCTTGACCTAGATCCACCATATTTTTAGCTTGCACCTCTCTGTTCCTGCTATGAAGATCGACCAAGCCAATATTCACCATTTGTTGTGTCTCAGAGGAAAGATCTGCACAAAGCTGGCTCCAAGGTACAATTCTCACCTTTTTTTTTTTTTCTAACTCTGTTATCTTGTTTAACTAAAATATGGGAAAACTGGAGCAAAACTTGATTGGTTTAAAATGGTAACATGATAATTGTCAGCCTGGAGAGGAAGAAAAGCCAGAAACCCACCAGGGGCTGGCTGGAGGCTGGAAGGCATCTTCTCCTCCTTGCTTTTGGGTGGGGTTTTTTTGTTTTGTTTTCTGTGCATGAAATCAACACCTCAAAGTGCTTTTTGGTTTTCCATTTGTTTATTCCAGCCATAAATATTTTATCACTTAAAAAGGGAAGCAATGCTTGCTCCTAATTGTTTTTGATTAAATATGCTAATTACTTTTTGGAATATTAATGACACATACGGTACTAAATGTTTTAATAATGCAATGAAATAAGCCAGAAAATATAACTACAAATTAACCTGAAACTGCTACATGGTTTTTATAAGTTTATGTTATAACAACACAAATCTAGAGGAAAACATCCACGACAAAACAGTATTTCTTTTTGGGTGTCTGGAGTTCAACTAAACAAGAAAACTAAAGCAAACAAAATCCCTCAGTGAACAGAAAGTTGCCACACTTTGGGATCACTTTTTTTCACTGCAGGACAAGGAGGAGAAAAATAAAACCCAGCTAAATATGAAAATATCTCATAAGACATGCTGGAAAATTTTGCCTCCTGTGTCCAAAATGGTCCTGAAGTTCATCTTTAAGGAGCACAGATGTGACAGCAACAGCGATGCTGAATTAGTCTGTAATCCCCAAGCAGTCATTGGGTAGGAAACATTAAAGTTTTGCCATCCAATATTATTCCTGCATTTCTTACTGAACTTACCCGTTTAGAATTTTATTTTTAATTTTTTTTTTCCTTGCACAAGAGAAGATGAAACCTCTTTGTTCTGGTGTTTGCAGGAGGTGGACATGGCATGAGAATGGAATTGCCTTTTCAATGCCTTGGCAGGCTGAAATCCAGTTCTCTACCTACAGCAGGCAGGCTCCCCAATTCCCAGGACAATCACACTGACACAATTAAATTCTTCCTCTTCTGTTACAGAACTATATGCAATGGTCAGTATTACATTACACTGAAAATAATTAATATTGTGGGGGTTTTTGCATGTTTGTGTGTTAAAGACTTGACCTTTTAATTTGTTTTTCCCTCAGAAATGTTTTGCAATCTAATGATTTGTAGAGACAGTTCAAAGTTGCCAGATAGTCTGTCTAAGCTTACCACAATAACTATGATTTTATTTTGCCATATTCAGTGTCAAGGAACTGGTTTTCTTTGCTGTGGTGTAGAAAACACTCATGGGGGGGTTTATTTTTGTCAAATTTGATAGAACAGGAGTGTTTTACTGCTGAGAAACAATGCACTGAGCATCACAACCTATACACACCTTGAGAGTGATGTCAGAATTGGACCAGCAAAGATAAACAAGATAAAGAGAAATGGTTATTTGGAAACAAATGTTTTAAAATTTTTAAATTACCGTGGAATAACAGTCTTTTTGTTACCCACCTGCTGGGAAAGAGGTGTCAGCCTCTTTTGTGTTTAATTGTCTTGATGTGCCAATGACTGATCAGAAATCGATACATTTTTGCTAATTGATAAGCAAGAACCAGGAAATTTTCCCTGTCAGGAATTACCAGCATTATTAGTGGCACACTGAGGGCTGCAAGGCAGCTCTTCCGTGCTGACCTGTGGGTCTCCGAAGGAAACACTCTGGGAATCCTCCCTCTGAGATGTACCTTGAACATATGGATGTGTCTTTGACTGGACTTTTAGCTATGACACATCCATGCTTTGCTAGCCAAGCCTGAATTATTAAATGATGCTATGGACTGTGCCCATAGAGGACCTAGGACCTGCTTCTGAAATGCTAATAATGCCAGCAGGAAAGAATTCCTTAGATTTTTCTCCTGGATTTAATTTCTTGAGCTCAGAAACTCAGGTGAGAAACTGCTGTTTTAAACCAGCTTGGATTTAATATTTGGGAGCTTTCCACAGAGGATTTTTTTTTTTAATTAAATTTGATCTCAAAACACAAATTTGTTTGAAGATCAGCAAAACCAAATAAACTCATTTACAAATTGTGTTTAACTCCAAAGGCCTGTGCTCTTCTAGATTTAAGCTTGGACTGAAATGGGACTGATGAAACATTGAAAGAAAAATTAATATTCTGGGTTTTTTAGTTCACTGTCATGCTAAAGTCACTAAAAATCTGTCGAATGTGTTTATTCCTATATCTGAGTTTAGTTCTGCTGACCTTGAGGGTGCAACTCTTTGGGTATCAAAAACTGGGTGGTGGTAGGGGTCCCAGTGGCAATTTTCCATTGATTTTTGAGAGCTGGAATGGGACAGAAGTGAAGAGAGAAGAGCTACCAGCCCTTCCCATCTTCCTGCCCCTGGCAGGGTGAGAATCTGTTGGAACCCTGGAAACTTAGATTTTAAGATTTTAGTATATAGTAATGTATAGAAAGCAATATGGAAGATTTAGGGTGTTAGCTAAATTCTTCTTTCACCTTCTTCTCCATGGTTTGGGTGGCTTTTTCTGATTGGGTGAAAAGGTCCCCATTTGCAGACCTTGGGTGGTCATTATTGGGTTAGAAGCATAAATAATATAGGTGTCATCTCGTTATTGGATAATTAGTGCTTAAAAGACCATGGAAAGAGTTAGAGACAGAGCCATTTCCTACCTTGTTGGCTGGAACTCACAACTTGTGAGGCTGTGCTTTAGATAAGAATTGATAAACAACTGAGTGTGAACACGAGAAAACTGAGCACCGTCCTGTGCTTTAATCCTGGTTCTAACAGCAGAAAAGAAGATAAAAACCCCACAAGAATCCTTTGAAGAGGAATACTGGAAGGAAGATGTGTTTTTATACAGACTACCATAGACCATGGGCAGACTGGGCACGAATGGGCAGAGGCAAAACACACGAGACAAAGAAGTGCTAATTAAGGATAATATCATCAAGACAGAAACTTTTAGGAAGCTCAAATGCACATAAGGGAAACCCACAAGGAGACTTTGAAACCCTGAGGTTCAAAAGATTTTGAGGTTCAAAAAACATTTGAACCTCACGGCCAAGGCCAAACCCTTAAAAAAAAGCATTAAAAGGAAAGCCCTGACTGCTCGCAGAGTAAAGAAAGGACTGTGGGGCACCAGTTTTATCCGAGTGCTCTGTCAGGAGCTTTGGCTGCCCACCCCAGGGACATCCTCACCTCCTGGGCTCCATCAATCCACTGCCATGCTCCGGAAGCTCTGCCACCTCTCCAGCCAGGGAGTGATGAATGAGCAGAGCCAGCTCGTGGCCGTGTCCGCGTCTGCTCGGGACAGAATTCGGAATATTCATCTCATCTCGCCGCTGACCTTTCTCTGCTCTGCAAACCTGAAAGGTCTGGGCTGCATAATCACATCTTGGGATAAAAAGATAAGTGAACTACCAGATAAACAGTGGAGTGTTTACATGACCTTATGGTTTTACAGTCCATATTAATTTTTAATTGCACTGTTAAAATATAGTAAATATCTATTATACAAATTAAGTGGTAATAGGTATTTGTGGGGTTTTTTTTCATGAATTAATCTTAAAATAAGCTGATTACATAAATCTTTAGCCAAGCAGTGGCTAATCCTGGGCACAAACATTACTTTGATAAGATACATTCAAACAAACATTTTTGTGGCAAAATGTTATCAGATACTAACACATAATTAGTCTAAGACATTTGGTTCAATGCGAGCGTTTTCGAGTTGTGATCATTAAGTGAAGGTATTGGGAGAAATCCAAAAGGGAGCAGAGGATTGTAAGCACTTCAGAGTTCCTTTGTGGATTCCGATTAGGCTGCTGGATTCGCTGCTGTTTCCTTATGTAAACATATTCACATATTGCCATGGTGGGGAAATCTTTATCAAATTATTGGCAAACAAAGTGATGTTCGTGTAGATGAAATTATTATTCATCCGGATCTGGATGGGGCTGAAAGAGAAACTGGGGGAAGAGGATGGGACCTGATGCAGGGAGTGGAACCCCAAGTTCATTTGGAGTCTCACCAGGGAGAGGTGCCCCTTGTTTCTGTCACCACGAGGGAGGGAACAAGGGGATGCAGGAATAACCTGGAATATTAATGCTGGTGCATGGATTTAGTTCTTAGCCTGTGTTTCTTGGATTTACAGGACTTTTCATATGACCTTCATTTATTTGAGTAAATTTCCTTATTTTTCAGCCGCACTAAAAGTATTAAACCAAAAGGACCTGTAATAACTTCATTTACTTATCCAATACTCCGAAAGGACTATTGATTAATACATAATAAATAAAGGTTTTTAAGATGCTTAATAGTGGCTTAATAGTGGAATCTAGTAAATACTTAATTAGAGAGGGTTATTGAACTCAGACAATGGCTATTTGACATGCTGGGATGCCGAGGAATAGCCCCTTAATTGACAGCCAACTCCACTGGATGGAGCCTGCCTAACAAATTGTTGGTAATAGCTCGGAATGGCCGTGATGAAGCCACTTGGTGAATGCACTTGCTGTCGATTCAGCTCCTTAATGGCTCCATGAGAGCCTGCAGGGAGAGCCCTGAGGAGTGCTGGGTATGCCCAGGAGGAGACGAAAGAGCTCCAGGAATTTTTTTTTTTCCTAAACACAGGAAGTGATTCCAGCTGTATGGAGGATCAGCCACAGAACCACGGAATGGGTTGAGATGAAAGGGACCTTAAAGCTCATCCCATTCCACCCTTGCCATGGGCAGGGACAACTTCCACTGTCCCAGGCTGCTCCAACCTGGCCTTGGGCACTGCCAGGGATCCAGGGGCAGCCACAGCTGCTCTGGGCACCCTGTGCCAGGGCTGCCCACCCTCCCAGGGAACAATTCCACCCCAAATCCCATCTAAATCTCCCCAGTGTCAGCTTAAAGACATTCCCTGTGTCCTGTCCCTCCATCCCTTGTCCCCAGTCCCTCTCCAGCTCTCCTGGAGACCCTTTGGGTCCTGGAAGGGGCTCTGAGCTCTCCCTGGAACTTCTCCTCTCCAGGTGAGCACCCCCAGCTGTACCCACACATCTTCTCTGTGCTGACAGCTGAAGAACTATTGGATCCCAGTGTTTGTCTCAAGGGACTTGGTGCTTTCCAGCTCCCTGTGTCACTGGGGTGCCACCAGAACTCTCTGGTTTATCCAGGACCAGGCACTAAGCAATTTTACAGCACAAACCCACATGAAAATCATTTAAATCTAAACAATTCACCAGCCTGTTACATTACACAGGGTCACATTTTAAAGGATCTGGATATTTTTTTTCCCATCAAGTGGAAAAACTTGGGATTTCCTGCGTTCAGAAGTTTGGGCTGGCACAGGGTGTTTGAGGTGCCTGCGGATGCTGGTGGGTTAAAAGCAGAATTTCTGGCTTTGAAAGGTGTTATTTTGAAAGTTCTCATGAGCAAAGCAATTGTTTGCCTTTCCACTTAGAGTGTTTGGTTTCTTGTTCCATGAAGTAGAGACAGTGTAACTAAGCTGCTCCTCAATGCTTAAAAAAAAAATAAATTGCAAATTTCTTAGAGATGCTGTTTTCTTTCCAGCCTCTCCCCCTCACTACACAAACACCAGGGGCTGGAGCTCTGTGAAGGGACTGTTTGGGATTTAACTCCTGATTCCTGGTAAAAGCAGGGTTTCTAATTCCATTGTCATACAGGTGAAGTTAAACTTGGTCACGAGTGTCTGAAAACTCAAGGCTTTGGGCCATGTTTGGAAAAACATAAATTATTGGTACAAGGGAGGAAATCTGTGTGCTTCTGATCTGATCTGTGGTGTTTTCTTCCCAGGTCTGCAGCAAAAAATCATCACTATAACTGGGCGTCACTTTAAAGATAAGATTGACTGTCACACGCTATAAAATCACCTCCTTTGTCAGGTTATCCTGCACAAATGGAGAACACGGGGTGTTTCTGTGACAGATGAAAGCAGAGCTTTGCACAGAGGGAAGAGCCATGGCAGCATCAGCACAGGCTCTGACAGCTCTGGCTCATCCATACAGGAATTGTGTCCTTGGGGACAGGGACATGGGTGGGTAGGGCCCTGTAAGACCCCAAGAGCAGGAGCAGCTCACTGTTCCCCTCCATAAGTAGCACAAAATCAGCTGCCTCCATCACCGTCCATCCAACTCACCTGCAAAATATTGCATTTTGTTACTTTCTTCCCCAAATCCTCTTGGTTGGCCTCTGTCAGACTCAGCTCTTGGGCATTCACACAGTGCCAGCACCCCCTGGGACCTCACCAGAACATCTGGGTGAGGAATGAGGGTGCACCCCCAGGAAAATCCTGCCCTTCACCTCCCTCCCTTCTCTCTCCAAGGTGTGGAATTTCACCACCTGTGCAATTCCATGAACCCAACACCCAAGGACCAGCTGCTGCTTCATCCAACCCAGGGACAAAACCGAGTCCCAGGTCTCCTTCACTTCAACTCATATATTTAAAGACTGGAAATCACAAGTCCTTCCCTGCCAAACAATTATATCTACTAATTTAGATGAGAACTTAATATTACATCTTTATAAAGTGCTAGATGTATAAAAAATCTATTTAGATTTAATATCGCAGTAGCATCTGGTCTTTTCATCTAATTTAAAACCTTTAAAGGAGGGAAACCTCCAGCAAGAAATAATATCCATAAGCATTCCAAGGCTTCTCCCAGCTTCCCTTCTTTTAAAGAGTAATAAGAAATCTCCCCCTACAGGCCTTGGCTGCCTAATGCAAGGTAAAGAGATGATTCTGGGCTGAGAGTCGTCCTCTTAAATGCTGGGGGATCTCTAAACGCTGCTCAGGACGGGGATGGATGTGGAGGAGAGGGATTCCAGCCCCTCTCCTGTGCCAGCCCCCACCCCGCTCCCGGGGGACGCGCTCCCGGCCAAGCGCCACAGGGGCGCTTCTGCAAAGTGCTCACAATTATCTCCTGCATTTTTTACTCTTTATTACCACAACTCCACTGGGCAAAAAACAAAAAAAAACCAAAAAAAAACCCAAAAAAAAAAAAAAAAAAAAAAAAAACAAAAAAAAAAACAAAAAAAAACCAAAAAAAAAAAAAAAAAAAAAAAAACCCACAAACACAAACACAAACAAACCAACAAAAACCACAAAACAAAACAAAAAAACCAAAAAACAAAAAACATTTTGACTAGAAAACTATTTCCTTTTTTTCTTTTTTTTTCCTTTTTTGTTTTTTTTTCTTGTTACCTGTTTTAGGGGAAGAAATTAATAGGATAAAAATGCAAATTACTTCCTTCCTCTGCACAGGAAAAAAACCCCTTGTGCTGCTTTATTTACCAATTGCCTGTTGTTTTAAGCTATTCACCAGGAACCAATATCACATATAGAGCACCAGCAAACCCAAATGATGCTAATGCAACCTGCAATTCCAAATAACACAAAGAGACTTTATATCCCCAAATTATTCTCCATTTCGTTTAGGGAAGGCCTGCTTGGGGATTAGGGTAGTTGTTTGTTTATTTGAATTCATTACAGAACTGGGAGTTTATTATATTCTGTACTCACTGTAAGGTAATCAAAATATAGATGGAAATTGGAAGAATTTTATTGGTGCCATTTACGAAGGCTTTACACAGTGAGAGAACTGGAGTGCCTTGAAAAACTTGATGTGGAAGTTGTAGATTTCTTGTGCTTTTAGAAATCTCATTCCCAAATTATCTCAGTTATTTGATTTAACAGAAGCCTCACTTTTTTACAGCTTTCCATCCACATCCCTTTCTTGTGCAGTATAATCAGATCTAATTTATTGGAAATCTACTGGCTGCAAACCAGAACCGACCCCCAGCTTGATTTGTTTTCCACAACACAAAATTCAACCAAAGGAATGTAATTGAGAAGGAACTTCCCCGTTGCCATTTCCATTTGCTCCCAGTGCCCCCATCATTTTATTTATTCCAGTAGTAAAAATAAATCTTTAATTGGAAGGAAAGTGATAACTGAAGTTTAATTAAGCTAAGCCAATAAAGTGAAGGGAAATTACCAGACTAATGTCACGCACTGAAAAGAGGCCATGCAGGGCTGCAATTTGGGCTGCTCTGGAGTGGCCTGTGGAGAGCTCACTCAGAAGGCAAGAGAAGCTCTGGTCTTCACCTCCTGTCCCCACCTGGGACAAGGTGATATTCCAGCCACCTTCTTCTTTCCACCATTTCCTGGCCATGCTGGGTCAAAGCTTGGACTCGACAATTTTAGAAATATTTTCCAATTTTAACAATTCCATTATTTTTTCTGATTCATCCAACCTTCCCAGGGGATGCTTGGGGACATCCCATTGGGGAAGTCTCCATCTGGGTCACATCCACCATGGCTGTGAGCTGACTCTTCTTCCCCAACAATTTCCAGTGCCATCAGCAATGTAAAACCCACCTACCCATCTGCTTCAAGCACTGAAAGGTATTTTAGGGTTTCTGTTGCAAACCCCTTTCCCCCTCTCAGGATTCTGGGAGTTTTGCAAAGTGGGAGGAAGGGTCCATGCCCCAGGATGGCCCTTGCAGGCAGAGGGAGAGTGGGGAGGATTCATTTTCGCTGCCCAAACTTCCAGACACGACATCTGCCAGGAAGATCCTGGGAACAAACACTGAGCTTCCTGCCAGCACGTCTGCCAGGGTTCAGCCTTATTTCATATTTATAAATATGCTTTGGTAACAAACAATAGCTGCTCCTGCTTTTCCAGTCAGAGCTGTGAACACTGGTGTACTGGCAGCGTGTCCTTTTTTCACACTACCAGATTTATAAATTGCAAAGCCAGAAGGACTGACTGTGACTGGGTAGTTCCAGCTCAGCATTGAATTTCCCCCAGCAACCTGAATTAGAATTTTTTTTTTTTTTTGAGCAAAACAACACCTCTTAAAAATAATTTCAAAAATAAAGAACTCCTTACACTTCCTAGTATGGTCTTGTGTCAGTTCATCACTCTCAACATTAAAAAACATGTACCTTAATTACTCCTCTGAATTTATTTCCAGCCACTGACCTTGTTATATCTTTGTCTGATAGATGAAAGTACCCATTATTAAAGTTCACTTCATCATGTGGGTGTGTATAGGCCATGGTCAAGTCATCCTTAACCTTCTCTTTGATAAGCTAAATAAACCCAACCCTGGAATCCTTTCCTATAAGCTGCATGTTCATTAATCATTAGCCTGGTTTTCCCTCAGAAACCTCTTCTCCTGAAGCACAGCCTTTGAGGACAGCAGCCTCTGTCATCCCTGAACAGTCAGGTGTGCCCAGGAATGAAGTGGAATAACGAGATCCATATAACCACCCTGTCTGTATCCCACTGCTCCCTTTCCCAGCTGCTCCACCCCACGGGGCAGCTCCTCTTCCACCTTGATGGATAAAGTGTCCTTCAGTTCTTGCTCCAATGCCTGCCACCCTCACCCACTGGTACCTTGGACATCCATAATTTTATACTTTCTTCCAAGTTCTGGGTTTCCAAGAATTCTCCCAAATGATGGGAACTGCTGATTCCAGAAAATCTGAGGCTTGGTACGTGACTGATTTCAAAACCATGAGTTGATTTCAATCACAGATCAACTACCCACCACACCAATCACCAGCCGTGGAATTCCTCCCATCAGCACTTCATTAATTGAATACTCAGGTTTCCAAGCCAGCATTTTATCTGGAATTAATATTAGTAGCTTGTTTCCCATACTTTTAGTTATATTAGCATTTTTTCCCATTGCCCTGATTTGTTATGGACATTTTGTTTGTTCACATATCAGAAGTTTGTTCACTATCCTGTACTAATTGACTTTTTTCTGCATTGTAAAACAAAAATATTTATTCAACAGTCTCATCTTCACTGCACTGTTTACTGTTGTTCTACTATTGCTATCTGGAAAACAACTTGGACTGTAATTCCCTTTACTCCTAATACTTTTCAAGCTGCTTTTTCTCTTATCTCTGAGCAGGTGTTTCTCTTCTTATTGTTTGATCTACTTAAATTTCAACAGTTGGAAGCTTTCAGAAAATTCCATTTTAAAAATATCTATTTATCTAAATTTCCCCCCCACAAGACAAACCATGTTTTGGCCTGGTCTGCTTTGTCTTTTTCCCTTGACCAGTTCTGAGAGGTTCACATCGAGTGAAACATCCCCAATTCAGAAACACCATTTATATTTTCCTGCCTAAATTCCTGCAACTGGACAGTTCATCAGGCAGAAGATATTAGAAAAACTGGCAGCCATAATCATGTGGGTGGAGGTGAGGACATCTGCTCTTTATATCACGAGCACTGCCAACATGCTATAGACATATCCAGGTTTCTGTTCCAAAACCCCCTCAAGAATATACTGTGCGGAGTTCCAGCTCGCTGGAACCTCCTGCTTGGTTTGGGAAAAATCTGGCAACTTGCTTTCCTCCTGTAGCCTGTTCGTAATTTCCCCGGTCTTTACTACGCCGGGCAAAGTGTGCCCAGATTTCATGTGCCATCCCAACATATGTTCCGTGATTACATACAGGATGTACAATCACTCTTTCTTTGCTGCATGAGTTCCGCTGGCAGCGCTTGCCGCCGCAGTCCAGCGCCGCGAGAGAGTCTTGGGGCAACGCGTGTTCAGGGTTGGTGCTACGACTGCAGGAGCAGATGAGCAGGGGTTCCCTCCTCTGAATCTTTAATGTCTGCTTGTAACCACGTCCTGCTGGCTCGTCCTGGGCGCAGCAGAGCTGACAGCCCTGAACATTGCCCAATGTGGTGTGACTGCCGCGAGCTGCTGCCTCAAACCAGCGCTCGTGGCCACCTTGAGCTCTTGCTGTAAGCAGCCCGAGAGAAGGAACACTGTTTCAATGTATTTGAACATCTTAGGCCAGAAAGTGCCCCAGCCAAACCACCTACAGTTATTGTTATCAGAACCCTCAAGAGTTCATCAAGGTTACTAAGAAAAACAAGGTTAAAATAAGAAGAGCCTAAAAAAAAGAATAACAAAAATACAAAATTTAGATAAAAGAGGCCCACAAAACAATCACCTAAAACCAACCATGTTTCCTAGAAGTTTTGTATTAGACACATAAACAAGAATGAAAAACTAATCAAGAAATGTATGAACATGTGAACAGGAGTCTTAGAATCCATAAATGTAGTATAATAGAAACAAGAAATGGCTTCTGCTGAAATCATATTGGTGCTGTTGTTCAGAAGTCCTGAGCTCCTGCAGAGCATGAGTCACTGCAATATTCAGTTGAAGGATGGCAACACCAGCCTCAGCCTAATTCTTGCTGTCTCATCCCAGCTTGGGTTCCTTTAGGAGGAATTTCTTCATGGAAAGGATGGTCAGACATTGGAAGGGGCTGCCCAGAAAGCTTTGGAGTCCCCATTCCTGGAAGGCCTGGACAAGGCACTCAATACTCTGCGCTGGTGACAAGGTAGGGATCAACAAAGTTCAGACTTGATGATCTCGGAGGTCTTTTCCTACCAAATTGATTCTCTGATTCATTTATCCAGCAGGCACATGGTTTTCCGTGCCCTCAATCACAGGACACTCAAGTTTATTTGGAGGTCCAGCACATGATACTTCTCATGTGTCATGTGCTGGACCTCCAAAAAACAGTTGGAGTTCAAGGGAAACTGTTGTTTCCCTTGGCAGGACCCCCATGAGCAGGAAGTCATAAACTGAGTGATGGGCCAGTGGTGGTAGAAACATGAACCTATCCAGAACAAAATGCTTGGAAGACCTGGAAAACCTGGCTGTTTCACTGGAGAAAAGAAAAGATAGTAGAAATATCCTAAATTATATTGTGTATAAAGATTAATTTCGCAATGTGTCGATGTTATTAAGTATTTGAACTGGCTGCCCAGGGCAGTGGTGGAGTCCCCATCCCTGGAGGGATTTAAAAGCCATGTAGAGGTGGCACTTGAGGACATGGGTCAATGGTGGCCTTGGCAGTGCTGGGGAATGGTTGAACTCAATGGTTTTAGAGGTGCTTTCCATCTTGAATGATTCCATGATTTTAAGTAAGTAAAATATAAGTAGTGAGTGAAATCAAATCTTCATACCCCTAAAACTGGAGATATGGTTCTGGTGGATCCATCTGCTGAAACCTTAAAAACCTCAGAATCAGATTTTTATCAGTACTCAAACACCTACAAGGAGGAACAGACAAACTAATGGGAATTTTTGACCCTCAGGGAATCTGATTCCTGATGTGACAATCTGGTTGTCTCAAATACCCCACAAGGCCCTGATCATTCATTCCTTACAGAGCTTTGAAAACACAATGGCTTCGATGCCAAAACCAGAAATTATGAATCTCAAAGAGCACTTTATCTTTTCAGTGTCCCATCACAAATTCTTGCACAATATCCCAGAGTTAACACAAATGGGTAACTGTTCACTTATCTTTAAAGGCCTGTGGGATTTGATAAGCAATTTCATGGAAATAATCTAAATACGCATAATAAAAAAAAAAGGGAAGTGATGTTCTGTTAATGTATCACTTTTATTGTGACAAGTTTTTCTTCAAATGAAAAATAAAAGTGTAAAACTTAGAATTGCAGTACTGTTAGGCACCTCCTGGGATCATTATAATAGACTGTACAATTATTACCTGAGCTGAAGTGCTTTTTTTTAAAAAAAAAGAAAAAAAAAAACCAGCAATAAATGTAATTTCATTGCTCTACTCGATATGCAAAATCTTCTTGGCATCTATTTCCAATCTGAAATCAATTTTACATTTATTCATAATTCTGTGTGGAACCTTACTGAAAATCTTAATATAATTTCTATAGTATTTTTAAGATTTGCACTACAGTAAAGCTCGATAAAACTTTTAAATGGTTCACATCCATCATGTCACTGAAATGTTTTTTAAAATACTTTGCTGAGGATTTGGAAGGTTGAGGAAGAATAACAAAGGTATTTCTCTCTGCAAGCACCTGCAGTTTTCAGGATCAGTCCTGTTTTCATGGCTCTGTGCCTCAGATTTTCACAGGACGTCATAAACTTGGATGAACAGAGTCAGGTGCCCATATTTTGTCTCTCCACACTCCAGTTCTGCTGATTTCAATGCAGGAACTCCAAATTTACAGAAGGCTAAGAATTATTATAGCCAACTATGGTGATACAAACAGATCTTTGTGCTCACTTAGCCTCTGGTCACCTCAGTACCTTGGTCTGCATGAGTGGGGGTCAAGAGCATTTGATTTGAAGATGGTGGAATCTATAAAGAGCCAGAAATGTTGAAATCTGTGTTATACTTAAGAGCAGTAAAAAATTCCAGTGAGAAAGCCTTAGTCTTGGGAATGCCAAGTTTAATTTTTAGCAGAAAAGATCTTGTCACCACTTTTGTAGCACTGGGTCCCCCTTCTCTGTCAAGTGGCACCAAAACCAGGCTGAGCTGTTTTTCAAGTAAACACACGAGTCTCCTGCCTAATTCAACCATTGTATTCTGAAATGTAGATTTTTCAAAGCAGTTGTTTTGCAAGTATCAGTTGTATCAACATTTGGGTGCCATTTTTATTTTATTATATTTGTATGTAGGGATCCTACTGCCTTGAGAAAGTGAGCCCTCCTAAGTTGTACATTGAAGGCAGCAGCCAAATTTGCTTTGATGTCTTTTCAGCTGCGTGCTCCACATGGAAGATTATCTGGCAGGCAGTGACGGCAGTGCATTAATATATAAAATAATTAGGAAGAGCACTTAATGAAATTATGTGTGTGTTTATACATCCTAAGCCTCATGGACACATTATCTCCTCTCTCATCAAACCACAGCACTGTTACTTTGAAAAGGATCAGTAGTGACTTCTGGGCCTGACAAAGGAGCCCGGAATTCATCCAGAAAAAAGAAGTGAGGACATGAAAAGCCATTCAGACCTGCCTGGCTCTGCCTGCACATCAGCTGGAGGGAGATGCTCCTGCTGCATGGCAGGGATTGCATAATCCTCCCCTGAGAGCACCTGAGAGTGACTTTGAAAGTTTTATTAGGTTTTTATTAGATTGTGATACCCATTTTCAGTGGCCAGCTTGTCCAGTTGCTCACAAATTATGAAAATTTGAAATACTGCACTGGAAGCTATGGACTGAGGTTAAATTAAAGGCTGATAACTCCCAGGTACTGGGGAGGATGGGGTTTTCCAGTCTGAAGGCAGCACTGGATTTGTTTCACCATGAAACTGAGGGACAAACATGCGACATGATGTATTTTACATGGTGCTTAACAAGAACATGATTGGGAAAAAATTGTAATCCATGAAATCGATGCTATAACCTAATATTGTTTGTTCTTAGTGCCTACTGGAGCACAGCAAGATCAATGTCAGGACAGCACTCTTCACTCCAAGTATCAATGACCTGGAAGAAGTCGTGTAAAAGGATGGGACCCGCCAATGGCTCAGCATGGGAGGAGGCTGGAGAGGAGAAAATGCAAGCAGGAGTGATGCAACTCAAAACAACTTGAGCTGGCCCAGAAATGGGTGTGTGGAGGAGTTAAATGCAAAGAATATTGAGGCAATTCTTCGGGGGAAAAAAAATAAACCAGGCACAAACTACTCATATTGCTGCGCCCTCTTTGTGTTGTGCCATATGAAGGGAAGTTAAAAAGCAGAGCAGGAGGAAATTAGAGATTCTTTAGATGTACATGTAGGCAAGGAAAAAAAGAAGCAAACAGGCTGGAAGAGGTCCTGGAAAGGGGCACTGGTGAGGGTTGGCAGAATTAAGTCAGTCAACAGCACAAGTCAAAAAACTCTTTGTAGCTTCAAGTGTTTGTTCACTACATTTCTGATAGGGAGCTTGTTCAGAGGCCAACAATTGCACCTGGCCTAAGCTGTTCAGCCTTGTAGAGCTGTGCCCTGGTGCATGACCTTATATTCAGCTATCTCAAACCAATATTTCGAGTGTTTTCAGGTTACCAGTGCAGACTGCTGCACACATTTCCACGTGTGGCTCTACTCCAGTGGCTGTGATGTGAACGAGGTGCAAGGATAAACATCTGCATTAATACCTGTTCTTCACTCCTCTGAATTAATGGCAACAATTAGAAGAGGTGCAATTAGCAGCGTGCAAGAACCTGCCAGCAGAGCAGGGGATGCCCCAACCTCTGCTAAGACAGATGGGCAGTGGGGAGCTGCAGCTGGTCAGCACTCTTCCCGGGAATTCAGCCCTGTATCCCGAGGATTGAAGGAGCAATGCGTCATCCCCAGCCCTGGAGAGAGGCCCCAGATGACACCCGTGGCCAGCACTGTGGGGACACCACGCTCAGCAGGTCCAGCACCTGGTGGTCCATCTCCTTCCCAGCCTTCTCTCCAAAAAGTCCCCAGTTCCCACCCAGAGTTCCCACCCCGCTGCAGGAACAGCTGACAGGGACATCAGGGGCTCGTGTTCCTCTTCTGAAGTCCTGAATTTGGGATTAACGCCAGGCGTGAGTGGAAATCCTTGTAAGGATCCTGTTCCTTTATCATGCTCGGATTGCTTTCTGTGCTGGCAGCTCCTCAAAGTTTAGAACCAGCTCCTTGTCAGGTTTCTCTGACTCAGAACTAGAATTACAGCCAGTGGCTCTGCCTAAATCTGGGAGATTTAATATTAATATATTGATCAGAGTATCAGACTTCATCCAGGCTGTGCCCATATTTTCCACTGGAGGACCTAAAAAATAATGCAGTGTATTTCTTCACCACAGCTTAACCATATTTCAGGTTACTTAGTCAAGTATTATAAAAAAAAAAAAAAAAAAAAAAAGAGCCCTTTTCTAGTGCTATTTCCAGCATTAAAAAAAATCCAGACCTGGCAGTTTTTACAGCTTCAGTCCAAGACCAAGCTTCAATAAGCTCACAGAGCTCTAATGATTGTTAGTGAAAATGTAATGGGCCATTTGAAATACAAATGAACACGAGTAGGTAAAGGGATTTTTTTTTTTTTTAGTAGAATCAATTTACACTAGCTATTTAAAAAAATATTAAAATAAATGTAATGCCATTAAATGTAAGCTCAAAACCCATTGAGAGCATTAGTGGCCAAATCTGCCAAAAAAGTAGTCATGCCAAGAGCACGGGGCCAGATCCTGCTCTCAGTTACATTGGTGTTAAGCCAGGATAACTCCCCTAATTTCAACAGGCTTGTTCTGGAATAACACTGGGGTTAAGTGGGAGCAGGAAGGAGCTCCATTCCCAGTCAGGAACCCTTGCAGAGCCCCAATTTACTCCCAGTGACCCGGCTCAGTTCCCAGCAGCCTCAGGTATCCTGGACGTTTATCCAGCATTCCCTTTTGGCAGGAGGAGGAGTGGCTCCAACCTCCAGAACAGCATTTTTGGAAGGATCAGAAACAGAGAGTGGGGTTGTTCAGCAGGTGCCGTGTTGTGGGAAAGAAATTAATGGAGCAAACCAGTAGGAAGAGCCAATAGGAATCTGTCACTGTGGAATAATTAACAGCTGAGCCGAGTTCAAAGTTTCGAGGGCAATGAGCTAAGCAACAGGGGAAAAAGGCAAGTTCTTTTAAAATAGTGTTTAATTTCATATTGCTTGCAAAGAAAAGGAAGGAAAACCGGCTAAATCATGTGTTTAATATTTATTTTAAAAATTCATCATAATATCCTGAATTCCCTGCAGTAGTCCAGAGCCTGTGTGGGTGACCCCTCCCTCCCTTCACATGACAGTTTCTAGAAACTATTAAATATCATATTAATACACTTCTAAGGGAAAAAAGAGGAAAAATATTTGAGTTTGCATAAAGCTGTGCTGAGCAGATTGGCTCCTGCATCCCAGGTGATCCAGGCAGGCAAATAACCAAACAAGGAAAAGGGGAGCAGCAAAAAGAGTTTCCCTCATCTGCTCTGACTTTCATCCTTATTGCTGGAGAAACCTGGAAAAAGTATCAAGTTTTTACATGAACTTTGAAAATTCCTCTTAGTGAATCTATTATTTGCTATTGCTAATAAGCTTCTAATTAAATGTTTTTATTTGGAGTACAAAAAACCACACAAAACAGAGTTTCCTGTTTTTCAGATCAGAATGGTATATTATTTTCTTTTAATTAATTTTCTTTATATCCAGTTTGCCCCTTTCATTTTCACAAATCCAAGCTTCCCTGATCACATTGCCATCAGAGCTCAGCATCATCTCAGCCTTTTCCAACCAGCAGCCAAACCTCATCCATCCAGAGTTTTGGAATGTAATTTTGATAATAAATGATAAGATTTTGGATGGTTACTCAGGATAGGCCAATAAAAGCAGCCAGGTTAACAGGATATTACAGAATAACAGAAAATATGACAAATCATCTCAAATCATCAGCTCTGCAAACAGCTGCAGAGAGGAAAAATACTACCAATATTTTTGTTAAGATTTATCTGGGAGAAAAGTTATATAGACACATATTTATCCTTTCTTTCAGAACATGTAAATAATACAGAGTATGATTTGTCACATTCCTTGATTTCTTGACAGTTGCAACTGGCAACTGAGGAATAATTTCATTTTAATTATAGTTCAGTTGATTTTCTCTTTAATTACTGAAGTTACATGACTAAGGCACCAAAATATGTAAAACACAACCTTTCCATACAGTAAATTTTCTTTAATAATAACAGCAGTATTTTTATTGTTTCCAGTCTGCAGAATATAATTTTTCAGCCGTGGAAAGCAGCTACTAATTCTTAAATTGTGTATTTTTCATTTCCTCACAAAATACCGGAAGGAGTTTTGTTCTGTACGTTGCTGTAGGCACAGAGTTCTCTGTAAAAGATTTAGGATTTCACAGGTTTGACTTTGGAGGGAGGTAAAATGTCTAAAGTTGCCTGTCTCAACAAGACAAAAGCCATCAGGGCTGAAAATGCAGCCCTCGGGCTCCTCCTCTGGCCTTTGCTTTGCTGCCAGCCTGGACAAGGGAATGCAGCTTTCCTTGTCTCTCCGGCGCTCTGGATTTGGGAAAACCGAGCAGGAACAATGCCCCGAGAACCCTTCAGCTACCAATCACATATTTTTCCGTGTTTATGACTCTAATACAACTCAGAATGCTCCAAATTCCCTGGGTTTTGGTTCTTTTTTTATTTTTTTTTTTTTAATGACAGACTTTCTAGAAGGAGCTTTACTAGAGAGGAAAGGGGATGTTTTGGAACTGAAGAGTGATGCCAGTTTTGCTCCCCAGTCTGTCACCACTGGAGTGGGTTTCTTGGTTGGGCCACAGGAAAATAAAAATTGTTCCAAAGGCTTTTCTGAGCAGATAAGATCCCAAACGAGGCGCTGGAAGTGCCAAATACCACAGAAAAGCCTCGCACAGCAAAGCCTTGCAAAGAGCAACATTTAGATGAGGTTATTAAATGCAGGGAGGAGGTTATGTGTGTATAACACATCCAGGAGCACTTGGGAATTTTTTGGAGCCATTTTCTGCTGTCTCCTCCGAGTCAGTTTTCTGACTGACTTCAGCAGGAGTTTTGCTGGCATAAAAGCTGCTGGATTCAGCTCCGGGTCTAAACATTTGGGTTGGAGTGTGCCTGGAAAGCCAGAGGAATTAAGATATTTGCCCTGCTCTCGCTGCACTGGAGCTGACTCCCCAGCACCCTTGTGCTCCTTGGAAAATCCCAGCTATAGTTTATCTGAAATTAATTTGCCCGCACTGTTAAGTCAATTACCCAAAGGAACAGAGACTCGATTAAAAATCTATTTAGTTCAATAGGAAACAGTATACTCGGGATCAATTTTTTTTTTTCTTCCCTCATCCACTGCAAGGAATCTTATTGTATCCCTGTATAAATAATAAAGGTGGTGCACTCTCTTCTCCTGCTCAAGCATGACTGAGCAGATACAGCTCATGCAGTGCTCATGTCACGGGCACCCAGAGAGAGACAGGAAGGAAGAATATCCCAAACACAACCTCCAACCCAGGGCTTGGAGTGACCCCATGCAGGGCTGGGATGTGCCAGGCCACAGGCACTGCTTGGCTCCCTGTTTTGCAGGGGGTGGTTGTACCTGTCTCACCTAGAGGAATGTTCCCATTGTCGAGCCTACAGCAAAGTGTGTCCAGACAGATTGGTGTTCTGCTCAATGGAGCCCGCATGAATCATGTATTAGTTCATTTAAAAGCACTTTGTAGACAAACATGCTCAGTCTATCAGCAGGCTCGGGGATGCAAATACTTCACTCAGTGTATATGAGCCCTGACAGGACAGCTGTGATCCATGGGATTGAGAAGCAGCTCCTTCCACATTAGGAAATAACAAGCAGAAAGGCTTCGCCGTGTTTCGCTCTTTTCCAGCAAAATGAAAATTTAACTTTGCCGTCACGTTGGGAACGGAGTAAACACTATCCACTGAAAACTAGCAGCAGGAAGAGGTAAATGTTTTACAAGATATTCTTCAATCATTTAGCACGTGTTTGGTTTAGGGGCTAGGGTATTCCTGAAGAAGGCAACAGTTCTCCAGGAGCCTTAATCCTGAAATACCTGCTGCGTGGGACTGCTTCAGAGGTGAGGAGGCATTGCAAACATTTAGATTCAATAACTGCTAAAGACATCTTTTGTGCACTCTCTGCTCGGCAGATGCTGATTGCTTCCTGTAAATTAAAGCGAGCTGATGAGTGTCTGCAATAGCAAAATATTGGGTGGACTCTCATTAGCAGACACAGTGTGTGGAATTAATTTCACTGAGAGAGTTGTAGGATGATTTATATATAGAAAATGGGGTTTGCAAGCGAAGCCTGGAAGAGATTCAGACGTGGACGGACTTTGCCTATAAGTGGTTCCAAATTAATTTAATTTGAGAAGGAGAAGTCTGTAGTACTGTAAATACTGTAAGCATGAGTGCCAAAGTTATATCGGTGTGAGGAACGTTGCTTTCAGCCTCTCCTCCTTGATGCTGCTGATATTAAGATATTCCTTACAGGAATATCTTAATGAGAGTGCAAACCCTTCAATTTTATAGCGCTTTAATTTTCTCCTAGCCCTGGGCTTTTCTGACTGCTAAGGCAGTGTGTTTACTAACTTTATCCCCTGCTTCTTTTAATTACGTGGTCAAATCTGAGTGACTCCTACCTTCGCATTCACTGATACAAGCCTCTCACCCCTCCAGAGTATGGGATGTTCATTTTTTGATCCTCAGAAAATGCAGGGATTCATTTGTTCACCTGGAGTCCTAATTTTTCCTTAGCAGCAAACCAAGTCCTGGAAATAGTAACTCAGGCAATCAGAGTATTGTTACTGTTCCCAGAAAGGTAATATTTTTGAATAGCTCTGCATATTTAACAAGGAAGATGTGTTTTGAGCAATTTTTAATAAGGTAATATTTTACTTTTCCCATTTCACCCTTGCAGGAAACTGCAGAGATCAGTTCTGGATTGAGATTGCATCCCCAGTCTTGGATCCTTTAACATCCCAGAAGGCACACATGAAAAAGAAAAATCCCCCTACTTACACCGTGAATAGGTGCTAACAGCTTTAAAGAATTACCTACCAAATATTAGGTGCAATTTAAAACTACATTTAAGGCAGAAAGGGTGGTTTAAAAGTCTACGTGGCCAGCTAAAAGTCAGAGGGAGAAAATGACTTGAACACATGTTGGATGAATTTCTGTCTGCGTGGGAGATGCAGCACTGGTGGGATGAAACATCCCCCACCTTAAAAAAAAAAACTGGGCAGGTTCTGTACCTGCTCTGTCATGTGCCCCATGATTCAAAACCTGGTCAAATGCTTTCAGATCATTTCCATTTGCTATAAAAAGAAGAACAACCATCCTATCTAAGCATTGTGGAAGATTATTTATATTGAAAGACATCCTTAGGCTAAACTATTAAATGAGGATAATGGATATGAGGCACCCAAGGCACATTGAGGACTCGTTAATGAATTAGTTGGGGAAACAGAGTCAGGTGCTGGGCTCAGGTAGAGGCTGGGTGTGTGAATGTGCTTTTGGAGGAGCAGCAGGACCCAGGAGGGGTCATGGCATGGGAAGACCTGGAAAAAGCAAATAAAATGATCCACACCTTCTTCCAGGGCTGTCCGAGGCCGCTCCGGTTACACGGTACAATATTTGTTCAGAATATTGTCTGTTAGATCAGTTCAAACACGTGCTGGAACTTATTAGATATTTATTAGCTTACATTTAAGCCCCAGTCTATTTTACAAGCCCGATGCCCCCTGTTTTATGTAAAAAGGATATTTCAATAGATATAATTTAAATTAGTTGGTAACTTGATAACTTGCCACCCTAATGAAACCTGCACTAATGACTGCCTTGACTAGGCAATTCCTAATTTTAAGAACCTATTTTAAAATATTCATAACGGATCTGGTGCAGTGTTGTTTGAACTGTATTTAATAGACATCTCAGCTCTGGGCTTTTCCCTGTGGTTTGTGGAAGTCACTGTCAACAGTGGCTCTTCCAGCACCTTCTTTGGTGGCTGTGGGATGGGAGAGGGGGTTGAAGCTTCCTGGCAGTGGGGGCAGAGACCCCACACATGTCCTTTGCATCCCAAGGGAAGGAGAACCCAGAAAACACCTGAGAAAAAAATCCCAAATGGAACAACAGCCCAAGCCATAATCAGGAAAAATGCTTTATTATGGATTTAATCACGGTGTAAGTATCTAAAAGACAATAATCTGACGTCTCTGTTGTCTGAAGAGCAACTCTGACATCTCGTGTTAGTCTGTGCTGACAACTAAATGAGTTGTCATTCAGTCAAGTGACAACTAAATGAGTTAAAGTCACTCTGTGACTTTCCCTCTGCGTGGAGATTGGTTTGATGAGGAGATGGAGGAGGTGAGAAGCCCCTGAGAACTTGTGGGTTTTTCCTAACAGAACATATTGCCCAATTGCCCACAAAAACACAGGAATTTGCCATCCCCTGGCTCCATGCAGAACCTGCACCTCTCCAGACCAGATCAGACAAAGTTTCCCACTCTAGATGGATCAGCAGGATCTCCCGGCGTGGTCCCACCCTCCACTCCACTTCCTTGGGAAGTTTTGCTTCCTGATGAATGAAGAACCCACCCTGGGATGTTCCAGAGGGAGGAAGGACATGCTGGGCAGCACGAGCAGCACAACCACTGCCCCTAATGCAGCCCAAACCCCCCCAGACAGCCCCACTTCCCCACCACCACCCCCCAAGAGCATCTCTGTCCTTTAAGTGCTGTTCCTCCTCCTCAGGGGGGTTCCTAATGCACTTCCCTCCTTCTGCCTCGCTGGCTGCCAGGGAAGGACGAGCTCGGGGCCCCTGAGCACCCCTCAGCCAGGAGCAAAAAGGGAAAAAAGTCAATGTACAAACAGTAGTGATTAATATTAAACATGGAGTGTGCATCTAAAGACACGATTAATGTTAATGACAGAACAACAGCACAACAGCAAAGGCTGGGGACAGCAGACTCATGAGCACTTGCAGATGTGGAGGGGTTGGGAACAAATGTTTTAGGTTGGTTGCTGCTCAGTGCTTTCACTTTTGGTGGTACCTGAACAAATTTGCCTCGGTAAAATACTTCAGGAAAAAGTTAAATTTAAGCTTGGCTCAGGTGCAACAACTTTAACCCCAAGCCCAGTGGAATGTGAAATTATTCTCCAAATGCAAATTAGCTGGTGATGGGATTAGCACTCACAAAATCAATATTAATCATTTGAACCCTAAGCTGACTAGTGCTTGTTACAGGGGTTGTCCTGATCACCCCTGAATGTGGGGGGCATCCCTACCCTGCTGTTCCTGGCACTCTGAGCTGCCATCCTGCATCACCTCCTGTCAGAAAAGGTGCACACAGGAGAAGTTAGGAATCACCATCCATGAGAGAATAAACCAACCCAAACCCTCCCTCAGTGACAATTTCCAAGGAGAGGAGAGCATCAAATGGATTTTAAGCAGGCAGGAACCCAACACACAAGCAGAGTTTGGGCCAAATGTCCTTCCAGGGGCCAGTCAGCAGGAGCCCTCTGCCAAGCCCTGGTCCCTGGATCAACACCTCAGCCATGATAAAAAGCTGCTCTTTAAATCAAAGGCAGCTCACAAAGGGAAAAAAAACCCAAAGACATAAATCTGCATTGGCTTCCAGCCCAGTGTGATCTTCCAGTGTATTTCTGCTGATGCTACTTCTGGGATGGGACAAAGGAAATGGCAGACAGGGAGATGGCTGTGGCAGGAAGACCACCAGGCTGCCCGTAAAGAAGGAGCAGGCAGCAGTGGAGATGGTGTTCTGTCATGGGCTACAAGTTCATCTCCAACTTTTTTTGCTGCAGCAGCTCGAGGTTGGAAATGTGCTGAGGGACTAGGCATTTTATGCCCCTGGATGCAGTAAAGGAGCAGGACTGGCTTCAGCAATGTTTTAGGAAAGCAGGAAGAATCCCACCTAAAGGAAGGGACCAGAATATCTTTTGTCACTCCAATTTCACCATCAGCTTTTTTGTTGAAAATCACCTAAAAGCAGAGCAGTGATGGAACAGGTGTTTCTCTAAGAAATATCCTAATCAGACACACACCGTGCCCAAAAGCCAAAGTTCATCTCCAAAAAATCAGTGTTGCATCTCTGCTTTAAAGACTGTTCTGTAAATACTTCCAAATTATTTCACTTACAGGTATCTGTTTTAGCAAAGAATTATTTGACCCTGTTCTGGCATCAGGCAGGACCTCAATATACCCATCTCTGAGACATCATTGAGAGATGAAAAAATAAGTTACAGATGTGTGCTTCTTATAAGGAGTATCAATCAAGGAGGACACAGTCAAAAGGGTCACTAAGTCTTTTTTTCTGTAAGAAACAGAACAATAAAATTTGTTCAGCATTTGGTTTTGGGTTGGGTTGTTTTGTTGGGTTTTTTTTTTGTCTCTGCAAGAGAATGAAAATCTGTTTGCAGTTGTAACTTTTACATTATGTCAAGTATTTTCTTTTTTTTTTTCCTCCTTCCATAATTATTTTTACAGAGAGCTGTTCTTTCAATCAGGTCACTGAACTCTGAAAAACAAACCTTCAAGGCTGCTTTTGAAAAATTGGGCCTTCCTTTCCTTTCAATCGAAAGATTCACAACTTTCCTGTACGAGCCAAGACTCAAAAAATAACATAAATCCTTTCAGTGCTGTCTCTCTCTTTGCCTGTGTAACAGATATTTCTGCTAACATTTACTTTCGTAATTTTTCACATTATTCTAGCTCTCAGAGGTTAATATTTACCATTCATTTCGATATTCACAAACTACAGAGGTAGGATTGCAAATATCCTCCCTGGGAAAATGAGCAGCTCTGCCAGAAAATATGTTCAAGTTTCTTTGTGGAACTGTGGGAGACAACACAGCACTGACAACATTTCCCTGCATTCATCTGTTCGTGTTTTAAACATCTGCACAATCAATTCATGCAGCACAACAACTGGAATTTCCAAAGGATAGCCAGATAATTACAGCAAATAATTACAGCATCTCCTTTGAACAGTGGAGATGCATTTGGAAAAAAATATTATTAAAAAACAAGGTGAAGTGATATATCGAAGGGAAATCACTGGAATTATACCCCTAAGCTGATCCCAAACACTCATTTTCTGGGAGGCATCTACAAATAGAGCAGATGAGCAGCAGCAGCAAAATTCAACAGAGCTGCCTGCACAAGCTGACCCACTGCTGGCAATAATATCAAATCATAAATGAATTAATTTGCTTGCTGACCAAGTAGTTTGCCATATTAAAGTGCAAGTTTGCAAGACATGTATTCTATTATCCCAGACTGCACTCTTGACACTTTGCATTAGGAACATTTAGCATTCAGCCTTTGATATTTTGAACGCTGAGTACAATGAAGTTGTCAGCACAAAGGAGGGTTTTATTCAATTTTGAGATGTAACAAGTGGAGGATCTAACAGAACCACCAGTAAGAGGAGTGAAACAACGGAGAGTTGATGATTTGAGGGGAAGGGAAAAGGGAAAAGAGAAAAGGGAAAAGGGAAAAGGGAAAAGAGAAAGAGAAAGGGGAAAGGGAAAAGAGAGAAAGAGAAAGGGGAAAGGGGAGAAAAGGGGAAAAGGAAAAAAAGGGGAAAGGGGAATGGGGAAAAAGGGGAAAGGGGAATGGGGAAAAAGGGGAAAGGGGAAAAAGGGATACGGGATAAGGGATAAGGGGAAAGGGGAAGAGAAGAGAAGAGAAGAGAAGAGAAGAAAAGAGAAGAGAATAG
>JBBMKD010000217.1:33690275-33715142 GCA_037834095.1 Argya squamiceps | reverse complement strand
TGGACTGGAGCTCTCATCCCTGGCCCTGCACAGCCCCACATTCCCGGGATGGAGCTGTCACCCCCTGCCCTGCACAGCCCCACATTCCCGGGATTGGAGCTCTCACCCCCGGCCCTGCACAGCCCCACATTCCCGGGATGGAGCTGCATCCCATCGCCCGCTGCTCCAAACCCCGGCCCCAGCCTCTGTCATTTCATGTCTTTATTTAAGTACAACATCAGGCGTTCGTACAATCGTCTAATTTAATAAATATGAGGAGGGGAGGTGCAGTTAGAAGTGTTGCTTTGTTTGAAGAATATTAAAAATAACCTTTAGTTTTAATGAGATTTCTCTCCACCCCCCCACCCCCCCCACCATCAGTTTACACAATTTTCCAGATGCAAAATGAGCTTTTGGCTGTAAAATATTTTATCACATTGTCTTACACAATAAAGATTAGATGTTTTCGCTCTCTCTCAACTCCACCGCAATTATTTTTTAGTGTTTGCAAATCATAATATCATTTAAAAACCATATTTTATACCTCATCTAAAATACTTTTATAGCAGTGTGATGAAAAAAACCCAACACAACATCTATTTAACTACTCTTTTTAAGTGGCTGTAATATGCTTTGGTATAATTTCCCAGAAAAAGGCACAGCTAAAAAAGCTTAGCTGTTCTTGAAAACAAATCTCCCAAGAAGCATCTTTGCAAAAAATCCCCAGAATTGAATTCCCCTGGCTGAAGAGCCCAGAGAGCCTGAATATAAAAATAGTAGCCCTGTCATTTCACATTCATTAAGTGTGAAACTCAGAAATTAATAATGTAAAAATATGCTTTTTAATTAGTCTTACATTCTGCCCAATGTACTTAAATGGGATCAGCAGCTCCCTAATGATTTTTTTCTTAATAAAGTATTAGCCTGTGATGCACTGGGGTTGACAGGTATGATAAACTGGAAAGTACTTTTGGAGGCGTATGAATGATACCAAAATAGTACTCTCCCATTTAAATGTAATTAACATCAGGGAGCAATATTACAAGAGCAGAAGCCTGCAAGATTTTTATTTCAGGGTATTTTTTTTTTTTCATTTCTTGTTTTATGAGTAGTTTGATGATTGCAGCAGTGATTTTATAATTTAATTACCTTTGTTGAAAGCTAAGCTTTTGCTAATAGCAGGTCAACAGGATCATAAAGCAGCCTTCAAAAATATTAAAAAGGAGGTAAATCCCCTTAGCTAAACCTACACAATAAGAACGCGGGTGCGCATGTGTGGATGCAAAAGATTTTATGGATGTATGGATATACAGGCTCCACGCCTGTTCCCCTGTTATTTGTTTACTGTGTTATTGCAAATCAGTATTTACTCTCCAAAGGGCTCTGTTATACATTAATCATATTTTTAAAAGAAAAGAAAAAAAAGGAGGGAAAAAAAGAGAGAAAAAGACAAAAAAAAAAAAAAGAGGAGAAGAGAAAAAAAAAGAGAGAAATTTTTAAAAAAAGAGAAAAAGAATTTTTTTAAAAAGAAGATAAAAAGGGAGAGAAATTTAGAAAAATAAGAGATTAAAAAAGGAGAGAATTTTTTTAAAAAATAGGGGAAGAATAATAAAAAAAAAAAGAAAGTTGTGGAGAAATCCATCTGACACACCCTGGATATTCCCAGAACCAATAGGGCTGAGGAGTGAAGCTGCTCACTCTGGACCAGGATTCTCAGTTCCACCACCCCTTCCACAAACACTTTGCACTTTTTTCCCATTTCCAAAGGAGCCAACTCCACATCAGGAGATAAAAGATCACTGTTGACCTGCACTGCCTGCACAGGAGTATTCCCTAACTTATTTATATGCCAAATGTCACTTGTGTTTACTGAAGAATTTCTTCTCATATCTCAGAGTCACAGCTCCCCAAAGATGCACTTGCCATAGGGTAAACAAGCAGGGAGGAGGGCAGAATTCCTGGTTCCCTCCTTCCCAAACCAGAGGCTCCTCCATGGGTGTCACCTTCCCTAGCACACCCTGACATTTCTCTGTTTGTTTGCAGGCTGGTGGATGGATGGGTTGAGGTGCCAGGAATGGCTCAGGGTTCACGGTGGCACTGGGGACGTGGCTCCATGTGCCTCCTGCCCCACGTTCAATGTCTCTTCTCCACCAAGGTTCCAAGTTGGAATAAAGGGAAACATGGAGCTGGCCAACCCTACCAGGAAAAACCATGGTCAGACCACAGATAATGAAAGGGTCTTGTTATTTTAATACTGGTTTTCATTTGGCTTTGGGAAAACAGTCAACCCAAAAAACAAACAAACAAACAAACCAACCGCATTTTTTAAAAAAAGAAAAATTTTTTTAACTCACTCTTCCATTACAAACACATTCTTCAAGGCTGATACTGATTCTGAATATTCTAACATATATGGAAGGTCTTAGCCCAAGTGAAGCACTCATCCCGTGGCCAAGGTGGGGTCAAACATCAAGGTACACTCATTGAGAGGGGGTTCAGGTCTAACATCAGGAAGAATTCTTCATGGAAAGGGTCACCAGGCATTGGAATGGGTTGCTCAGAGAGGTGGTAGAGTCCAAGGAACAACTGGATGTGGCACTCAGTGCTCTGGGCTGGGTGGCAAAGTGGGGAGCAGGCACAGTTTGAACTCGATGATCCTGGAGATCTTTTCCCACCTTACCAATTCTGTGATTCCCCAAGAATGCAGTGCCACACTGCTATCCCAAAGATGTGGGGTGAGGGGCTCAGAGCCCAAAGGGCAGCCCTGCCACACGGGAATGCAGCTGCATTACTCCAGCACATCCATTTCTCGTGCTTTGGTAACTTCCAACGTCCTTTAAAAATACGATCATGAAATGTCATTTCTTTCCTATTTATCTTGGCGCTACAAAACTGCCCAACTATTGGCTATACGTGAGCTCTTTTATAATATTTTTCCAATCACAAACACCATTCCATTGCTCCCCAGGGATGCCTGTGATGGATCTAGCTATCTATCTATTTACGCGTTCATGAATCAAATCATCGGACTGGAGAAAGTTTGGATAATCTACAGCTTTCATAAGATTTCACCCAGCTTACACTTCACAGGGGATTTCCAGGAGTGTGACGTTGTTTGCACCCCTCTCCTCTTTTCCCACATGATTTACTGCACTCACCCCAAGATCCAAACTTAAAATGAATGTCCAGCTCCCAGCCTGCAAAGGGAGTTTTCCAGAAGCGGGGATGTTTTAATGGGCAGCTGAACCAGAAACTAATCATCCAAACTGCCCTCATGGTAAACATGCACTGGAAATTTTATTACAGAGATATTTGGGGTCTTCCAGATAGAGGATAAAAGATAAATAATCGAACTTATTGGAAAATATTTACATGGGGCCACGCAGTGCAAACCTTGGGAAAGCTGAGCAGTGTTTGCTGAGAGGAACAGCCCTGGTGCAGGCAGAGGAGTGGATACTGCTCGGCTGTCCAGGGAATTGCAGGGAGTTTGTCTGAGTCAGACACGCTGGCGATGGCCCCACACTGGGGCATCATAATGCTTTAATTAATTAATGTCTGTAAACTGTTTGGTGATCTTGGGATGAAAGGAGTTCTGGAAATGCCAGGTATTCTTGAAAATTAATTACTCCAGCCTTCCCCCCAAATCTTGCTAAACATATTTCATTTTTTAATCTATCCCGCTGCTTTAATAAAGCTTATTGCAGAATTATTTTCTGCTAAATATTAAAGGGGAAAGAATAAAAAAAATAGGGAATCTTTTAAGCAGAGGATTGGGCTGCAGCAGAAGAGATTGTACAAAAGTCAGATTTTGTGGGGACAAAGTCTCCATGTGTGAGGCAGGTACAGGCAGAGGACACATGGGGAGAATGGGCTCAATCTGTGTGTCCCCCTTGTCCCTCTCAATGGCCAAGCCAAGATGTGGCATTCACATGGGGCTGGAGAGCCTCAATCCCATGGGGAAACAAAGCTTTGGGAGAGGCAGGACCAGTGTGAGGGATCCAAGGACAGTACAGAGAGTTCCAGCCACCACCACGTGTCGACAAATCAATCACGCTCAATGCCATTCATCATTCCATCACAGCAGACAGATCATGTGTATTATTTATACAAGTCTGAAATCATTTGGTGTTACTTACTGAAGAGTCACCTTCCACGTCATCATGGAGCAAAAGTCCTGGAAGAGACTCCGTGTCCAAGTCCCTCCAGGCACATTCCAGATAGGGTCTAAACAATAAACCACAACAGATAAAAAAGACATTATTGTAGTTTGGGGGGCGTGGGGGGTGGTTTCAGTGCTGCAGCTTTCTACACACATGAATTTTAATTTATGTAACACAGAAATTAATGGTTTTGTTTATTTATAAGGGCTAGGCCTATGGTCTGGCTTGAGTGTTACAAGACTGTGGTAGAGTTGGAGCATCTTTCAACTCTTCTCTGGCCAAATCAACCCTTCTACCTCTGCAAGCAGACAAAACCAGTGTGTAACACACATCTTCTAAGAAGTTCAAGGGGAAAATGGAAGGAGAATGTCCCAGTGAAATTTCATGCCTCTAAAATGACCCTACTCTGTACCCTGCAGAGATGTGGGCCTTGGAATGACCTGTCTTCTCCTGGAGCATCCCACCCCATTTCTCTTGCAGCCATTTGAGGTTGCTGGGGTAAGGAAACAGCTGTGTCAGCAGGGTATCCATAGTTACTCCAGTAAGATCAACCCCTAACACTGACCTCTACTCCTCCTTCTCCTTCTCCTTCTCCTTCTCCTTCTCCTTCTCCTTCTCCTTCTCCTTCTCCTTCTCCTTCTCCTTCTCCTTCTCCACAATACATCCTAGGTCACGGATGAATGAAAGTGGGAACTTCATTCCACTCCTTCAACTTCTCCCCACAAATTCTGAAAGAGATGAAGCCCTTCCTTAAGATATTCAGTCAAATCCACAGGTCAAGTGTCACCTGTCACCAATTTTCCAGAGAAAAATGCGCCTTTCACCAAATCTTCCTCAGGCTACTTCTGAAACTGAACAGCAGATGGGGCTACAGAAATCATCACATTTAAAAAAATATATGAAAACCAGCTTTTTACATTCTAAAAAGCAATTTATTCTACACCATTTCAAAAAATAAATAGGATTCTCCTTTTCTGTTTTAAGACATCAATGAATCTGTCGCATAATGGGCTTTTGTAAACCGATTATCCTTGATAATCTCATTAGCTGAAATTATTTTACTTTTCTAACATGGTAGATTTTTAAATACCTTTTATTTCAGATCCCTCTGGGCACGTTGCAGCGAAATTTACTATTAAGCAAAATAATTATCTATCTCAAACCTTAATGCTAAAAAGTAGAAAAATAAAATAATTACAATCTAAGGGCAGATATTAGAATGGAGAAAGTACAAGGAGGAAAAGAGAAATTTCCACAGGCAGGCAAATATATTCTCATTATTAATAAATAAATCATGCTTGTTTTTCTAGGAACATGAAGACACAAATAGTGGTTGATGCAAATGACAGGGTTTGTGTTGAGGTGGGGTTTGTACCTTCTGTGGTGACTTCGTGCTTGGGAGGGATGATGCTCCTCCAGCTCCCACCAGTCAGGAGCTGCACCACCAGCTTCCCACCCAGACCTGGGCAATTAAGAAATGTGAGTTGTTTCAAAATCAGCTTAAACCTGGTTTTTTGGGTTTTTTTTTTTTTGTGTGTGTGTAAGTTTGCAGCTGTAATGGGGTTACGGTGTCGGCAGAGGGAGGGAAGTTTGCAGCTGTACTGGTTCGGGGGGTAGGAAGCAGCTGTTAAAATAGAGGACTAATGGTGATTAATTCTTATTATGTGTTTGAAGATCTCACAATGAGTTCAGGAACTAAACCCTCCCTCAGGGAATAAACTGAAGGAGGAGGTTTTAAAAAGAGGGGAAATAGAAGGGGAATTTTAATGTACATTTGGCCTAAACGGCCTGGTCTTAAATCACTTTATTAATATTTAAGTAAAATTTAAATCAACATTATTAAGACAAAAAAATATCTAGCCTGGGAAACCTGTAATTCCTGCATATTTATGCAGAATGGGAGATCACCTGTGCTTCCTCAAAAACACACATGCCAGGACCAGCAGGGGAACATCCTTTCAGCTTGTAGGGGATGGGTGCTGTGACACACTGGTGGCTCTGCCACGGGAGAACCTCCTGATCCCCACAGCCCTTCCCCAGCAGCTCTGAGCCCAAACCACAAAGGGAAGAGGTGGGAAGAGACCCAATCCCACTTCTGCATCCATTACCACAGAGAGGGATGATGGCAGTGACAGCAACGGGGAGGAAGCAGCACAAAGAACCCAGCCTGGGCTGGGCTCAGTTTGCAGCCTCTGGGGCACCTGCAGCATTTCCCAGGTCCAGGACAATTCACATCAGAGCCAAGTTATTTGTTGCAATATTGTGGCCAGGTCCTACAGCCGGTTTGCAGAGGTCTGTGATGTGCTGGGTGTGCTGGGGCTTCCCCAGAGCACAGAAGGTGAAAGATATGAGATTTCTATTTATATATCACAGCCTGGCCAGGAGAGTGACAACTGAACAGCAAAGGTACGGGGAGAGAGAAGCAGCCTGGAAAGGCAGGCAGAGCAGGAAAGGTGTCGCCCTGATCTTTTCCAGCCTTCTGATGTTTGCATTTTTGTAGTGGAGTTTCTCACAGACTTTCATGTAAACAAAGTGAAGTTTTTCATGATCCTCTCTGGAGGAGGGACAGTTGATGGACTTCTAGTTTAACCAGTGTAGTTGGAGAGGTGGCAACCTCATCCTCCAATCCGTAGTCATTGTCCAAAATCTATATAAATTGAAGTAGAAAAATAAACTTGCCTCTTTCTGCCCTGACAACTTGACTGTGTGTGTCTCATTTGTTTCATGTCCTGTAGTGACAGGAAAGGTCCCTGGAATCCCTGGGAAATGGTGACCCAGCACAGGTTGCAGCAGGGTCCTCAGAGCACCCAGCCCCTCTTCCCTGGGGAACTTCCCCCAGCTCATCCATTCTGCACTTTGACAACATGAAATGGCTCTCAGGGCCCTCCTGAGGACAAGTGAATGAAGGAGGCAAAAGTAAAGAAGGTGAAAGCAGCAACAGGGCAAACTCCAAGATCTGGGGTTTTGTTGTTCAGTCAAGGCTTTAATGAGGATTAATCAAATATCACACATGCAGAGAGATTTCCATGAATTATTAGAGGGGAGAAATGGGTGGGAAAATGAACAAAAAGCTAAACTTTTTTTTTTTTATGTGAACTTTTCCTTTTTGAGCTTAAACTTTGAGATCATACTAATCTTTTCAAAGCTCAAAGAGATCACAGAAAGATTTATTTCAGGACCAAAAAAGAACTTCCTCTACCAAAATACCTCTGCCTGTGATTTTTCCTGTTTCCACATTTTTAAGATGTTTTGTTTTCCAAATATGAAAGAATTGACAACAATAACTCAGGACTGTGCACCAAGAGCACCACAAAATTCTGCCTTTTACATGGCTGCAGCATTCCCAGCAGAGCTGGTTAGTAAATTAAACCATTCCTTCTAGCAGCAACTGATAACTTGGAGCTGATGATGTGGGTCAGAGACATCTGCAGTAAATTATAACCTTCACCACAGGAGCAAGGGGACCACTTGGGACATGGAGATCGTGTGGATTCCATACTGGAGGCCAAAATACAGGTTTTTCACTCATAGCTGCTGCATAACCAGATATCTCACTTTGGTTGTTTTGCACCCAGGTCTTCACGGGTCAGTGATAAAGTTTAGGATGGATTTATGGACTGAGAGCCAGAGACAGGAAAGTGGAATAGGATGGGGTTTAGGTGCTGGGTGCTCAACCACAAGGCCCTAGGAACAGCCCAGATGCCCAGAAAAATACAGGATGGCCTGAGAACTCCTGTGAGCTGGTTTGCTGGCTTTGTGGGAGGCTTGGGTTTCAGCAGTGTGTCCATGTTATAATTAATAAGCAATTTCTGTTTGAATGGCGTGTTTTGTCTTCCTTTGAGCACGTTCTCTGCAAAGACAAAGATCAAGACAAACCTACTCAGAACACAACGAAGATAAAAGGGAATCATAAAAAGAGACAGACAGAGGAAAAGAAAGAACAAGGAAAAAGAGAAGACAAAGAACAGGGAGACACCAAAGAGGACACAGAACAAAGATAGGCAAAATGAAAAGACAAAGAAAAGTAAAGACAAAGAACAGAGATGATAGAGCACCACAAAATATGCAAGAGAGGCACAAAAGGGAAAAGGGGGGAAAACAGTGACTGAGAACAAAGGGCAGAGAACAGAGCAAGAGCAGAAACGCACAGGAAGGGAGAAAAATGGGAGAGAATTCAGCCAAGATGAGGCGTGAAAAACAGCCCAAAGAACAAGCAAAAATAAACACAATGAGGGGAGAAAACAGCTAATCATCTTCTGATTTGCATTAAAAAATAAGTCATGGGAACAGAGGCTCACCGACAGAAATGTTGACAAGTTGAATGTCAAGATTTCTCGTGTCCTCTAAATTCAGTCAGCCTGTCACTCCTTATGAAACTGGCGGTGGGAGAAGGGCAATGGGAGCTGAAGGATTAGTGCCTGGTGTGGAAGGAATAGCAGGAACCAGTGCTGGCTACAGAAGCAATTTAGAGGGAAGTGCTTGCAAGTAAGAGAGGCCCAAAAAGCAGCTAAAAAATCCTTTTTTAAAAGCCAAGAGATCCATTCCCACGGTGAACCAAGAAAAAGCACATCCTATTCCTTCTGCAGCTTTGCAATAAGGGAGTGGCAGAAATTCTGTATGTACAAGTGTAATTCTACATGTCTAATTTTAATATTTCTGTAGGATTTAGGTTGGATTTAGGGAAAGGTTCTTCCCCCAGAGGGTCCTGGCACTGCCCAGACTCCCCAGGGAATGGGCACAGCCCCAAGGCTGCCAGAGCTTCAGGAGGGTTTGGACAAAGCTCCCAGGGATGCCCAAGGTGGGATTGTTGGGGGGTCTGTGCAGGGACAGGAGTTGGACTTGATCATCCCGATGGGTCCCTTTCAACTCAGGGAACTCTATGAGTCTATGAGAAATCATATTTAAAAATATCAGCTTTACTGAAGCAGTTCATGAAAACCCAGCCACGGCAGAAACGCCAAGAGCTGTGGGTTTTGAGCTGGCCAAGAGAGTCTGTATGGAATTCAACTAGAGAGGCCACAGAGGCTTCAGTCCTGCTGCAAAAACTGCACCAATAAATCATTTCCAAATCTTGACAATGGGCAAAAAAATAATTTATAAGAGGTACAGAAGTTCATGGTGAACATGAACACTCTGGAGATTTGTGCATGTTACAGAAAGGCATAAAGGGCTGGAGGATTCTGGGGTTTCCCTGTTGGCAAGAACAGCAGGAGGACACCAGAATGACGGAGCCAAGCCAGGCAGGGAAAAATTGAGGCTGTCCCATCCCTGGAAGTGTCCAAGGCCAGGTTGGATGGAGCTTGGAGCACCCTGGGATAGTGGAAGGGTGTCCCTGCCCATGGCAGGGGTGGGACTGGATGGGCTTTAAGGCTCTTCACATTTACAGGAACTCCTCACCTCCTTGATGGTCCATTGTGTTTGAAGGTAGAGGTGATGGACTGGGATGAAAGTGTCATTTTTCAAATCTGAGACAAAAAGCTCTGATTTTGTAAGACACACTTGGGAGAAACTCAAAAGGTGCAGGGTCCAGTTTGGTCTCATCAGACCAGATGGGACCACTGGATCTGGTCCTGCAGATGTTCCAAAGCATAAATTAATGGATCTGTAACTATAAAATAAAGTTCTCTTCCAGGTTTCTTGTAGACCAAGGGAGGTTCTGGAATTTCATTGGCCATACAAATGTGGGATTGTACAACAGAAGTTTCTTGAGGTGCCACAGCTTTCCAAAACTGAACCTTCAAGGAATTTGTGTTATTTTTCTTATTGAAACACTGCTCTTAATCCACATACAGGATCAGCTGCCATGAAGGCCTCAACTACCCCTGATTTTATGTCTTTGTCCCTGCTGCAATAACGTTGGCTGTTATTTTATTGTTAATCATCAACATTTTTATGGAATTTGATGTCACTAATACACAGATCCATCCTCCCTGACATTCCTCATCCCTTGCTGGCAGCACAGAACAACTGGTGTGCACTGGGTTAAATGCTTCCCATGCTGCTCCTTGGTTATATTTTATTTACCAGGATTTCTATAATGTGAGATTTTTTTTTCCCTTTTGAGATTTCCTCATTTCTTTCAGAACACTTTCACCTTATTTCCAGGCTGCTTTTCCCCAAGGGGCAAAGTAGAGGTTCAGAAACTTCATGTGAACTTCCTGAAAAAGAAACAGATCACCTATTAAAAAACACAAATGGTATGTGCTGTGAATATGGTTTAATGTGTCCCAAAGAAAGAGCTGACTCTAATCACAACATCAGATCTAAAATTCATTGTTGTACTCAGTTTATTGATTTAATAATGTATTTATTAGTTATAATTTCAATGGAATAGGTGGAATTCTATTTCCATTATTTGATTCAGGTTAATCAGGGGATAATGTGCTTCTTTTATACTTTCACCTAAAGACTCCTCAGGTGCTCAACACTCATGTCCAGAACTGCAAATCAAATCCCTTTCTGTCCTGCAATTATGGCTATTTCCTTCCAAAATTATAATATTTTAAAAATCTGAGGTGAATATTTGAACTGAAATAGTTGCACACATACAAATTACATCTATGGTAGAAAGGTTTTCGTGGAGCTCTGGCCTTTCAGGAGCTTTCACTGCTTTTAAAAGACTTGTAAGTGGTTCTGGGGATGTACCACTGCTCCTTTGCCCCAAAACTTCACTGGAGACATTGCTTCTGGCCACTGGATGTGCTCATCCCATCACTCCAGACCTTGGGAAGACCAAATCTGCCAAAGGTCCTGTAGACAACACCTGTGAGGATGTAAAAAACAACTCATCGTGTCCTCAGGAACTTTTTGATTTGTTTGGCTTCAGAACAGTTTTGACATTATTTAACTCATGGGTTGTGAACTTCCCAAATCTTCTTTATTCCTGTATCCCAGCACCAAACTTGTGATGCTGAATCACTGGTTTGTTTGGAGAACAGCAAATACTTCTTGCAAGTGGTGAATAAAATTCAGAATATGCAAGGTGCAGGAAAAAATCAGAAAATCATAGAATCATTAAGGAAAATACCTCTAAGATCACCAAGTCCAGCCATTAACCCACCACTAAACCATGTTCCCAAGCACCATACCTACATGCTTTTTTAAAAGAGAAATGAGAGAAATGAGATTTTCATGCCAGCTGACTTTATTCTACCCGACAATATTCCCAGTATCATTGGTACTTGATAGAAGGCCTTGTAAGATCTGGTTGGAAATTCCTTTTAGCACTTTTTATTAAAAGGACACTCCACCGTCTGAGTCCCCATTGCTACAGAGCAAGCTTGGGGTGTCTGAAATAAATAAAGTTAAAAAACCCAACCTTAACAGGCTTGAAACTAGAGTAAACAAAAATAAAAAAATGTGCCACAGCCTGGGGGTATTTCCAGAGACAGAGAGAGGAACAGAGACAGCTCTTGGACACCCCAGGAAAACAGAGAAAACAAATTGTCTCCTCAGCATGTTTAAAGTCAATTTTCATTCTCTGTTTTCCAGGATTTCCAGAGGTCAGAATGAGGATGCTCCTCCAAAACCTCTTCAGGCCCAATTCCCTTTAGGATATGTGAGGGTCCACAATCCTGCAACCAAAACTTCTCCATCTCACCTGAAGATGACATGGGTTCTATAGTACCTACAATGTAATGAACCCAGGGGATAATCCCACACATCCAATATTCATGGCAAAAAATACCTAAATCTGTAAATCTGTGCTTTTTTCCCCCTTTTGCTTCGTTTTTCCATGACAAAAATGAACACCATGGGGCAAGCTGCCCTTCTGCCTTTGTGGGCTTAGGAAAAGCAGGGGGAACAGGCTGAGATGCAGGGGTGTAATTTAAATGTTATTATGTCTGAGCTAAATCTCTCCTCAAAAATTTGGCCCTGAGCTCGGGCACAGCCCCAAACCACAGCTGTAAAAAAAAAAAAACAACCCCTCACTCGTTTGAAAGGTCCAGTTGTGCTGAGGGACAAACACACGGCTCTTCCCAGCCCCGGCCGTTTTTTTCTGCTGTACACTCTCTGAATTTTATCGTTGGAAAATGAGGGGCATCTTACCCAATTAGGCACTCCATAGCCTCATCAGCTTCTTTCCCGAGCAGCAAAATATGATGTGCCTCTGCCCAGCTGTTCCCTGGTGGTGTTGTCAGTCAGATCCTGCTGGAGAGAAAAGCGAGGGAGAGCCGAGGACATTCCTGCACATCTGTTAGCTGAAAACAGGGAGAGGAAAGGATCCTACAGCAATTTCCAGGAACAATAAGGATTAGTTGCTCATCTGATGCTAACAACGTGCACCTTTCCCTCTTCTTTAGCTTGTCTGTCAAATAATATAATTATTAAGGACCAGCAATGTGGCTTTTTATGTGAACCAGCGCTGACTATGCCGGAGTATTGCATTTTTAATTATTATGATGTTAAATGGCTTTAATTGCTGACACTCTCCTGATTCACAGAGCATTTTTATAACATTTATTAAAAAAAGGCCAAAGTTTATTTTACAGTCTGCAATAAAGCAGAACACAAAACCCAGCAATTGGCTCAATGAGCCCAACACATTAGTTCTATACACAGACTGCATATTATTCTTGCTCTATAAGTGATGTGAAAAGCAAAATTGAAGTCCTGCACAAAATTTGATCATCTTACTTAATAACAACAGATGCTCAGAGCAGTGGCATTTTGAAAAGAGCTCTGTATGCTACTGGTTATTAAATGGCAGGACATTTGGCATCCTCCAGCATTATACCATTTGAAAACCATGGAGTCACATAAATAGCCGATGAGAGCTGGGAGAAAAAAAAAAGCCAGCTCCTGTCTGCATAGCAAAACTCATTTCATTTAAAATATTTAAAATGAGCAGGCTGCCTTTCAAAAGAAAAGTCCGGAAAACTTAGGGGAGGAGGAGCTTCTCTTTTATCCGGGAAATACAGGAAAGCAAATATGTTGGGAGGAAGAGAAGAAATGGTTCAACAGCACAACTGATCAGCCTTAACTGAGAACGCTAATGGCTTCTGCTGCTTTGTGTCAGGAGCTCAGCACAGTTTGGGAAAGGCTCTGGCACCAAATTTCCTCCTTGATTTAAAAAGGAAAATATTGGCAATACATAGGCAAATTACCATAAATGGATCAACAACATGTGGGGATCATTTTAATGGAGAAATTCCTGTTCAAAAAGGGGGAATCACCAAAGACAGCGGCTCACTTTCTTTGCAGGATAAATTTGTAACTAAACATAAGTAACATGTGCTGCTTGCACAGTTACACTATTGTTAGATTCACATCTACTCTAAAAAGTTCTAATTGAGCTGATGAGCACATACAGAGGAGTTTTTTTATTTTTATTTCCATTTAAGAACGACCCTGTTCCACCTTTATCAAGGCAAAAAAAACCATCAGGGTGCATTTGCCCAACATGTTTTACTTAGAATAGCTAATTCTACACACTGTTCCAAGGCATACCAGCAAAGCTGTGAATAAATAAATACCTACACATGTATTACTATATACTAAAATTCCAAATTCTCAGTTTCCACAACTCCAACATCACATTAGGCATTTTTACCATTAAAAAAAAAATTAAATATCTTTTTAAAAAGCCCAAATACACAACGGGTTTGCCTGCAAGCTGAAGGAAGGATTCACTGGGCTATAGGGGAGGGGTGTCTGTGTGCACATTGCTTTTATTTCTACTTAATAAAATCTTGAAGATTGGGTTATAATGGCCATGCTTCCCCATCCTCAAGTATGGCGTGGCAAATGGTGCCACTGTCATTAAGGGTGCATTGTTGTTTGTTTTATGCTAATCTTCCTTCAGTGTGACAGACTGTCACCTGCATGGGGGGTAACTTTCAGCACTATATTAGCCCATATGGCACAAGCTAAATTGTATCTAAGCTATGGGCTAATTATGGATGAGTTAATAAAACCAAGCAATGTCAGTCTGGCCACTTCTTCTGGTCCTCTGCCGACCCCCCGAGTGAGTTATTGCCTGCACTGTTCTCTTAAACTATTTTCATTTTTGCTCTCCACAACTGCTGCCAAGCTTTATGCTTAAAACACTTTAATCCTTCTCCTTTCTCAATCCAGGGTGCAAGATGAGATTAAAACATTCTCTGCACACTTTTTCCATGTGATAACTTTCCCTGCTAATGGAGGGGTGGTGCAACCTCCCGAATACTAAACACAAACACCCCGTGTTCAGTTTCCTGGAAATCTGCTGGCACAGCTGTGACATAACTAACAGATTTTCCTATTTTCAGGGAGTGAAAAACACGGTTCATCTTCCTTAAGTACAGGATGGAAGAGATGAATGTTTATTTCCTCAAATGCACATCCAAGTAACAGAAAGCCATAGGAATGGATGAAGAGAGAATCTTTCCACGTGTTTTAAGGTCAAGCAAACGCTTAAGTGTTTTTTTGGACAAACACCCAGCTCCTTTCCCTTCCTCAGAAAGAGGGGAGGGAGGAAGAGAGTCCCTCCCAAGTGTTAATGTTCCCACATCGCTCCGTCTGCTCTGCTTTGTCCCCACTTGTGCCTTTCAGTTGTCAGCCCTGGCAGCTGTTTCAGGCTCCCTCCTCAGCAAACTTTGCTCTCCCAAATGCTGTGCAACCAGCACAAGGAAAGCACAGCAATGGAATACAGACACCAAATTTTGGACCAAGTGGACAGAAAAATGCAGAAAAATCTTGACAGTGATTAATTTAAAAAAAAAAATTAATAATAATAATAATAAAATCAGTAATAGGAAAAGAACAAGACAGGAAAAATGAAGTGAAAATGCCCATCAGTTCTTTGCCTCCACTTCTGCAAAGCTCCTGCCTTGATCTACTGCCTCTCAGGAGCAGGTAGAGACCAAACCCAGCTGAGAAGGAAGAATTATTCACAGACTGTTCAACTTCTAACTAAACAAAACCCCGAACAACTAATTTCTAGAAAAACATCGTTTTGGGGGATATATTCTTTGAACCTGTCAGTGAGGTGTTTCCTCACACAGAACAGCAGAATTCAGGACTCAGGGTATGAGATATTCAGGATATGAGACATTCAGGACATGAGACATTCAGGACACCACTCAGCTTGTGGCATTGGCCACCCTCAACCCAAGATCCCAAAGTTTAGGACAGCCTCTCTTTGTCTGTTTGCTCAGCCAAGCCCACGACTCCTCCACTAGTCCACAGGTCTTGTAGGATTTTCAGGAGTTGGACTCTGATGATCCTGCTGGGTCCCTTCCAGCTCAGAAAAATCTGGGATTTTGTTCTCTGCATTCAATCCAGCTGAGTTAGCAATGGAGTATGACAATGAGAAGGCTCAAGCATGAAACTTCTGGAGAAAAGCAGAGAAAGTGAGAAGTGTGAATTTGGATGTGGATGTGCAGATTGCAGCACTCTCAGATTTTGGCCCAAGCTCTCCCCAGAGGGACATTAAAACCTCCCTGCGAGCAAAGGTTTGAATTATGTCAGTACACTAAAGATATTTAATAAAAACTTGCAATAAAATTTTAAAAAAAATAAACCCAGCCTCAGTTTGTGGGAGTCAGAACATCCTTCCAGCCCGAAAAGCTTCATTTTTAGATAAATCTGTGCAGCTCTAAAAGGAAATACCTCAAGGTTGCTGTGTTTTGGAGTGATTACTTCCCCATCACAACTTCATACTCCTTTCAACACGAGCATGGAAGAAATAAGGAGATTCCTTGTTCTTTATTTCCTGTAAGGAACAATGCCATGTTTCACACAATGCCTTGTTAAATACAAAGTCATCGGGCAAACTGCCTTTAAACCCATCATATATAATGAAATGTTTCATCTGGAACAAGAATTGTTTTTCCAATTCCAAGTTTTACTCTCTCCTTGGCTTTTTCCTCTTTCCCTTCTTATTTTCTTCCCTCAGTTTATAGACAGTCTGTTAATCTACTCAGACCTACAGTACTGAAAGCTCTTCTCACTCAGGGAGTCACCCCTGGAAGTGTATTTTTGCCTTAAAAGTCAAGTTCAGACCTAATCACCACTTAAATAGCACAAGGAGACCAAGGCAATATCATTGCTATTCAAGTTACTTAGCCCTTTGCTCAAGAAAAATTCTTCCCTAGACTATTCCCTCACAGAACTGAACCCATTGGTTTGAAACTGAGATTAAGTTTTTCCTCTAAAAGATTAACTTAATTAAGTTAAATTCAATTTCTATTCAAACAAATTCAGCAATTCCGGAAAATCTTATGGCTCACGTTACACCTTAAGTGATTCCAACAGCCCTTTCTGGCCTGGTGGAGCTCGATGAGTCCATGATTCTGTGAAATTACTTAACAGATTCATTAAGAATGGCAAAGCCTACTTCAACCTTCAAAGCTGAACTGGTGTCTCTCTCCTTATTTTCTCTGTAACACCAAGGAATTTTATTTCTTTGTCCTGTTGTAAAAACGCTGACATGGGACTCATTGGGTTGTGTTTTTCTTTCAATCACCAGGACCTCTAAAAGTGCTTCTTCTTGGTCGATGGAGGTCATTTATTTGCAGAATATTCTTCCCCCAGTGGGTGTTGGGGTGCTGGAACAGGTTCCCCAAGGAATTGTTCATGGCACAAACCATAAATGGTTTTTAAAAACCATTTTTTAAAAACCATTATGGTCTTTAAAAACCATTTATGGCCAGAGGCCAAGAAGAGCTTGGAAACCCTCCCAGGCACAGGGTGGGATTGTCTGGGTGTCCCGAGCAGGACCAGGAGCTGGACTCGATGATCCCTGTGTGTGCCCTCCACCTCAGGACATTCTGATTCCATGGATAACCGCCCCAAGCAGCTCTTTCCAGCACTTCAGGGACTTCAGCAAGCTGGGAAAGGCAATCTTCAGGAGCTGGAAACGTCAAGTTCTGATCTGCAACCCAAAATTTCACTGCAGGAGGATCCACAGCAGCAAATGCCCCACAGAAGGTGTTCATGGCTCTGTGCCTGGATCAATTCCATTCCCACACGAGCTTTTTTCTTGTAACAAACCCTCTACAAATGACCAGCCAGGCTCTGTGACCTATCAGGTTTTTATAATGCAAACTAAAGCGGTTCAACCTCGCTTTCAGCCTTTGTTCTCATGGATTGCACCTCGGGTTGCTTCCTCCTTGGTAGTCACCGCTCTCCTGTCTCACCTGATGTTTGAAGAGATCTGAAGATTAGACCTCTTAACGGCATACTGTGTTCACTATACAAATTATTGATCGCTCGGGTTTAGACCATTTTTTCTCGCCGTCTCCTGGAGTGAATTGAGAACAAAATGCAGCTGATAATATGCGCCCTTTCCTCAAGTTCAACCACCAGAACGCTTGGGTTACAATCTCACAGGATGTTTCTATCATTATCTGGCTCCCCTCCCCAACCAGTAACAAGCAGGTTTGGAGAAGCAGAACAGCCCTCACTGATAGCTGAGATGTTAATTATCTCTCCGTAATAGCAGCATATCTGAATTCTATAACAGAATCTGGATTACACGTTTTCTATATTTGTTTTCACGTTGCTTTTAGCAGAAAATAAACTCTGAGCCAAGCTGCAAACTTGGCTGTTGTTCTGACTTCTGTTTCCAGAAGATCCATCAATATGCTAAAATTAGGCTTACACAGCAGAAGCTTTCTTTTTCAGGTGTCTTCTAAGGAAAAAGCCCATTACTCTATGAAAATGAAGATTTGATCCTTATTTGCATGGCAGGAATTACCACAGGGCATTTGGTGTAGGAAAGCTGTTACAGTGAAAGCAAAATGCGTTTGGGAAGAGCCAGGATTATCCTAAAAACAAGCTAATGAATGCCCATCAAATGCTTGATTTATTGGTCCTTCCCTGCATAATCCTTCCCTGTTCAAGGAGCTAAAAGACCTTTTTCAGGCACTTGTTTTCCTCCACCGCTTTGCTGTGTCCCGCACAAGCTCAGGAAAAACAGATCCTCACCCAAGATCATCACTGCACTGACATGTGCTGCCTTTATGTGCTCAAACCACCTAAATTAAAGTGACCTCGAGGCTTTTTCCCTAGGAATGTACAGAACCCTCCTTGACAGCAGCTGCTTTGGGCCACCGAGGCCAGGAGCACCAGGGAGGAGAGGCTGAGCTGTGCCAGGCTCCTTGCACACATTTACAATGGTTTGGAGATGGATAAAAGGAGTCGAGGATCTTAAAGGCCTCTTCCAACCTTCAGGATTCTGTGGAAAAAACTTACTAGATGTGCTAAGGGTGCCACATCCCCAAGTCCTGTGGAGCACAAAAGGGTTGGAGCATCTCTGTGCCCAGGAAAGGCTGAGGGAGCTGGGGCTGCTCAGCCTGGAGAGGAGCCCCAGCTGAGAGGAGCCCTCAGCCCTGTGTGTCCCTGGGTGTCCCTGTCTGTCCCTGTGTGTCCCTGGGTGTCCTTGAGTGTCCCTGGGTGTCCCTGTGCATCCCTGGGTGTCCCTGTCTGTCCCTGTCTGTCCCTGTGTGTTCCTGGGTGTCCCTAAGTGTCCCTGTCTGTCCCTGTGTGTCCCTGGGTGTTCCTGTGTGTTCCTGTGTGTCCCTGTCTGTCCCTGTGTGTCCCTGCATGTCTCTGCATGTCTCTGTGTGTCCCTGGGTGTCCCTGAGTGTTCCCTGGGTGTCCTTGAGTGTCCCTGTGTGTCCCTGGGTGTCCCCGTGTGTCCCTGTGTGTCCCTGGGTGTCCCTCTGTCGCTGAGTGTCCCTGTCTGTGTCTGGGTGTCCCTGTGTATCCCTGTCTGTCCCTGGGTGTCCCTGTGTGTCCCCATGTCTGTCCCTGTGTGCAGGGAGGGCAGAGCAGGCCCAGGCTCTGCTCCAGGCCCACCAATGGCCCCAGAGCCACGGGCAGAAGCTGATCCCAGCAACTCCCCTGCAGAGGAGACAGAACTGCCCTGGGCAGTGCCCAGCCCTGAGAAGAGCCCAGGGAGTAGCTGGAGTCTCCTCCTGGGGATACTCCAGACCCATCTGGACACAACCCAGAGGTGCTACACCTGCTGCCTCTCTCTTCACTGGCATAAAGATAGTTTTGGTGAGGAAAGGGATACAGAGAACAGGCTAAGCACAGATAAAGAGCAGTCAGAGAGGAGACAGCACAAACCTCATCTTGATTGTGCACAATCCACGTTTTCCCCAGCAGTAGGAAGAATCTCTGCCTTTACACAAGAAAAATGTCCTCTTTTATGGCCCAAACTCCATCATTTGATATTCAGCAGCTGGATACGGTAAAAATCAGTCGTGGTGTAAAATATGAACTCTTGGTAAGCTGATACACCTCGGGCTCCTCACAGCCCTGGGCGCTGAGTGTCTGAAGATTGCTCAGCTCGGAAAGGTCACTGGTGCTGTACACAGGAACCTGACCACGGTAATCTGTAAAGAGCAGATATTGTTCCCCCTGTTTGTAAAGACTTTAGGAATGTAAACAGGAGCACTCAGGCTCTTTCTTTGGGATGTATCAGATTCATGGGCGCTATGTGCCGAGTTCACAAATGTGAGACTTCGCTGTTGGTTTTGGCAAGTCTGGTCATAATCTTCAGCGAAATCAAAACACTGCAAAGATCACACTCCACATTTCTGAGACCTAATTTAATTAAAATCTTTCACTGGGAAGGGATGGTTTCAAGCTCTCCCCCCTTCTTCCTTTGCATACAGACATAAACATTCACCAGAACCAAACTCAGCATTGATTTTCCTTTATCCCTTGTACTAATCTGAAGTCCCAGGAGATGAAGAGATGAGGTTAAGGTTAAGAAAGTTATGCACAACAGCTCTTAACCCGATGGCAGGGAGATAAGAAACATGCTAGTATCATTTAGGTGAACTCATCTATCAAATTACCCGTCCCTGTTGGATTTGGTGGGGAGTGTTCCCACTTTTAAGTGAATAATTCGCTTGTGCATCTTCAAAAGGTTTCTCTGCAAGGTTTAAGTCAAACATCCATTAGGAAAAAAAAAGGACAGTTCCTTGAAGTTTTGGCCACCTGTTTGGAAGAGGTCCCCTGGCATCAGGTTAGAGACAGAGCAAAAGAAAAGCACAACAAGATGTGCTCGATGCTGCATTACATCTTCTCCATATTCCTTCCAGTGTGGGAATTCAGATGCCAACACTGATTATCTGTTTCACAACGAGGTCACTGACGTCACAGGCTCAGCAGAGAGTTTTTCCACAGGTCAGATCTTCTCCTGGTAGGAATTGTCTCCACGTCAGGGACATCAGTGGGGCCACCACGATTTATTTTAGGGGGGAATTAATGTATTTGGGTGGTCTCCTGTCAATCACAGCCAAATTCCTGGAATATTGATGGCTGTTCCCAGCAGAGTTTTGGGATGAACCTCAGCCTAACTGCAAAATTTTGGTGATGTCCAAAATTAAACATCTATTTTAAGGACAACTCCTGGCAGCCAATGTAGCTTTTACTGTGGATCTGTGCCATTAATTGTGCTGATTTTGGTGACAGTATTTCCATCTTGAAACCACTTATTAAGAAAAGACAATAAATAAACTGTTTCTTTGACATAAAACTAAGAAGTGTTTGAGTGGGAAACATTAAGCAAGCTCACTGCCTTTCTCAGACATTTGTTTTCCATTTGCCATTTAAATAAAAAGTAATGCTGTGCTTAGTAATTTCTCTGTTTTATTTAATTATTTGCACCAAGTCCAGCTCACTTCCTCCCTTAGGTAAAGATTTCTGTTTATTAAAGGCAAAAATGCATGAAGAATTTTATTTTCCATTCAGTAATTTGGTCCAATTTTCTTAAGTTAAGAACACTCACTCAAGGTTTTATTTGTGTAAAACCAAGTTGAACCATAAATTCAGTATATGCACTCCATGTAATCACTTTGCTCCATGGAAAACTCTGGAAAACTGTGGAAGCCAAAGGTAGTTTTGACTGATTTTGTCCTTGGGAAATCACATATCCCAAGACAAAAAATACTGAAGAAGGATAATGCATTTATCATTAATATTGCAAGGTTATTAGTCAGTTGTAAGAGCTTTGCATAGTTTTGAGGTTTTTTCTTTCTCAGTCTGGGTTGCTTTTATTATTTAATTTTTGGCTACAGATATTTTTCTGGCCAGAAAATTAGTTATTAATAAAAATTAACTTCAGATACTGAATTTTAAATTCATCAAAAATCACCAGAGACGCTGCTGGCCCCTTCAGTCCTACTCCACTCTCCAAATAAATCAAAATAAAATATTTGCAATGCAAAGTGTTGCATAAGGCATCAGGGTCCATTTAACTACTGGAGGAGCCAAATTCTGGTTTTAAGGCACCAGTTGAGTTTTTCCTTTTTATTTTTTTCCTCACAGCTTCACTCTGCCCACTGTGTGTAACAACCAATTCCAGAGGCAGGTCCTGGGCTTATTGTGCTCCTACTGGAGAAATATCCCTTGCTGGATGAAACAGCTACTCAGGTTTCTCTCAAAGCTCTAATTCCCAAAGCAAGGAGTTTGGGGTAGCCATCCAAAAATAACTGAGTGTTTCCTGATGAGCACCATGGCCAGACAAAGAGAATCAACTCAGCCACATTTTTATCCAAGTGGAAGGTAATGGCTCGTTTATCTAATTTTATATTCAAGCAATAAATTGAATAATAGTTATTTTAGACTGTTCCTCTCGTTGCAGATTTATAGATGGGACAGCTAAACCTAAAATAATTAACTGAGGTAATATTAGTCAGCCATTGATGGCAGAGTTTTTAAGTCTACAATATCTTCAGTAGTAGAAGGGGAGTAGAGAAAACAAAGTTTGTCGATAGAAAAGGAAAAGATTTTAAGTGAATGTTGGATAATCAGACTCACAAATGGTCTAGGGGTGTAATGAGGAGTTTACAGCACAACTTTTCCAGCGAAAACACAGGATACAGAATTGTGTATAAACATTAAACATCCTGGACAATGAAATCACAGATTCACAAAAGGATCCAGATTGGAAGAGACCTTCAAGGTCATCTAGTCCAGCCATCAACTCAGCACCATTAAATGAGATGATTTATCCATCTCATTTATCCATCTGATTTATCTGGACAAAGTTTGGAGCAACCTGGTCTAGTGGGAGGTGTCTCTGCCCATGGCAGGAGGTGGAATGAGATGAGCTTTAAGGTCACTTCCAACCCAAACCAGTCTGGGATTCTGGAAATCTCAGTCATTTGAAGTTTCCTTGTCTTTTTCCCAGAGCCTGAACTGGGTGGTGGCTGCTGGAAGCTCAGCTGGACAAAGCTGGAGGCACAAACACCTTTTTCTGCCTTCCAAAGGCAGAAAGTAAAAAGTAAAAAAAAGTGTCAAAGTAAAGCCATGAAAATTGTCTCTTGGATTTACTCTCATACTGGGGTGTAAAACTGCTGCCAGTTAATTCTTTCCAGTTCTTGATTATTTTAATATTTCTAGTGCCATAGGAACTCTCAGCATCCTCTTATCATCACAGACGCCATTCCCAAGCTCCAGCCTCAGCAAAAAAAAGAGGGAAAGCCCACTCTCATGCCCAATAACTGCTCACACTTATTCTAATGTGACATAAAAAGAAATTCAGACAGGGCAGAGATAGTTTGAGAAATATCTACCTAGGGGGAAGGAAAATCACCCAAACCCTGCTTGATTTCTGTAGCAAACAGCTCACACATGGTTAAAACAGAACAGCAAGGAAAGAGAGTGGAAGAATGTTGTGCAACAAGCTCACTCTTTAACCTGACCCAGCTCCTGTGAGAAGTAATTTTTTAACATTCTTAGTAATTCCTGCTATTTTTCTTAATAAAAGTGGCTGCAATGCAGAGACTCAAGGACAAAGAATAATTAAGTTATGCCTCCAAAGAACATTAAACTATATTCAAAGCAAATGGTAACATTCATTCACAATATACCTGCAGGAGCATCACTTGATTAATTATAACCCATGCCTGTTTGTACTGTGGAAAAACTTCATTTGGACCCGGAGAGATCTGCTTCTCTTTGGACAAAGGATGCTCCGTGCCAGCTGCTGGTAGACAAAATGCCTTCAAAGATACCAGTTTGGAAGAGCAAACCTCAGGAAAAAGTATTGTTTAAGAGGTGTAGAACCCTCTCTGGCACCTTGAGTGGAGCAGGGAATGGGATGAAGGGACTGCAAAAGGACCTTCGTGCCCCAAGGCGGCTCAGTTAAAGATGTACAAGGCGAAAATCAGGAAGAATTTGGGCTATCTTCCATTACAGTGAGGATCTGCAGAAGACTGGGATAGCCCGAGGTCAGTTTAGGATGCGGGAAAAGGCACTTTTGACCTAGGCTTTGTCTTTCTTCGGGTGTGTCCCACACGAGTTTTAAATTAATAAGGGCTGTGGGATTCAACCCTTCAAGAATTAAATGATTACTCGATTGAGTGGTTGCTGCCTAGGCGCGTTTGTAAGAAATAATAATTTCCCTCGGAAAAAAAAAATCATTAAGCAGAAGGGCATCGAAATTAGTTACAGAAACAACCATATTTGTGCCGATCTTTGGCCGCTGTAAATCAGCATAACCTGGATGACTTCAAAGGAAACGGAGCCAAATCCGCAGCCCTGGGAATCTGCTCCGCTGCACTTAAACTCTGCCCAACATCTTGACATCCTGTGCGAGCTCAGTGTTTATTCTCTCGCATTAAAAGGACAGAGAAACACACACACCTTTCATCTGCTCTCAGCAAATTGCTTGTGATTTCTCCTTGGCTACAACGCTCAGCTGTGGCCGGCCACAGAAAGGTTGTCCAGCTGCTTAGGAGCGCATTTAAATATGAATTGGAACACGAGTGTTCCATGGAAATTTGGCCGCTCCCGGCTCTCCCTGGCTTTGTCCGCCTGGAGATTGTTTGTCCCTCCTTTCAGCTCAATAGCTTCTTTCAATTTATAACAAACAAGGATGCTGGGGAATACCAGGAAACAGCTCCAAAGATGTAGTGCTCTTTTATATTCCTGGGCATGTCACTTGCTAACAGCCCCAGCGCCTGCTCTTCCAAACTGGAACAAGGGCGAGGACCGACCGAAATTCCCCGCTCCTGAGAAAACAAACAAACCAACCCACCCACCCCCTGGAAACAAAGAGCAAAAAATATTTCCTCAATTAGGCAGCTGAGAAAAAAATGGTCCAGAACCTGGCAAGACTTATCCATGTGTGGCCGCCTCGCTTTTCTCACTCCTCTGGCTCGTTTCAAATGGATCCTGTCAGGAATAATGGCCAAGAATTGGTTCTTGATCTTCCCTGAAAAAAAAAACAAGGTACAAAGTAAAGGAGATAAACTGTGCTGCAGGAATATAAATTAATGATGACTTCATTAGCAGACTTTCTCGCCTTACATAAGATTAATTAGAATAAATGCCTGAATTGGGCACTAGAACTTCTTTCAAAGCTTGGATTTTCATGGGTACATCTACTTCTTATAAATTTTACAAACTGAAATACAAGCCTAAATTCAGATGCATTGATTATTGTCAAATTTGGTCAGATACCAGTCTTTAGAAATCAGCAGCAGTGCAGAGGAATTATTACTGTTATAAATGATAAATCGCCAATCTGATACTAAGAAAAAGGAATTTTATTTTCCAGTCAAAATTCTATCTGGGACAGCCACGGACACAACATTGGAATGTTGGGTGAAGCAGACAGAGCGACAGCGAAGTTGGTCTCCTGTCCTGCTCCACGATTTGCAGGGGTTTGAGTCTGAGTTTTTATAGGGCTTTTTGTGCCTGCTGGTGATGATACCATGTCCTCATGGCCTTTTCACTTGTAGATGTGTCTTGAATGGATTTCCTGGCACCGGGGTATGTT
>JBBMKD010000217.1:33662464-33690175 GCA_037834095.1 Argya squamiceps | reverse complement strand
GTGTTAGGGGAACGCCTTCTCCATTCCGGGAAACAGGGTCTGGCTTACATTCCCAGAGTTACAAGACTTACTATTTTTGATACATTTCTAATACATTCCTAGTACATTTGACTACTACATCTGTTACATATTTTATTTACACGAATTTACCACCTTATTTATCACATTACTATTACTAATATTACTATTAGCATTATTATTTTCCTGTCTGCCCACTATGACTCTGCTTCATTTTTTAGGGGGAAAATAAAAGTGCAGCTAAAATGTGCTTTTATGTAAGTTTTAAAATATCCTAAAAGAGCAAATCCTCATACTTTTTTACCCCAAATTCCTCTGTTTGCTGCTGACAGGCAAGGCAGGTTATCCCAGGCACAGACCTGACCTCTGCGATCCAGAATTTCTCCCTTTCCCAATCTACCTACACAGAAAACAGTTTTCTCTAATGAAATCAGAAAATGGCAGTGGCAATTACTGCATGTCCAGAGCATGTTTCCAGCCTTTTTCCTTTCCCTGATGGTCCCAGACTCGTGGTATGGGGAAGCTGATTTTTTTTTTTTAAATGTCATCGCTTTTGTCACTTTAAGTTCTATTAAGATTGGTTATTGACTTTATGTATAATTAATGGCTACCGAAGTCCTACATTTCTACACATGATAAAACCTGAGAAAGGAACAAATTCCTGTTGTTTATTGCCCTTCCCTCTTCCCCACCCAGGAGGAACAGGAGTCACTTGAACTAAAGCCCTCCGGCTTCTCCCACGGATGTGTCTGGATGTTTCTCACTTAGGTTGATGTGACAATTATTAGACCTGGCACATATAAACACAAAAGGCAAGAGGCATTAACAGGTCTATTCACCAAGGGTTCTGCACCCTTTGCACAAAAAAAAACCCTTAAATAAAAGTAACATGCCTAAATTGTGTAAATGTCAAGGTTTTCTCATTCATTAATTCCCCTCTCTTTGATGTGCAATGCTCCCAACTCTGTCTCTGCCCAATGGAGAAGTGCTGGGCTGATAAAAACCAACTCATCCTGGCACATTCCTGGTCTCACAAAGGATGCAGGCTTGGACCATGATCCAAAAATGCACTTATGTGCATTGCACCTGTGGAGAAGCGTTTGTTTGGAGCTCATTTCCCCCTGCCCCAAAGGGACTGACAGCCTCAGCGTTTGCCACACAGGGCTGGGAACAGCTCTGCAATGTCCTCCTGGTGCCCCACTGCATCTGAAGGGGAGACAAAGAAAAAAGTGGAGAGAAAAGTTCTGTTTTCCCACCTTTGGGCTGCTCTGGAGAGCTTCTGCCCCTGAGACAGAGGGTCACTCTGGTCATCCCACTCACCCAGAGGAATGGAAGCCTTGGTGGTGTCTCCTCACCATCATTATTCTCCACCCTTGCAGAAGTGACAGCATCCCAGAGGGGAGAATATGGGCCCGTTGTTTTTTGCAATTTTAAGTGTGGATGTTGTTCTCTGCCACCATTTCAGGCCGTGCCAAGCCAGGCAGCAACAAGGAGCTGCCAGGATTCCAGGACAGAATAGAAAACCCTGCCATGGCTTTGGCCTGGACCACTGGCACCTTGAAGGGGTTCATGGAGATGGAGGGGGGGCCTCTTCCTTTTACAGGGAGGTGATGAGCTCTTTCTTCCACACAATGTAAAAGAACATTTATTTGTGAATGGTCTCTTTCTTTAGGGGAATTCAGTTTCTATAGAAAAATGATCCCTTTATGTATCAGAAAAATACTTGATGCTTTCAGTCATAGAATGATAGAATGGTTTGGATTGGAAGGGACCTTAAGGACCATCTCATTCCAACCACCATGGGAAGGAAACTTTTCACTAAACCAGGTTGCTCAGAGCCCAAACAGTCCCACATAACCTCTACAGAAACAAAATCCCCTGTACCTAAAGTCCTTAAACCCCCCCAGAATGCCTTTAATTAATTGTCTGACCAGCAACAGCCTTAGTGAGACAGTGGGAAACAGAGGCAGGCACCCAACCCAGAGCAGATTTCAGCCCCCAAACCCAGCTCTGTGGTGGTGTAAAGTCACTCCTTTGCTCCTGCCTTCCCCCAGTGACGTTGGTGGCACGTGGCACTGGCACAGATGGCAGCAGAGGCACGGGCAGAGCGTGCCAGCTGTCTGGGACACAGGTGTGGGTGCTCCCTGGAAACCAGTCCTCCAGGAGCCAGGCTTAGTGAAATTGCCCACATTTCCACTGGTGAAAAAAAGACCATGAGCAAAAGCATCTCTTAAAGGCCTTTTTGCACAATTCTTGGATTGATCAGGTATCAGGATTTTGTCATGGTAAATAGGCAACATATTGTTATAGCCATTATTATGCACGCTTGACACACAGATCCATCTATAAAGCAATCTGAGAACAAGGCACCAGTTATTCAGGCCCTCATGGTAATCTGAATATCTACCTTATCCCAAAATGGCACAGGCAGCTGCCCACATGTCCTTTGGGAGGGTAAAATATGGAAATAGGCAGGGGAAAATCTGAGATTCATCACCACTTGGAGTTAACATTACCTGGTGATTTTCAAGGTACTGATGTTTATTTTCCAACCCATGGCTCTACCAGCTGGAGGGAAGTCACTGTGGGCTGTATTTATCAGTGGGTGACAGGAGTGGTGACATCAACTCCCATCAATGATGTAAGAGTTCCCCATTCCCTTTCAGCACTATCGACAGCTCTCCTCCAACGCCGAGCTGCCAGGATGTCAAACACTCTCGTTGATCAGGAATGGGGCAATATGGAAAAGCCCTTCCACCATCCATCAGGGGTTTTATTAGTAGCTCAGCCCTTGGTGGCTTTTAGACAGCGTGAGAATGCTCAGTCTCCACGGGAATTGGGAAAACAGGAGCTGGGAGCCAGCTGGAATCCAGGGAAAGGCACCGCGCCCCAGACACGGCTGCTGGGGTGATTTAGGGCTCTGGCTGCTCAGCTCTGCCAAATGGAAGGAGCAGGGGTCAGGGGAGGCAAGAAAGATTTGGTGGAGTGGCAATTTTACAGCAGATTTAATCAAAGAGGAGCAGCCACAAAGAAAGGGGCAGCACGAGAAAAGTGATGAAGATAAAGCAGCCTGATTCTTCCTACCCCTGCCATAAATGTGTGGATGTCAGCTGAGCTGTGAGGATGCTCACAGGTTTTGCCAGGGATGTGAGGTTTCATTTGGCTTCCCTGGAAATTCTGCCTTTCAAAGGCAAATTCATGTTTTCTCCTGTTTTTCTTTCTGTATGCAAATACAGACCAAAACACCCCAAAAAATGGACACTAGGACAGTCATAACAAGACCCCACAGAATCGTGGAATCACAGAATTGTTTAGGGTGGAAAAGCTCTCTAAGATCAAGACTTCCAGCACTGCCAAGGCCACCACTAACCCATGTCCCCAAGTGCAACATCTACAGTTTTTTGAATTCTTCCAGAGATGGTGATTCCACTATTTCCCCGAGCATGTGGATTTAGGTTTATATTTTAGGTAATATATTCCAGGCTATTACCTGGTCAAGGCTGAACTTGTGTGTACAGATAAAGGTTTATTTAGAGCTTCAGGCAATCCCATGAACCAGTCTAGGAAAGGACAAAAAAAAGAGCTGTGAAATGTTGAAGAAAACACCAAATCTCATTTCACCTGAATGGGGGTGCAGGAATAAAGCAGGTCTGAACCCTTCCTCTCTGGTCTGGTCTTGCAACATCATCTAAAACAGCAGCTCTACAACAAATCCACCAAAGCCAACATGAGAAGGACTTTACTGAGTAGGTTTTAAACTAATTGTTTGTTGGTTTTTTTCTGAGAGAGTTGAGTAGTGAGTCTTTACAGAAGCTGAAGAAAGACAAAACTGCTGAAGACTCGCTGCCTTGTGGCACCCAGTCACCACTCCATGAATATCAGGAAAAAGTAGGAGCACGTCTCCAACTGGGATTGCAAAACCTGGGCTGATGGAGTGGCTCACGTGGTGTCTCTTGGCTGCTCCATGCAATACCTCCTTTGTTTGTTCCTAGCACAGCTATTTATATCACACACTCAACTGAAAGGCAGGCGGCCAAAGGTTTGCTTTTTAGGGTTAGTTTGGGCAAACGCCCAAACCTCTGGATGCTAAACTCTCCAAACCACCAGGGTTTGCAGAATTAGGTTAGAAATCACACACAAATGGGCTTTCTCCAAAATCATTTTTGCACTCCATTTGTAACAGAGCCACTCTCTTGACATGTTTTTTATATTTTCCTATCAAGATCTAACCAGGATATGAAAGCATTGAATACCGATGGAGAAAAGAAAATGACAAGTTAACGTTGCCCAACTTGATTGGAAATACAGTGCAAGAAATGACATTGCCTCACGCTTCAGTGGAGGGAATACGTCCTTCACTTGGGAATACGGTGCTGGATCTGGTGGTGAGGTATCAAAAATAGATTTCATTTTAATTAAACAGATTACAGAGGTATTAATAGAGGGGAGAGATCCTCCTGGAAAGAAGAGAAATGGCAGCTGAGCCAAAAGAAATGTCACGAACAGTTTGTTCCGGGGGTTTCTGCAAGCCCAGAGGTGCTCCAAGGCCCCCATGGGACAAGGTCCTGCCTGTACAGAGGAGGACTTGGCCAGGATGGCCTGAGCTCGTATTTCCAGCTTATTTTTGGCCCTGAAGACCTGATGCTCCACTTGGGCCAATCCATCTTCATCTCTGGGGCAGGGAGAGTGATTGTGCCAGCAGGGACCGGGTGCTCTGACGCTCGGCTGGGCAGCGCCGGCGAGCTCGGGGCCCTCCTGTGCCAAGTGACCACCCAGCCAACTTGCCAGGCCGGGGCTGGCAGCCAGCTCCTGACAGCCAGGCACATTCCCAGCTGCTCTGGCTCGTGTGGATTAGCCAGAAAGCTGAAGGAGACCACGCAGAGCCCTCTGCACGGAGTTGGAGGATGTGCACGTGCAGGTCCTGAGCACAGCCAGCAGAATCAAGGTGTGGTTTGGATGTTTCACTTTCTATACAGGGAAATCTGGGGAAGGTGGCAGTGTCTGGGAGGAAGGAGCACAGCTCCATCACCATCCAGACGCCTGTACAGCTCTTTGAGACATAAAATAAGGCAAGCAGCCTTCTGCACAGAAAAAAAAAATCCTTAAAAGGCTCCCTGAGGTTAAAATATTATACTAAATATTATTTTGAAGTGTCTTTCTGCTTGAAAAATGCCTAAAAAACACCTAAAAGCTACATTTGATGAATGAACATTATTTTAAAAAACATGATTAATTAGTAAAACATTTTGAAAACTGTGCTATGATTTGTTCTGTAATTTTTCAGATTGGGATATTCATTGAAAGAAACCCCATGAATGGCTCCCTTTTGAATGACTCAGCATTTTCCCCAAGGAAAGGTGTCATTCCATATTTGTCAGCCATCCCTATCCTGAAACACCATGAAGCCCCACCATATGGATCTCTCCACCCAGAGAAGTCCTTTCAGCCAGAGATTTTACCCAGCAGGCAGCTGCAAACCAGTTGTTTTTTTCTCCCACCAATGTCTTTCATATTTGTGTTGGATCCTACAAAAACTCTCCTTTTTCCTCTGGTACAAAGGCCTGGATGCAGGAATTCTGAGTTGAAACTCTTAGACAAGATACAGATGTACATGTTAGGCCACTGCATCCACTCTCCTTATTAAAGATGAAGCCTCGTTTTATATATTTAATCTTGATTTAGTTAACATTTCAAGTGAAAGACAAAATGCTTCATGTCTCCCTTAATAATAGATGTAACAAGGCAATATCCTATAATACAGAATTGTGCTGCTTTTTAATCAACCTCTCTATTGCTTTCTTCTTTTAAATTACAGATGATCTGTGCCTTCCCAATTTGTCACTCAGCAATGCAGCAATTCCACAAAAACACGTATATTTAAAAAAACCCTGAGAAACATCTTGTAATATTCATGCAGCAAGGCTGTGTCTTTTTAAACTTTCACTACCTGTGTATTTTAAAGCATTTTTTTCCAATGCCCTTGCTACCTAATTTGAGAAACAAATCCACAATCCCGAGCCAAACTGAAGGTGGACATATGTGTCCTTGTCTAGTCACTAATGTCCACTATTCCCATGTATTGCAGTGGTTTATCAGCTCCCTCCTTTAAAGAATTTGACAGGAGTTTTTTTGCCTTTGGCAATCCAGTTGCAGTCTCATTCTACATCTGTTTTGATTGTCAACCTAATTCTGAGAGCAGTCAAAAACCTAGTCAGATCTCTCATGAATATCTTGGCAGGTTATGGCTTATTTAGGCTACGAGTAGCTCTGTTGGAACAGCATCCAAATATACTACAGATTGACTCGCACAAATATAAATCCCTGAGTGTTCACAATTCCTTCCTGCAAACAATTAGGGGAATGCCTCATTGAGCAAAGATGCAAATAACAGTTTGCAGCACCTCCACCAAGTTGTGCCCTGCCTGGTGCTGAGCCTGCCTCAGTTTCCCTACTCCCTGCCTGCCTCCTTCCCTGCCTTCCTGGCTGCTTCCCTCACTCTATCCCTGATTCTCAGCCTCCATCCCTGTTTCCCTTCCTTTTTCTCACTTCCCTCCCTTCCTGCCTGCCTCCTTCCATTTCCTCCCTCCCTCCCTGCCTGCCTCCATCCCTGCCACCCTTCCTCAAATCCTGCCTCCATCCCTGCCTCAAATCCTGCCTCCATTCCTGTTTCCTGCATCCCTGCCTCCATTCCTGCATCCCTGCCTCCCTGCCTCCTTCCCTGCCACCCTGCCTCTAATCCTGCCTCAAATTCTGCCTCCATTCCTGCACCCCTGCCTCAAATTCTTCCTCCATCCCTGCCACCCTGCCTCACATCCTGCCTCCATCCCTGTCTCCCTGCCTGCTTCCCTGCCACCCTGCCTCAAATCCTGCCTCCATCCCTGCATCCCTACCTCAAATCCTGCCTCCTTCCCTGCCACCCTGCCTCACATCCTGCCTCCATCCCTGCATCCCTGCCTCAAATCCTGCCTCCTTCCCTGCCACCCTGCCTCACATCCTGCCTCCATCCCTGTCTCCCTGCCTCATTCCCTGCCACCCTGCTTCAAATCCTGCCTCCATCCCTGCACCCCTGCCTCCACCCGTGCCTCTCTGCCTCTTTCCCAGTCTCCCAGTCTCATTTCCCACCTCCCTGCCTGCCTCCATCCCTGCCCTGCTGCTTCCCTGCCTCCCTCCCTGCCTCCCTCCCGCGCCGCAGCCTCAGCTGCACGCGGGCTGAGCTCTCCTCCAGCTGCAGCGGCGGCGGCAGCAAGGTGAAGCGCGGGAGCTCTTCAGGGAGGGGAGAGCAAATTAAAGCTCACTGCAGGAAAGTTGTGCCCCTGGCACTGTGCTCATGCAACAGCTGCAGATACAACAACGATCATCTGACATTCTGACATATACGTCGAGCGAGGCGGCGAGCGAGCCAATGCCGACACAACCTCGCGCGGGGCTCCGAGCCCCAGCCTTGAGCAAAACAGGTGTATGACATCCTGTTGCCAGTCTTCAGAGGTTATGGCTACGAGGAGAGACATCTGAGAGAGGAGCAGATGAAAATAACAAAGAAGGTTAAGGCTCGGGTTGACAAGCTCATTGATAATATTTTAGATGGAACAGACCTGCACGTTTGGCTACAAATCGCTCCTAATGTCTCCCGTAGACCGCGGGCCCCAGCCGAAGTGAAAATGGGCTCATTCATTACTTTCTGCGAGCAAATTTCTGCAAAAAGGAACCACTGCGACCCAGAAACTCCAGATGTCCTTCGGGGCCGAGGCTGCAGAGCTGTCTTGGTGCCAGAGTAGCAGCATTTATGTGGTTGCGGCCTTCAGGCTTCCGTGTAAATAAACGGGAGCAATGAAATCCTTTAGTAAATATTTTTGAATTTGGTGGAAAAATCCTGTTGCAGCATTTTGCTTTTTAATGTTCTGAGACTAATTGATTATCTAATAGGAGGCAAGGACATTGCCAGGAAAGGCATAGCTCTCGTGTTAGCATCCAGGATGTGGCTCTTTGTGAGATTTCACTGGAAAAAAAAAATTGCTATTCAGAGAAGAATTTTAAATCCAGTCTTCTAAATTTTCACGTTGTAGATGTTATAGCCCAGAAACAGCACGTGAGCTGCTGCCATTCCTGGAAGTTCATTGCTTCAAGTCACATAGCTCCCTAGGCTAATCAGCCTTTACTAAGTTGCCTTATTTTGGGGAAAGAAAACACGTATTAAAGGGAGGCCATGTCTCCATAAAAGATGCTCGGAAGAGCACTGTTGGATATTAAAGTTAGCATCTGCTATTGTCTGGTTAACAATTGGCAATTACCATTAGTTTCCACTGTGGCTGATGGAGTCACAGATGGCTGATTGAGTCAAGTAAGTGCACTTATTCCTATGGAGGGGTGTGCTGTAGCAGGAAAATACTTACACTCACATCACACGCAATCCAGGCAGAAAGTCATGAGGCAGCTTCCAAAAAGTCACTTCCAGCTTGTCTGGCTTGTTTGAGATAAATCCCAAAAGATGCTGTAAAGAAGGGCTGTAAAAACAGACAAAAATAGGATCCAAACTGCAGTCAGGGGTTAATACACACAGAGAAAATCTATTTATTATGACCTGCAAAGGTACCACTGTCATTACAGGTAAAGCTGCTGGGACAAATTTGGGTGGCTTCTGTTCTTTTTTAATAAAACTGGCTTGCTCTGCAGCACATTAAAAACATTCTGCTAATCACAATTTATCATGCTTAGTGGAAAATCTTCGCCACTTGGTTTGCATGTCCTTAATTAGAGATTTAATAAGTAGACAACTGTTTAAACACAGTCACTTTGCCCATTAACATCATGTACCTTGGTTTGATTTAACACCTATGACTGCTAATACATGGTGCTATTCCATAATGGGACTTTTATGCTTCTCCTAATTCCGAGAGATTAAATTCAAATTCATTTGAATAAATTCAAATGTGGCTTTCACATCTCTATGTTGGAATTCTGAATTTCTGGTAGTTTTTACCTGGTGTCTGTTGCACTTTTCACCTGACCAGATCTTGAGATTTCTCACTGTTGTCATGGCTCAGGGGATGTCCTCCTCCACGGGAGGACTGAGACAGGAGTTCTGCTGTGGGTTGTCCTTTCCCAACAGGAGCATCTCTACCTTGCCCTACCCAGAACCAATCCAACACCCACCCAACACCTGAAGATATTTAAAAATACCCAATCCCTGGTAATGCCAATGGGAGCCAGGCACCTCCAACCCCCTGGCTTAAAGCAGTGTTTGGTGTTCCCAGCCCAGGTGGCACCACTGCTTCTGTTACTGTGAGATCCCAGTTTGCCAACCTCTCCCATGTGGCTCCCATGCCAGCCACAGCCACTCACAATTCCTGTAGCATCAAATCCTGCTCTTATCCTCCCCAGAACACTTTGAGGATTGTGATCACTTTCCTAGAGCCAGCACGAGAGGATCAGCTGAGCTTGGAACAACTGCAGACAGCACAGGAGAGTCAGATGAGGCTAAGGCCACCAACTGGCTCTTGATCTTCTCAGGGGAGTTTGGATCAGGTCCTGAATAAATCCCAGGTGTGTTTTGCTTAGAAAAAATTCTCTGAGATTAGTTTTCCAGTCCTATTACATCTTCAGAAACTCCACACATTTTTGGATGTGAAGATGTTCATAGCAGGGATTTGGAACTAGGTGATCTCTAAGGTCCCTTCCATCCCAAATCATTCTGTGATTCTGTGTGGAGACCTAGAAATAAAAAAAAAAAAAAAAGCCCCAAACCAGTGAAACTCCTTTGTCTCTCTCTTATTTGTGACAAGCATTTTCAAAACACCTTTGCCAATCGGTTCTTAGAAAGCCGCGTTACCATTTTCTGCCAAACTCTCTCCAGGGTGCGTTTACAGCACGCCTTGCACGGGGAGAGGGTGGGGTGAGGACACATCACACCCACGGCAGGGGCTCTGAGGAGTGATTTTGGTGCTCTTAGCTCAGAGCCTGGGCTCCCTGGCAGCTCAGAAGTGCCCTGATTTGGCAGCGAGCTCCGCGTTTGCTTGCAAGGCGTGCAGGGAGCTCGGCTGAGCGCTTCCTCGGCCGCTGCCTCCCTTCCCTCCACACTTCATTCATTACCAAAAAAAAAGAAAAACAGAAAAACAAAAAAGGGAGAAAACCCCCAAATCAGGCTCACTGTCCAGCTATCCCTCCCATTTCTGAGGACGGCTGCCAAGCTAACACACAGATGATTTTTCTTGGCATCTTTATTTTTCGATGATGTTTTTTCAATGCTTAGCATTAAGCTGAAATATTGTTTGCCAGGGATCACTGCCCATCAGGTGCTTTATTACAGATGAAATTAGATTTCTTTACAGTTGCACTGGAAGAGGAGAGAGGGATAATGTGAGTAGCTTTTTAAAACTGACAGTCTTTTCAGCAAAGCAGGAAAAAAACCACACTGCCCCTCCCTGATGAAAACTGTTTCCCTTATCCCTCCCAAATTAAAATTTGATTTAAACAAACAAACAAATAAATAAATAAATAAGGAAAAAAACCCCAGATAAATGTATTTCTAGTACTGGCAATATATTTTTTCCACCATGGATATTTTTATTCCTACAGATTTAACCATCAGGGTTTGCTCGATTTCACTCAGCAAGCAGCAGCCAAAATCCCACAGCTCTTTACAAGAGGATATTCCCAAGGAATATCTTCTCCAGGGAGAGAGGGAAAAAAAAAAAAAGAAATAACACAACCCTAAAGGTAAGTTTTGGGAACATTTGGTGCCAGTAAGACAAAGCTCATTGCTGCGGTGCCCGGCGCTGGCAGAATTCCACGCGATCCCGCCCGGTGCTCCGCTGTGCATCCTTCTCCTGCTCAGGGAAGGCACAATAAACCAGCCAACGTTGGCTCCCACACAAAACATGTTAACTTCGGGACATGCCAGGCAGCTTCCCAACCCGTGTATGCTTTCAAAAGGGCAGATTTATTTTCAAAGGAAACTCCTTTTGCACGTTTCTCTCTGAAGCTGCTTTAAAAGGGTTTGGTGGGGTCTGGGTGGGGTTTTTCTGAGAGGGAGGAGGGAGGTCAGAGAGATTTTTTTTGGCCTCCAATCCAGGGAAGAAACCTAAATTTTGCACCTGCATAACGCTAAAGGCAGAGGCTGGATAAAGCTGTAAATTGTTTAACAGCCAATCTGGAGAAGGAGCAGCGCTCAAAAACATAATACCTCTGGAAGGCTGGAGGCAAGATTCATTTAAACAGTTTTCACTGTCATCGATGTCACCAATTTGAAGCTTGTCTTGTTTACCGGATGAAGGTTTCACACTGTGTCAATGTTCTGCCAGGATTCGGCATTAAAATGAGCAGTTAGTACAAGTCAGCCATAAACATGGCAGATCTGTTAGACTGGCAGAAGCCACCGCGAGCTCCCTGGTGCAGCTTTTAAGCACTTGGCATGCTGCTAGCTCAAACTGGAGAGGGGGCTGTGAGCATCATTTGGGCCTGAGTGCAATGCACTTGAAATAATTACTTTAATCAGCAAAAGTTAATTACTTTAAATCATAAATTAATGGCGGAGCATTTGGCAGAGCCTGATGTGTGTGGCGAAGCTGTCAAGCAAAAATCACAGGTGAACCTGCGACCCCATCTCAATATCACTGGATGAAAGAAAGGAGCTCACCTACTGTGCCTGCCACTTCTGCCACATTAAAAAGAACTCTTTGTAACAGGAGAACAGCCACCTTAAACTGTCACCTATAAAAAAGGGACTATAAACAAGCAGATTGCTGCTAAGCAGGTGCTGCCGGAGGAGTTGGCCCTTGATAATAATAAGATCTTAAAATGGCATCTGCCTTTATTTTATAGCACAATTGGAAAGATGGTTAAAAGTAATAAACCCAGCTGATATGTTTTATGAGTTAGTAGTTAGCAGTGTTTGTGGGGGAGGGATCCAAGATTTGGGGGGGAGATGGTGAAGGGACTGGGAGCAGCTTGAAGGCGCATTGAGGGGAAGGGAGAGAGCACGGGGAGCTCCACGTTCCCAACCCCACACTCTTTAGGTTGCATTTCTTATTTCACCTGACAGCCACTTCCAGTCTGAGGCAGTGCCATGGAAAGCCATGAAAACCCTTCTGCAAATCCATCCTTTACAGCCACTCCTTAGGAAGAGCCCACGCTTGGCTTGGCTGAGTTCCGTGTTTTTGTTTAGGAAGACAAGGTGTGTTTCATTAAAAAACATTTGGGCTATTTACCCATTTTAAAAATATATATAACAAACAATTTTATAAAACAATTTTGTTTTGTAACAAAAATTTATAACAAACAACAAGTCTATAATAAACAACTTCAAAAATTAGTGAATGAAAACAAGAAGATAAGGCAAGGCTATGTAGTCACCACACTGAGCTCTGAAATCATTTAATCAGTTCCTGAAATTCAGAAGAGAAGGAGAGCAGAGAATGTTTGGAGAATATTGAAGTTGGGAAAAAGACCTACAGCATTTAGGAAAATAATATAAAGTCAAATCACACCAAAAAAAATTTGGTTTCTTTTGGCGGAAAGGGAGAATGTTTGGACTTAAGATCATGAACACATTCATGTCTACAGCCATCTATGTATTTAATACACATATTAAATATACACATAAATATATAAAAATTTATATGAATATATAAACATATAATTATTTACAATATAAATATATAAATATTATACAAATACTTATATATATTATTATTTAGATATAAATTCAGATATAAATACTAAAACACACATCAAATATAATTAATTCCTTAAATTAATTTTAGTTACAGAATCAGACTTTCCAGAGGAGAGAAAAAGCTCTGGATACCTCAATACTCTGAATTTTTTCAGGGTGATGCAGCAATCCCAATTCCATAATGCCAGTGTGTCAAGGGCACCTTGCAGTCTGCTCAGAGTTGCCTATGACACCTAAGGAGAAAACAAAGGTGAAAAAATGTATTGGGCTGCATTCAGTTCTAGGAGGTATTTCCACAAAATACATCAGAATTTTTTTTTTTTACTGGTACCTAAGAAAACTCCTTTATCTCCCATCCAACCTCCTGTCTCATAAAAAGCCACCACAAAAGGAAAGAAGGACTTTTCAGAGCATCTCTCAGATGTCCCTTACCTGTGCCATGTGCTCTGAGTGCAGTCCTGGTGACCTTGGGTTAGAGAATTCCCCCAGGGAAGATGTCTCAGACCCTCCAGTCATCCCTCCCATCACTGACCTTCTCCCACTGCTCCTTGAAAAAAAAATTCCCAGGGATTTGTCTTTGGGGCACAGAGTGTGGAGCAGCCACCAAAGGGGAGTACTGCAGATTCACTGGGTGGATATAACTGCATTTTAAAATATTGAGGTTTTAAACTTTTACTTCAGTTGGGAGTGACAAATTCCTACATTTGTATCAGGTTGCTGTTCTGCCTCTTTCTGGTAAACTTCAAAAATTCCAAGTCAGATATCCCAAAGCCTGCAACTGCTTTTTTTCCCTCCAAACAACCTCCTACTGCAATTTTGTCCCTCTCTAGTGTGGAAGAGGAGCCATCAGGAACTTCTGTTGCCAACAGCACTGTGGAAAACTGTTGATTTAGGCTGTGCTGAGGTTTGCTCTGCAGCTCAATAATTCACAAGTGTCCAAATGAGCTCTGCATTGACAGCATTATTGGTGCTCCTGCTAATCCTACAAAACACACCAAACTATGGAGCAGCATTTTGATTAAATTCCTCAACTTTCCATGATCCTAGACGCTGTTTTATGCATGACCTTGAATGCACATAACCAGAAATTTTCAATTCACAGAGACCTTCTCTTTGCAAAATATGGTAAGTGCATCAGGAGCGGATGTCTAAGTAACAGCATCCAAAATTTAATCAAAGATTGCCTTGGACAACTGCAGAAAGTCAGGCTCTCCCTCAGCGAGATAACTTGCCAGAATACTCATTGCAGAGGTTGCCAGAGAGGTGACTGAATACACAGGCTGAAATTACTTCCCTGGGCTTTCCTTTGTTCCACAGAGGTGCTAAAGTTTTTAATATTACTGTTTATTAGAGATGTCCTTTCAGTCCACAGCAACTCGGGTCAGCTGTGGTGGATCCTGGGGTTGGGACCTCTGGTGGTGCTGAGGAGGAAACATCCCCTTAAACTCCCTGAAATGAGGGGATCAAAGATTCCCACAACCACAATCCCTGAAAAAAGGGGATCAAAGATTTCCACAACCCCAGAGCAGGGAGGAAACTGCAAGGACAATGCCATGGGGAGCAAGGAGTGAGTTTTTTCGCCCCAGCAAACACTGGCCCTGGGGGAGATTTATGAGGGGGTCACTGCCACCAGTACAAGCGCCAGCTTTTCCACATAAAATAATGAGGGAAATTTAATTGTTTAACCAACTACAATTGAGTCATGACAGCCCAGGTGAACACCCTGGGTGCACACTGAGCTCTGCCCCAGGGCTGGTCCAGCCACCACCTCCCTAAAACCACCAGATCCAGTTTTTTCCATCTCCAGGACAATATGGCCTCAAAACACCAAGCTTAGTCTGGAAGGTGTTAGCAAATCCAAGGGAATTTGGATTTCTTTATGAGCTCCTCAACACATAAAACCACTCATGCTCTGCAAGAAGCTGGTCTGCTCATCTGGCACAGAACTCCTGCAGGTTCAGCGTGCAAAAAGCCACTTGGAACAATAAACTGGAACGCAACAGTTTGTATTGCCAAACCTCAGATATCTTCAATATTTACATCTGCTGGCCCCAAATCTCCCCTCTGCACCCCTTTCCCCTGTCTCTGTCCCTGGCAGGAGCGGAGCACACAGTGGCACTGATGAGCAGGGCCAGGCAGCTGCCAAAGCACAGAGACACCCAGAGCATCAGAGCAAACAAACCTTCCAGCCAGCAGGCACCACCAGGAGCAGCTACCTGGAGAAACAGGGAGCATGGAACTGTGCTCTCTCACTGTTATTCAGGAATGTTTCATCCTTTTCTTTATTAGTATTCCACCCTAAACACGCACTGAAGCAACTGGATGCTAAGAAAGGATGGACTTAACAGAGCATTCATTTTTTTTTTAATATTTTTTTCATCCTCAGCACCCAGGCTGTTTCAAATTAAAGAGAATCTGGCTTCAGGAGCCTGTGCTATTTTAATCATTCCAATGTGTCCAGTACAGGAGATGAACTCAAAAGGTGAATATTAAAAGTAGTTGTGGAATTCAGTCATTTCACGAATGAACACATAATAGCCAAAGGCAAAACCGGAAGGCAACTTCACTTCCAATCAGTGTTTTCATTTTATTGAAACCAGATTGGAATTCCTGGAAAGAAGCCTACATATCACATCTTTAATACTAATTTTCATATACTCCAGTAAAACTGTCAGGGTGAATCAGTTGTTGAAGAAAGCTTCCTGTATAATTTACAGATGTACCTCCCTGTAGCCTGCGATTTCGTCCTGAATCAGAAATGTGGTTTTGATCACGCTCACAGATTTCCTCTCACCTGTGCAGGTTTGCCTCGGCTCTAATTTGATTATTAAAATGGGATGTTTTATGGCAAAGCTGGTGATAAAAGTGAGCCAGCTGCTGTGTACCAGCCAGGCTTTACTTATGTGCTGCTACACATCCCCACGTGCACCTCGCAGAGGAGCTGCACGTCCAAACACAGACACACAACCCCAAATCCATCTTCTCAGCGTGAAACAACACCAGTGTTATAAATGATAAATCACCAATTGGATATGGAAAAAAAAAAGAATTTTATTTTCCAATCCAAATTCTATCTGGGACAGCCACGGACACAACATTCGAATGTTGGGTGAAACAGACAGAGCGGCAGCGAAGTTCCTCGCCTGTCCTGCTCCACCATTTGCAGGGGTTTGAGTCCAAGTTTTTATAGGGTTTTTTGTGCCCGCCGGTGATGATACCATGTCCTCATGGCCTTTTCACTTGTAGATGTGTCTTGAATGGATTTCCTGGCACCGGGGTATGTTTGAATGGACCTTTCTGGGAATCCTTTTTGGATGATGATTTCATCGGGCCTGGGGTCCACCCTTGAGATTATCATCGACGACTTGGTGGTCCTGATATCTCGGGCTTAATTGACTCAAGGAGCAACATCCTGAGGAGCTACTCCCCTTTCTTGTGTAAAGTGGAGTGATGATCTTCTATTTCACAGGTCAGGAGGCTTATCCTGGTGTTAGGGGAATGCCTTCTCCATTCCGGGAAACAGGGTCCGGTTTACATTCCCAGAATTACAAGACTTACTATTTTATACATTTCTAATATATTTCTATTACATTGACTACTACATTTGTTACATATTTTATTTACACGATTTTACTACCTCATTTATCACACCAGGAAACCAAACCACTCCATCTATTTCATGCAAACACCTCCCAAAAAAACATCAAAAAGTGACATTTCCAACAGGAGACAACTACAACCCTTGGGTGGTGGCTGTGAGAGCCTTTCCTCCTCAGCCCCACCACAAAGCCAGCGCTGCTGTGTGTTTGAAGCGAGGGCCAGCGGGGCTGGGTGGCCACCAGCCACGGAGGCCGCTCGGTTTTGCACTGATAGCTGCTCTTTTTGTTTCCCCACGAGCTGCCAGGCTGCCAAATCCTCCTGCCAAATCCCTTCCCTGCAAGCTCGAAGAAGAAAGGAGGGCGAGAACACTCGGGAGCTCCCCCCCTCTGCTCTCCGTGTGTTAATTCCCTCAAGTGCTGCATTATTCCCGCTCTGGGAAGGAGGGATGGGGTCAGCAGTGGGATGTGGGGTTGTTGTAGGGCTACTCCAGCTTTAGGAAGTGTCAGCACTTCCATCAAAGCTCCATTAATCTGGGGTTTGTGACTCATCTCTAAAAATTTGCTCAGGCAGCAGGAACTTGGCAAGGGAGGAGTATGTTGTGGGTTTTTTGTTGTTATCCCCCCTCAGTTGTCAAAAAATCCGTGGTTTGGCTGCTTTTTAAGCATCTCTTGACACGTGTATAAAATGTTTATTAGTTTTAGACATTTTGGGGCTTGTAAAACTCGAAATTATCTTCATTATTAAAAAATGAAATTTAAGGAAGCTGGAGGGCATCTCCAGAGACTTTGACACAAATCCTGACAAGGCCACATGTATAAATAAGAGTTTCCTTGTCTCAGACCTGTCTCCACCCATGTGCTTCACAAAACCTGTGCACTGGCACAGGGAAAATTCCTTGGGAGAAGTGAGGCAGCACCAGGTGAGCTGGTCAAGCCATGAACAGGAGGTGGTGGTGCATCCCAGCCTGCTCCTCAACTGGGAAAAGAGCCCAGTGATCCCCTCCCCATATTCCAGCATCTCAGCATCCAGCCACAGGTGATAGAAAAATCTGAGCACAACGTTGAAATCTGGTATTAAATATTGCAGTCTGTACTTAAATAATCTAATTGTAGGGGAAGGAAGAGAGAAAGTGCAGGAAAATAGCTGAGTAACCAGTGGTTAACCAAAAAATATCACATACAACATGTTCCTTCAGCCAAAACCTCAATTTGGCTTTTTGGGGTGAAAATCTGTTGTGTTCTCACATTGGGAGTGGGGAAGTAGTGCCCTGGCATCCAAATCCCAGCACCTCAAAACAGCAGGATGCTGAACAGCCCCACCCCAAAATAAACCAGAATATACCAAACCCAGCTTCTCTTTGTATTTGGATTTCTGTCAGCACCATCAATTTCAATCCTTGATGCTTTTTTGGGTTGGTTTTTTTTTTTCCCAAATATAGGATGATTTTCTTCTTTTCAGTATTTAAAAAAATTGCTTTAAAAATGTAGCAGCACAAGTGGGTTAATGCACGAGCCTCTCACCTCCAGAGATGTGGTTTGAAAGTTTGGTTGGGCTGTCACATCACAGGCTCAGGGCTCCCTGGCATGTCTGGATGCAGCTATTCCATCACCGGGATGAAGGGATGGGTTATCACAGGGCAAGGCTGCAGCACAACACAAGAAACGAGGTTAGGAATTACATAAACTTGGAATTTCTGAATTAGATTCAGCTCTTTCTCCAGCTAACAGCTTAACCCAGCAGCATCCATGCATTTAAAGCCTGTGGAAGTTGGGTGGAGGTGTTGTTTGTTTGACACTCTGATGGGATTGGGATTTTAAAAACATATATTGAGGTCTGTTCAGTCAGCAAAGTGTGTAAACACACCCTGAGCTTCAATAAATCAATATCCTTAAATGTGCTTTATTTAAATTTATGGTTAAATAAATATGCTTAAAAGAATTTGGTATCTGATACATTTTAAATATTTATAGTTCATGTTGCATAATTAACTTTAAAAGGTAATGTTTTTAAGGATGCTGAGGTCCAGAGTGGTGCTTACACCTGGAGTTTTGGGTGCTGTGGAAGAAAATCTCCAAGCACTGTTGCTGCACTCCAAGCCAGTAACAATATTCCATATATCCCTCTGGAGCTCTTCCCTGCAGTGTGGGATGAATGTCCCAGTAGGTATCCAGCACTCCCTATGGAATGGGGAGGAAAAAAAAGGAAGATATTGTTTATTTCTGTTGTGACAGAAGAAAACCAAGAATTTTCAGCATCCCCAGACAATTATCAGGCTTGTCGCTCATTGCCTGACTCTGCCTTTTCCCAAACCCAGACTTACAGATTGATCCCAAGGGATTGCTTCCTCTAGAGTCCTCTAGATATTCTTTTAGTTACTCCTTGAAAAGTCCAACCCAAACCCTAATTTTCCTACTTGTGCTTCTAATTAAAAAATCCCCATATCTAGCCTGCCACAACCATACACATCCTTATTCTGCATTACTGCCATCCCTCTGAAACAGCTTTTACTTAGGATTTTCAGACCTGCATGAGTGGAAAATTGGCCTTCCCAGCACCTCTTTTTCCCCAGTGTTGCAGCAACATCAACTTTGAGCAGCTCTCGGTGAATGGATAGAAATTAAAATTAAAGTTAGAGTAGATGAGCAAAAATCCCATCAAACCCAAATCCTTCAAAAGGCACAGACCTGGAAATTTGCCTTAAACAAGGAAAAGGGTAAATACTAATCTAACTGTCTGTTAAATATAACTGGAAGTATTTTGCTTCCCAAATTTCCCATTACAATCTGTGAGATTTCTCTGTGTTTGGTCTCTTTTCATACTTTTCCCTCAGCTCTCACTGCAGATCCCATCACTTCCTAACAGCCCTGGGTGGGGTGGATGGTCCCTCCAACTTCATAGGAACAACTCTTTCCTTTTCTGGTTTTGCTGAATTATGTCACAGATCAAAAAATGTCACCACTGCATTTCAAAAGATGAAGATTTTTTTTATGTCTGTCTCCCTTAAAATTTACACAGAGTGATATGAAATTTTTAAACTTTTTTCTGTGTGTGATACTGAGTGATGAGCCCACAATCCCATGGGGAAGACAGGGACATCTCCAGCAGCAATCCAAGGGCATTGGATGAGCACAGCCCTAAAAACCTTCTGAAGTAACCAGAATAAAAGAAGAAACAAGAATATTTCTGTGTAATAATATGGAAAATGTAGAAGACCTCAGAAGTTTAACACAAACTTCTAATCCACAAGCATTTACATCAGTGCTTCCTGCAGCATTTTTGTTTCATCAAATCATAAGAAAGGAACCCAAACCCAGGAGGGACCAAGAAACACCTTGAGGAATGAGAGTCCAAGATTCCATTCGAGCATCAAAGCTCATTAAAGGGTTAAAAGGATGCATCCTGGGAAGCTTTTGGTTTTTTTGTAGTGCTTGGGCATAAAGCAGAGATAAGGCTTGGGATCCTAAAGTACAAACTGAGGACTCCCCTTTCCTGGCAGAGCACCAAACCAGCAGATCTGTAACTTCCAGCTTCATTTCATCACTGTGGAAACCTGGATTCCACCAGATGAGGCTTCCTGCTGAAATAGTTGTCATTTTCTTGGAGGCTCTGGAAGCAGAACTAAAAGCCTTTTCAGTGTGGATGGGGGGACTGGGAGAGGTGGGGAAGGAATAACTCTTGAAAAAAGAAAAGCATGAAAAGCAAACAGGAATTTCTTAGTTAAAGCCTTGTCCCAAGTCCAGAGTCAGATTTTCTCACCTGAATTTAAGAGAAGCAGCAACTCCCATTCCTTCTGCTTTCCTGGGAGACAAAGAGGACTCTGGTCAAGCAGTGGATGTTGGTGCTGCATTTTTGCCAGGATGTGGCAGGGAATGTCCCCCTGTCCCAGCTCAGTTCCAGCCTTACTCAGAAGGTGATTGCTCCTTCTCCAGGGAAGTGTCACTGGAGGACATCAAGGATTCCCCAGGGAGTGATTTGGAGGACTCTTCCCAGTAGGAAGTGATCCACTGGGATGAGGGGATATGCATGAGCCTCACTGCATCTCCCAGATGGTCACACTTGCACAATTTCTGGTTTTTTAAGGACTGAGCAGCTTTGGCAGCCAGCAGTGCCCATAAAATCCCCGTTACACAGGACAGGGAGATGGGAAGGACATGCTGCCACCTTCACTGTGCCCTTCAGGGTAAATTACAAACCTCAAGAGTTACTTCTTCAAATTCCAACTGTTTTTTCTGCCTTCATTTTGATTTCCAGTGCCTCAAACAAATGAGCCTGGGGCTGGCAGCGAGCATTATGCCTTTTGGAGCAGGATGAGGAAAGCCTTTGTCCTGGCTCTGGAGGGCAGCCAGAGCAGAGGCCTCTGCATGGAAAGACATGTGCCTGGAGAAGGCAATATTTTGTCATATTTTCCCCCTTTTGGTTAGTGTCCAATATCGCATCTCAGGTCACCTGGTGCAGACAATTAAAAAGAAAATCCCACAAACATTGGGAACAGTTGCAGAAGGCCAGAAAGAAAAATAGGAGGGGGAACACCAATCAATTTTCCAAAAATAAAACCTCTCTCAAAAAAGCATATCCAAACACTCAGCACTGTGAATAAAATTATCAGACCCAATAAATATTTTATGCTGCCATTCTAATTGCCAAAAAAAAAAAAGTTAATTTCTGAAGCAAAGTTTCTTTTTTTTTTTCATCTTTATTTTTAAACCCCTAACATAATGACTGAATGCCTAAGACGAACTCGAGAAATTTTTAAAAACTCTCTTTGAAAAAAAAAAAAGGAAAAAAAAAATAGAATTCAAAGCTGAACTTGAGCAGGAGACCACAGGGAAGTGTCTAATCTTTAGTTGGACGCCTGGCACAGCCCCGCTCCGGCCGGTGCCAGCATTGCATTCTGACAGAACAAGTGTTGCATGAGATGTGAAGGATGACTCCGGTCTGCCGAAAAACCCTGGAGCAGGTGTTCCTCATCCTCATTTGCAATGGAGCATGGCCCCTGGCTCAGTGAGCTGGAGCAAATGCGCTGGCAGGCCCCATCATGTACCTGCGTGCTGAGATGCACTAATGATAATGGATGCAGGCCTATTAACCAGCCCATTTGTAATGGCACACAACGCTGATTGCTCGGGGAGTGAGTCAGCGCCTTTCCAAGGGGAGCGGGGCATGCCGGGAACCAACCCATGATCCTCCGAGCCTCCCTTCTGCTCGGCTGCTCCACAGCTCTGCTAGGCTTTACTTAATGATACAAATGAATACATGATCTGCTACATGATTATAACACGAGGAAGAGGCACCGTGGGCCTGCGGATCGGCGTTGGATCCGCGTGGGTTTGAGAGGTTCCCTGCTTGGGCCATGTCGCTTGGATTTTTCAGCCTTCTGATTGTTTTCACATTTCTACTGGAGATTTTTCACGCTTGTAACAAAAACAAAGACTGATATTTTGTAAACAACACATTCCTTCTAGAGGGAAGGACAAGTTGATGAACTTTTAAGTTGACCACTAGGGTCAGAGAGGTGTTGCTCTTGTCCCCCAATCCTTGAACAAATTCTAAACTTCATAAAAACCCTAAATCATAATAAACTTCTTCTTTCTCTCCTCACTTCTCAACCTGACAGGTGAGTGTGGTTCTTTCATGTCCTCTAGTGACAGAGCCAGGCTTAATCTGAGAAGCACCAACTCCAGAGGAGAGTCGGGGGTCCAACAAGCATGCCTAAGCCTGGGGATTTGCAGAAAGCTGCTGCTGATCTTTGAGAGAGTTTTTTGGCGTGTCTAGGGAAAAAACATTCCACTCAGCTTCTACCCTTCATTGCCTGGCTTTCCTTGGGAGGGAAAATCCTCCAAGAATAACCTTTAAAAAGACACACGGGGGCTTAATCGAGGCTTGTGTTGTTCTTAAATAACTCCTCTGATGCGTTTTATATAAACGACTCCTGCTGAAAGCCCGTTCCCCGTCTGTGGAATAACGAGGGAGCTCGGAATGGAAGCTCCTGTAAAAAGCACTCGTTAATAAATAGATCACATTACTTGTAGGTACTCAGTTCCAGGGCCAGCTTAGCTAAACAGGCCCTGTTGGGCCAGAATATTGCAATCAGCAGAATACACTAATTATTATTGTAAACTCAAGGCCTGGATTTGCTGTGTTCTTGGCAAACCCCAATAAGCTGCTTACGCTGCCGGTGCTGCAGCAGCTCTTTGGATTCCTCTGCAAAATGTGCAAAAGGGCTCTTTTGTTACTTTTTTTTTTGCAAAATAGGTGGTTTCATTGCCAATCTGGTCTAGCAGGCAAATCTCTCCAATTATTTTCCTTAATAGAATGCCCAGCAGACAACACATGGAAATTTATGAGAAAGATCAGCTCTTACCTGAAGTTGTAACTACCACTTTGTATAAGTGCAGTTCCCTGTGCAATGCTTCACAACTGAAGCTGTGTAAGCAGAAAAAAAAAGACAATTTGTGCACATAAATTCTTGCATCAAAATTACCTGGCACATTCTGGTGGCTTTCCACCACTCCAATAATGCAAACAATTAGAAATAAAGATTAAAAGTTGATTTAATTAATTATTTGAATGTCTTTCTATCTAAAAGCAATTATATCCCATCAGCCAGATTGGATCCACCATTCCTAATTTTTTTTCTGCTTTTTCCTTGGCAGTCAAAGATTTGAGTTGGATCACCATTCAGCCAAAAAAAAAAAAAACAAGAAAAAGACCCACCTAATATAAAAGAGCTATCTACACATCACACATTCACAGTGGTCAGGTAAAGGCCACAAATAAATGTCCACATAGGTATAACCAAGAGAAAATCATATTATGGGAAATTGGGTCTGCTGACCCAGAAAATATCCTGTTTGTAGAGTTCATAAAGAATGTGAGAAGAATGAGGGACTTAGCTGTTAAATGCAACATCCCAATATTCCCAATTATCCATATAAAATTTTGCTGCTCTGATTTTGCCTTTGCTCAACTTGCTGCTTTAAGAACCAAACTTGGCAACCCAATCTCCCACCCCCAAGTCCTCACAACCCCCTTTGCTGGCAGCCATCAAAGGGGCTGGAATTTCTCTATATGTATTGTACAGTATATTTCAAAGGAATTTTTCTGCCATGCACAGTATATCAATACTCAATGTGGGAGTAATTTAACTTCTTAATTTATTGCAGCAGTAACAGCATTTTCAAACTGGTCATAAAATATTCTTGTACTCTTCTAATCTGGGTTTTCAATGTTCTATAATGGGAATTCTATGAATAATATTGGGAAGTGAGAGATATTTTATACGGTATCTCTAAGGGAACAGTGTTATTGCATAAAAGTTAGGTGACATGGGAGAGACTGATAGAGGTGGTGTTTAAAAAAAATTTACCCTTCAGGATTTGTCACATGAATAATAATGATTTAGTGACATTTTTTCCTTCCTAAAAATCAAATCTGCTCCAAGATAAGGTTACAAAAATATGTTCTAATTATGGATGGCTCTGAAGCATAGAGAGCAAACACAGCAAGTATCAGCTATCTAATGGCCATTGCAAACGAGCCAAATACCCTCTCCTGTCCATTTTTTAATATATTCTGATTATTTTTGGTGTCTTGCTATTATTAAGGCCCCAGTGAGATCAAGGTCCTGCTGTAGGACATGCCTCAAAAACAACAGGCACCTGCTGGAAGGATCTGCACTCACCACCCACTGCAGAGAGGAGAGAGGAGGGAGAAGAGTTGAGAGGGGAGAGTGGAGAGGGAAGAGAGGGGGGAGAAGAGAGTGGAAAAAGGAGAGAAGAGAGGGGAAAGAGGAGAGAGGAGAGAAAGGATCACTCCTCCTCTCCCAGGCAGGGCTGGAGCTGGATTCCCCCAGACCTTAAAGGAGGGTCTACAATGATCCGGGCACCAAATCTCTCAAATCTCAACCCACGCTGCCTTTTAGGAAGCAAGATGAAGATGTTTTCTAGCCACAGCATGGAATATTAGAGATGTCCTTCCAGAGAGGGCTGTGTGGATGTTCAGAGGTCCTGGCACTACAGTGCTGCAGCACTTCCAGCAGTGCTTGGCTTCCCTGGAGGCTGTTTTTCGAATTTCCTTCCAAGGATTTTTGTCCTCTGATACTCCCTAGAGGTCAACAACAGCCCGTCTCACACCTTTTTGATTGGCACACAATTTTGTCTTGGCTGCAGAGAGAAGTTTGTCCTTGCCCTAAATCAATGTTCAGCCCTGAGCTTTCCCTTGTTGCAGGGGCAGGGTGGGCAGTTCTCCAGAGGGCTGGGGGCTGGCATTGCCTCTCTCCCCATCCATACCCACAGCCAGAAGCTCCAGCCTGGAGGCAGCACCCTGGGCTCCACCACCCTGCACCCCCAGTCCCCATTTTTTTCCATGAAAGCTTTGTTTCCTTGCATTCCTGGAGCAGCAGGTTTCCCGTTATTGTGCTTTCTGTTCTTCAGCACTCCTGGTGAAATTTATTGTTGTAAAGCGCCCTGAGCACACTGGCAGGGAAAGACAATTACCCAGCATTTCCAGTCTCCGAGAAGTGTAATTGTGATATATCTGTGTGCTACCTTCCAACACAGTCCTGTGGGCTGGGTCTCATCTTTCCAATTCCACACAGTTGTCTTGATGCCCCCTGTCCTGTTATCCCTGCAGGTGGGGGCTCTGTCCAGGCTCCTGCACTTCAAAATAACCTTTCCATAGGCAGACACAAGTCAGGGACTTGGGATTGAGGCACAAAGAGCAATGCAGGAACCACTATCATCAGAATTTCTGCTCATTTCAGTATGATCCAGTTCACATCATTTAAATAAGAGCTTTTTCTGAACCTTGTCTTTGGTGTAAAATTAGAGGATTCTGGGTGCTTTTTGGTGGAAATGCTTTCCTAGGAAACATCCACTCATTGAACCCAAAGCACGAAAAACTCAACAACAGAGTGAACCAGTCCCTGCCTAGTTTTCCTGTGCCATGATTTTTGAATAAAGACCCAAAATGAGCCAAACTCAACAAGGTCAGGCTGTCAGGGCAGAGTCACCATCCCAGGACACATCACTCTCCAAGCCACGGGAGGGGACAGTGTGTTTGGAACCAGGCAGCTGGAGCAGATTGTTCTGGTCCTCAGCAGCTTTCATGGTCTGTACCACAAGCTCTAAAATCAGGGATGAACCAGCAGCTTCTTCCCAGCTTACCCTGATGGTAGAAAAAGCAGTTTCTGGGATCTTAGCGAGGCACAGAGCTCAGGAAATGAGAATTTCCAGGGCAGACAATGTGACTTTTTAAGGCCTCAAAATATCAGTGCATGAAATGCTGTCTCAAAATACATAATTTCCCCCCCTTTTTTGTGTGTTTATTTACTGCCATTTGGGCATTTATTGGGAACTGAAGCACACAGAGACACAGTTTAGTGATGGACTTGGCACTGCAGGGATAACAGATGGACTCAGTGATCTTAGAGGGCTTCTCCAACCTAAACCATTCTTTGGCTCCAGCATTAAACACAACGGCACAAGGATCCCATGGGATTGGCCATCCTGGACTGGTCCAAAGGTCCATCTCAGCTCCCAGAGACCACACCCAGGGAGGGCTGGAAGAATTGGAGCATGGAGCAAGTTTCCCACAGCTGTGCTCTCAGTTCCTGGAGATTTGAGTAACAAATTCAAAACTGATAACTTTTGGCCCAGCTCTTAGTCCCAACATTTTCTCGAGCCCTGTCCTCACACAGGAGCCACTTTTGACCCTCCTTATAGCCTCCTTCTATACCTGCAGATGTAAATATCCTATATATTATTTTCAAATAATTTTCCCTAATATTTCTCCATATAATTCATCTTTTTTTCCCCTCTTTGACATTGCTACTGAGCCCTGAGTGCACACAAGTGCCTGGATACAACTGCCCAAGACCAGGCTTGACTATCCCTAAGCTGATCTCTCTGTTCCCTACAACCATTAATTATTTTACACAAGAAATGCCAAGCAGCTGGAAGCTTGGGAAGAATCAGTTATGAGCTGACTTGAGAAGGATACGGGATGGATGCAAAGGGCAGGTGGCAGAAATCCCACATATTTTCACCATCACAGAGCTTCACATCAATCCAGCATTTTTTTGCAAGACCCAAAGCACCCCTGCTGCTTGGTCTGAGACATGAAGGATCTTGTGTCTGCTTTTATGTGTGTTAGCCCTGCTGAATTCTCCTAACTGTGAGCACAGCTGGGCTTTAGTTCCCTCTAAAGCTGACCAAAGGCAGCAGGATTTCCAGCATCACATCCATGGCTTTGCTCATGTGCCTACCCAGACTTGTACATGCACACATATGGAAATTTTTCCACCCCAAAAAAAAAAAAAGTTTCCAGGTAAAAAGAAGCCTCTGAGGTTACCAACGGTGCAGGTTAATTGACATTTTTTCAGTGTCACTGCTTGTGCCTTCTGGTATAGATAAGGCTGAGAGGAATAATAATTTCCCTGCTTGGCTACCCATTTCCAGAGCTGATGGTCAGTGGCAAAACATCTGGAGCTCAGTGAGAGATCCCTTGAAAAATTAAGAAAACTCCGGAATTCTAAGAGTTTCAGCAATATATTTCAAACAACATTGCAAGCTCAAATAAATTACTTTTCGGACAAAGCAAAACAAAAACACTTTTACGAGACAAAAACATTTTCCTGGACTATGTCCAAGCTTTGCATTTGCCAAAATTCGAAGTTATGCCCGAGGGAGAGCAGAGTACCTTTGGCACATCTGCTGAAACGAGAACTGTGTCTCTGGCTATGGTGAAGGAGGAGGAATGTAGCAACTTAAGCCTGCTTTTTGGGGTCAGGAAGCACAGAAGAAGTGACGAAAAACAGCCCAAAGCAAGATGAGAGCGATTTAGTTTCTCTTCCACGAGACCGCCTCAGTGGTTCGGGGGCGGGGGGGGGGGAGAAAAAGGGGGGAAAGCTGTAAAAAAAAAAAACGCAAAAAAAATGAACAAAAACTGAGGGTAGCTTGGCTGGTGTGTTTGGATTTTTATTTTTTTCCCATCTGTAACGGCTTTTGTAGCGATATCAAAACGAAGAAGAGAGAAACGGGATCAAAGAGGCTGAGCAGCTTCGCTGGTAGCAGCAAACACCACTGGCACCTCTCCTTTAGGTAGAGCGAGGACCGAGCGATTCCCCCGCTATTGTTAAAGGCGGGATTTTCCTTGAAGTCCGGGCTAATCCATTAAGGGAGCAGCCTGGCAGGGGCAATGGGCCAAGACCCAACGCTCTGAAGAGCTCTGCAGCAGCTCTGCTAAAGCAACTGGAGCAAACACCAGCCGGGCTGGCTGCCTTATCCCGCCGCACAGGACACAAAGCCTTAACGCGCTTATCTGGGAGCAGCGAGTGAGCCCCGCGCAGGCATCGCTTAGCGGGCAGCAAGGAGGGGAAAAAAAAGGAGGAGAAAAAAAATACAAATCAATCAGCAGAAACCCTG
>JBBMKD010000217.1:33624964-33657464 GCA_037834095.1 Argya squamiceps | reverse complement strand
GCTGTCTCTGGATTCCTGGAAGTGTCCAAGGCCAGGCTGGAGAGAAGCAGCCTGGGACAGTGAAAGGTGTCGCTGCCCATAGAAGGAGATCCTGGGACAGTGGAAGGTGTCGCTGCCCATGGAAGGAGATCCTGGGACAGTGGAAGGTGTCCCTGCCCATGGAAGTAGATCCTGGGACAGTGGAAGGTGTCCCTGCCCATAGAAGTAGATCCTGGGACAGTGGAAGGTGTCCCTGCCCGTGGAAGGAGATCCTGGGACAGTGGAAGGTGTCGCTGCCCATGGAAGGAGATCCTGGGACAGTGGAAGGTGTCCCTGCCCATGGAAGGAGATCCTGGGACAGTGGAAGGTGTCCCTGCCCGTGGAAAGAGATGGAACAAGATGGTCTTGAAGGTCCCTTCCCACCCAAACCATTCCAGGATTCTATTCCACTCTAATAACATCCCTGTCCCTCACACTGTGCAGAGGGGACAGAGCTGTCCCCAGCCCCAGGGAGGGGACACCCAGCTTGTCCCCACACCCCTCTCTGGCCAGTCAGAGTGCCCATCAAAGCCAGTGCCCATCTCTGGCTTTGCACAGCTCCTGCAACACCCAAAACACCCCCAAGATCACCACGTGTGGCACAGCTACAGTGACAATGGGTGACACCCAGGAGCCTGGGGTGAGGACACAGATATACCTGTGCCTGCCTGGGTGGAGGGCACAGAACCCCTGGAGCTGTGGCTCAGAGTGCCAGGACTAATGAGGAGCTGCTGCAAGGCTGCTCCTGCAGCAGCGGGCAGAGATTAGGAGCCTGTCAGAAGCCATCACTGGTGGTTTGGGGAGCTCTTTCTGAAGTCAGCCTGATTTAATAAATAAAGACAAGCTTCCTCTTACAGCTCTTTTATGATGGGGATGGGGCTGCATGAAAATCAGCCAAAAAGGGAACAACTTTGGATTATTAATGGTCACTTTTGTTTAACAAATGTTTTTTGTATAACCACCTTGTGCATCCTGGGAAGGAAGGATGTTCAATTATTCAACTGAGCATTGAATTATTTCTCTCTTTCATTTGTTTTCCCAAACTAAACAGATTGTGTGCAGAAAATCACTATTCCTAGGGTTTTTATTTTGGTTTTGCACACCCATGCTGATTAAAATACTGCAGCTGTCTGAGCTCTGTCACAGTGGATTGCTCTTTTTCCTTCCCAGAAAGGTGCCTTTTTCAACAAATCATATGGAATTTACACATACCTTCAGATAATCCCAGTGTAATTAATATAAAATTATATTCCCGAGGAAAAAAGAAAAAAAAAAAACAACCCACGCTGAAGTTTGGCTTAAACCAACAGAGGACTGGCAGTCTCTGCAAATTATTCTGGTAAATTAGAAAGTATTCCATTGTACTTCCACAGCTCCCCGTTGGTGCATTTCCTGTCGGATTATATATGGCTGAGAGCAAGATATCTATTTAGTCATGTTCACAAAGTGCTGAAACCAAAGTGGCAAACTGAAAGGAAAAAATAAGAGGTGCTTCAAGAGGTCTGCCCTGAAGTGCTCCAGACCCAAAGGCCATTGTGGTAGAAGATTTTCTAAGGGAAGAAATGGAGAACAGGGGCAAGAAAAGAGGAGAGAGCCAACAATGCCCTCAGGAGAGGATGTCCAAGCTTTGGGTTTGCCAGCACTCAGAAATAATAAAATAACTGCTACCTGTCACAGTGGTGAAGAAAACCCTGAAAACGTGGCCCAGTGCAGTGATATTTTACAAGAGAATCTTGTGACAGGACAAGGGGGAATGGCTTCAGAGTAAGAGTGGGTTTAGATGGGATAGCAGGAAAAAATCCTTCCCTGGAGGGTGGGCAGGGCCTGGCACAGGGTGCCCAGAGCAGCTGTGGCTGCCCCTGGATCCCTGGAGCCCAAGGCCAGGCTGGACATTGGGGCTTGGAGCAGCCTGGGACAGTGGGAGGTGTCACCATGGCAGGGGTGGCACTGAATGAATTTTAAGTTCCCTTCCCACCCAAACCATTCCATGATTTCTGTCTGCCTGGGTTTGTCTAAAGTGACAGAGGGTGACAGGCTGAGTGCTGACCCAAGGAATCACACTTTAAATTTCTGATGGCATCTTCTTCTCTGCCTGTCAAAGCACAGGAGAGAAGGAGGAAATCTCATCCTGTGGAAATCTAAAGCAAAATTTCCCAAAGCATAGAAATGGAGCAAACTACCCAGGAAAGAGGTGGAAGGTGTAACTTTGGGAGGTCAGGTCTTGATGAAAGGGATGCTCCCAGAGATGAGTGCTGAGGTGAAATATCAGCAGTATCTCCTTCTCTACAGATATTCAAAAGCCACCTGGACACCATCCTGAGTGATGTGCTCTGGGAGGTCCCTGCTGGAGCATGGGGGTTCTCCATAACCTCAAATGGTCCTTTCCAACCCTGATCCATTCTCTAATTAATTCAGTGAAAATACTTCCCAAAATTATGACTATATGAACACCAGGCATTCATCTCCTCAGGATTCCACACTGCCATACAGGAAGGTGACTGCACCCACAGCTTCTGATGTATATTTTTTTTCCATCATTCCCACAAAGCTCAGGACAGCTGCACATTCCAGGTTTACCTCTGGCTGCTGCAGGACACTTGCTGTTCTGTGAGTCTCTCCAGCCCAGCTGAGCCCTCTTTCACTTGGATAATTAATTTGAAATTAAATATTAAATATTAATAAATATAGTTCAGGTAATAAATTGCATATACTAATTTAATTAAAAATAGATTATAGCATATTTTACAAATGGGACGTTTTTGTAAGGAAATATAATGGACTTGTTATGTTTCTACTTTATCCTAAGAAGGAGCAAGCTTCTTGAGCATTTAGTCCTTATTGAGTCTCATTAAAAATTTAAAAACAGCTATTCTAATTGTCAAGTATTTGACAGACTGCTCAAAAAAACTGACACTTAAGTTTCAATTTTACAAAATGCATTTTTAATGAAGACTTTAGCATCCTGCTTTATTATCTATAATCATTTTGAAGGAGAAAAAAAAAGGGGAGAAAGGGGAAAAAATTCAATTATAACAAAACTTCCATACCTGGCCAAAGAATCTTTTTAAATTGAGGGGTTCATTTGAAGTATCTCGGGCAGGATCTGGGCTTTGCTGTGCCAGACACTGAGTATGATCAGCAAAACCCACAACTTGTCCTCAAAGTTGTGAGAGTTCACAGAAACAACCTCACACAGTGGGGTTGATGAGTTCTGATCCTGAAAAAAGTTTGAGTCAAGGATGCAAATTTCACATCAGGATTGAGAGTTGTGGAGTCTCCCTGTCTGGGGTCATTCCCAACCCACCTGGACACGTTCCTGTGTCACCTTCTCTGGGTGACTTTGTCAGGGTTTGGACTCCATCTCCTTCCAGCTCTAACAATCCCATGAGGGTCGTGGTGAACCTGAGCCCTCCCGTCCTCACCAGAAGCCATGTTTGGGTGCAAAAATGTTGATTTCCACAACATCCCCATCACACTGGGCCCCGTGGTAGAGCAATGCCACCTCCTCTCTACTCACACCAGCGAGTTCCTCCTTCCTGAGAAGGGCTGGGTGCAGGGAAAAAAAGCCCAGGGGCACAGAGAGAGCTTTGGGGACAGGTTTAGTCCAAGAAGCCAATTTTCCCCTGAAGAAAAGTGTTGCTTTTTTATCTTTTTTTTTTTTTTTTTTGCCAGAGTTGGGATTAAATGCTCGAGACAGTATTTCTTGTTTGGACTCAGATATTTATTAATTCTTATCTATATTACGAGTTCTACAGCACTTCTAGCTAACAAAGTAAAAATGGAGCTGAATTTCTTTCCCTGCAAGGTCTTTTAAGGATAAACTGTCCAATAAGAAATGACACCTAATTTTTTTTTACTTTTAACTCAATAACCAACCACCCGTGGCCTGCAATGTGGATTTTCCTACCCAATTCCAAAACACCACCTAAACCCATGAAGAAGAAGGTGAAAAAGGAGTCTCAGCTTCTGCCCTAAAACCTCCATCTTGCTTTATATATATTACTATATTCTAAAACCTTAAACTCAAAGTTTTCCACCATGTGATATTACACACTCCTATTCAAACTACACACCTGTAATCCTAGTTCTATCATTTAATTTCGGAAACCTTCTCCATGTCCTCAGGTCGAATGCAGTGTTTTCTTGGGGGTCAGTGCCTGTCTGCACAGAAAGCCTGAAATTCTCAGTGCCCAGGGGTTCCAACAGAAAAATGTCTATTCCTGCTGGCAGCAGCCATCCCCAGGCTGGGAGCAGCGCATCCTCAGCACAGGGAGCACCCGGAGTGGGAACAGGATGGACACAGAGAGAAAAAGCAAAGCACCACAACGACCTGACAAACACGGCACAAACCAAGGGTAATCCATCCAGCCAGGGGTGGGACTGGCCTCGGACTGCGAAAAGCAATTAGCAGGAGCGTGTGGAGGGATGGCAGGGGCCAGCTCTGTGTCCCCACCCTCCCTGTCACATCCAGCTCCAAGGCTGGCCCGAGTGGGAAGGGATGTGATGACAGGGCTGCTCAAAGCTGAGGCGTTCAGCTCCCCTTCTCCACTTTCTCGGGCTTGTGCTGCTGTTTAACTCTTTATGGGAAGTGCTTCTGCCATCAGAAGCTTCTGGGTGGTTAAAAGTGACACTAGACTTGCAAATGGAGGGGTTTCCCCTCGATGCAAGAACATTCACTGGCTGAATTCCCTCGGGGAAAAACCGAGCTCTCTGCCTTTCTGAAGAGCACAACAGCTACATGCTTTTCTTTGATTCTTCTTTCTCATAAGAAAGTGGGCAAAAGTCTCTTTTTTCTCCCCAGTTTATCCAACTGAATGGGGTTGAACCAGGCTACGAGCCTGCAGAGCTGCTGAGACAACAATTTGGAGGGAAAGAGGGGGCTTGCACATCACACCGCCACCAAGGGAGATGCAATTGATTCACTAACAAGTTAAATGGATTTTATGTACCAATTTTCCCTGTGTTAAATACCTGCCAACCCACGAGGACACTTCTCCTCCTTAAGGGAGGGCGAGTCACACCCTCAACGAAGGCACAAACACACCTACAAATATTTTATACTGTTTTAATGTGAAATACATGTTGTTCCAAGTTAACCACTGGCCACTAATGTCAGCAGAGGACCTGTTGCCCTTCTTGGCTGTCTCTCTGATGGCCTGGCCTCGTCCCCTTGTTCCTGCTTTCCCTCCTCTCATCCCTCTTTCCTCCATTACCTGTGCCCTGCAGCACTGAGGTCTGTGCTCCTGACACGTGGCCGGTGTTTGAACCTTGGAGATGGAAAGCAGGTCAGAGATTTCTACTTAAATTGAAGGTTCAGTAAAGATGTCCCCTCGCACCAGTGACAAAGACCTCACCTCACTGCTCGGTATCCAAATAATCCCAGTAAAATTCCAAGCCTTGTGAAGACATTGTTACAGCATCTCCTGTCCAGTTTGAAACCTGGAAAGTTTTCCCACCACCTGCACTCTCTCTAGTTCAGGTTGCCAGCACTGAGGATTCCCTCTCGGCAAACTTCTCAGCAGGAACCGAGTCAGCACATGGCTGAAGTGTTTTACAGCCCATCTGCACATGGAGATGGTGTTCAAAAGACAAATCCCAGAAATTAAGGGAGGGGGGGATTTATGGCAGTGTCCTACAGCCACTGGAAAGGTTTGGGATTGCATCTCTTCCCCAGGTTTCTGTTCTGATAGGATTGTAAGGGAAGCAGTTATGCCCAGAGTGCACAAACACACCACTGTAAGGCACAAAAGAAAATGAGTTTACTGATAAATTCCCACTGATTTAATCATAGCCTAATCCAGGCTGTGGTGGAAACAGTTTGTTCCCATGTACTATCCACAGAAAGAAGGGAATGAATGAGAAAGGAAAGCACCTCTGTCCTGACCTCTGTCTCTTCCTCATCAGAAGATGCTTCTGTAAAGGAGCACCACCACATCTCTTCTCCCCCATCCCAGGCACTGCATTTACACCTTTACAGTCACCTTCCATTTTTTTAAAAACTTTTTTTTAGTCTTATTGACAGACCTTTCTGACTGCACTGACATCATGTTTGTCCTTGACAGGGATTTCCAAATAAACCTAGAGGCAGAGATGCCCCTGTCAAACAAAGTGCAGACACCCCAGGAAGCCAAGGACACCAAACCCCCCAAAACCTGTTCACACCACCTTCCTTTTCCTAAGAATCACCATGTCCCAGAGAGCCCTTCATACCTGCAAACATTTACACCTTGTAACCAAACCCCTCAAAAACCAATTCACCACTGTCTGTATTTGATTTCTACCTCTAACCGTGCGTTTTGCTCAAGCCCTGGTCACATGCCAGCACCCATCTGTGTAAATACACAATTTTTCTAGCTGAATTGCACATCCACAGCCACGACTCAACCATAGAAAGATCATGTAAATAATGGAAGCTGACAGCATAAGTAATTTTTTTCATGTATCAGACGCCATGGTTGACTGCTGAACTGTGAGATCTGCTGTTTTTAGACTGCGCTAAGTTCTCCCCTTTCACCCCTGAAGATTCGAGACTAAAGGCTGGATCTTGAATCACAGGCTTCACATGTTTTTCTTATCACACAGCTCAGTCAACACTTGTTCACATCCTGTGACCTTTTCCTGCAGCGAGCTGCATCTTTCTTCTGCCTTTCAAGGCCACTTATGCAGACAGTCACTGGTGGAACTGGGGACACGGGGAGTGACCATCACGAGCCACGTGGCTCCTCAGTGCCCTAATGGAGGAGGTGGTTAAGAAATCACTAAGCCCTGAAAGAACAACTGAAAGCAGCCCTGTGGAGATTTTAGTATTTCTGTTTCCTGACGTTCCCGTTAAGTGAAGAAATCCATCTTGCAAATGGGAGAAATTAAAGACGGCGAGTCCAAACTCAGGGAGGAGCATGAGGCTTTGGAGGAAAAAAAAAAAAAGTGCCAGGTCTCTAACACAATGGCCTGTGTAATTGGTTCTTTTGAAGTTTCTAATCACTTTTGGAAAGATCAAGTGGAAGTGACAAGTGAGGCTATCGGAACAGTGACTCCATACAATGGTGGCACATGGGACTCGAACCGGTTTGTGTGGTAATTGTTAATTGTTTGGGGGCTTCCTCTAAGCACAAAACATATCTGAAGAGTTGCTGTTAGGAAAAAAATAAATAAATTCAAAAACAACCCTCCCAGTATAAATTATGTGGTCAGTGTTTCAGATCTCATACAAATCATTTGCCCGTGAAAATGTTATCAAAATATGAGCTATCCCTTTCAAATATATTTTAAACAATGTTAATGTATTTTCACATGTCATCAGTTGACAGCTCCACCATCGTCGCTCGTCAGCCACCAGGGAAATTTGCATGCATTTGAATTCACCCTGCCAAGCACAGGCAGCCCAGACTGACAGCCCATTTAACTGGGTGATAAGTTAATCTGTACAACATTTGATAGATTTCTGTCTTTTACCTAAGTCAGAGTTGGTGAAAATGATTCAGTGACGGGATTTGCAAACCGGTCGTGCCTCTGTTGGGTCTCGGTGGGAGGTGTTGTATTTCTTCATGGGTAATGCTGATCTCCATCCGAGCTGGCCACGTCAGGCTGAACTAAACACCATCCCAAACCCACCAGGAATCACTGTTTCCAGGATTTTCCTTCTGCAAATCCAAATTTTGGCTAAAACTCAAGTTAATGATGAACTCTGAGATGGTTTTACAAGGCTGGCCAATGACCTCCATCCACCACCTGCCTGCTCCTGAGGACTTCCCTGCTCCCTCAAGCAGCACAGCACATCCAAGGGTTGGATTAGACTCTGGGGAAGGTTCACCCTGTCCCAAGGCTCAAGACAACATGAGGTGGTCACTGCACACCACAGCATCTAAAATTCCAGCAGAAAACATCTACCAAAGCTCTCCCGCAACCCCCCAGAACCACACATCCCTTGGATGCTCGCAGTCATCATTAAATCAGGCACCACCAGGTTTTAGACACATCCTTTGCATTGCCAGGGTTTTTCATTAAAAAATCCCCTACGTCCAACAACACCTTCTGCTCCCTCACAGAAAACCTGATTACAGCAAAATTGGTGATACTCATTTGCAAGGCCACCCAAACAGGGGGCTCCAGGCTTCTGCTGGGGTTGTGTGTTTAACCACAACAAAACACAGAGGGCATTTTGATGTTCAGAAATGCCCAGAAGGAGATTTCTATTTACTTTCTCTTCCACAGTACATTACCAAAGCCAGGAGCCTCAGTAGTCAGCAAGCCATTATTTATTTATTCAAAACATCTTTCATTTCCTGAGATGCAGTGTGTTATTTACAGGGCACACACTGTGTTGTTACATGAAGTAAATTTCAACGGGCAGATTAAGCTCGGGATACTTCACCCATAATGATATATCCTGATAATGGCCGTTTTCAAAGAGTTGCTAAAATGTGAGTAAATATCTCACTGGTTTCAGGAGGAAATGCTCTGAAAGGGCAGGCAGGGCAACGGAGCTGCTGCCATAGGCAGGCGAGTTTGATGGATGAAATTTAATGGGTAGACCCTTTATTCCAAAGTTGATGGAGAGATAGAGAAAGCTTTGGAAACATGAGAGATAAATCTGTGCTGAGCCCTTTGTTCAGATGCAATTTCAAATAAAAGTAGCCCATTTGCAGCTTTTGGAAAGGAGCCTTTCCTCATCAAGGCAAAGGCACAGGCTTAAAATATTAATTAAATAAAACTCAAGTCTACATAAACCTTAAAAGCAGATGCCAAGAAAAGGAATATATTAAACCTAAAGGTAGGGTAAAAAGTGGGAGTACCCCTGGGCAAGTTCCGGGGGGGAAATATAGGTCAGGATATTGGTCCTCAAAATGCATCACCATTAATGCTCCCTTAGCTAATGTACAGAGTGTCAGTTTTAGAGACAATGAGATTTTATACATTTTTTATGTATAGAAACCCTGGATGTCAGCAACCAAAGTTTATGCCTGCCCAGTACTGTTATGAGTCTTTCCTGATCTTCATAAGTGATATGAAGGCTGACAAAACACCTCTTTAAACTCAAATAATTGCCTGAAAAATCAGCAAATTCACCAGTTTATCCAAGACAAATACATTGTGGACTTTGAATTGTCAAAACCCTCCAGAAAAATCCCATTTCCATCTGATTTTGTGGTGCACACCTGTAGCTGCTCACTGGGCAGAAAGCAGACATGGGAATATAACCTGTGAATTCACAGTGCACAAGAGCAAAAGAGGTATTTAGCACCAAAGTGGAGATGATTATGATAAATTTAGGAAATCCTCCGTTCAGAGGCCCCTCAAAATCACCCTGAGGTGGGTGGGGACAGGGCTGGAGGGGTCGGAAATCCTGAAGTGTGAACCAGGAGAGACAAATCTCTTAAAGAAAATAACTCCTCTGTACTGGACTTACAGAAGCACACGGCGGGAAAAAGAAACCTACAAATAATAATAATAATAATAATAATAATAATAATAATAATAATACTCTAGGAGCAATAAGAAGGTCCTGGACTGCTCTGAACTCCACACACCAAAATCTTTGCAGCAAACTCAGAAAAGTGTGTAGGCCCATCAGGAAGCCACTGGTGCCCCTGGTCTAAAACACTGAGACACTGCAGATCTGAGCCCTCTGGACTGCAAAAGTGATGCTGGACCACTCAATTCACGTGCCTGAGCTTTAATTTCTCCCCAAAACAGAGACAGGAATCCCACTTTTAGCTCTGATGGCTCACACAGACATGCTAGGCCTTGTGCAGAGGGACCCAGCTGCCGCTTTAATAAAAATAATTTAACACGGGATAAATAGCCGTGATATTGGGGCTGTGAGGAGCCAAGAGGAGAGTTAATAGGACGAGGGGAGGTGGTGTGATGGGTAATGAGGTGCCTACAGGGGAGGGAACGGGAGCAGGGCCAGGGACAAAGGGTTTGTGCCCGGAGCAGAGCCGGGGAGGGAGGCAGAGGGTCCAGCTCGGCTCGGGGAGGTGCTGCCGTGATGCTGAGCTGCTTTTCGGGGTTGGGATTCACTGGGATGTGTCATTTCCATGTCTTTGTGCTGGGAAAGCTCTTGGCACAGGCAGCAGCAGGACCCCTGTTGCCTCCCCCCAGACATCGGAGTGAGCTGAGGACAAAGCAGGGAGTGCTCAGAGCTTCTGCCTTTTATCCCTCACTGCAAACGGCACGGAGGGAAAAATGGAAACCAAACCCCTCAAATAACACCTCAGAACATTTGATTCAATGGGAGGTTTCCCTGCTGTCAATCACAAATCAAAAATTAGGGTTTTTTACTAAAACAGGTAAATTTCTTGCGCTTATTTTTGCTTATTTCACTCTTCACTTCTTTAAGATAACGATCAGTTTATCAGCTTTTTGCTCCCACGGTGCACTGGAGCCTGCATAGGCATAGTCCATGTTTTCTGCACCCAGAATTCCATCTTGAGGCACAGATTTGCCTCTTCTGCAGCCAAAATTGCAGCATTAAACACTGTAATTGTAATCTCCTGGCCACAAGACCAGATTTTCCCCTTCTGCCTTGACCAGGGGTCAACACTGATGTGCAACATTTCATCCAAAGTGTTTGGCAGCAGCTACTGCAGGCAAAAAAAAAAACATTCTGCAGGATTTTCAGCCAGGACCAAAAAAAAAAAAGAAAAAAAAGGAAAAAAAAAGAAAAAATATGACAGTTTGTGTAAAAAAAAATATTGATTTTTGAAAATTAAGACTTCAGTCCTCTCAGTTCTTTGGAAGACAGCAAAACAGTTTCCAAATATTTTCTTCTTTCTGTTAAAGACACCCATGAAGCAAATCCAACACATGTATACACACACAATGGGTATTTAGCATCTTTTTCAAATATCTTGAAATTCAAAGGGGAAAAGAGAGGGGCAGAGAATCACTCAGCCTCCCTTTCCCACCGAACAGAACTCTGTAAATCAGGCAGCTTTCCTGAGAGCCAGGGAATGTGTTCTCCCCATGGATACCAGGGGCTGGCTCCCCCCGGCGCGGTAACCACGGGCAAGCACTCGGCTCCCTCTCCCATATGGCACAGCAGCCCCAGCCAGCTCAGGTAGCAGAAGGCACTCCAAGAATCCAGCCTGACTTTCCAGCACATGAAGCATGGAAGGGTCGAGCTGTGCCTCATCTGTGTCCCTACAAAACCAGAAGCACTGGCATCTGCAATCCAGAGCATCATTTGGCACAGAGTAAAAATTTAAAGTAATTTTCAGGTTTTTTGTGCTGTTGTGGGTTTTTTTTCTTTTTTCTCTTTTTTTTTTTTTCCCTCCTCCCCCCTCCCCTGCCAGTGCCACATGGTGATTTTTGTCCTTCGGAGAGCCAAAGGCAAATACAGGCATGCTCAACCTCCATTGTCAAAGGGAGAGGTTTCCTAGCAACAATGCCGGTATGAATGGAGCCCAAGTTTCCTTTCCAATCCCTCATGTGACATTAGAGCAATTTGTAACACATGGGGAAGGGGGAAAGGAGGATCTGAGAATCCTGGCTATGCAGCAGCACCCAAATCAGCAAATCAGTCTGTCAAGTTTTGTTGGCACCACAACTGCCAAGTGCTTTTAAGTGTAAGATACAGGCAGAAGGAAATCCTGGAGTCTGCTCTCATCCTCTGTCCCAGCCCCAGGAGCAGGGAAAGGATGTTGCCCACAGCAAGAAGAGCAGCCACCATCTCTGCTGCTGTGCTCTGCTTCTCAAATCACCACGAGAAACTCTGCTTTAACCAGACTAAGCCTCAGGCAAACACCACTCATCCAAGCCTGGCAGGATATTTGGGATGTGTTGGCAGTAGGCTGTGAAATGTGCACTCAGATCTCCCAACTGCAGCCACGTTATTCCCTATGGAGCCCTCCCATGCCAAATGGGAAGGTGTTGGAAACAAGGGAAAACAACATTAGAGCAGGGGAGCCCAGAGGAAAAGACAGAGGAAAACCAGCAGGAATTCCTGGGGGCTCCATGGGGATGGCTGCACCTCGTTCCCTTCCTGCACAAACTCATCCACACTGCACAACACCACAGCTTTGATGGCATCAAACAACCCTTCTCCTTATCTTCCTTTTTTTTTCACCCCTCACCCAGTTAGGCTCCCCAGAGAGACAAAAAGGTCCTCTCCAGGAAAGGAGCTGTAACAGAAATCAGAGATTTAAGGGGCCATGGAATGGTTTGGTTTGGAAGGGACCTTAAATCCCATCCAGTTCCACCCCTGCCATGGGCTGGGATAATTTCCACTGTCCCAGGCTGCTCCAAGCCTCATCCAACCTGGCCTTGGGCACTGCCAGGGATGAGCCACAGGTGTCCCAGCTGCCCCCAGCCTCTGTTTTTAATTAGTGGTGTATGATAGGTTCCTAAATTAATCCTCTCTTCTGACTGACCAGGAGCCAAAGTGCTTCACTGAGGCACCAATTGGAAATGCCCAAAGTTCCAGGGTTTTAAGTGCTGCACATTATGTCTAACAAGGGAACAATGACCCCTCTTACCCAGAGTGGGCCCAGGTTTCCCATAGCCCAGATCTGATTGTGTGGTGCCAGCTGTAGCTCAGGGAGGGAGCACCCTGCATTTGTCACATCCAGAAACAGCTTTTGGAGCCTGTGGCTCGTTGTGAGCTCCAGAGCTCGGGGATGTTTATTTACAGGGCACCAGGCAAGACATCTGTTCAGCCTGGCTTTTTAACTGAAAGGGAATTTATCCTTGGCAAACCAGTTTTGGGAGTCAGGAACTGGTTTCATGGCAGGCTGAGGGTTTGGCCAACACTATCATTTAGTTTGATTTTTGTCCCTTCTCCCAAGCACTCTGCCACAGAGAGGCCACGCTCAATCATCCGAGATGTGCAGCTAGAAGTGATTAAATAAAATTAAAACCCTTCTCTGAGCAGTGGTGATGCTTCTGACAGATGAGGTTTGAAATGCTTTCTATGAATTTAACAGGGAGTAAGAAATCATGAGAAATACTGCAGGGCAGAGACCTGGCCGGATGCCTGCTGAGCTTGGCAGGGTGGGTTATGGGGACACCACACACAGAATCACACAATCACTGGGTTGGAAGAGACCTCCAGGATCATCTAACTCAGCTCTAAAACCTCCACTAAACCATGGCACCAAGTGCCACATCCAGTCTTGTTTTAAACACATCCAGGGATGACGACTCCACCACCTCCCTGGGCAGACCATTCCAGTACTTTATCACCCTTTCTGTAAAAAACTTTTTCCTGATACCCAACCTAAATTTCCCTTGGTGCAGCTTGAGGCTGTGTCCTCTCATTCTGTCAGTGCTGCCTGGAGAAAGAGACCAACCCCACCTGAGCACAGCCACGTTTCAGGAAGCTGTAGAGAGTGATAAGGTCACCCCTGAGTCTCCTTTTCTCCAGGATAAACAATTCCAACTTCCTCTGTCCTTCACTGGGATGAGGCAGGCCAGGCCAGCTGGGCCCAGCACAGCACAAGGCCACACTAAAACTGCTGCTAAACCACATGAAAATCTTCAAGAAGCCTCAGAAATAAATCTGGAGGATTTACTTTTTGGTTTTGCCACGTAAGATATGGCCATGCTCCTCTTTGGGGGTATTTTTTGCACATATCTGTGGGGAAAGGGGCAATAGCCCTGCCCAAGGGAGACACCACTGGGCACCAAGTTTTCCTCAGCGTGGCAAATACCAAACCCAGCCAGATGTGAGCCAACATCCCATGGCAGAACATGGCACAAGAACCCAAATAAATATAATCTTCATTCATCAAGGCATGACCATCCCTTTTCCACTTGAAAAAAAAATCATCTAAAAGCATTCAAGAAATAGAAATATTTACTTTAATAAAACATTTACATTCATTACCAGGCAAGACTTAACAAACAATCTAAGTAAGTGAATTTTAGCTGAACTTGGGAGCTGTGCAGGGTAATGACTGCGCTGACCAGCTTCAAAACCATATTAAGACTACTGATTATTTATTATAAAATGCCTGCACAGAGGGAGAGACCTAATTGTGTGATGAAGATCCCAACCCCTGTGGGTATCACAGCACACTGTACCTGTAAGAGTCAGGGCTCATTAGCCTAATCACAAAGAATAATACCAGGAGCAGAGCTCTGCAAAGCCACTGATTTTTTACATCCTACGAGTTTCACAGAAACAACCTTCTTTTTTTTCCAGTTTGGTGGAGTTCTTCATCTTCTATCCCTATCTGAGAGCCTTCCCCCAAATCCTCACTGCAGACAGCAGCAAGCCCAGGCTCTGCAGGGCCACAAACATTCAGCATCTCCTGCAGTCCCTGATTAATCATCTCCATCCTCTCCCCACGTGTGGAGCCACGGAGCCCGAGCAGGGGAGGGTGGTCAGCAGATGTGTGGGTGGTGGGGTTGGACAGGGAGCTTTTCCTCTGCATTAATCTTGTGTGTACAGGCACGGGTGCAGCAGGGTTTTTGTTGGGTTTTTTTTTGGGTTTTTTTTGGTTTTGTTTTTTGTTTTTTGATTTTTTTTTGTCTCCAATCTGTGTCTACTGATGAGAGGCTTCCCTGTTATGCTGCTTTGGAATGCAGATACAAATTGGTTCAGTTGGAATCCCTGTGCCTTGCTACAATTTGGAGTTTGGAGCATGAATGCAGCCAGGATAGGATTCGGACCTGCATGTTTTGTTTTCCTGCCCTTTTTCTCAGCCCTGTTTCCTCTCTTCCATTTATGCCTTGTGAAGGCTGACATGAAACAGAGATTAGACAGAGCTGGAGAATAAAGTAGATATTTATTGAAAGGCCTCCAGAATACACTTTGGGCAGGAAAAGAGCCTGACCAGGGCTACACCCAAGGTGGACCCAAAATGATCACAAAATGGACACAAAATAGATGACCCGTCAAAAAATCTCACACTTTTATAAGTTTTGGCCCATTTGCATATTGGGGTTTAATTGTCCAATTACAGCTCCAGGTTATGAGGTCCCATCCTTCTTGTTCCTCTCTTCAGCCACCCTTGTTTGTGCTTTTGGGCCTGAAAGTTGTCCTTGGTCCTCAGCAGGAAAAGGATTTGTTTTGTGTCCCTGCTCTGTGAAGGGAACTTACCAGCACTTAATGTGAGGCTCAGAACTGCACCCCTGGGCAGCACAGAATCTGAAAAACATGAAACCTAAAACTTAAGGCATCACCATGAGGCAGCACTGAACAAAGTTAACACTGACTTTTCATAAGGAGAAATATTGCCAGGCTTGTCTAATCAGGCTGGTTATCCATATCCATGGGGGAAACACCACAAGGTTGCATTTTGCACCCTTTCCCTCCACCTTTCAAATAAAAAAAAATTCCTATTTGCTCATCAAAACCATGTGGCCATCAGTGAAAGGTCTCATCCTTACAGCAGGTTTTAATCTTGCTTTTCTCACTTGTGTGGCTGCCTCACAACTTGCACAGGGTCAGAGCAGATCCCTGGACATGAGGTGGCTCCTCCAGGACAGCCCAGCACTGTCCCATCCTCCCAGCACAGAGAAGGTCAGCCAGGCCACTGGTTTTTTGGGAGAGCCACCATAAATCTCCTGGATTATGTGTCCTCACTGAGTGCAGTGGGATTCCCAAGCCAAGGGAAGAGCTGGTGTACAATTTTTCCAGAATCTGGTGCTGTTGTCCCCCTCAGGGCGCGAGTGCCAGGCCCACAGGGACAGGCTGTTAACCCAGCCCCTGGAGACACAAGGAGCATTTCACTCCATATCCTTCCACCTCATAAATGCCTTTTTAACTCTGGGTTAATCCCCAACAACACTGCTGGTCCACTTAAACCCCCAGAAATGAAGACGTGTGAAGCCATAAACCCGCGGCCCCTTGGCCGGCGGCAGCGCTGGAAAGGCTTCACAGGGACCATGTGCTTTTCCACTCAGGAGCTCTTGGCCCCTGCTCTCGGTGTTCCCTCTGCTCCCTCTGGAGCACAGAGCCAGCCTGACCTCCCTGGCAGCTCTGTGCACACCCCCTGAGCTCTCACCTCTCTACTGAGAGCAGTTTGGCACCACAGACCTGACGCCCAGTGAGCCAAATGCCTCCCTAGATATGTTCACAGCCACTGCTACTTCCTTTGGCTCGCTCCAGAGGTGTCCCAAGGGCCCTGTGCTGCTGCCAAGAAGCCATGACATCACTTATAGGATTAATAATTGCCATATATTCACAGATTTGTTCACAATACACTCACAGACTCGTATGACAGAGTTCTGCTTAAAGCCAATACTTTCATTATCCTCCTTCCCACACCCCCAGTTTTCCCATTTGCTTATCTATTCCCTCCCAGGGAGGGAAGGTCAAAGGTGGGAGTAGGATTTAGGAGTATTTTTCCTCTTAAACCAACAAACCCCACATTACTGAAATGATTCTTCATTTCAAACTCCAAGCTCTCTGCACAGCCCTCGCTGAGAGGACAATTTATAAATTCCTGAAGAAAGAAATCACAAAAAACTTTGTTCCTTGTCCTGTTACAGGATTTAGAGAAGAAAGATTCTCCCACTGAAGTTTTGGAGTGGGAAATGCAGAAAAAGAGCTGCACAGAGCCAGCCCCAGTCACCTCAGGTTGGTCTGAGTGATTTCACAGTGGCCAAAAGTCTGTGAAGTCTTTGCAGAGCAAACAAGAGGAAAGACACGGCTCCTGCTGGGTCGTAAAGAGCCTGGCTCCTGCTTTTATGGCATGGAAAAACCCGGGGAGAGGAGGGGAGGGCTGAAAGGAGCAGGGGCTGATGGAGGCAAAGCCAGAACATGAGACAGCGAGAGGGTGTGAGCTCACCTAGACAGTCACACTCTCATTTCTCACCTCTCAGGGACTCCAGGAAAACATGGATTTTCAGGGGTGCAGTGCGTGGTTTCACACCCATCTCAGAGGTTTTTTTGCTGGATGGAATGGGGGAAAAGCACAGGAAAATTTAGAGACCATCACCCTCAGGTACATAAAGACAGTTAAAGATAAAGCATCACCTGCTCCAAGAGAACCAAATTCTTCTCACACTGCCCCAAGCACAGCCTTGCTGCATCCTGGCTCCAGATCAGAGGATGTTTGGACTGACTCAGCCCCCCTGAACATCCAAGGAACCCCAGCTCCATTGGTGGCAGGAATGAAGCTGTACAAATTCCCATTGTTCCCCCAGAGTCACAGAGGGGAAGCCAAACGAGGCCCTGCTCTGAGCACAGACTCACTAAACGTGTCTTGACAAGTCCCAGCTTTAGTAGCCAACTTCACTCTGAGGAATTGAAATGGGTTTTTGTTAGAAATTACTTGGAAGTGATTTCCCCCTCTACTCCACTCTGATGAGACCCCTCCTGATACAGCTCTGGGGTCCACAACATCAGAAGGATGTGGAGCTGCTGGAGCAAATCCAGAGGAGGCCACAAAGATTTTCCAAAGGCTGGAACATTTCTGTTTTGGAGCCAGGCTGGGAGAGCTGGGAATGTTCACTTGGAGAGAAGAAGGCTCATGGGAGAGCTCAGAGCCCCTTCCAGGGCCTGAAGGGGCTCCAGAGAGCTGGAGAGGGACTGGGGACAAGGGATGGAGGGACAGGACACAGGGAATGGCTTTAAGCTGAAAATGGGCAGATCTAGGTGGGATTTTGGGAAGGAATCCTTGGCTGTGAGGGTGGGCAGGCCCTGGCACAGGGTGCCCAGAGCAGCTGTGGCTGCCCCTGGATCCCTGGCAGTGCCCAAGGCCAGGCTGGACACTGGGGCTTGGAGCAGCCTGGGGCAGTGGGAGGTGTCCCTGCCATGGCAGGGGTGGAATGGGATGAGCCTTAAGGTCCCTTCCCATCCAAACTATTCTGGAATCCCATGAAATATCTGCAGCCACCTCATTTCTGACCTGGCTGTGCTTTAACCCCGTCCCAGCACTCTCTGAAGGAACCAAATCTGCACACACCCCCAGCAACCACAGGTGCTTTTGGCTGTGCCCCTGCAGGTTGTGACTGTGGTTCCCAGCTCCCAAAGCCTTTCCAACACTAAACCACATCCCACTAAATCTTGGAGTGCTCTGTTGAAAGCACAAGGGTGAGGGCATCTCAGGGAAGATGATTAGAGAAAGCAGGCAAAGAGGTAGATTACATTTTTGTTCATTAAAGAAAGAAAATTCCTGTAAACATGCATGAGCTTATCATAAAAGTATTTTCTTTCCCTTGACACCTTTTTTTCTGAAAAAAAAAAAGAAAATAAAAAATCTTGCACACCTCAAAAGTAGACAAATAAACAAACATCCAAGTCACCTTGGGTTTTGGGGTGGTGGTTGTTGTTTTCCTCTGCCTACTGCTCGCAGCATCACAATTTTCTCCGAGCATGAAAATAAAAATAATATTTTACATTAAGAAAGGAGACAACTTCAGATTTGACAAAGCTCTTTTTCTCAGTATCGACAAGCAATCATCATCCATCTTACAAATGGGAACTTGCCTCAGAGCACATCCACACCATCACTGGATTTCTGGTCCTCAGAGGACCAGGATAACAAACGAATCTTCACCGGCTTCAATGATTTCAAAGCTAATCAGAAGATAAAAAGGCTGGCAGGACAGCTGACAATACATTACCAACCAACAACAGATCTGGGCAGGACATTTATGTATTTAAATTCCAGGCGTGGGGAAGCTTGGATGCATTCCTTGAATACAGGGATGGTGGAGAGAGGGGAGACAAAGCAGGGAATGGCAGAGCATGGACACCTCACAGGGATTGGGGTGCTCTCCTTGCATCCCACAGGACATCCCTGTGCCACCAGGATGGGACCCACACTCTCCATGATGACAGCACTCCAGTGTGCCCTAGAATAGCCCTCTCCTCACTGGTTGATACAGGAAGGCAAAACAAATGAGAGATGGCAAATCCCAGCGACCCCATCCAAAAACTTCCAGGATTCCCTGGGAGACAAGAAGAGTCTCAGGATCAACACATCACATGGCACATCAGAAGGATAAAACACAGCCCTTCCCATGGTCTGAGTAACCAGAGAAGGAGAAAAACTTCTTAAATATGGTTAAAATTTGGGTAATGTATCAAAAACGTCCCTGATTTTCCATGGTATCCTCCTGATCTAGACCTTGCTTCCAGGGATTATTTTTCTGTACCATCACATGAAGCCCCTGCTTGTTCTTTCCATGGTATGGATATTCTGAACAAGGACAAAGGTTAAAATCCTGATTCTTAAATCAAGCACAGCTTCCTGCTTGTCACAGAGGCCCCAGATTTCTCTGCATTAAGGTTAGCAGCCAAATTCCCATAGAAGAGGCTCTGCAGAGGGAAAATGTTCTGGATCCCAATCATCCTGACACTCTTTGTCTTTGGGATTAGGTATTTTGTGGGCAAAAAAAAGAGACCAATTTAGGTGGTTTTAACAGAGCAAGGTTTGTGCAGTAATACCTGCTAAGAATTTGATGTTCTTTCTTGTGCCTTCACAATGAGTAGAAATCATGGAACGGTTAAGGTTGGAAAACCACTGAAGGTCATCGAATCCAACCCTTCACTCAAGCAGGGTCACCTCTAGAGGACATTACTCAGAATCTTGTCCAGAGGCAACACCAGATCAGTCACAAATGCTGATGGAAAACGTAAATGCTCCTTCAATATTTACTGGGAGAGCTCTTAAATCTATGGATAGCTCCCTCTTCCAAGGAGTTTGCTCTCCAAAGCAAATGCCTGCACCTGTCTGACCTGAAATCTGAGCAGCTGGAGAGATCCCAGGGATCCAAAGGAATTCCTCAAGTCTCCACCCAACAGAGGCACTGCAGGAGGAGCAGCCTGTATTCCCCAGTGCCAGGAGCTGATGAGAATCCTTGGAAGGGGAGCCCAGGGAGAGGTGGTTGGGGCATCTGAGTCAGCCTTTGATGAGAGAACAGCTCCCAGAGAAGAGCTACAATAACCTCTTGCCTCTGGAAAAATGTTAAAACGTGGCCCAGCAAGATCTTCCCATTGTTCCCCTTCACCTCCTGACTCTGGAGTTCAAAGCAGTGAACCTGTTTCAAAGACAGAGGAATAAATTTAGGTTTTGGTGACTGATCCCAAGTTTCCCCAAAGCTTCTGACGGGAGAGGGATCACTGGGGGAAGCTGTAATTGGATTATCTGCAGATTCCCTGTTTATTGGTGCAAAGAAACCTCTGCCAGTTTGCTCAGTGGGGCTCAGGAGGAATTTTGGTTGGAGACCAAAATTCCCGATGATCCTTTTTGACCATCATGTCTACTTAGAGCCACTCCATGGGGCTGTCACAGAGCTCCTGTGCCCTGACAAAATCCCAGCTCCTGAGGAGAAAATAAACACCAGCCCTTTATCACCCACAGTTCCCCTCTCACAGGTTGGGACCGAGGTCCTGCCAAAAAAACATCTGGAAAAGCACCAGGATTGTGAGGGAAAGGGGCTGATGGGCTGAGGGAAGCAGCTCTATCCCCCCACACAACAGCTGCACTAATTTATTGCATTTTTGTCTTCGGTCAACTTTGAGACAACAACTGAAGAGTGAGTTTCCATTACAACATCCATCATTGTATCAACCTTATTTTTTGTGATATTTTGTAAATTACAATAAATTTGCTTTCTTCTGAATATTCAGATGCTTCAAAAGGTACCCAAAGGATGCAATTAGACCCTAGGGAAATATGCTATTATGTGCACATATCATGTTTTGCATAGGCTTTCCAGCATCTACATAATTTATGTTTTTCTGCATAATTTCCCCTTTTTATGTTTCCTATGTGTTTGTGAGATAATGCAGGAGTCAGTTCTCTCCCTACCAAAAAAAAACACAGAGAGAGAACTTAAGTCTGTATTCTTACTTCACCCAATCTGCTTCACTTCCCCACAAAAAAAAAAACCCTTGGAGAAACCCCTGGAGAAATCCTTTCATGTGCACCAAACATCAATGCCCGAGGAAAAACCCAGAAGGTCGAGGCAGCTCTCTGAAAGGAACCAGAACCTTGTCCACTCCCATATTCATCTGGGCATTCCGAGGGGCCTCTGATGGATAACGTTGGGATGGGGAAAAGCTTTTAAACTCTTTCTAATCCTTTTTGAGTGAATTCCCCCCCAAAACTTTCAAGTTTGCTTTTTAGCTTTCCATGCCAGTCGCTCGCGTCCGGGGCTGGCTTTTAATTAAAAAAAAATAGGGAGAACAATAAGAAAAATATTTAAAAAAAAATAAAAAAAGGAGGAGAGTTTTCAGGCAGGATGCAGGAAAAGGTGATGCCTACTCTTTCCCTTTTAACTCTGCTGGCTGGAATTTCTAATCTGATGGTTCAAAATTTGTTTTAAAAATTTGAAAAGGGAAATAAAATTATGTGAGGGGTTTGACTTCATGCAAGTGATCCCTGGCCAAAAGTTGAGACCCTGCTAAAGTACTTCAGTGTGGATATCCCTCATTGTGATGTGATAAACAACTCATGGGCTGGAAATTGATATTTAATGTCTTGTGTTGGAATTTTTGTGCTCTCTTTCAGGGATTCTCTCTTCCCCAGGAGGTCAGGGACAAGAAACAGAGAATTTTCTTGCACCCCTAATCCCCATCCTCACTGCACTCCTCAGTGGCTGCTCCACATGCCCCAGGTTCTGGAGTCATGGAGAGACTGAGAAAACTTCCTGATAATAATAATAATAATAATAACAACAATAATAATAATAATAATAATAATAATAATAGCCTGATCTCTGCATTCATATATTCAAGTGTTCAGAAGACTAAGCCCTTCAGCCTTATAAATAAAAATCGTGACAGACAAATACATAATTTACCCATTTTCCTCCTCCAAAAAAAAACCCCAGCCTGACACAAACAACCACTGCCCAGCATGGACCCTGCAAGTGAAATTGGGAGGAAAAAAACATATTTCCCTTTGTACCTTGCCCAGAATATTTTGGGCTAATCCACCTATTTAAAATTCACTCCTGAGTCCGTGTAAAATCAGTCATGGAGCAGCAAGGAGACATTGCAAGAATGTTTTCTTCTCCACAAACCATGACAGACTTCAAATTGCCAACAGAAAAAAAAACAACACCCCCAAAAGTCTCATGTGAATAAAAGAAAATATTTCTGTTGTGAAACCTGCAGCGTGAAGCAGCAGGAATAAAATAATCTGGTAAAATTTAAAGAATAAGATTCTTTGTAGAAGACATAAGAGAACACCTGCTGCTTTCCTTATTTTTTATTTATTCTAATTAATAAGTTCAAACTAAGCAGTATGCAGATGTGTAAAAAACAAACAGCCCCAAAAAAAAAATTAAAAAATGAATACTCGTCATTGAAAAAAGTTCATTTGAAGCTGAGAAACTGCATGATTAATTAATCAGAACAGAATCTGCTTGCTTAAAAGCCTATTGACATATGTTTTAAAATCATTTGTGTAATTCAAGATAACGAAGAGCAAGGACCACGTGCAGGATTATCTCCCAGAGCTACCACCCCCATGAGCCTGAGAGGATCACAGCCACTTGGTGCCATAAAGCTCATTTGTAAAATTAAAAACACAAAAAGAGCAGAAAAGTGCCTTTTAGAGGAGATTTCTGTGTGTTCCTGCACCTCTTTCTTCAGGAATCAAACCCAGTGGAGCTCACTCATCCTCTCCCTCTTTTCTATTTACTTATGGCCAAGCTCAGTCTCACACCTCCCAAAAAACACTCATTGATTCCATGTATCCAGCCTGTATTGATAATAAAATTCCTGAAGAGCTGAAGGACTTGGGAAAAGCTGAAGGTTTGGCCAGGGCAAAAGGCACTAAAAGGAATTACTTTATTTTAATGAAAGCAAACAGTAGGCCGAACCTGGGTTTGGGCTGGTGAGGGAAGTGAAATAGTAAAGGAAATTTATTCAGGAAGAAAATCACAGGTAGAGAGGACAGTGATGGGGGGAAAGGGGGGTTTGGAATTGGGCTCATGGTGTGCCCTCAGTCTCTGCCCTCAGACCTTTCTCCAAGCACTTCCCAAGAAAACAGGGGAGCAGTTTAAGATTCCTTTCCTCACACGATGGGGAAGGACGACCCTTCCTGCCAGCCATGCTGGGACCTCAGCAGAGCAGGGCTTAGAGCTGCTTACACTGGGATTGTTTGGCCTCACCTTTGTACCTCTAAGTTGGGGAGCCAGTTCCTGAAAGCATCAGTCCCCTCTCATCCCCATAAATATTGCTCTAATTTTAATTTCTTTACAAAATCAAACAGCTCAGGAATCACCACAGGTTGGAAAAGACCTCCAAGATCGAGTCCAAGCATTAGCCCAGCATGGCCAAGGCCAGCACTGGGCCTTGCAGCCTTTCCTCCAAAGGTCCAGCTGTTATGTTTCCCTGTGGGATTGGAAAATTAAACAAATCCATGGGAATTCTGAGGATAAATCCCACCTTTCTCCCCATGGGCAGAGCAGAGGAGGCTGCTCAACCCCTCAGGAAACATCCAGGACATTCCCAGCACCCTGAGCCATGTGAGTGGTCCAGGGCTGGGATAATCCAGGCCTGGGATAATCCCCTGCTCACCAACAGTCCCAGAGCAAACCTAGGACAACCCCCAGCTGCCCCTGAAGGGGCATAAATTAGAATTAATCTCTTAAAATGCATTTATAGATGGAAATTACACCAGAGAAGCTGGAAAGGATGAACTTCCTTCCACCTCTGCCCTTCCCAAAGCACTTCATTCCTGCTGCTCCTACTGCAGCATCAGCATCTAAACCAGAGCTCACCTAAATCATGGTCATGCACAAAATAAAAATCCCTTGCAAATCTCTTTACACAAAGGAGAACAAATTTCAAACCAAATTCTTTTGAGCAGCAACCGCCATCAAGATTATTGGGTGTAAAAACCCCGTGGGAGAAAAAAATAAATTAAAATCAACACAGAGAAAACAAAACACAACTGAGTCCTTCAAACTTCCTGGTGCTGCTTGGTCATCTCAGATACATCAAAACTGCCTTTTTCTCATGAAAAACCCACTTCAATAAACCTTAAGTTTTCAGTCTGAAATTGTTTTGTCACAAAATTTCCCAGGCCAAAACAGTTAAAGCACTAAGAAACAGTAGCCAAGGATAGATTTTCTTTCTGTCCAAATTTTTTTTGGCACCTGGGTGGCACCTCCAGGTCACCAGGATTTACAAGCCGAGGAGGAACAGCTATCCATGTTTTATGGAATGTACACAGAGATGTGTTCCTTGCTTTCAGAGGGCTGGGGGAGACATCCCGAGCAGTTCTGACCTCTGCTATTTACAGAGACCTTTCCTGGCAGGGGCTGCACTCCCAAGAACAGCCAAGAGATTATTTTCTCACTCCACTTTTTTATTTATAGTATTGTAAAAATAAACGTGACATATTTAGGGGATGTGTCATATTTCATAAAAGCTCGAGCGAGGCACATTTTGGACTTTTTATTTTTAAAGTTTGTCCTTCTTCAAGCAGAATTTCCTGAACTGGTTTTCTATTTTCTGTGATCGAAAATTCACCTCAGTGCCCAGTTTTTGTACCCCTTCAGTTGCCATCTCAAAAAAGCAAATAAGCGGAGACCTTATGAATCTTACTGGACCAAGAAAAATAATAAAATTCCATTTTATAGTAAAAAGGACCATCCTGAAAGTTAAACTTGGCTCTAAAAGGAGCTGAGCAAGTACACATTTTTTCAGCAGGTTCCTATGCACAGTCCCCATCCTAAGCATAAAATCAAAAAGGAAAATATAAAACCTGGGTTTAAATCCAACTGAGCTGCCATGAGTTCATCTGGTTGATAAAGATAATTATCTTTAAGATAATTATCAGGCTGAAGGGATCCAGCAGCTCTTTGAGTGTCAATATCACCCTTTAATTTTGGTGGGTGCTGAAGAACATCAGGGCAGCTCTGAGAGGGAGCAGATGGGATGCAGATTTTGGAAATGGCATTTCTGGACATCACCAAGGGTAAATTTCCCATGAAATGACAGCACAGGCTGGGTTAGGACCACCCTTTTATCCCCAGCACACTGCCACCAGAACCTCTTTTAACTACATTAAAAGATGGTTATTTTTAAAATATTCATGTAAGAGGGGTCTGTGACTGCAGTGCCATAAACCCCAGGGGTGTAAATGTCTGCTCCACTCCCATCCCTGCCCTTTTTGCTCTGCTCTGCCTTTAAAAGCCCCCAGTGCTGATATTTTCCCTTTTCCCTGGAAATAAGGGTGGTTTAACATCTCCTTGTGCCAGTGCTGCCACAGCCCCACGGGACAAACCAGGGCACAGGGGTAAAACCCTGCTCAGACCTACCTAAGCCAGGTCTAAAATCATCAGGGTGGACCCACTGAGGAGATACTCAGTGTGTGAGAACCACCCCAAATCACCCAGGCAGCACTGGCACATCCCACAGACACACCTGCAACACCCAGAATGTTCTTTAAACAATAAATCCTTTTTAGGATTTATTGTTTAAAGCATTCTCTGCTTTTCAAAGTGCAGATATTTCCCAAAGTTAACCTGGAAAAAGTGGCACCACAGTTCTCTCCACTCACTGTCTTTGATTATATTTGCTCAGTTTCCACCAAAATGTTTCCCTCTTGGCTTTTCCCACAAAACTCAAGCTGGGATGTGCCTTGTTTGGATCTTTCAAAGATGCTCCTTGAGTGTTACCAACAGCCAGGGATTCATTTTGGGGCAGAAAATTGCAAACTCTGACATCTCTTGACTCAGTAAATTCTCATTTATGCACGTGGGGTCATCTGTTTTTAATGCTAACAGAGAGCAGGTCCTGAAATTGGGAGCACAGGACTCCACAGTGCCAATTCCAGTGCTCAAAAAGCCTGCACAAAGTTACCCACACCTCCTTACTGACATTAAAAAGAAATTCCTAACCAGAGCCAGTTGTAATAAAGCAGCATGTAGAGGGGGAGGGATAAAAGTAGAATATTATAATTGATTATTTAGGGAAAAAAAAAAAAAAAGGAGGAAAATTATCACAGGTGGCGATGGCAGATGCGACAGCCCAGGAAACTTGGCAAAATATGGATTATATTTGATTACTGATCTGGATACTTCTATGGTGAGGGTCCAACTTCTTCTAAACCCGTCCAACAGCAAGGAGTGACATGTAACAACATAAAACTGAAGTTACAGAATTTTCTCCCTTTCTTTTTTAAATACCCAACTCACTGCAATCAATACCAGCTGCTGTGAGATATTCACTGCCCGAGCAAGGCAATAAAATTCCTTCACTCAAACAATGGAAGCACTTAAATGTTTAAAAACTGCTCATCGTTGTCAGGTCTCAGGATGGATGTGTGAGCACAGGAAAGACTCCACCACGCAGAATTTACCATGGCATGGGGCCAAAGCTACTGAATTTCCAGGCAGTGAATTAAATTATATTATTATAGTTCATTGGTGATGCTAATTGATTTTTTTTTTTAATTTCCTGTTCTGCAATATTTTAAGGTTTTTGGCTGGTGGAGTTTTAGTGAGATACTGGTGAGAAATCTCACCTGGGGACAGAGATTTCATCCTGAGGGTTCAGGGATCTTCCACCATGTCCCATCCCTGGCAGTGCTCAAGGCCAGGTTGGACACTGGGGCTTGGAGCAGCCCGGGACAGTGGAAGTTGTCCCTGCCCATGGCAGGGGTGGCAGTGGATGAATTTAAGATCCTTCCCACCCAAAACATTCCAGGATTCTTTGGTCCTCTGCACCTGTTGATGAAATCCTTGACCATTGTGTTGCACATTTGAGGTAAAACCCCCTATAAATATAAACTAAGGCTGTTGTTTAATCTTTCATGTGGTGTTTTATAAGACAAAACAATGACAAAAATGTCTTTCAGTGACAAATTTTTTCAAGGCCAGTTTGTCCAATAAAATTAATTTATCTTCCACTTTTTATACATCTGAAAGTAAAGAGCAAACAATGACAAAGGGTTTCTATTTGGAAAACACACTTCACCAGTGCATTCACTATTTTTTTAGGAAGTTTTCCTGACCTGCAGGCAGGGGCAAGTCTGGGAAGAACAAGAGCATCCTGCAAGCAGTGAAGGGGACCTGAGCAAGGGCTGAGCTCTGCAAAGAAATGACTCCAAGACCCCCAAGTTGTGCTCACCCACCTCATCTGTCTTTGCCTCTGCTAAGAGCAAACAAATTGTTCTTCATAGAGCTCCAGCTTCACCCTTAACCCCCTGAAGGATCACAGAAGAAATATGCCACTGGTAGCCAGGAGAACTCCCAGAGGTTTATCTGGAGGAGGGTCAGCTTTTTATTTTACGTCTCTGAAATATAGACCAAATATGAGCCCTCGCCTCATACAAATCTTCTACAAATCTCCCTTTGTTCCGAGCCTTTAGGAAAAAAAAAAAAAAACCTTGAAAACTTAATACAATAAATCTCCAGGGAGAAAGGGGAGGTGGAATGGCCCAAAACCAACAGAGAAAGGTAATTCCAGGCCACAATTCCAGACCTGTGTCCATCCACAAGGAGTTGCCTGCATGGAGAAGGAGCAGACAGGGTGGGCTAATCAGCCTCACTGTATAAAATAAATAAAATAAACCCCACATTGGCCTGGACATGAGACAACCTCCATCTCCCATCGCAAAGAATAGAAACAAACTGCAATAATATTTCTATTTAAATATATAAATATATATATATGAAAGCCCTTGAGCCATCCCTCCCCTTGTGAGCAATCAGGATGTTTTTCTCTTTCATGCTTTGCTTTTCTTTCTTCTGTGCCATGAATTTGCATTTTCTCATCTGCCTAATTCCAGCTACGTTTTGTTTTTTTTGTTGTTGTTGTTGTTACTTTAATATAAAATCTCTGTGGTTGGTGAAGGAGGTAGAGAGGGAAGATGCACTTCAACTCCTCATGTGTTTTCAGCATCCTTGTGGTGAAATTGGCCCCTCAGAGAATCGACTTCTGACCTGCTTTAAGTTCCTCTTCACAGAGATACAGAAAAAAGCCGAAATTCCTCATTTTACAGCATCTCCTTTAACCCAAATTTTATTTAATTTTCTTGTTTACCCACAATAGCCCTCATTTCCACCCACCACCCACCCTCAGCAGGGAAATCCCTCCTTCATTTTTGCACCAACTCCAATTCAATTCAGCCGTAAAAGATATTTTTAAACCCCAGAAGTTTTGGACATCTCCTTTTTCACACAGGGATTAAATCCCAACAGCACAGGGACACTGGAGGAGCTTGTCCCCATCCTCACCTACATCCCATTAAAAAAAAATTAAAAATAAAATAGTGTTTTTTCCCAAACTGAGAGCAATGCAGGTGGAGGGAAAGGTGTCTCCTGCAAGTCAGTAACTACCCCATAATCCTGAGGCATCCTTTGTCCCAGGAAATTGATGTAATAGATGTAAAGGATTCACATGAGACAAATATACAGAAAAACCATGTCCAAACGAGGGCTACAATTGTGCATTTCCCATTATCTTCCCATTATTCATGTCTGAAAACACTGCCCAAAAATCAACTGTAGATGTTTAATAAACCCCCAGTTCTCCTCTTGCTTTGTTGGATCCATCTCACTCCTGCCAATATCCCACTTGCAGCTTCATCTCATCCAGGCACAGCCATTCGTTCCCCTGGAAAAAAAAACATTTTTGGGATGTGAAAAACAGACTGTGAATTTTCAGCAATCTGATATTCAGTGTTTTCCTAGCAGTAAATGGAGTTCTTGTACATAGTCACTGTCCTACCATTCACTGATAAATGACACCAAATTAGCAGCAATCGAATCAGGGCTTCAGCTGGTACCAAATTGTGGATTAAAAAACAGTTCTGGACTTCGCTGAGTAAAGGAAAGGCAGAAAATAAGGAGGAAAAAAGGTTGGATGGGGCTTGGAGCAAGCATGGAAGGTGTCCCTGCCCATGGAATGAGATTGGCTTTAAGGTCCCTTCCCTCCCAAACTTTCATGATTCTAAAATGAGCCCAATGTCACCACTCCCTATTTTTGGCAGTTTTGCTTTCCCAAATATGAGATTTTCAGCATCCCCATCCCCCATCCAGAGGTTGTAACAGCTCCTAGAGAAATCCAGGTAGTGAGAAGATGATTTTTCAAAACTCTTGTGCTCCCTGTTATAGTTTTGATGCTGGAGGGGGGAAAAAAAGGAAATTGAGAGAAAAAAAACCCTTTTTTGCCTCACAAACCAAGGATTTGCTGGCTTGGCCAAAGAGTTTGGGGAAAGGATGTCTTTGTCACTGCCCCGTAACTGGCTGCTGCCCCTGATTTTGGGATATCTTTAGCAAGCCTTTGCATGGATTAGCTTCCATAACACACCTCAGCCTGGATGCTGCCACTTCCCAAAAAGACTCTGCTCTGATCTGTCACACCACCACTTCAGCTGATTTTTTTTTTCTCTGTGTATTGAGGAATTGAAATTGCCCAGAGCTGGGTAAAGCAAGGCCATCAGCAAATCACTGCTAGGAAGCTTCCAAAAGGATTTTAAATCCTACAAAAATTAATTGTAGCCTTCCCATGCAAGAAATTAGGAATCTGTGTGTGCTTTCCTGTATCCACAAAGAAGGAAATCCTTGGATTGCACTGCCTGGTGCCATTCCTTCCCAGGGCAGGGTCTGTTCCCTTCCACCAGCAGGAACATGGAGCATTTTCTGTCCTATTCCAAACCTGTCTGTCTTCTCCAAATCTTCCCAATATCACATTTACACCAATTGCAGGAGGTAGAGACAGAAGACCTGAATGTGGGAGGCGTTTTCAAAAATGCAAGGCAAGATTTTCTCATAATAAAGTGCCCAAAATGAAATCTTCCACAGGATAAATTTTGAAAAAAACCATATTTCTTTTTAATGTGTCCAGGAGCTTCAAAAATGGCATTCTTCCCACTTAGAAAGGAGGGGAATAGGTAAATAAAAAGCTTAAACAGCACAAAACAAAAATCAGTGGAGTTTTTTTGATTGTTCTCCTTTAATTTCTGAAGCTTGTGTTTGCACCCACCAGCTCTGAACTGGGCTCAGGAAGATTCCATGTGGGGAGCAGTTATCCCTCCAAAGGTCCCCTGCTGATGGCTGTGAGCAGAACTGAGGGGAAAAAAAACTGGCAAGAAAGATATTTGCAAATATTTTAATAGTTGCCAATTTTCCTGATGCTATAAAGAGTGTGGCTGGGGCTGGAGATTTTCTTCAAGCCTCAGCTTTCACAGGCAGTGATTAAATGAGAATCAGAGCCTCCCTTCAGATAAGCAAGAAAATCACAAGTCCCCAAAGTTGCAAAAATTCTTGCAAATGTGTTCCAGTGACAACAGAGACTCAGAAATAAAAGGCCAACCTTAAAAAAAATAGATAAATAAGCACCCTCCACACACACAACCTAGTTTTTTGTTATTAAGTAAAATTATTTTTTAGAAGTTGTAGTTGGCAGCTTTTCCACTCCATTTTTTTAAAAGAATTTTTGGGTTTGCTTGCAGGCTGCATGTAAGAACATTAAAAAAAATTAATAATTATCAGGCCAGAGAGAGTTTCTCAGTGAAGAAGCTTTTCCACAAGACCCAGAAATAAGGGATTTACATCCCTTGGTTTCTTCTTGTTCTGTATACAAGGTTTGTCTTGAGCTTCCACTGTCAGTGGGGAGAGGGATTCCTCCAGAGGGAAAACCACAGCACCATTGGAAGGAGAAACCTCTGCCTAAAGCTGCTCCTTCCCTTCTCCCTGCTGAGTGCAGGAGAGCTGAAACCCCATCTCCAATTCCCAATTTCCCAAATCCCAGCTGCAGGGACCGTGCTTCAGCATCACCTGGCACAAAGCACAAGCATCAAATTGTCCAAGCTGGGACTGAGAAGGCACAGATAGTGACCACCAAGTTGGGATGGAGATGCACAACTAAACTGGAATAATTTAGGGGAGAAAAATCCCCTAAATTCATTCTTAAGGCAATTTCTATGGTACACAGCACTGTGCATAGCTGGGACAACTCCAGGGACAAAATTTAAATGTCTTCACCCTTTTTTATTCCCCAAATCCCAGCTGCAGGGACCGTGCGTCAGCATCACCTGGCACAAAGCATGAGGATCAGATTGTCCAAACAGGGATTGAAAAATTGCAGTTTAAATAATCAAAGGCACAGGCAGTGACCACCAAGTTGGGATGGAGATGCACAATTAAACTGGAATAATCAATAGGAAGAAAAACCCTGCAAATTAATTTTTCAGACGATTTCTATAGTATACATAGAACTGTGCATAGCTGGGACAACTCCCATGACAAAATTTAAATGTCTTCCCCTTTTTTTTTCCCCCAAATCCCAGCTGTAGGGACTGTGCCTCAGCATCACCTGGCACAAAGCACGAGCATCAAATTGTCCAGGCTGGGACTGAGAAGGCACAGATAGTGACCACCAAGTTTGGGATGGAGATGCACAATTAAACTGGAATAATTTAGGGGAGAAAAAGACCCTAAATTCATTCTTCAGGCAATTTCCATTGTGCATAGCTGGGACAACTCCAGTGACAGATTTAAATGTCTTCCTATTTTTTTTTCCCCTATAATCTCATCTTTATCAGCTCAAAAAAATCCAAAGATGATAGGAAATTTCAAGACCCTGGTGACAGGAGCGCTCGGAGCGAGCCCTGCCAGCCCATCCCTGGCACAGGGGGTGGGATGGGCTGCGGGAATGTCGGGGGAGATGCCTGGAAGTCATCGCTCCTGGCTCACCTCCAGTCAGCCACTAAAGAATCAGTCCCAGTAAAGTTCACGCCATGAGCACCGAGATGTGAAGTGCAGAGGGGGAAAGCACGGGAAATGTTACATCTGCAGGGAAGGAGTTTAATAAATGTTTAAGGAAACGGCTGCTTTCAAGTCCCGGCTCTTCTCCGTAAAATTAAGATGTTGCTCGGATTGTGCCGTGGAGTTTGCCGAATCCCAAACTCGGTTGTCTCAATGAATTTGTGGGGTCCTGGGTGATCCTTGCGTGTTTACCCAGCCCGAGTCGGAGCCTTGTGAGTTCCTTGAATCCTTTCCAACCCTTTCCCTGCTCTTCGGCAGCGAACACAGAAAACATCTTTAGCAAGTGCCTTCATTTCCAACTCAATTGACGCTGATGACCCCATTCAAAATGCAAATGGAAAGAGTCTTTCTGGAGACGCCTTTTGCAGCTTTTCCCTCTTCCAGATGCATTTGTGTCGGGTTCCTCATTGTTTGGCAGAGTGGGGCATTTATGGGAACGCTAAAAGCACGGTCTGAACCTGTGAGAGCGCGTTGGGACGACCTGTGTGTCCCCAAGAAGCCACATCGCACAGAGCTGTCACACGGAGCCAGGGCTGTGCCATCCTGCCGCTCTTTTGTTAATTGTTCAGCCGAAGAGGGGCTTAGGAACAGCAGAATTCAACTAAAATTACTGAAATACTCATCCAAAACAAGCTAGACGGGGATGGTGGGAGGTGTCCCAGCCCATGGAACGGGGTTGTGATGAGTTCTAAAGTCCCTTCCAACCCAAACCAGCCTGGGAATCATTAATTCGCGACAAGAAGGACACGGAGGGGCTGGAGCGTGTCCAGGGCAGGGAATGGAGCTGGGAAGGGGCTGGAGAATTCCTGAGGGAGCTGGGAAAGGGGCTGAGCCTGGAGAAAAGGAGGCT
>JBBMKD010000217.1:33583319-33624864 GCA_037834095.1 Argya squamiceps | reverse complement strand
GAGGCTCAGGGGGGACCTTGTGGCTCTGCACAAGTCCCTGCCAGGAGGGGACAGCCGGGGGGGTCGGGTCTGCTCCCAGGGAACAGGGACAGGAGGAGAGGGAACGGCCTCAGGCTGGGCCAGGGGAGGCTCAGGGTGGATATTGGGGAAAATTCCTTCATGGAAAGGTTTGTCCAGCCCTGGCACAGCTGCCCAGGGAAGTTTGGAGTGCCCATCCCTGGAGGGGTTTAAAATCCGTGTGGATGTGGCACTTGGGGACATGGGGCAGTGGTGGGGAACAGTCGGACTAAACTGGAGAGGGCTTTTCCAACCTCAGTGATTCAGGGATTCTGTCTTCTAAACCAAGAAGTGCCACTGTGCCAAGCTGTGAAAGTGAGACAGATTTAATTCCTGAATTCACTAAACCAATAAAAAACACAAGATCTCCATCAATTTGCCTAAAAGGTACAAGCAGTGCATCCAACAACTTCAGAACTGTGTCTGGATTACACATCCCTGCACCAAGTCCTTGTCCACCCTGATTTTATGGATAAATCTTTGAGGATTTTAGGACTTCATGAGTTCCCCAGTTAGTAAAAGTTGCTTGAAAGACCTTTGACTTCTGCAAGAAAAATAAAGCAATACTTGGAGAAATTGTATCTGATACACACAACATAAAACTGCCAGCAGCCCAGGAATGTGTAATCAGCAATTAGGACTATTTAATACTCCCAGATAGAAAGGGGAAAAAAAATCCACACATGGAAAAGTGAGATTTATCAGGCAGTTAATTGCCAAGCATTTTAATTTAAGAGTTAGGAAAATGTAATTCTAATTATTACCGAATTATGCAGTCATACATTTTCATACTCATGTAATATAGGACCCTCGGAATGACATGACACATTTTAATTAAAACACAATTACTTATTGATGATGAGATCTGTTCAAACAGTGCCTCCCTTCCAGCACCTTTCCCTGTGTTCCTCACCGGTGAATGGCATATCAAAAATAGGAAGAGCTCAGATGTGATGTAGCAAATTTTTTAAGAGGTGTTAATTCCTTTTCTTTGTAAGTTTATTTTTTAAAGCTGTCTGTCTATATATCCGGAATGACATAAAGAGCTATAAACAATACAAATTTCTCCTTTAGTTAGGGTATAATTTGTGATTTTTGTTTCTCTCTTTGCCAAAGAAAATTCACCCAGTCATTCATTTGTTGGTCACACTGAGCACATGAAACATCAGAAACTTCCCAAAACTTCCATTATTCTTTTCCAAGTTAAATTTTCTGTTCACCAACAGCTCCTAAAACAAGATAAGCTTTAGCAGGGGGAAGTATTGAACCAAAACAAAAGAGCCAGGTGGGTTCTGAAAAGACATTTACCCGTAGGAATGTACACAAATCACACCTTGGTCATCTTTCTTAGGGAATTTTTCCCTCTCTCCAGCCAAAAACCTATTTTAGTTTTTCTTCATGAACACACAAACCTTCAGATTTACCACCAAAACTAACTGAAACAAAATTTTAATATATCCAAACCAACATAACTTTTTTTTAGTAGCTGTATACAGGAAAAAAAGGAGGAGACATCAGAATTTTAATCTAATTTTTTCCCACTTAGTGTGTTATGGAGCACTTAAAATAGCTTCAAGATTGAAGAATAAATAAAAAACTTACAGCCAGTTGACTCAAAATCCAACACACAAGTGCAGGGAACCAAGGAAGTAAAACTTTAACCTTAGTTGTCTCCTGTTTTGTAAAGCCAGAACACAAATGTTATTTTTTTGGTGGAAATCTCACACTCTTTCCCACTGAAATTCTTTATTTTAGTTGTCAGCCATGGAAAAGAGCAAGAGAAACACCAAGTATTTACTTCCTTACCTCTGGCATTGAGGATTGTCCCTGACGACAACAGCACTTCACACCTCATACTTGGGGGTGCTCTCCTCTATTCAAGGGGTTGCTGCCACTAATTAATTCTACTTCTCACTCCTAATTAATTAAAGTAATGAGCAGATTCTACCCCTCTGTTTAAAGAGCTGTGCATTGGTTAGACTTTCCAGCAGTTTAAAATCTTGATTTTTTTTTCTTTGTTTCATTGGTTTTTAAGATGGTGATATCTCGGCCTGGCGTGTTAGATACGTTACCAGCTTTCCCACCAGGTCACCTGCAAGAATTCCTGGTTTCTGTAATAAAAATTCCAAAGAAAAATCCACCTGAAGTTAAATGTATTTATTTGTTAATTTATGCTTTGGAAGCTCACACTGGAATTTCATCCCACGCTTCACTATTTTTTGCATAATGAGATTTTTATTCCTTATATCCCTTTTTTGTTGTTGTTTACACATATTCCTCTTTTACCTGGTCATTTGCCAGATGTTTGGGTGTCCAATCCCTGGAAAAACCACCCAATAAAACCCTCCCAGCTCCTCCGTTCCTTCAGGAGTGGGAGTGATTTAACCTTCATCATAAATTCGAGGTTTAGTCTGTAGGGAAAACATTTATGGAACCACAGAGCTATTCTGGGCTAAATGACAGAACTGAACTTCCCAGTGACTCAGAATCTCAGCCAAACTTGTCCTAATTACGGAAGAGATAATTGTAATTTCTTGGGAGATGACAGCTGTGTTATAACATCAGAAATGCAACTTTCTGCCGTGGCTGCAAATAATCCTGCTCCTGCTCTTCCAGAGAAAACTCGGGGAGCCACAAAACAGGTGTACAAGGAGAACACAGGCACGTCCCAGTGGGGTTTTTCTCCAGGATGATCACGAATCCATCGTGATCGGCAGCAAAACAAGCACAGGGAGAACAAGCAATCTGGAAATCTCTTAAGGCAGCAAGGAGAAAGGGAGCATTTTCTAGGGTGATTTTGGCAAGAGGGAGGATGATATAAACCTGGGAGGGGCTGTTGACTCCGTCGAGGGCAGGGAGGTCCTGCAGAGACCTCCACAAATCAGAGGGATGAAAAATCACCGACCACGTGAAGTTCAACAAGGAAAAGTGCTGGATTCTGCACCCAGGGTGGGACACCTCTGGATTTATGGACACACTGGGTAATGAGGGGTTGGAAAGCAATGCCAGGGAAAGAAACTTGGGGGTCCTGGTTGAAGGAAAGTTGGATGTGGGTCAGCAGTGCCCTGGAGCCAGAGGGGACATCCCTGTCCTGGGGGGATCAGGCCCAGCAGCTCCGGCCAGGCCAGGGAGGGGATTGTGCTGCTCTGCTCTGGGCTGGGGCAGCCTCACCTCGAGGTCTGGGGTGGTTTGGGGTGCCACAATATAAAAAAGACATTAAACTGTTACAGAGTGTCCAAAGGAGCCATGAGGATGGGGAAGGGCCTTGAGGAGAAGCCATGTGAGGAGCGGCTGAGGGCACTTGGAGTGTGGAGGAGACTGAGGGCAGAGGTCATTGCTGTTACAATTTCTTCTGAGGGGAAGAGGAGGGGAAGACCCCAATCTCTGCTCTCTGGTGACCCAGGAATGGCTGGAGCTGTGTCAGGGCAGGGTTAGGTTGGAGATCCGGGAAAGGTTCTTCCCCCAGAGGGTGCTGGGCACTGCCCAGGCTCCCCAGGGAATGTGCACGGCCCTGAGGCTGCCAGAGCTCCAGGAGTGTTTGGACACCCAAGGATACCCAGGGTGGGATTTTGGGGTGTCTGTGCAGAGACAGGAGCTGCATTGATCATCCCTGTGCATCCCTTCCCACTCAGGGTATTTTGTGATTTCTTGATCTTGAGGCTGATGCCAAGGACTTGGACACAATGAGATGTCACAACCCAGCAAGTGCCACCAGCCCCCTGCAGCATCCCCTGGCTGGGATCCTTAGGAACAGCACATGGGTTGGGACATTCTTTGCCTGTAGGTAATTTTAACTTCTCTCACTAATCCCATATCCAGAGGGTAGGCAGGTGGAATTTAGGAGAAGAGGGAAAAAAAATAAACAGAACATGGAGAAGGGGAGAGGGAAGCTTATGGAATATATTCATTTTTGAGATTCACAAAGGGGCAGTGAGAGCTATACCCCAGCTGATTTCACCAGTGCAGCAATGCTTTTATAGAGATGGTTTTGCATTCTCCATGTGCAGAGAGCACCGAGGGATGATGTGTTTGCAGGGGTTGCATTTCTTAAAGGAAGACAAAACCAATCAGCGATTAATATATAAAAGCCTGACACTCGATGTAGGGATAAAAAAGAAATTACGGCTCCCACTATGCAAAACCTGTGGGGAAGCTCTTCAGTCTTCCCAGCGTGAACAGGCTGGTGTTGAATATTCCCTAAAATCTGGTTATACATGTTTATTTCCAGTTCCTCTGAAAATGATGATGCAGGACATGCTCTTTCCCTGGCTTCTTTAATTTCACTGTCTCTTCAGGCATTGATGTAGAATTTTCCCCCTTTATTTAAAGAGCTGAACGGGTTAGTTGTGATCTGCAAGATTCCCCTGTATGAATTCCAGCTTTCAGCCATTTTCAGGAGGAAAGCCTTCCTATCAGGATCTTTCCTAGTTTTTAGGAAATGAATCCAGGGCACCTGGAAAGAAATGGTCACACAAACATCCTTGGAGAGCTACGCCTGGTGGGAACACGTGCAAACCCACTTTAGCCAACTGGAAATTTGATTTTAATTGATTTAGATTTCATGTGTGAGAGAAGTGAGATGGTTGAAAAATGAACTTTTGAATGCCTGAGGAGGAAAACAGTTGGGATAATTGGGATGTGACATCACAGTTGTCTGGAAGGGATGTGATGTCATATTTTGTCTCCATTACACCATATCCTGGAATGGGAAGGGTCAACAGCACCAGTCGTTGCCAATACCCACCAGAATTGGCTCCAAACCTCAGGAATTTTCACCTAGACCATGTGGATTCAATATTCAATACAGGCATGGAGAGGGGAGAAAGCAGAGATGATTATAATAGGTAAAATTAAAAAAAATTCAAAAGCAAAATGTACTGATTACTGACTAGGTTTGATTGAAATGAGAAATATGTCCAAATAACCCCCCATCCCGTCTCTCCATGGGATGGGGAATGGGAACACCATTCCCAGTTGATGGATAACTCTTGGAAATGTTTCACCTGAAGGCTTGGAGCAACCTGGTCTGGTAGAAGATGCCCCTGCTCATGGCTGGGGAGCTGGAACAAGATGGTCCTTGAGGTTCTTTCCAAAAATCAGCAATTTCCAGATTTTTCACTCTGCAGCCATGGACTTGAGTGAAATCCTTCCCGTGGTTAAAAATGGTCTCTAAGCAACAAGCACTGAAATGTTTCCAAATCTTTTTTGCTTGACCCAGGATTTGTGCTGAGTTAGATGAGTAAACACTGGCATGACGTGACATTCCTGTTATTTATGTTCCTTCCAAATAAGTGGGAGATAACCTAGGCAAATTTCCATTATCTAATTATAAAAACCTCCTCATATTCCCATGAAACTAATTTTAATTTGATGAAAAACAGACAACTTGGAAATGGATTTCCTACGATTCGAGTGATAAGATTCTTTCTCAGTGTGTTCTCAATTTACCAAGGACTCCAAACTTGGAGATCTCTATTAATAAACATTGCTGGTTGCTCATGCAGTGACTTTGTGTTATTACATGCACACAAAAATAAAAATAAAAGGAAAAAAGCTCCTCTGCTGCATCCCAGGGAAGGAGGAAGGAACCACACTGTGCTTTATTTTCAAGAGGGAGCTGCAGCAGGTGAAGCTCCTGCTTTGTTCAAAGCTGCTCTCAACATGTGGTGGTCACAGGTGTTTAAAATGTCTGCAAGAATTCCACAAAAAATTGCCTTTGGAGAGCAAATCCCTCAGCAGGGAGGTTGGAACTGAAGGATCTCAAGGTTTCTTCCACTCAAACCATTCTGTGGTTCTGTGGTTCTGTGAATTACAGGAAGCTCCTTGTAGCCATGATGTGCAGGGAATTTTCTGCAGCAGAAACAAATTAGGTTTTGACAATTATTCTTTCTTAAAAGTCTCAATCCTGCTTTTCCTTACTACTGGAAATTCCATAGCAGAATTCATTGCATGAGTACAGGTTAGTGGCACCTCTCCTGAAACTTGTGACTTTGTCCAATGCCTGAAACATCCAGAAAAAAGGAGCAGCAGCAAAAAATCAGTTTTTTGCTGCAGTCCGGACCCAGGTTTCACCACTTCTCCTGAAAACTAAGCCACAAAACCCCCCGATTTCCTGAAAAATCTAAGAGGAAGATCAATTTAACTAATGATATGGGGGTTCTGTGTCCCCGTGGACCTCACACATATTATTTATAGAATGCATTAATATTTCATTTTTCCCATCCCTAAACAGTCTTTGAGGGCGAGAAAAAAAAAAAGAGATAGCTGGAGACAGGTAACATTTTAATTGAAATTAATGGGATTGGTTTGATTTCACCTCTGAGGATATAAAAATCATTCATTTTTTTTGTCATGAAAAGGATCTCTATGTCTCACCAGTGCCCTGACAGGCACGACAAGCTGTAGATCACACTGAGAATCCACCTCTCACTAACCTGTGCCATGTAGACCATCACCCTCCAGTTTGTGAGGAAAAAATGCAGAGATCATGAGAAGATAGTGCTAAAGCTCAGCTTTTCCTTGTGTTTTTTTATGCCAGCATGAGGAGAAGCCATCCCTGGGACGGTGCCCAGGCAGCTACATTGCCATTTTTCCATCAGCCCCTATCAGCAGCTGTAACCCCTGCCCAGGAACAGTGTGAGGAGCATTTTATGCTCCCTCTGTGCTGGACCTGGGCTGCTGAACGTGCCAAACCCGTGTGCTGAGCAATTGTTGTCCTCCAAAGGCTCCTCTGGAGCGGCGTTGGAGCCTTTAGCGGAGCTTTGCCAAACGGCCACGGAGATGGAGAGACACCAAAACTGGCAGTGGCAGCAGGAATCAGCCCCTTGCAGCCATTTCAGCCCTGCTCTAAATCATTCTCTGCTGCCACAAGGGGTGCAGGAACCTCTTGGCTTTCATTTATAGGATTAGTATTTATTTTTCCTATAATGGGAGAGAATGAGGTGGTGTTGTCTGAAGCACCTGAGTTGCTCAGGAGGACAAATCACCCGGATTTGGGCTTTGAGCTCCTTCCTCTCTGTGTTTGAAAAGCTGAATCAGTGGAGCTCATGCTCCTAAGTACACCTTCATAAATCACATTAAATCCTTATAAACTTAAAATTCTACCCAAACAGATCACCACCCCAACCCCAAGTTGCCTCACAGCTCAGCCCCAATTTTCCTCCAAGCATCCTCCTTCTCACTGTCCATTGTGGAATAATTTTCCTTTTTTTTTCATTGGAATCCCTTTTATAAAACTTTTTACTGTACATTTTCCAATGACTATCACAGTCCCAAAGGCCAGCAGTACCTTGGCTCACTTGCATCTACACGAATTCAGTCCCAATGCAGAGGAAGGTCTTGAAATTATTTTTCTTCTGCTGTAATTTGCGAATTTTAAATGGGAAAATGAAATACAACTCACAGCAAAAGTGAGGAGTGAGTAAAATCCCACAGAAGCTGCAAGAGAGTAAATGGATGAGTCAAATATTACATTTACTCATTAGAAATTATAAGGAGGGTGCAAAATTTAACTAAAATTTCTTTTTATTGCTAGAAAATATACTGAATATAAAAAGGAATACTGTAGGATTTTGTGTTGGATTTTTAATTTTTGAGGTGGAAATGCACATGAAAACACCTCAGGAATTCTCTGTGAATATCAGGATTTCCTTCCCTCAATTATCCTAACCTGGTTTATCAGAGTTTGGATCCAGAGCACACAGCACAGCTACTGAAATACCCTGGACCCCAGAAAACGTGGAAAAAATCCTACAAAACCCCTCAGCAGATGGTTTTGGTTTTTGGTTTTTGGTTTTTTTTATTTCAAGCCACAGACCAGGTTAGTCTAGTTCCTTTCAAGGAATTAATAGATAATAATAACAACTGCTTCTTCTGAGGAAAAGTGACCTATATTCCAGGTAAAGAAATATTCCTCCCAAAGAGGAATTTCACTGGCATAAAATGCTCTGCTAATAGCTACACTTGTATTATTTTTCATCTGGGTGCCCCAAGGATCTTCCTCCCCTATTCCTATGCCCAGTGCAGAGCCACCCTTTGTTACAACATTAAAATCTACTTAATATTTTTTTATCATTTCACATCACAGCCCCGGTAATTGTACCCTCAGGAGCAAGGCTTCTTCCTGCGTCTGCTTTTCAATATTATTGGCATCTCCCTCATTTGGGGACCTGGAATGATCTTTTTTGCATTTTCCCCCTGAAATGACAAACACGGCTGGTTGTGGCTCAAGCACTATTTGGAGCATGACCCCCTCGGCTCCTGGTGTTATCCAAATTAGATTTTGATCTTTGTCAATTAGGCTTTGCCACTGTGGACCTGCTGTGCCATTATCAGGAGAATCCCTGTCAGGGTTGGGAAGTCAGTGAACTTTGGAAGCCTTCCTCCACCTTCCAGGGATGCAGTTTTAAAATTGGAGCTGTTTAAAAATATAATAACAAAATAAAAATTTCTCTCCACAGCCCCTGTTTCTGGCAATCTTTGCACTGTTTGTCCTCAGACCAAGAATCACTCGCAGCATGGACAGCTCTGCCTTCCCATGGCAAAAGAAAATCCAAGCAATCTTGATTTCCACAAGCAATTTGGCTTTCCTTTTGCTCTTTTTAATGTTCCTGGCTTTGTCACGTACCCTGCCACAGATTTGTCTGGGGGCCAGTTTTGCTTCTGGGGTGGGGGGAAAGATGTAGTGGCCAACTGAATAAAAAAGATGAATGCCAGGAAATCTTCTCTGGTTGTCACACAGCAGGGCTGGGACGCTGCTGCAGCCCAAGGGCTTTGTCAGCTGGTTGGGTTTAAACTGGGCAGGTACTGGGGGAATGTTGGGCCTGGCACAGACTCACCTCCCAACGTGCCTCCAGAGCCATCCCAAATCCTTTCATGTGGGGAGGCTGCCTGCCAAAAAACTTCCTTTTCATTCTCACATTTCAGTTCTGGCTCAGCTTTCCAAGGTGCACTTGCAGGGTTTGGTACAGAGTTGCCCAGATGGGACACGGGAGCTGCTGCGTGGGCTGAGGGGAAGGAAGAACCTTCCTGGCATGAAGAAATAGCACTGCAAACCAGGATTTTCCAGCAGGAGAGGGTATTCCACAGGCTTTAAGTCCAAGAATGATCATCAGGTCTGACCCTGTGTGCACCAAAAAATTAAGGGGTTTGCTGACTCAGTACTTGTTTGAATTACAGCAGCTATCAAAATTTAGTTATGAGTGAAACCTTCCCAGGATAAAAAGTCTTATCAACCAAGGGATGGAGTGACAGGACACCAGGAATGGCTTCCCACAGCCACAGGGCAAGGCTGGATGGGATATTGGGCAGGAATTGTTCCCTGTGAGGGTGGGCAGGCCCTGGCACAGGGTGCCCAGATTTGCTGTGGCTGCCCCTGGATCCCTGGCAGTGTCCAAGGCCAGGTTGGACATCGGGGCTTGGAGCAGCCTGGGACAGTGGGAGGTGTCCCTGCCCACAGCCGGTGGCACTGGATGGGGTTTAAAATCCCTTCTAACCCAAAGCATCCCATAATTCCATCACCTGCTTGTGTTTTGCAGTGCTGAAAACTGCGGGACATTTAAAGGCTGCTCCTGAGGGCAGCAATTCCCTCTGCTTCACTCCAGTCTCTGGTGCAGACCCAGCCTTTGTTCTGCCTCAGAGGCTTCCAACCCACCCCATTCCAGGATCCTGGGATAACTCTGGGGGCCCTCCAGCACATCCATCCCCAAGATCTAGGGGGTGCAGATTTTGGCACTATCCCCTTGATACCTTGGGAAGGCTGACTTGAAAAAAAAACTGGACAGAGTTAGAGAATAAAGTAGGTATTTATTAAAAGGTCTCTAGGATCCACCTTGGGCAGGACAAGAGCCTGGCCAGGGCTACACCCAAGATGGAGTTAAAATGGTCACAAAATGGACACAAAATTGTCACACAATGGACAGCCAGTCACGAGGTCTCACTCTTTTATAAGTTTTGGTCCATTTCCATATTGGGGTTTAATTGTCCAATTCCAGCTTCAGGTTGTGAGGTCTCATCATTCTTGTTCCTCCCTTCAGCCCACCCTTGTTTGCGCTTTTGGGCCTGAAAGTTGTCCTTGATCTTCAGCAGGAAAAGGATTTGTCACCTACTCTGTGAAGAGACCTGACTAGCACTTAATATGAGGGTCAGAACTGCACCCCTGGGCAGCACAGAATCTGAAAAAGATTAAAGTTAAAACTTAAGGCATCACCCTCTGCAGTTATTTGGGGGTTAACCCAACATCAGTGTTTTTCTTTTCTTTTCCCACTACCAATTACTTTTTCCAAGCTGGATCCAAACCTTCCCCCATGTTTTGTTGTTGAGTACATGAAGGAAGAGCAGAGCAGATGAGCCCCACACAGCCACAGGAGCTCAGCTGCTCCCACAGTGACTTCCTTGGGAACGCCAGTGGAATTCAGCGATGGCAAAATGAGCCCTCCAGGCGTGGTTGGGTTTGGTCCCTCGCTGCCCCGTTAGCAGACAGCTCCTCTGACCAGAATACACAAAACTGGAGCGAGGACAGGGGAGTTTCTAATACCTGCCAGCAGGGAACTAAATGTGGGAAGAGCGCTGGGAGCCAGCCTTGCACAGAACACTCACACCCAGGGAGGCTCGGGATAAACAAGCAGATGAAACGACTGCTTGGGAAAAGGGTTTCCACACACTGCCTTGGATGGACAGGATCGATTTTAACAAGGCTGGGAGGATGCAGGGATGGTTTGCAAAGGTTTGGGGCATTATCACCCCTTGTCACTCACTGGATTTTTTTTTCGACCAAGCCAATCAAGCCTCAAATATTTTTTTCTATATTCTGCTTTCACTTTTCAACAAACAAAACTTGTTAACTTTTCTGCAGGTACGGAGAGGAAGAAAATATTTTTCTACAGGTTGTTTTTGATAGTAAAACCAAATGGTGCATTCTGAAAGGTACAAATTTGGTGTTACTCAAACCCCATGCAAAAAGCAAAATTAGGGCCAAATTCTGAAGAAACCTGGGTTTTAACTGATGAGTATGTTTGGGTTTGATCCAGTGCAGTTTGACATTGAAAAGGTCTAGTCCAAGTCCTTAAAATATACACTGTTGATAATTTTTTACCTCTCAGCTTATTCAGCATGTTCAAGAACATGAACTAAGCTGTCTTGACTACAAATTAGCTGGACAGAAAAAGCCAGGACTAGATTTTTAGGATATTTTATTGTATAGCCTGCCTAAGACGTGAGGCACAGATTGTAAAGTTCATATATCATTTTGCAGGATTTATTTATTCTTTCTTGCCAACTCAGCTCCAAAGCCCAGAGGTCAAACCCTACAGCTCTTGACATCCATAGTTTTGCCACTGACTTCACTGATGGCATCACTTCAGGCATGAAGATAAAAGTTCTTGTTGAGGGTTTTTCAACTTGCACTTTTAAAACCCTTCCAAAAAAATCTCTATAAAAATTATAATGAGCATTTATAAAAATGGCTCTCCCAACTCAAGCCCCAAGTATCTAAAAAATGCTTCAAAGAGAAAGAATGGAAAAATATCCAGGCCAGGCTTTGTCACATCATGCTCAAGGTTTACAGCATGGTTTGGAACTACTGAGTGAACTTTTACAACAACTGTTGCATTTTATATCCTTGAGTGTTTTTAGCTGCTCTTGACAGGATGAGATACTCAGTCATGAATATGAACAGTCCTGCTGGAAGATTATCTATTGGAAATTTATATCTTGCTTTCCCAGCTCACTCCAGCCAACACCAGCGATGGAATAGGATGTCCACACAAATCTTTTGTCCTGTTTAAATCCTCTTTTTATGCCTTGCATTACTCTTGGAAGTGACCTCTGGATTTTGTGCTGGCCCCCTGTGCAGGCCACTGTCACCCAGGGTAATTCCCACTCAGCATCCCAGCATTTAGGGGGTGAATTTCCTGATGTAGACACAGACTGACGAGAATAATAAATGTAAAGCTGATTTTCTCACACACCTGCAAATACTTGTGTGGTTAAGTCCAAAAAACAAAGCCAAGTCATCTTCCAGATATCCAAGTGGAACTCATTAATGTGGAGGCCTTCTACCTTTCTGAAGATACATTTGATTAATTTATATTAATAAATTTAATGGCTACAAAGTGATCACTTTGCCTTAGTGAAGGCAAAGTATTATAAATTTATCTAAATCCTTGGTATTTTTAATAAAATCCCTCATTACAAGGAGCTTATGCACACACATACAATCACATGCATATTTATGTGTTTTTATAGACATAATAAATATATATTTGTGTGCCTGTAAAAACATATTCAGACCTTTATTAATATAGAAGCACACAAAAACACAGCATAAAGCTCTAATTCCAATGTTTTTTGCTGCATTTTGCTGATAAACAGGGCTGGATCCATTAGTATCTGCTTGAACTCAACAGCAGCAAAACCAGTTGAGGAAGTGCAACATCACAGGGTGAAATAAAAATAAAATTGCCTAATCCTGTTGCCAATAACTTCAAAAGATTGGCTATTTATGGCAACATCCTGATCCGTGCTGGGCCATCCTGATCTGTTTGCCACTGACCAATGAAACCAAAGGTTTTGGAGTGAGGAGCTGATCCTGCAAGGGATTTGTTTGATCTACAGGAAAATCCTCCTCAGCAGATAAAAAAATGAGTGGACCTGGCTACAACTCAAATTCTGCTTAGTCTGCTCTGACAGCATAATCAAAGCTATGCTAGAAAGCACGGAATAATATACAAATATATATATATTTTTTCTCAAATGACTCTAAAAACCCACAGGAAATTTTTTTTTTAACTTAAATGGGAAGGAGAAAATCTATATCTCGGAGAGTGAAAAACAAATTAAAGGTTCTTGAAGGGTGTTTCTTAACATTTACCAGTGTTTTCCCTATGGAAAAGATGAAAAATTAGCTTGAACCCTAGAGCTTTTGGTCTTTTGTAATATTTTCCTTTTTTTTCCCCCTCCACAATGAATATAGATTTTTTTTTTTAAATCCTAGATGCAGCGATGTCACATATTTAGATTTGAAAACTTTCTCATTGTTATATGAGACAGTTTTAAATTAAAAATGCATTTGGGACTTACCTGTGCAAGGAGGGTGGAGGAGCACACAGGCATCAGCAAACACATGAATCTGAGTTATTTTTGGAGTGTGGTTTTGGAGTCTATAACAAAATAATCCTGAAATCAAGAGAAATATTCTGCTGTCAGGCTTCCCATGCTAAGATAAGGATCTTTGCTGTCTGCTCCGATTTGGCTTCATCCAGGAAAACATCAGCTGTCATTAAGGAGACTTTTGCCTTCTCCCATCTGGGTCTCATCATGTTTCACCCTGGAAGAGGAAATAAAGCTCCAGCAGCTCTCAGAGCAGGGGGACAACCGTATTTTTATTAATCTGTATCAGCAAAATCACTTCTGAAGTGTGATCTTAAGCTTAAAATAGTGAACAGGGGTTCAAAAATCAGGATTAATTTATATTTTTACCTAAATTCATCTTTAAAACACTCAGTTCTCTGCTGGTAAAACAGGTATGGTGTTGTTTCCTCTCCCACCTTTTCTCTACAGTCCTTGTTCAAATGTAAAAATCCTGAGGAAAAACCTCCTCAGTCTTTGTGTTGGTGAAACACGACACATGGTTAAATACTCATTTGAAGCCTAGAAATACAAGTCAAATAATATTAATAAGATAGATTTATGAATCCCTTGATTTAAAAAAATAGACTGGTTAAAACAATTTAAACTTTCAAGCTGTAACTGCTAAATTAGCTAAAAACAAAATTATTAGTGAGATAATTGCTATTTGCTTTTTCACACACCTGTTTCAAATCTATTTTTTGATGAGAATTCCTCTCAGAGATTTCCTTCACAGGGATATCTGTGAAAAATGAAGACCAAAAAAGGTTTGCCCCATCCCTGGAAGTGTTCAAGGCCAGGCTGGACAGGGCTTGGAGCACCCTGGATAGTGGAAGGTGTCTCTCCCTATGGCAGGGGTGGAATTAGATTTGTTTTTACGGTCTCTTCCAACTCAAACCAGGATTCTGAGATGGATGCCAGGATTTGGCACTGCTCACCTTGGCCTCCAGGAGCTCATCACTGCAGTTGGAATGACAGAGGGGATAGAAACTACTTTGGGAATATTTGGCAGTGGTGAAAGAGATGCGAGATGAGACCTGGATGGAAATAAAGCAGAGCTGCTCCACTTTTTCATGCATTATTAAAATTGAGATTTTAAAAATTCAGACTTTATTTTTACCTTTAAAAAATGCAACAGATGTGTGTGAAGACAAAGCTGGTGCCTGCTCTGCCTTGTGGAAGGCGTTTTATGGTTGTGTGGAGCAGATTCCAGAGGAGAGCACAGCGGAACGGCTGCGAGGATCCGTCATGTGTTAATTGGAGCAATCGGTACGGAGCCAACTTTTACAACCTTGCTCCATTTTAAGAGGTTTTTACACTTACTGAATGCATTAAAGCCCAGGAAATGCTGTGGGGATTGTCCCTTGAATTCTGCACGCTGAAATCTCACTCGTGGGGCCTGCAGGGAGAGCTGATTTAGTTTTGCTATTTGGCCGTAGAAGGACGAGGCACAAAACAAGGGATAAAACTGCAAAGCAGAGCTGGTGCAAACCACAAGACACTCAGCAATAAACCTTAATTTGACTGCAAAAAGCAATTTATAAGAGAGCTGTCTTGAACATCTCTGGTTCCTCTAATCAAATCTAATTGTGGATTAGTAAATCCTCTGTGTGGAGCATCAGAAACGTGCTGTGTCCAAGGCCAGGTTGGAGGGGGCTTGGAAAGACCTGGGTCTAGTGGAAAGTTCCCTGACCATGACAGGTGAGTTTTAAGGTCCCTCCCAACCCAAACCAATCTAAGATTCCATTATCTTATCATTATGTGAATTCTTGAGCTGCCAAAGTGAAACCTGGAGCCCTCACTCTGGCAAAATTCCATTTTAAACCCAGCTTGTGTTTTGCCTCAGGATCAGAGGTCAGATCCCAAGGAAAAAACTGATCCTGGTGAAATGCCTTGGATAAACAGAGGGATTGCCCTGGGAGCACCAACAGCAGAGAATGAAATGCTGCAATTTTCAAGTGGTGATTGCAGCAGGAACGACCACATCCACTTTGTTTTCCTCCCAGAAAGCATCCAATCAGCTCCAATGGGTTCCTGCATGTCTACAGGGAGTGTAGAAAGCCTCCTTCTTCTGCCCAAGACTTTTCCCATGTGGACTGGCCCTGAAAAGGGCAGAGAAGAGCTGCTACCACCTCCCCACTGCTCTCACAGCACCCCTGGGCACCTCCCAAAATCACAGCCAGGCTGTCCTGCAGCAGCTGGAGCAGTTTCTTCTCTGCTTTTCCACCACCAGGTATCCAAAATGATCATGACATTCCCAGCCTGATGACTGTTTGGGATTTTGCAAGGAAGCTGGAGGTGAGGGTGGAGGCAGGACCTTCTCCCCAGGTGCTGCAGGATGCACTGGAGACAGCAGAGAGGAACTTGCTGGGTCTTCAGGGCTGGAGGAGGCAAGAAGCAGCAGAAAGGAGAAGGTCAAACCTTGGCATTCTCCACCCACCCCCAAGGGTGGCACAAAAAGGAAGGAAAGAAGTGACCAAAATGGGTTATCACTGCATAATTCCAGGATAAATTCAGTTAATAAGGCTGTGGCCTAATTAAACCCCATCCTTTGCCCCCTCCCCTCTTCTGCAGACAGTGTGAATCACGCAACATTTTCACCTCTGAGAAGGGAATCCTGGAGCTTTTTCCCAGAAAATAAAATTCCCACTACAGCATTTCTGTGTACCTGCAAGCTGGGTCCTGAAAGACCTGCAGGTGAAATGAGTAAGCAGAGATGACAAATATAAACAAAATCAATGCACGGTCCAAATTTTTTTGTCACATAGTTACTTATTAATTATATCAAAATTGGACCAAGTTGTCCAGTTAACTCCACCAAAATCAATCAGACCTGTGACAAGATTTGAATGAGCACAAATTTAAAAATAAGTAGGGTTGAATACACAAATCAGGAGAGTGCTATGCTATGGAAATTTCATATATCTGAATATATCTGAAATCTCATACATCTGTGAATAAGTCAGACATGTATTCACACACACAAAAAATACAATTAATGTTTAGCACATCTCCCTTATTTCAGAAGATTTAAAATGTAACAGCAACAAAGAACATGTTCTCCACAAGAAAAATGTGAATCAGCAGCTTGATCTGTTCCCTGTTTTCACAAGCGAAGTCCTGTCTATTATAATCATGTTTTTCTCAGCCATAAACACAGTGTGAAAAAAAAAAAAAAAAAGGAGAGAAATTTATGTTGAATATGGTTATAGTTATTATTTCCCTTCTGGGGATTTATTAAGCATGTGTTAGGAGTTTAGGTATAAAATGAAATTGTTTTTTCACTACATGGATGTCTTCTGTGACTATCTGTAAAATTTCATTAAGGTGTTAGACTTGATATTGCAGATCAAAGTAATCCCAAGAGATTAAGGAGACCCTGCTAATTGACTAAGGTCATGTACTGCACTTCCCACTGGCACTTTGGCCTACATTGACAACAGAGGAGCAGCCCCATCTCCAAGGACCATTCTATAAAAATACCATTTTCTTTATCTCTAGTCCAGTTTTCACACCGCTACAATAACAAGGGATTTCATAAATCCAGGTGGACTGATTAGAGTTTTGAGTATGTAACTTTCTGAGTAAAAAATATACATGATACTTTTGAACAATTTTGACATTTTATCTTACCCTTTAAAACTCCCGGGAACAGATTGCACGTTAGGTGTTTAAGAATAAAAAGTGTCAGCACATATAGTGAGTTCCATCATTCAAACTTGGCACTAAAGAGGATATTGAAAGCCTTGCTGCAGACCATTAAAACCAGCTAATTTACAACCAAAGACATTGTTGCTTGAAGTGCCAATTTGGTCAATAATTAAGGTTTGGAATATATATCCAGTTCTGACAAGAGAAAATTCCTGAAAAACCTTTCCCTGTTGATCCAAACATACAATATATTACTCTCAATTGGACAGTGGCTCTCGGTTCTGTGTTGTGATATTATTGAAAATTATGGATTATCCAGAGGCGTGGTGAGGAATTATTGCTGCTGTCAGCCAGATTTGTGAACCCAGTAGCGAGATATCTGCTCCCCACTGGATCCCATGCCTGGAAAAGTGAAGGCTGGAAAAGTTGGAGGGAATTCACAAAAAAAAACTTTGGAAAATATGGCTCTTTTCTGTCCTCATCATGGGAGAAGTAAGAAACTAAAAGCCAATTGACCAGAAGTTTTAAGGACAAGATTTACAGGGAAATAAACAGGAGAACTGGGATCGTATAGCCATTAATTTAGCAGAGTATGAATAAAGAGCACCAACAACAGCAAGCTGAGTGAGAAAGATGCAAATTAGAATTTCCCTGCCATGATTTAACTGATCAAGTTATACACCAAGAGATTTTGACACTTTTGTTTCACTAAAAGTTTAAAAATCAAGTTACTTGGGTTTTTTTTCTAAATATTGTGCTGTTACAAAAAGCTTGTGGGTTCTTTTTTAGGTTTCATTCAGTCATTATTTTTCCTCAAGTTTATCCAAGTTCTTCCTGAAGGGAAGACTCCAACTTGAGGCAAAGTCATAAGCAATGGGATTACTGGGTACATTTCAGCAACATTAATGGATGTAACAACCACCCTCCCATTCACCAGATGAAATCCCCATCTAAGCAGAAGGATAGCAGGAGGCTTATGACATCCATAAAATGGGTGTCGTTTGCATGGAGATGAATTTCAGCCCTTAGAAGCCAACAGAATCACATTTTCCATTATGCTCAGCCAGCAGAACGGATTTCATTAATCAGCCTCTCATCAAGGGCTCAGTCCTACCACATCACTCAAACTAAGTAATACCTAAGATGCAAATAGGTCCACTAAAGCCAAGGAGGCATCTGGAGAAGTTGTGTCGTTCTCCTACTAAAGGTGCTTTAATGGACTTTGAGAAATCCCAGGTTCCACAAGTGAAATGCTCATACCCTTCCAGCTCTTCAGAAAAGTCCTGACTAAATAAGTCATTCAACAGAAGTATTTAATCCCTCAAATGCTGGAGAACGATGACAAAAGTGAAGGCTGTTGAAGGAAAGAGGTAGAATTTTGCATTGGCTGTTTTTTCGGCTCATATAGAGAGCTCAGAATTCCTTTTCACTCAGCAATTGGCGTTGAACTCTTTGAGGCACCATTTTGAGTAAGAGATACAGGAGGCCTTAAGTCCTAGAAATATAGAAGGACTCAGTATGGATGAGGTTTTATTATCCTTGATTCACTGGAATTCAAAGTTTTGTCAGTATTTCTTATGTTCCCTATACCCATTTAACCATCCTATTTGGTGTTGTGGCTGAGTTTATCCATGATACTTGTCTTTATACTGAATAAAATCTTTGTTTTCTATCTAATTAATATTTTCCTCGAGTTGGTTGGGCGCTGTATGTTCCTTGCTTTATATCCCAAGCAGAACGATAAAATTTGAATGATCAAAAGGACTAAAAAAAGCAGGAGAAATCCCAACTGTCATATTTGAATGGCGTTGCCATTTGTCAAATCCAATGAAGATTTTCGATCTTCCTTTTGCCAAATGCAAATGAAAACTAAAAATATTTATTGTTCCCGATGAATTGAACACTTGTGTGTTATTGCCCATGAAATGTCTAATAGATGTTACTTGATCTTTGTGCCCTTTTTTGTAGATTTGGTTTGTTTGTTGTTTCCTATCACAATCAGTGAAAGACTCTTTGGGTTAAAATGTGGGAAAAGAATCATATTATTTGTTAATTGTTGCCGTTTTTGCTATGATCTTTGGCAACACCTGCTGGTGGTACTCTGCAGTGCTGGAACCACTCTACATATATGCCTTCAATGTATAGACCTTCAGCTGGCCACACAATCCCTGTCCACCTGCAAAGAGCATGGACGTGGCCAGTGGGCATAAAAATATCAGCCCAAGTTCATGAAAACATTTGCACAGGCTTTGCAGGCACAAACACTCTCTCATAGTAAAATGTGCTTGGTTTTGTTTGCCAGTCCAGTTGCTGTGATTTTTGTAAAAGTTGTGATTTTATGGCAAGTTAATCCAATGAGAATTTTGTCCAGAACATCTCCCATCCGCTCTCTAGTAACGAGGTGTTTAGGGCAGCAGGATAAATAACATTTAGGCATCTAATAAAAACTGCTGGGGTTTTTTTTTTAGTTCTCAAATCCTCTTTTTTACATAGTACAGCAGCAAAGCCTCGTATTGTAGGTGAGAAGTCTGTAAATTTGCAGTAACTGAAAAATAACAGAAGGCGCAGCAGCATTCTTTATGTTAGTCTATATTGATCGGCTCTAATGAGCACCAGTGGAGCTGTAGCTAATGGTGGTATGTCTGGTGTTAAGGGCAAATGTGGGAGAAGATTATCAACCCAAGGGGTTTAACAGTTGCTGGACTGCCCTCAGCCCTCAGGGCAATGATGCACTTGAGAGGTCACTGTATCAAATGAGGGAAAAGATTCAGCTCGCGCTGCTGGAAGAAATGCAGCAGGAGCTGTGCTTTAGCCCAGGCTACCGGCATCAATAAAACAGTTCCTCTCTGCCGGCTGTTTCTTCCCCTCTCCTTTCCCATCACCTGCCTAGCACTGAATTGCTAATTAGGAACCCTAACACGGGGATCTGGGAAGGGATGGCACCAAACTGCTCTGAATTAGGGTGGAATGCTCACCTTGGCGCCATCCACGCCAGAGAAGGACGAGCTACAGGGCAGAGCGGTTTTACACCCGACGTCTGTTTGTTACCTGGGGGGGTCACGCTGCCATTTGATGGGAATTTGCTTGATATTCCATTCAGTGTGTTGCTGCCACCCCCTTCTGAGATCTAAGAGGGCCGAGGTGAGTGGCCACCAGAGCAGAGAAGGCCACCGGGCTTCAAGGGGAAGTTAACTGGCAGATCCGAGAGAACGCTCGCAGTAAAATGTTTGTGCAGAAAGGAAGCTACAGGTATCCAAAAAGATAAAAATGAGCAGGGAAATGCCTTGAGGTGGGTGGCATGTTGCACATTCCATGCTTTAATAGCCTAATGGAATAATTTTAACTGTGTGAGGCTCTGAAACACACCAAGAAGCTCTGTTGAGAACCGAGCACTGAGATTTCAAATATTTGTCACAATAAACAGCAACATATATTTAAAAAAAAAATCAGAAACAGAATATTTTACTTAATGTTGTAAATAAGCAAATTAAATATTACCTTGGCTCCATTTTGCCATGGCATGCTGTGGTTATGGCAAATTATTTATTAGGTCTTTAAAAATTCTAAGACATGGATTCCTCTTGTTCCTTAGAGACTGATGATGGGTCAGATTATTAAAAAGAAATCTTCACAGCTCTAATTTTTTTGCAGTGTTAACATGGAGCAAGCTGGATGTCACATTCTTTTGTTCCAGTCTGAGAATTTCCAACTGGTTTTGCCTGAACAAGAAGGAAGCGAGTCAGGATTTGGTCAAAGAAGAATATTTCCTACCACTGTCAGCAAAAAAAGAGAAGGTTTTAGACTCTTATCAGGCTGGTGACATGAAAACACCTGAAATAAGTGGAGCAGGCACTAAAGCTGGCATGCACACTCAGTGGGAGCAACGAGGCTGGAGACGAGGAGAAACATTTTCTGCAAAGAAACCGGAGTTGACACATCCTCTGCTGGCTGCCTGATGGGCTCCAGCTCAGGGGTTTGATGTCTGCAGCTCCCACCACTGTCCATTAGACAGGCGCCCACACCAGGGATGCTGCAGCCACAAGTGACACTAATGTGCTCCACTGCTGACACTGGGGAACCCACAGGAAAATGTGCTCATCCCCCGGCTGCTGCACGCTTAGAAAGGGAACCAGTCTGGCAAAACAGACTGAGGGAGTTTGCATCCCCAACCCTTCATCTGTCCCCCTTCTCGTGCCTTGTGAATGCTGAAATTTCTGAATATCCTAAGAGAAAAACAACCTGCATTATTTTTAAAGTGTGTCCTGAAGAGTAGCTGTGCATTTCCTGCTGTAGCCTGAATTTCAATTGGTTTAGGCAAGGCCAAGCTGCTTCTTCACAAAATGAGCCTGTGAGCAGACTGTGGCAATTTCATGGCATTTATTTTCTACAACTTAAGTTCATGCATTTATCCTGCTACTCTAAACACCTCGTTACTAGAGAGTGGATGGGAGATGTTCTGGACAAAATTCTCATTGGATTAAGTTGCCATAAAATCACAACTTTTACAAAAGTTCATAAATAGCCTGAGTGGACTTGCTAATTTACGCAATTATTGAGATTTCCTTCAGTCATAAATGCTCAGTTGCCATGGGGTATGAAGTATGAGCAGAAGACAACCATTTTCATTCATCAATTTTTTAATACTCTAAAATTCTTCTGTACTCTTTGTTATTTTAGTTTTGGACATATTTGAGTTTAAGAAGGTCAGAGATTAACCTTCAGATGCTTTTACTCTTCTAATGACAGACGTAACAATCGCATTCCTAACTCAGTAGCAGGAAGTTCCATAGTACAGAAGGATATTTATATAAATATATTTTTTAAAAAAATCTCTGCACCTATGGAAAAAAATTAAAGAATTTGGCGAAATGATTATCAGAAAGGATAAGGTGAATAACAGAACAAGAGCTGCTCTGTAATGGCTTTTTTCTTAAGGAGACTTCACAATTTAAAAAAATATTATATAATTTATTTCGTACCTTTTGTTCCACATGCTACAGCTTTGGACAGATGAATGCATGGGATTTGAAAGAATGTGCTGGAAATGCACATCACAGCACTGGCAGGACAGTAGGTCCATGCTTTGGACCTTGTTACATTTACCCACTTCATGGATCTTAATTCCAAAGCTTAATTAGTCCAAAATTCCCCAACCAAAGTTCCTCAGAGTTTAATGATGTAGGAATCTAGCTAAGGAACATATCTGGGATTTTTTAATAGTTGGTATTGACCAGTCATTTTGAACTGTTTGTTTTGAAAAGGACATGTTATTTATTTTTTCTTTCCATTTAAATATCAAAAAGAAAGGATCTTGCTCTAGCTCCAAATGATAATCCATACAATGAATAACCACTCAGTGGCATAACAAAATTCCTTGCTTAAATGAAGAAATATTTTCAGCTCTTGAGATTAAAGAAAATCTACCCCAGACCCATCAGTCCCAAAAATTCCTACCAAGTCATTATACTTCAGTAGTAAATAAAATTTTGCCTGTGTATTTTTTCCATATGCATTTCTTGGATGAAGTGCAGCTGTTTCAGGGGCTCATAAGAAATGCACCTTATTTTCTTTGCACTGGAGGTTTTCACTGTGCAGTATCCTGGTCTTCACCCCTTGAACACCACTAAATCCCATAAGTGATCCCAAGATGATGTTGTTTAGCACAGTAATATTATTTTCAATGAAGCAGCAAGTAGGAGCACTTGGAAATGGATGAGCATGAGCACTTGGAAATGCAGGAGTCATGCCAGGCTGGGAGAGGAACCCAAAACTTGACCTTTGTGCATTTTACAGAAAAAAAAGATAAGGAAAAAAAAGAGGAAAAAAGTTCCAAATCCCAAAATTGTGTTAATTTAAAGACTCTTTAGAAATTGGTCTGTATTATCATAAAGTATGTTTAGAGCTACAAACCACATGGAAACCTTCAGGAAAATGCCCCTTCCCTACTTACTCATTGCTTGGATAGCATTTGTTCTGCTCCTTGAATCCTGACATCTTCTGGGGGAATCCAGCTGCAAGGATCTTTCCATTCCTGATGGAAATTCATCCACATTCCAGATCACCCCTGGAGGAAGGAGCAGGCTTCCTGGTCCTGCCTGTCCTGTTGGACCTTGCTGGTGATTTAAAACAGGTAAAGTGTCAATTAAAGCTTTCAAACTCAAGCCAGCACAACTGGACATGGCTTAGCAGCCACAATGTTTTATCACCCACCTCCAGAGGATCTTGGCTGAACTTCCAGCCTGTTCACAAAACTATCTGTGACATCTTTGGATGACGGAAATCTTTGAACCTTAAAAAGCTCTCACAAGTAATTTGAAGAATATTTAATAACAACATTCTTTGGTTGCTATTTTAGTGAAATAGCCGAAAAATGCTGAATTTCTCAGTAGAACATGACCCAACCTTTTTCCACTCATTGCTTCATGTGGTTTGATCCTCTTTCATTTTAATTCTTTGCATTTCTGTGGTTCAAACCCAACTAAAAAGAATCTTCATCCTGTGGTATTCTCTAAGTCCCCAATTCTATATTTATAGGAATTAGGGAAGGTGATGGTTTCAGGCCAGGTCTGCAGTGGGTCTCAACCCACTTCACAAAATTATTTGAGGTAAATCTTAGCATTATTAACAATGCTCTTTAATGTTTTGAGGTAAATATAATCCCATAGTAGAAAGGATGGAATTTGGCTGTCACATGCATTGTGTGACCAGACTGTTTGGCAGAGGATAGGATACTCCTCTTTTCAGGAACTTTGTCCATTCTCACTTCTCATAGCCAAAAGGACAAACTATTAAAGCTCAGCATGAAGACCTCTGCTAACACCTGTTAAATGAAATTATTACCACTGGCTCCCTCCACAAGTTTTGACCAAAAACTTTCTGTCTTCAAGACTTGTTCCTAAATTTTTCCTTCCAAACTCTTTCATATGGGTTTGGTTTGTTTATTGTTGGGGGGTGTTTGGTTGTTTTTTATTGGTTTGGGTTTTTTTTTTTTGGTGGACTGTCTCTACAGTTCTTTTCCCTCCATCCAAATCAACTCAATTTCTGCTTTTACCTTCTCCCTTTGTCCTTTGCCATCAGCTTCCAATGAATATCCCTCCAGCGACAGTTTACCAGCATGTCTTGCAGGTTTTTTAAAATCCTTAAACCTCTGAAGGCTCCATATTTAAGCCCACTGACACTTGGTTTGGTCACTGAGCTACTGAGTTCAATCATCTTTAATTTACCTTTTTTTTCCCCACTTATTTCAGAGAAAGAGAAGACTCAAAAATACATCTTTAAAAAAGTCACACAGCATTCATCAAGCATGGGCTTGATGCCTCCCCAGAATATATTCCTGGTTCCCATGTATGGAAATGCTGCCTAAAATTGAAGGGTGATTTTTCATATTTAAAGAATTATCAAGAGCAGAGTCAGTAATAGTGCCTGGATAGCAAAACCTCATTCAATATGGTGAAAACTTTGCTGATTGGAAAACAAAGAAATGTATCGCTTCCTTCCCTGATCATATAAAATCATTAGAAATAAAAGGAGAGCAAGGAGAGAAAAATCAAGTGCTGAATCATGAAAAGAGTCAGCAGATCAAGGTCTTTCTTCTAAAAAATCTTTAGCAGGGAAAAGAAGAAACAGTGGATATTATTTCCAATTATTTCTCAAATTGGAACAGAGAAAGGAAAATAAAAAAATACACACACACACACACACAAAAAAAAAAAAAATCCCTGACTTGGTGCTACTGGAGTTTGTAGCTGGAAGGAAAGTCCTTGCTTATATTGAAGTAAAGTTCTGAAAATAAGCAAAGAACAGATTTATTGATTTTTGGTGAAGTCTGGGTGTAAAAAAGAGAAAGAATAAAGAAGTGCTCTTTGCCCGCTATGTCCAAATGACATCCCCAGTGGCCTTCTTAATGGTGGGGGAGGGGAGGGGGCAGGTGCCTACCCCGGCACACGGCCACAACTGCCCTTAGGCAAGGGCTAATGGTATTGGCTGAGCCTGCTCTAAGCCTCTCTTTTCTAATAGCCAACTTTCTCTGTGCGAGAAGACAGACAGATATTGATTGGTCCAAATGCCCTTGAGTTGACAACATCTGAAATGAAAATCCACAAGGCTAGCACAAACTTTCTGCAAGTTCAATTCCTTGGAATCTGATTAGGGAAGGAGGCCGGCCGGGCGCCGGCGTTTTCATGGAAAAGGTCTCCTTTTGTCGCGTAATTAGCGGGCGCGGCTCCGGCACGGACGGCAATTTTTTGGGAGTGGGTTAAGGGTAAGGAGGTGTTTGATTAAGGAAACAAAGCCAGACGAGCCCGGCGTGAAGTTAAACCACAAATTCGCAAAGGCGCAGGTGCCGTTTCCTGGCTCTGAGCGTTAATTAGGTACAAATTAATGAAATGCTCCTTCTCGTCTCATCTGCTCTCTAAAGTTGCATATAAAGTGATAGAATTTAAAGAGTTCACCTTTCTAGGAAGTTGCTTCATCCAGACTGAAGTTCTAACTCGCAGCAAGTCTGGGTATATTTTCTAATGGCTTTGTTTTCCAGAATTAAAATCCTGGAGTTACAGTTTGCGAATGATACGGATGAGGAATGCAGGAGGCTGGAGGAGTGCATTTGTACCTTATTAAGGCTTCTTTTTTTATTCTACAAATTCCTCCTAAATCAATACATTGACTACTGTATAAAGCTTAAATAAAGCATTATTAAAGTGGAAGCAGTGTTCCTGTCCTACTGGGTTATTTAGAAGCATAAAAGATACACTCATAAGAATCAGGATCATGGCAGGTAAAGTACAGCTGGAATACACATTAAATTTATTCAGTCATTGATTTGTAATGTTGATCCTCCATGGCTTCATGTTTCTTTTCTCATTAATCTTAGTTAACCCTCTCAAAACAATGCCAACGTTGGCGTTTGATGTATTGAAGATCCAACCTGCAGAGGATGCTGCTTTCTGGACTGTGATCCCTGCCATCAGTGGGGATAAAGCCACAGAACCAGAGAATGTTCTTTGCTTGATTTTGTGTTAGGTATGAAAAGAGAAGACTTTTTTCCTCAGAGGAAGAAGCAAACAAAGAAAGAAGATGCACAGTTCCATCCCCCATGGTTGGAATGAGGTGATCTTTAAGGTCCTTTCCGGCCCAAACAATTCTAAAATTCTGTGCTGACCTAAGAAAGGGAATGTGAATGTTTTGGCTGCAGAGAATTGATATATCTGCTGGAGGTCTCCTGTGGGGCAAGGAACAAACTGCTGTGGTGTTTCCACTAACAAACACTCAGCTCCAGGAGAAAGTCACTGCAGAGGAAGGCAAATCACTGCAAAGAATCCTATTTTAGAAATTAAGATCTCTGCCTATAAAGCCAATAACTATTTTAATTGGAGCCTGTTCTTACTAAGGCATTTCCATTTTCTACCTGCCCCTCCCTCCCTACCCACCTGATACAGGTGTTTTTGTAGAGAGGCTGGCTGAGGAGGAGGGGCAGGAGAGGTCATTTTTGGAGAAACCAGCAGCAAATACAGCCAAGTGTGCAGAGACTGAGGAGCCTGGGGCGTTTGCCATCCTGCTGGAGGTGATGCCTGTCAATAAAGGCTGGTCCATTCCTCTGTGGGATGAACTGGGCTTAATCCATCATTCCTCTGGACTTCACAGTGCCTGTGCAGAACCCGCACTCTGGTGGTTACCAGCCACTTCTGAAAGTTTTGCCCGATCTCCTTTTGGCAAATACAGATAACAACAATTTTTTTGTTTTATGTCATGACAGAGGTGTCAAATGTCAGCTAAATGTTCAGACTAAATGGGTACCTTCTATCCCATCTCTTGCTGCAAAATTGTAACTGGATCATAGTATTTTCCTGAGGATGCCAGTGGTTTTCTTATGGAACAGCTCCGTGGACTTGCACTTTAGCATCCAGCTTGCCTTAAAACCCATCTATATTTTGATTATCAGGTCCACATCCCCCCATCTGACTTTTTAACAAGCTTAGAATCCCAGTGATACATTATCAATACAGGCCAAAAATAAATAGATAGATAGATAGATAGATAGATAGATAGATAGATAGATAGATAGATGGATAAATCCCAAGATACAATTTCCCCTGTAATTATTTATGGCCTGTAGGAGATCAAGGCTGGGATGAAGAATGCCCACCCCCTTATATATCCATAGAAGTTACACCCAGCATCAAGGGAGAAATGATTTAGCTGAAGACAGTCTCTGGAGCAAACATTAGCAGCAAATGTGAATCTTGTTTGTGGTAAATCCATCCCTTGGAACTATTTCTTCCTTCAGCACCAAATAGTCTTTCTAATCTTTTGTCTTTTCAAATAGCTGTGATAATATTAAAACCATGCTTCACGGCAAAGAGCATTTCTGGGATTTTCCTAAGAGATGTGGCTTCGGATAAGAAAGTGCAATTGAGTTAAAGCAGTAGGAGAGCCCGGAGTCAGTGGGGTTTGTTGTGATCCGTTGACCACTTCCCAGTAGGCATCTCTGCAGTCGCTGAGAATTACTAAACACCATTTCAAGGAATATGGGTAATTCAGTCAACCAAAAAACCAAACAAAATAAGCCCAGCATAAAATACATTTTAAAAAACCCTACTGGCATGTGAAAAGCAGGGATCTGTCGAGCTTGCTTTGAATCATTCCCGGTGTACTTAGCTAAGGAAAAAATCAGACGGATGAAATTTCTCAGTGTGCACAAAGATTGGAAAATAGATATTTCTGCTAGCACAGAAATGTTTCTGAGATAGAGAAATTACAAAGCTGGCTTTCATTTTTGTCCCAATGCTTAGGAAGTATCACACCTTTCAGGCAAATATGACACAACAATTAAGGCAGTAAATAAGAATAAAGTAATAGCAATATTAAAAAAAAAAATACAGCTGAAGAACTTCCTTCCTGTCAGATAGAAGTGTGGCTCGATTACCCTACACTAAACCTGGCTCTCTGTGGCCAGGATTTCTGCCATATTTTCCCATAATTTTTCAGGAGGAATTGAAGCTGATAACAGCCAGGACAAACAGCTGAGGAGCTCTCAGTACAGCTGCCCCAATTCTCAGCCTTTTCACTCAGAGCCCCTGACTTATTATCCAAAAAGAAAAAATCTGTAAAAAAATCCTCACCTGGACTTTCATAACCACTGTTGACAAGTAAATATTTATCTATATATTTGTCCCTCCAGATGTCAACGGAGTTGACTAAAATACCTGTACATGCAAAGTGGAATGAAGAGGTTCTGCCTCTTATTTTATCATTATTGCACTTCTAAGACAATACCCTGGCTCCCTCTCTAAAGAATGATAGGATGGGCAGGCTGGAGTAGCTGCAGGGGATCCTACGCCTGTTGCCTGCCAAAGCTGCTTACTACTTAACAACTGATCAACTGGCCCCCAAGGCAACAGCTTAACAAGCCCCAGTAGAAGTGGACTCAAGATTTCTTCCTCAGCAAAGAAAATGAAACCATTTACCAGGAATGACCAATCAAGGCGAGCAGCACCAGCAACATTTTATCTCCCCAGCTCTTCAGAAATAGCCAGGTGTTTTTTAGGCTAGAGGCCCTAAAGTTGAGCAGGGTTTAATAATATTGGACTAAGAGAAGGGAAATGGGGTCCAGGGGTGCTTGGCAGGTTGGTTGTGCCTTGCACAATTCCTGCATCCCACACTGCCAGAGAGGAGGGATGCTCGTGGGTGCTCTGGGACAAAGCTTTGCTCTACGTGTGTGTGAGGGAGAGACAGAGAAAGATTCAAGGCTGAGCTGCAGCAATTCCTCTGGGGTGAGCTGTGGCAGCTGTTTACTGGCACAAAGCAATTCTGTACCGCACTTTCGCGGAGGAAATGAGGAATCCTGGACTCGGCTGGAACTACAGGGGGGATTTTAGGAGAGCAGAATTTAATTACCCAAGCTGGAATTTGGCCAGGACACCAGGGCTCACACCTCTGCTCTTGTGAAAAGTGCCAAGAGGTCTTTAAAAGCAACAAACGGTCAAGATTTGGGGTTAGGGTTTCACCTGAATGCCTCCGCCTTCGGTAACACTTTGCTCCTTACCAGTGTTATCAAAACTTTATCCAAAAGTCCTCGGGATTGCAGTGGGGTTTCCAGGAAGAACAGCTTTTCTTACAAAGTTTCTGTTTATCTCAGGATCATCCAGAAAAAGCCATCTCATAACACGTCTTGAGGTCTGCTGCAGGAAATGAAAGGAATATTTGCCATGCTCAGGTGGGGTAGAGCAGGGAGATTTCCCCTAATACATCCAGATTAGCTGAATCAGCTCCATAACCTCCCCAAAGCCTGACACATTTCCTAAAGCATCCATACTCCAATTCTTCCATCCCTCAAGTCACCTATGATCTCCTTGGGAGAATTTTTTTTTTTTAAACAGCATTTCAAAAGGAAACTTGAAGCTGGAGGGAGGGTTGGCATTTTCCAATTTGTTTCCACGACCTGCTTTTTTTATAGTCTTAATCCTGCAGCCATCAGGAGAGGTGTGAAGAAAACCTGCAAGGACAAACCTCATTTGAAAATTGGAACGACCTGTTGACAACTGCCCTTCCTGCACACGGATTTATGAGCACAGGTTACTGGGTGTATTTAGTGGGGGTTTACTTGGGTGACTGGGGGAATGTTCTACAAATTTCTTCTTGTTTTCCCTGCTGCCATTTCTTCCTCAGCCATATTCTCCAAATTAAACTTGCAGCTTTTTGAATGCTGTCTTATTCATTCCTCCAACTGTAGGTCATTATTCCCCTTCTCCCTCTATGAATATCCTAAAGAACTTGACAATAATGAGGCTGCAGATTGCTGAAACTCCCCTGCATAATGTCAACCAGAGTCACATCATTTCCTTCTGTTTTCTACTTGTAACAGACTCTTTTTCTTAGATTGCAACTAGAAATATTTTCTTCCCTGTGCCTCTGCATTTTCTTCCCTGTGCCTGAGCCCTCTGACGAAGGGCTCATGAACATTTTTGCAATGACCAGATTACTGTTTTTAATGAACAAGGTATCAACTTTGGAAGTCTCTTAAGCATCCAGCCATTTGCAAAAGCTTGGAAAAAGCTAAGGTTCAAAAGATGTGTCTTGCTTTTAAAAGTTTGTGATGACAACTAAAATGGTGAGACACCTCAAGAAGAGGACTTTGAATAATTCTGAGGTTTTGGAAAAGCTGTTTGAGACCTTCAGAGGGTTTTATCAGGAAACTCCAGAGCTCTGAGCAAGCTGGTCTGGTGGAAGATGTCCCTGCCCATGGGAGGGGTTGGAACAAGGTGATCTCTAAGGCCCCTTCTGACCCAAGCCATGCCATTCCCAAAATCACATTCAACACACGAAGAGATTACATCCTGTACATAAAATCATCAAACCACAGAATGGTTTATCTTGGAAGGGACCTTGAAGTCCTTCTAGTCCCACGCCTTTCCTTGAGCAGGGCCACCTTGCCCTAGACCAGCTTGCCAGGTCCACAACATATCTCAGCAAAATCACAAGAGTGATTATTTCTCAGCATTCTTTAGAAAGAATAATGGAGCTGAAGTTTGTACTGTGTGTATTGTGTTACTTGATAAATCTCTGGCTCACAGTACCTACAATAATCACAAGAGTACAAGAGAAAGAAACAAACCAGAGCAGATTCACTCAACACAAAAATATAAACAGAAACTTTCACTCGAAATTCCAGGCATGACTGCTCTTGTGCTGCTGCAACAGTATGTGAAATGTGAGCTCCAGGTCTGCCAGCACCAAGAGGATTTCAATATCACAAGCCCTAATGATTTCTATTGCCTCATTGCAGCATCCTCTGAAAGAAAACACAGCCCTGGATCAATGCAGTCATTGACTGACTCAGTGTATGGATAAGTGATGCACATTAATACAGCCTGCATTGAACTGGAGTGGCCCTCGGAATTACAACTAAAGGTATAACAATGCAATCTTCCCTTTAACCTGAGCAAGAGCTGCATTGACTTTTCCAGCTCTGTTTTCCAGCACGCTCTGCCAGCTCTGTTGCAAGGCAGCCTGGCCAGCCCCCGAGCACCTCTGCACAAAACAGGGAGCAGTGTTAGGTGAACCAACCCTTAAACACAGCCCGGCCCAGCAGACAGCTGCACCATTTAAAAGCACTTTGCACTCTAAGGAATCTCTGCAGAGCTCACTGATCTATAGGTGCTTCATACATACCCTTAAAAATCTCACTGGAGATTGTGAGAGATCAGAATCAATATCCTCATTTGATAGATGAGCAACCAGATTAAACAGCAAACCAAAGGCTGCACAACTTTTTGTACCACGTGGTCCTAAAGTTGAATCCTATTTCGGGGCTGGGATGGATATAGGATTTTCTCCTGAGCTATAAAACTCTTTCTCTCCACCACACTGAACTTGCCTGTAGCACAGAACTGTTCTGCAACTGTACAGCTTTCTTTTTTTTCTCATCTTTTTTCTTTAGAACTGACCCAGTATCACCTCTGGAACGTGGAAACTCAGCCAGACCATCAAGTCCTGCTTTCTGACACAGCAGAGCAAGGGGATTAGAGAATAACACTCAGGCGGTACAATTAAATTATAGATGCTGTCCATGCCATGCCCTGTTCCATGTGCTGAGGGAGAGATGTGGTGCAGCTGAGGCCCTCCATGTTCCAGGGAAAAGTGACCAGGAGGAGGAAATCCCAAGGCTCAATAAAATTAACACTGGAATTCACTAGTGCCCAGAGGCCAATGGCAGCCCGCAGGGCTTGGATGGATCCCTAGGAAGCAATAATCCATCCAGCCAGGATAATTATCCAGAATAAACAAATGGAGTCCCAAAAATAATTTTTAAAATAAATGAAGCCCTACATACCTACCTTCCAAATATTCATCTTCAACTCTCATTAATTCAGTGTTAAATAAAGTGGTCCCACTTTTTTTACACAAAAAAAACCCAAAGCAAAACCTAACTCTTGTCCAGGGGATTATTATGCAGAGAAATATGAGGAAATTTACAGAGTTTAAGCTTTCAGGATGTAGATTCCCAGAAAATTGTGCTTCAGTGCAATTAAGTTGCATTTTTGGATGTTGGTTTGGTACATTTCAACAAAGAAATGTTCTGTCTAATGAATTGAGAGAGTAAATTAGCAAGGTAAGATCAAACATGATCACCCATGATACAAATACTAAAACATTTACTGTTGCAGAATTTCTTATTTGCTGTATTTATCATATATATTTCTTGGCAATGTCATTTGGAAAATAATTAATAGGTACATTCTTCAAAGTAGGATTAAACTTTAGATATTAAAAAAAAAAATTTGAGTAGTTTAGTAAAAATAAACCTTTTTGTTTTCTTTTCCCTGATTTTCTAACACAGAAAACTGGTCTATCATGCCTTGTTTCTACCACTCAGTTGATTCAGCGTGGACCGATTCAAAATTTAAAGCTGAAAGATCTTTTTTTTTTTTTTTTGATGCCACAAAAAGTCTACCAAGTTTAAGCAAAAAATATAAGACGTAACAGTGAGTTAGAAATAAAAAACCCTCTTTCCCTGTGCGAGCTTCTTTAACATAGAGTCCTGACAAGTCTTTGGGGAGTCCTGTTTTCATGTAGGTACTGTGAGCCAGAGATTTATCAAGTAACACAATACACACAGTACAAACTTCAGCTCCATTATTCTTTCTAAAGAATGCTGAGAAATAATTTATCATGATCTCAGCTCTAAAAGCTTTTATTTCTTAAAAAAAGCCTCCTCACATCCTTTAATTTTTTACTTGATGTCATTTCAGAAGTTCTCAGTAATAATTTCCTGGTTATTAGCAACTCTCAAGTGAGACAAAGTGGTATCTACAAGGCTACAATACAGGCAAAAAATCATACATTTAAAATTAAATATCTATTTTTCATGTTTGCTTCTGTATCTTCCTTCACAATGAAAAGAAATCCCAAATACCTGTTGTTAAGCAGTCTGGACAGATGTTACATTGAAAACTTCTTGAAGATTTTTAAAAAAAAAAGTTCACGAGTATTTTCATGTCTAGGACTACCAACATTTTTTTCTTTCCCGGCGCAAGAATTTCACTGAACATCACGGGTCAATCAAGTGTTTCGGTCTCTGGAGGAAGTGGAAGAAATCACTTGAAAATGGCTGGAAAAAATCTTGGTTCCAGGAGGAGTTTTGAAAAGGTGGACTCAAGGTCAGCAAAGTGCTAAACGCTGTTCCCGACTCCCGCCGATCCCTTGGCGATCCCGCTCCCGCCGAAGTTGATTGGAACAAGCCGAGCTGCCGGGCTCCAGGATGCCTTGTCATTGACCACGGTGCATCTGTTGGACTTGTCAAAAAAAAAAAGGATATTTTAGGGGAAGCCAAAGCACTCTTGTTTACACAGCCTGGAAGAGGAAGAACAGATGCTCGATGCCTTAAAAGTTATAAATACGCTTGCGGTGATTTAAGTCGTAAAGATGCATCAACACATAATTTTTTTTAATCATTCCCCGATTTCCCTTGGAGAGCTGAAGAGCTGGACAACTTTCCTGTCTAATTGGAGAAAATGGATCATAAAAATATGTCATAAAACTATTTAAAAACAGGAGGTAACCACAGAACAAGAGCATTTCCGAGTTGGATTGGTCCAATTTTCTTATGAATTAAGCACAATGATCAAATTACTGAATGTTGGAGGTGACTCTTCTGTCAAGAAAATAAATACATTTACTGACCTGAATCCCAATAAAATGACATTCTTATGTTCCAACTGGTCATTTTTATATTAAGAATAAATTCATGAAGGTAGAATTGATTAAAAAAGAGAAAAGCTCTTGGGATCCCCTGCACTGAAATTAAGCTCCACAAGCGCCTAGGAAAGCTAAACAAACTGTCCAAGCTTGGGAGGATTTGTGCAGGATGGGGATGCTGAGAAAAAGGGAAAAGAGGATTTTTAGGTTTTGAAAAATATCTTCCAAAAAAGATCGGCTCTCTTTTCAAAGCACCTGTTGGATTCTTTGGCTAGAAAGAGGTTAATTTTTACTTTTTTTCCCCTCTATGAATATATTTATTAATTTGATACATTCAGAACTAGTTCAGAATATTTTAGACTGCAGTAGTTGACCTTGCAAATACTTAATTGCACTAAAACTCCAATTTTAGCACCAGCTTACCTTCTTTTTTAATTTCAAGAGTTATTTTACTTCTGTAGATGATCAAAGGTGAAGTCGTGTACATGAGATCCTTTGAAGAGAAGAGATTAAACTTTTAAACTACAGAAATCTAATGTATAATAGCATAATTATAATCAGGGATAAATCAATACATTTATTTTTACACACATTTATTATATCTTTTCTAGACCCACACTGTAGCTTCCAACAATAATTTCAGAATTTCAGAATTTTTGTCACTAAGAATTTCAGCCTAAGTTCCAAAATATATTAAGATAATGAAATACAAGAAAATTAATATTTGACCAAATTTTTTCCTGTACAATTAAATTTATGGTTTAATTAATTGGAGTAATTGGGATTTGAAAATGCACAAAGCAATACAAATTTAGGGATTCCACAAACCCTAAATTCTGAATCCTCCCAAAGGAATTCCACAAAGACCAACACCCAGCAAGGAACTGCCTCCAAGTGTGAACGTTCATGTGCTGATGAAGAGTCAACTCTAACTTATCCAATAATCTGAGTAGGTTTAATGGTTGGACTCAATGATCTTAGAGGTCTGTTCCAACCTAAAAGATTCTGTGATTCTAAGAATGAGAGTTAATTAAGCTCATTTATACCTGCACAGAAATGAACAAAATTAAATGTGAGCATTTTAGGATTGCAGGGGAAAAAAAAAAACGTTTTGTTTGTTCAAACCAAATATGAGAAAATTTACTTTAGGGATTTTACAGATAAATTAAAATGTATCTAATTTAGAATTTTACAAACATATTAAAGTGTTTAGGGGTAGAGCTAAGGTTGCAGATACCACACTGCCTTGAGAACTTCTCTCCGTGGAGATTTGAGCAGAAGCTGCTCCTATAAGACCTCTTATTTGTTTTCTTGCTAGAACAATACACATGCACTGGTAGAAAGGTGTATTCAAATGCAAAATTCACTCCAGGCTGATAGTTCTGATCTCCTTTAATCTTCCTCTCTTGATTAACAGTAAGGGCTTCTGTGAAGGACAATTGATGTGGTGCAATAGGTCGCCTTCTGGTCTCAACCTTGGCGGAGTAATCAGATACCTGGCAAGCTTAATAGAGGTCACTTAATGCAAAGATTAAAATTAACTGGAAGTCAATAAGGGAATAATAAAGGAAAATGATCACCCTGTTGCTCCTACTTTGTAAAAGTAAACCTCACATTGCAGGCCAGGAGTAAAAAAAAAATAAAAATGGAGTGGCAGGCGATCCAACAGGCCTTCAAAAGCCCTCCAGCACACAATTTAATGATTTCAGGTACCCTTTAAACTAAGTGGCCAATCACTGTTAAATCCTTTGGTATTCATTGTAATAACACTGATCATGATGAACTCTTTTGGTATTAATGTGGATGTAATATATACCTTTTTAATTATAGAACAAGAAAATCCAATTACCCCTTTGCCTCATCAAAGTTCTTTGCTAGCTGCAACTGTTTAAACATACATTATGAACCATTCAGACTGAGGGAGGTTTTTGTGCAAAGCAAGGGCCAAATCCTGCTGGGTGCTGACCACTCCTAACTGGCAGGAATTCTGGGAGAAGGTCAGTGTGCCAAGCACCTCCTGCTCTTAGCAGGATCAGGCCTTGACAGAGCATGGAAAAGCAGGGAATGCACTGGGAAGCTTTGGGAAGACTGAAAAGAAGGCAGAAAGATTTCATTTCTACAATGAAGCAGAACCTGCTCTGAACAGTTAAAATGATCATCAGGTGAGGCAAAATTTACTCTATAGAAGGAGGAGGAAAAAATGACAGGCTGAGAAAACTGCTTTGGTTTTATTCCATGTACCACAGGCTGAAGTCTCCACATTCAGTTGTTATTCTTTGGGAAAAGTTTGAATATATGCTGGATATAGTGTTTAAAATTTAACTATTGGGAGATAGAAGCAGAAAAATACAAGAACTAGAGTGAAGTCCTTTTTGAGCTGACATTCTGCTGTAAATAAAGCCTACTTCAGAAATGTGTAATCATGGGGTCTATCAACAGGTCCTGCAAGCAGTGGGAGTCAACTTTCAGGGGGATGAGATCAGCCCAAACTCAATGATACCACATCATTCGTTAATTAAAAATAGGGAGGTTTGCTCAAATACATCTGTGGTTGTCCCTTCCTAGAAATTGGCCAAGCAGATGTTATTTTAAAATATTTCATTTCTTAAATTTATTTTTGGCCACCCTGTCAGTTCAGTGTCATAAAAGCATAATTTGCCAGAATACTTCCAGGAGAACTTCATAACCTCGCGAAGAATCCAGGATATTGCAGAGCACTGCTGTTGTAGGGAACCTATGAGGTGTCTTCTCCTATTCCAGTTGAAAACTACCACAAAATCACACTCAAAAGAAAATTTTTATGACACCTCCTGCAGATTAATCTCAGCACAGCTGTCCCGAAGGTGAGCTATAGCAGAGATAGCAAAGCCCAGCTCTTGCACGTAGGAGTAGTGTCTGAGTAGGGACCAGGGGAAATACAGACCACTGTGGTATATAAATATACTTGAACAACAAATGCTTTTACAGCAAAATGGCTCTGTAATCATGTCAGACTGTAATTTGTAAGATATCACTGAACATTTACGAGATAATTGCCCAATTTCTATAGCTCCATTGCTGCTACAACCAGTTCATCACAAAAGGAACATTCAGAAGGAACAAAACCCAATATTCACAATGCTTTAATGCTACATGAGGCAGTATAGGATTAATAAAGATATTTTATATGCATTAAATGTTTCTCTTTCTTTAAAAAATTACATTATAAAAACCTTTCTTAAACATTATTTGAATAAAGCCTCATTACTCACAGTCCAGAGAAGTTCATTAGGAGAAGATCACTTTGGAAAGCATTCAACTAACTAGCCTTTCTTCTCAGCAGTGAATTACATTAGCTACTTCCTAGTTATTTAAATCTTGAAATAAAAGATGTAAACGCTACAGTGACATCTTAAGATCATTGGTAAGGCAGGTCTTGCATGCACAAAAATGCCCAGCTGGTCCGGAGATAAAACAGATTGATAATTAGTTGCAAAATGTAACATTTCATCAGGAATATTTTGAATAATCCAATTTATCTTTGTCAGATATGCGGCACATATTTTTCCTTTGGAGACTCTTTGTTCTTTAACGCAACATTATAATTTCAGCCTCCTAATTAACGGCGCTCGTCGGTCGGGCCTGCCTTGATGTCCCGCCGCCGGTCGGGGGCTGGCAGGCCTGTGTGGAGAGAAGGTGGCTGCCCTGAGCCACAGGCCACCACCAGCTCCCGCTGCCTCCCACCACCCTACTGGGACCCAACTGGTTTGATGGGGGCCAGATCAAAGCCCAGGGCTGGCAGGGAGGAGGGCCTGGCTCTGCTGGCTGGGCCGCGCCGGCAGGGCCTGCGCAGCAGCTGGGATTGCTCAGCGCTCTCAAGCCGGCTCCCAGAGCCTCAGCTTCCTAATTAACTCATGGAAAATCATCCTGGCCATGCTCACAGCCCAGTGGTGTGGGGGTCCCACAGCTGTCTCTCCTGCTTTTGCCGTGCTCAGCCCTGAAGAGAGGGTGGTTGGATGAGGGATGTCTGGGGTGGTGGAGAGCGGCCTGAGCGGCACAGGAGGGTGTGAACACTCCTGGCAGTGCTCCCAATGCCATCTCCACTGGTTTGCACTCCTGGCAGTCCTCCCGGTGCCATCTCCACTGGTTTGCACTCCTGGCCATGCTCCCAGTGCCATCTCCACTGGTTTGCACTCCTGGCCATGCTCGCAGTGAAATCTCCACTGGTTTGGACTCCTGGCCATGCTCCCAGTGCCATCTCCACTGGTTTGTACTCCTGGCCATGCTCTCAGTGAAATCTCCACTGGTTTGCACTCCTGGCAGTGCTCCTGGTGCCATCTCCACTGGTTTGCACTCCTGGCCGTGCTCCCGGTGCCATCTCCTCTGGTTTGCACAAGTTCTGACCTCACGTGTTGGTAACCTCACAAAAGGGGGGTTCTGTGTTTGCACAGCTCAGAGAAGTTCCTTACCCCCTGTGGTGGGAACAGTGATGGTTCTCACAGGAGCACAGCATCTTCCACACCTCCAGCTGGATGGGGCAGAGCTTAAGTAAAACCAGCTGGCCATGTACCTCCTGCTCTTCCTTTACTGGTTCCCCTCTGAGGGGGGAAATGATCTCTTAAGTTTGAGCTTTCATGTTTTTCAGATCCTGTGCTGCAGTTCTGAGCTCACATTCAGTGTCACTCATCTCTTCACAGAGCAGGGAGACAAAACAAATCCTTTCCCTGCTGCACACCAAGGACAACTTTCAGGCCCAAAAGCACAAACAAGGGTGGGCTGGAGGGAGGAACAAGAAGGATGGGACCTCACAGCCTGGAGCTGGAATTGGACAATTAAACCCCAATATGCAAATAGACCAAAACTTTTATAAATGTAAGAACTTGTGACCAGTCAGCTATTTTGTGACCATTCTTATCCCACCTTGGGTGTTGCCCTGACCAGGCCCTGTCCTGCCTAAGGTGTATTCTGGAGGCCTTTCAATAAATATCTTCTTTTTTCACCACCTCTGTCCAGTCTCTGTTTCAGGTCAGCCTTCCCAAGGCACCAGGAGTAACTGGGTGCCATGCCAGAAACACCAGTGCAGAGTCCACCCTGAGCCCACTGCAATCCCAGTTAAATCCCTGCTGTCTTTCACAGCTCCAAACTTCAGCCCTGATATATCTCAGGGTATTTTTTAAGGAAACACTTCTTTCAGACACAACCAGCATGGAGGTCAGGTTTACTTCAGGGGTACCAGACACTAAAGAGCTGCTTTTACAGCTCTTGGGAAAATCCTGCCCAGCACAGGCTCATTCCCCAGCCCAGATCTGCAAATGCTGCCCCATCAAAAAACAGCTTAGAAACACAAGGAAGTTTCCAGCCACATTTTAACGAAGTGGTTGTCTCAGAAGCAATGAAATAACCAAACATCTCACCTGGCAGAGAGAAAGCTGGAAGGTTTTTCGCTGGCTTTGGTAACCAAACATTGGCTTTTTGTAATTCCTCCTCTGCCTTGGGATTCAAGTCTTCACTTTGTGGAAGGAGGTGCATAGTGCCCCTGGGTCAGCATGGCTGTGCCTGGGCTGACCAAGCATTCCTGACCTGTAACAACAACAATTTGTCCCCACCCCAGGTGCTTTCAACATTCATCACCCTGTTGGCTTTACCTCATCCACTTCATTCAATAGGTGCTTCTTCACGTGCAATGCTTTGACTTTTCAAATTTCAGCTGATGTTTAAGAAAGTAAAATAATTTGGAGAGCTAGATTAAAGTTTTGAGTGAGATTTTTGCCAAACTCTCTTCAATAAGAGATGGAAGTCATGTAGCCTTATCAGCCTGCACCTCTGATATGATAATGATATCTGTACCACCCAGAAAGTAGGTCACAGTAATTCTTCATAGCAGTTTTTGTAACCTACTCAGGGACTACAAGGCCAGCTATTCTAAAGATAATTCTGAATTTCTTTAATAAGATTTTATTGGATTCAGATAATTGATCCGATTATTGAAACCTGGGGAAAGAGCTATTGACCTGAATATATACATCAGTAATTCTTTTTTAAATGAATTTAGGTCATCACAAAGTTATTGCCTCTGCTTAATGTCAGGCAAGGTGCTCATTACAGGCCTGGCAAACAGACACAGCTCCCATGGTCCTGCCCTTCCCAAAATATGTGGGAAGCTCCTTCCTCCCACCCTCAAGAGGGGCTGAGGGACTTGAAGTCTGAGTTAAGCATTTTGAGACTGGTCTGACTTTCACAATGAGGTTCATATCTTTCCATTTCTTTAATTTTTTTCCCCTTGTCTCTCTTTTTAGTCAGCATCAGGAGATGTCCAGAGCTTTGCAGGTGCCTGTCATCTTCCCCATCCATGGCAAGGGGATGCAACGAGGTGGTTTTTAAGGTCCCTTCCGACCCAAACCAGTCTGTGATTCTGCAATTTCATTTCTGATAGTTCAACCATTTCTGATCATCCAGTTCCAGACAACTCCCATTCATTTTCCACCTCAGTCTTTGCTTACTTTCCATACCATCATCTACACAATGATGTTTATTCCCACAGCACTGAGCCCAACCAGCCCTTGACACTCTCTTGGAGGAGGAGAAACAACTTGGAAGTCACTTCTAATCACACCTCCTGTGTTACCACCTTGCCCCCAGCCTACTGCAGTGTGGAGACACAACTTCCACCATTCACAGACCCAGCAATGTCCCTGGGAGGTGACAGGGAGAGTTTCAGAGCCGAGGATCCATGGCCATCCTGCCCTGGCTGGGTGGAAGAGCTCTGGCTGTGCTTCCTTTCCCCCCTCTCTGCCCCACACACACAGATACAAGGAAAGAAAGGAAAGAAAGGAAAGAAAGGAAGGAAAGAAACAGCATTTCCCCACTTCTTGCAGTTTATAAGTCTCAGCTGAGGGTGGCTGGGCTGCTCTGATTGCCTAGAGTGCCCCACTGGCCAAGCTATTGCTGCCCCTATTTCCTTGCTCTAATAAAATGTGTTTGATGTGATCTCCCAGGCCTGGGAGATCTGGATGTGATGGAAATGCTGGGTGTGATGGAAATGCAACCAGAGACAAAGCTGGGATGTCCTCATTCCCACTGCTCGTACAGAATGGGACTGAAATTATCTGTACAGCAATCTGAGTTGTGAACCTGCCTCTATCACCCCCAGTCAGTTCCCAATGACTGACCTTCCACAAAAAGCTGTGTTTCATTCAGGAGGAGATAGGAAAAAAAGCACTTTTTAAAAAAATTTGTTATTTTTTGCTCTCCTCAGCAGCACAGTTCTCAAAACAAAACTTATCCTTGACCTTACTAACCTCCCTTTTAACATGACTATGCAGAGTATTTCTTTCTACTTGGATTTTGCTTTTTACAAGTGTTTTATTCTTTCTTTTGTACAAAGTCCAAGCCACACTCTTGCTACTTTAAGCATTTTTTTTCAGATACTTTCTGTCCTGAAGCAAAAAATTTTCTCCAAATAGCACAATTTTATCCCATTAGCAGCTCCTGGTTGATGGTGGAATTACCCTTATCTCCTCTACCAACCTCTTGGAATTGCTTGAAACTCTGAAATCATAGGAAAGCTCATCTAAGTGGGCATGAACACTAAGATGGAATGTACAAAGTAATTACCAAATTTAAATAAAAGGAAATTATCAAGCCTTATATTGCAAATCTTTGGATGTCACTCTCTAAATCATGGTTGATGATCATCTCAGTTTCACAGACTTGGGAGCTTCTCCCTCAGCACATGCTGATGGTGGAGGAAATCTCTGCACAGGATTTGGGTGATGAGAAGTGATGAAATTGGGAATGTACTGCATGGAGAAGGCTCAGGGGAGACCTCAGAGCCCCTTCCAGGGCCTAGAGGGGCTCCAGAAGAGCTGGAGAGGGACTGAGGACAAGAGATGGAGGGACAGGACACAGGGGATGGCTTCAAGCTGGAAGAGGTTAATTTTATATGGGATATTGGGAAGGAATTGTTTCCTGGGAGGGTGGGCAGGCCCTGGCACAGGGTGCCCAGAGCAGCTGTGGCTGCCCCTGGATCCCTGGCAGTGCC
>JBBMKD010000217.1:33571605-33583219 GCA_037834095.1 Argya squamiceps | reverse complement strand
GGCAGGCCCTGGCACAGGGTGCCCAGAGCAGCTGTGGCTGCCCCTGGATCCCTGGCAGTGCCCAAGACCAGGTTGGACACTGGGGCTTGGAGCAGCCGGGGACAGTGGGAGGTGTCCCTGCCATGGCAGGGATGGAATCAGATGAGCCTTAAGGTCCCTTCCCATCCAAACCCTTCTGGAATTCTTTGAAATATCTGCAGCCACCTCATTTCTGACCTGGCTGTGCTTTAACCACCACCTGCAGAGCCAAAACCATCCTTGAAGTTCCACCAGAGCCTTATTCCAGTCCTGCATAACCAACTGATTCGTGCCTGCGCTTTTTGGTGATTTCTTTTGTCGCTGCTTCTTATTTCCCTTTGCGTTGTGTGGAATTACGAGCTCTAATTACGTAAATAAACAGCCAGGAAACAAACCAAACCTCTGGGAGTCCTGAGGGGATTCCCTTCCCTGCAGACACATTGGCCATTTGCAGGTTCCCACTATCTTTGCTTTCCTCTTTTTTTTTTTTTTTTTACCTTGTGCTGCCTAGAGGGGAGGATTTGTCACGAAGCAGAGCAAGTCTCTCAAACTTCTAAGAAAATCACAAACAGGCTGCAGTCCCTCATGAAAGCGAAGAAAACAAATGTGTGAATGGCAAAATCAACCATCTCTAATTTATTTATCATTGAAAAGCTAATTGCATCCTCCTCAGAAGCATCAAAAAAGCCTCAAAGTGCTGCAAAACACACGAGCGTTTAGGGCATCCTCTGGGATTATCCCAGGCAGCTCCTGCAATCCTCCCTCTGATGCTGAATGAGGTGGCTCAAGCCTACAGGCTCCATCCTCCCAAAAAATCCCTGGATGGGGTGGAGTTTCCCAAAAAAATGGGATGTAGCTTCCCACCCTCCTGCATCAGGGAGTGGCAGAGGTCGTGTATTCCTCACCAAGCTCCTATGAAATATAATTTCTTTTTTTTTTTTCCCCAAGACACTGTTAGATGTGAGAACAGTCTTCAACATCATGAGAAGCGCTGGGATTTTTCCAAACCTCCTGAGGAATTGACTTTACCCTTGGAAGACCCACCTGTGTCATTCAACAGGTGCAGCTCCTGGAAGTATCTACATAAAAAAAGGAGTAAATTCCACAGCCATTCCTTAGAAAAAGGACTGAACAGAAATAATAATGTTTCCTGGGATTTTTATTAAAAAAAAACACCCAAATTTCTATGGCAAGATAAAACCCTCGATTAAATTTTACAGTCTGGTATAAAAAGTGCTGTGTGAAGGTTGTTATTTTCTATTAGCAGTGAGAGTTTTCTTGAAGACACTGAGATAACTCATCGGGCTTTTCCTCAGCTCTGATTTAAGACAGCTGGAGCTGAGGAATATTTTCCTGGAAGTGAAGCTGGTCATCAGCACAGAAGAGCACTGACATAGCAGAGATGATAATTGTCCCTTTCCCTGTCTTCTATCAAAATCCAACCATGAATATTTAGGGATTTACTGAAAGTTCACAGAACTTTAATTTTCCCTCACACCGTCTGATAGTGAAAAAATATTAAATATAAGCTGTACCAAAATAACATCTATTAAAATTATCACCGTTTTTTCTGTTTTATCTGTAAATTATCTTGCTGTAGACTTACCAAAACAATATCTATAGACCTCGAAATCTGGGTTTTTTACTTTCTTTTGGTTGCTCCTTTGCAGCGAAATAATTGCAAGTAGAGTTTGTTTGTGGCTAATCAATATCCTGGTGCCAGTGTTAATGGGACATGTGACAGCATAAGGACAGTCCCCCTCCAAAATAAATTACAGACAAATATATTAATCATTTCTGAAGGGTTTGTTTGGTTTTTTTATTTTCCCAAATCAAAAATAAGCCAGGAGTTTGTTTTTTGTGTGCACAGCCATAAAGTGATCATCTGGGAGAGCTGTAGATTATCTGTGAATAATCCAATCTTTCATCACAGGTTTATTTTGGATTTCTATAAACTGTTAATGGTGAATTACTCAGCTGTGTGTTCACGTGTGTTGGTGAGTTTGCAGATCACCAATGTAAATGTGTGAGTAGAGGAAAATACTTCTTTTTTTCACCAGATAGAAGCCATCAGCTCTTCATACTCTCAATAAATTTCCAACCTGAAAAACTCCTTTTCAGTAACTCTCAGAGCACAAATAACAACAGTGAGCCATAGAATCAAAGGATGGCTTGAGCTGGAAGGGACCTTAAAGATCATCTCATTCCAAACCCCTGCCATGAGGAGTGACACCTTTAAAAGATTCCTTAAAAATAATTATCTGTAATGACTTAGCAATCCTCCTTGAAAAATCCCTTTTTTTTTTAATAAATAAAAAGCTTCACTACTCCAATAAAATCCTATTTGAATCCATTCATTTAACAAACAGGAACACAAACATTATTTATGCCAAGTGGAGCTGAGATCACCCTGTGATACCTCCTAAACTTGTGACCTTGAGTTAATTGTGAAGCAACAGCAAGTGAAAATCGGTGTGAAAAGGAACAAGAATGAAAGAAAACAACCCCTAAATTAAAGACCTTTTCCTCTCCAGCAGTTTGGGCAGCAGCTCGGACTGTCACCAGGGGATAAATCAATTTGCAGGGCTGTGGACAGCTCTTTAATAGGAGTTCTGAATGGTTTAATTGGGGGAGTGTGGGGAGAGTTGGAGGTGCAGAGTCAGGCTGAGTTCGGGGCATGTGGGGCTGGGTGTGCTCCTCCAGAACATCCCTGACCACAATTCCTGGGGTCTGCAGCCACCACACACCTGGTTCTGCTCATCAGTGGAACTCCCAGATGTTACTCCTACCTGACTTCTCAAATAACAGGGAAAAAGTTATTATATGGGCTATGAAATAGATTTAAAAGTTATATTTTACTTTTTTTTAACAGAGCTTGGGCCTGTTTTCTCCTTTGAGGATGGTGCTGCTGGGCGTGGGAGGACTGGAGGCAGGGCACAACTCCCAAAAGCCTTGGGAAAGATTCAGGAGACACAGCAGCCCTGGGAATCACCTCCCTCTGTCCCAGGAGCTGATGGGGAATGAGGTCCCACCTCAAGCTGCACCAGGGGAAATTCAGGTTGGATATTAGGAAAGATTTCTTCATGGAAAAAGTGGCCAAGCATTGGGACAGGCTGCCCAGGGCAGTGGTGGAGTCACATCCCTGGAAATGTCCAAAAAACTGAGTGGATGTGGCATTTTGTGACGTGGCTTAATGGGCATTGGTGGGAAGAGATCAAAGTTGGCTTTGATGATCTTTGAGTCTTTTCCAGCCTTAATGATTCCATGATCCTGTCCCTTAGTTTTACTTCATCTAATGTCAGTATTGCTACCCAAAGCTCTAATTCCTCATTTTTTAAACATTCCTGATGTCTCTAACTCCTGCAGCAATGATCCCACATCCCACCCCAAAGCCCTGTCTCTTGTCACCAGCTTGTGCTGTGGGCCCTGCCTCATCTTTTGGCTGGCCCTGGATTCTTGTATCAGCAGAAAGTGGAGGAAAAAAGGTATCCTCAACAACTTCCTGAGATACTCCCTATCAACTATTCCTTATCTGATACATTTTTTTGCCATTTTTATCCTTGTTAGCCACAAAATTCATGTTCCAAACTTGACAGACTCTCATCACGCACACATCTCACCCTCTGTCTAATCATTTCCATCAGCCCTCTCTGAACTTTTTAGGCTTCTGCTGTGGGTTTTTTGAAATGGAAATGAAAGCAGCATTGAAGGCAAAGGCTCATTGCCCCTTTATGTAACAGCATTCAAATATTTCAGCACTGTTTTCCCTCACACATCCTGTGCTGGGCTTTGCTTTTCATCAGGGAAAAATGGGATCAGGGAAGGGACAGCAAGGTGGTGTCCACGAGTTGGGATTGTGGAGAGCAAACGTCTGCTTGTCTCTGTTGTTGACCAAGGCTGGGTCGTTCATTTTCTCCACATTGAAATTTTATCCCCCAAGCTGACAGGAATATAAAGATTAAATCTTGTTGGTGAACGGCCCTGGACTGTCTCTTATTGGGGCTGTAGGATGTAATTATCACAGAAATATAAATTCATGAAATGGTTTGGGTGGGAAGGGACCTTAAAGGTCATTCCATTCCACCCATCCATCCCATCCTATTCCCAATGTCCAGCCTGGCTTTGGGCACTGCCAGGGATCCAGGGGCAGCCACAGCAAATCTGGGCACCCTGTGCCAGGGCCTGCCCACCCTCCCAGGGAAGAATTCCTGCCCAAAATCCCATCTAAGCACAATGGTTTGAAACCACTCCCCCTCTTCCAGGCACTCCAAACTCTTATCTCTCCATTTTTCCATCTTTCCTGACACACATCCTACAAGGAGTAAGTTACTCTGTGTAACCAATGCTTACCTTTGCCCAAGGAAGGAGTGCAAGTAAGGGCTGGGTTTTTCCTGGATTCAAGCTCAGATCTCCAGTATCCAAATTCTTGTGCTCCTCTGGACACTGCAAGAAATAAATTCCTTCATTCTGCTCGAAAATATTGACTTTATCCCACAAACAACACTCTCTCTGCTGGGTGGAAGGCCATGCTCTGTCTAAATCCATTTATTTTCCAGTGTTAAATACAGGGATTTCAAAAGCTGCTCCTTTCCTCATCAATGGAAGTGATAAAAAAATATTATTTTTTTCCCAAATATTGGAACCTCAATAATATATCCCACTAATCTCCCAGCCACAAAGGTATTTTATAAGTAAAGCAGGGTGGTTTTTATGGGTCAGATGTTGTTGTCCTACTGCACTGGAGCTCGTATCCTCCTGATACCACACATGTTTGTTCTCTACTTAATTTTTAATGTATGAATTTGTTTTTATATTAAAATTCAATAAAATTTTAATTATAAAACATAATACATCACGCTGAAGTATATATATCTACAGAGAGGCACATCTGTGGTTTTACAACAGATGTGTGGAACTCTGCAAATATTTAAGATGCAGATTTTAAGATGCAGATTTTACTCATTTTTATAAAATGAGCACAAACCCAGCTTGCCTACAGATGAAAAACTCAGGTAGGCCCAGGTTGAGTGCACCTAAATGGGTCCCTGGTCTCAGTGAAAGCAGAAAGCTGATGAGGAGTTACTGAATATCACCAGGGAGCAGGGGGAAAATCAGAATTAGAGTCACAAGAAGCCAAAAGAAAGGGAGAACCTCTAAGGTGCAGAACCAGGTTTTCCATAAATATGTTTTTTATGGTTCTGAATCCTTTCTAATTTATACCTTTTCTGAACTGTAAATCTCTCTAACATTCACTGGCATCTGAACTTGTGTAGTCTGCACAGTGCAATTTACTTGTTGCCAGTTGCCATTCAGGACTCTCAATACAAAGAAATTCTCTATTTCCTTTTAATTTTGAAATCAGATTTTATTCTGCTGCACTTGCCATGTCTGTTGTAGTCCAGAAGCTATTCCCATGAGCCTTTCAATAAAAGTAAAGTCAAACAAACAATTCAAGAGAAATCTGGGGTGAGAAGAAGGACATTAAAATAATAATGAATGATGAAAATTAAAGGGTGAGTTTGGTGCTTATTCAAAGCATTCTAAAGTGAAATTGTCATGTAGATATAAATCAAAAGTAGCCCCAGCAAAAAAAATAAAATGATAGGAGGAGAAATAGGTCCTATGAAGAGAAATAATGCAGAGTTTATCAGAGAAAAATCTATCAGAATGGGCTTTTTTCAGCTTAATCACCAAACTTTCTGGTTTTGGTGCAATTTTGGGGTGGCTCTTCTCACCCAGCCTCAAGGCCCACAAAAAGTCATCGTGGATTTGGGGCTTGGCCAGCACAGAGAGGCCACTGCAAGTTCTTCTTCAGCTCCTTTACCTCTCTTTTCTCAACAAAACTCTCCTTTTCTCAGCTTACACTTACATGTGAGAATGTGGAATATTGAAATCATCATCTGACTAATAAATAAAAACAAATCCCCATGGAATTATCCAGAGGAGCTGAACTGCACACCACAGCTTTGCACTACCTTGAGCGCACACAAACCCCAGAATTGTCATCCCCGATGTTGGTGCACTAAACACCACCAGCATTTTCCTTGACAAACACTGAAAATTCAGTGCCTGAAATGCACATTTTCCTATTCACTGCCCTCATCATAAGGCTGACCCACGTAATTTTAAGCAAGGAGCTGAAATCCCAGCCAAACTCCACAGAGGTTCCACGTGATATTGTTTTAACTGTTTGCTGAACTCTTTCTAGAATTATTTGTGCTGAATTTTGGTGACATGAAGTGAATAAATAATCACGTCTCACCCGGGAGTAGGAAATGTGAACAATGAGTTTATAGCAGCGAAACCATTTTTGGGGAGGGTAGAAAGGAGAAATGTGAGTCGAAGAGCAAGGTCTGCAGGTTGTCTACATGCTTAAAATATTAATCAGCTGGCAACATTTCTCCTCTGGAACAGAAAAAAAAAAAAAAAGCAGAAAAAAGGCATTTCATAGAGCCAATAACACTCACAACTTGAGAAAGTGTAAGATGATCTTTTCCTTAGAAAAATCCATCACCAGCTGAACTCTTAAAGCAGGGGGGGTTCTCAGGATTGCTTTAAAAAAAAATGGAAAAGTTGCTGGTTCTCCTAAAAGTAAGGAAGGGCTGATGCTAATGATTGCTTTCTGTCATAATTGCAGCGAGCTGTCATCAACAAGGAATTGCAGCTCAGAACTCCTGGGAAGTAAAGCAAGAGAGGCAAATCTGTGTCAAACTTCTGCACATGGTGCAGATTTATGCTCTCTATTAGACTCCAGTGGAACAAGCTGTCTCTCACCTTTTGTTCTTTTTTAATTAAAATTAAAAAAAGAAGAAAAAGGGGGGAAAAAAGAGAAGCCATTATTAATAATCTCATTGGTATTTTTCACTCTGCAATTTGCTTTTTAAACTGATGACTCTGCCTGAAGTTTTTAACACCATAAATAAACCGAAGCCTTTCTGCTTCCAGAATGTCACTGCTGTTTGTCAGCACCTTTCCCTTTCTTCTTTCCTTTTGCTTCTTGCAGAGGAAGCTTAAACTCCTTCTCCTTGGACTTTCAAAGGTGCCACACGGATCTATTTTTAAGCATCCATTTTCAGATGCAGAAAACAACTTCTTACTTTTTTCTTTTTTTGTTTAATATTATGGGGGAAAATTGTTCCCTCTGTCTTCAGTGCTCAGCCCAGTGCTGCAGACACTGGAAATTCTGAATGTGGGATGAGACCAAAGCCCAAAGTTCAGTGTCCGTCAGCCTTCAAGGAGTGGAGATAACAGTAGGATGAAGCAGAATGGTTTGAGCTGGAAGAGGGTAAATTTTGATGGGATTTTGGGCAGGAATTGTTCCCTGGGAGGGTGGGCAGGCCCTGGCACAGGGTGCCCAGAGCAGCTGTGGCTGCCCCTGGATCCCTGGAAATGTCCAAGACCAGGTTGGACAGGGCTTGGAGCAGCCTGGGATAAGTGGAAGGTGTCCCTGGTGGAATGGGATGAGCTTTAAATTCCCTTCAACCCAAACCAGTCTGGGATTCTGTGACAACCTGGGGTTTGCCACAACCCTTTGTCCCTTGGCAATCTCTGTGCCATGGGTGCCACTGTTTCCCAAACCATCATTTTCCTCTTTCTTTTCTTCCAAGACTGAGAACTGGACCCTCAAACCCCTTTGTAATTCAGTCTAGCAGCCATGCAAATACAAATATTTCCATAATCCAAGTATGAATTAAAAGTCAAATTACTTTATGGATTTATTTATATTTGCACACGAGGGACTTCATCAAAACAAACCTCAAGAGCTGAAAAACAATTTTTTTTTTTTAAGCACAGCTTTTCTCTTTCAGTGTTAGGTTAACAGGTTCAGCTCTGTGATATTGTAAAGCCAAGAGGGGAAAAGGAACTGTGCTCTGTGAATTTAATGAATTCTCTGCTTGTGGTACAAGGCATCCAAATGGCTGGGAAGGAAGCATGAACATGTTACAAGAGTGTTTTAGTGGAATTGCTCTTCTTGGAGTGGTTTGGCCAAGGCTGGAATTGGGATGTGCATGTGGCTGTGCCATTCCAGCTCTGTAAAACCCCACAGTGATGTTCCTAAACCAGCTTGGGCCTGGGGCCTGGACTCATTCCCCTTCTCCACAGAAAATTATTTCAATCATGGCTTTGTGGTGATTTGCTTCTTCGTTTTATATTTATTTTTTTCTTCGTAGCTCTCCTTCCACGTTTGGGGGAATTTAGTCTTTTTCACTGATTAAAATTTGGGATTCTGGATAAAAAATAAAAAATAATAGTGACCTTTTGATGCAGTCTACAAAGTACTCCCACTAAACAGGCAATAAGTGAATCTAATAGACACCCCAACCCACGCCAAGTCCCATAAAATCAGGGTGTGAAGCATAAGGGAGAGAGGGATTCATATTAATAATTCATTCCAAGCAAGCCCCTGGAGCAGTTTTACTATGATATGCTATGCAGAATGCTTCAACACACTAATTAATATTTTCAAAGTGTTCCACGAGCCCCTTTTAAAAGCACTTTTGCCATTCATTGAGCATTCTGCATTTCAGAAGGGGAAGCTCAGGCCTGGCCCCCCAAACCCAGGGCTGAGCTGCAGGATTGGGGTGCACAGGAAGAAGCAGCAGCCCCCCAAAACTGCTTCTTTCAGTCCCCACGTGAGTGGCCTGTGCCTTTTGCTCCTCAAATCCAAAATGAACTGGAATAAATTATGTTCCCTTGTAGCCCAAACTGCAGGTGCCCTCCAGAGAGATCTGGTAATTGCACTGAAGAGTCCCTCCCGCATTCCCCTGCCCAGATTTTTCCAGGGAAAAGCTCTGCCAATAACTTCAGTCAACACCAAGTTCTTCTTCTTGGGCACATACCTATTGTTTCTTACCACATATTTACAAACCAACCCAATTTGCTGCTTCAGTTGGCAAGAAAACACAGCGAGGATGTGTTCAGCAATGGAAAAAAAAAAGTGGAGTTTTTAGAACTAAGGAACTTAACCCAACGTTGGAATCTCGGTGCAAAATTCCATCTCCAGCAATAAATCTCTCCATTATGTTTCTATTAAATGCACTATAACACTTCTTAAAAAATATAAAGAAGAAAAAAAAAAAAAAGAGCCAGGGATGACACTTTACCTGCTCATGCTCCAAAAATCAAAACAAAAGGATTTCTTTAGGAAAAATAAGGCAGAACGTACCCAGAGAGTGAACTCTGCCCAAATCATTGTTTCCTGGTTGGTCCAAATAATCTTTTGTCTAATTAAGAGCGGAAAAATTCAAGGAGTGAATTATTTTTAACCCCTGGAGTGCTGGGAATAGTTTTGTAAAGGTTGGGGGTGCTTCTTAAAAATTGCCACTGGATTAATTTTCAGCAAAAATTGGCTGATTTTAGAGGGAAAATATAGATAATTAAGGTGCCTAGGATACCCAGGAATGCCCAAAAATATGCCCAAATTTCCCCCACCCATCTAAAATCCAGCTTCTACCTCTCCTTTGAAGATCCAGGTGATCTACACCAGGCTCAGTGCATCACATTCTGGGGCCAGGGTCAGGATTTGCCCCAAAAGAGGTGCCACCAACACAGATGGCACAATAAACTCTCCTGACATTTAGGAAAACACACAAAAAAAAAAAAAAAAAAAAAAAAAAAAAAAAAAAAAAAAAAAAAAAAATAGGATTGTCCGCTCTGGAGCTGGATCAGCTGTTGCCCCACAGGCTCAGCAGCACTGAGCAGTGGAGGGAACTGTGCTTCTTCACACAAACCCACAGCAGTTCTGCCAGTGCAAATATTAATAATCAAGATAATCATGTTGATTTTGGACACTCCCTTGAGGATGTCCTCTCACCCCAGCTTGGCAGTTTTGGAGAGAAATGATCCAGCAGAGCTCAGGAGCCTCTCTCTCCCCACAGCCCCTCTCAGGAGAGCCCTGGTGGGTGCTGGGTGACAGCAAGGACAGGACCCCACCCCAGCCCACAGACACCCAGAAAGCAGCAGGAAGAGTCAGCAGGAAGCCTGGAATCTTCATTCCCAACTCCTGCCCTGCCCAACACACCCTGCCTGGCCCCTGACACCCCAAAACTTACCAGCACTGGGCACATCCCAGCATGGGGGATGAGCTCTTTGGTCTGCAGAGCCCCCAGAGTGGTACCAGCCCTTCTCCCAGTGTGCTGGGACCTTTAGGAAGTGTCTTACCCTGGTACTTTTAGGATGTGCATTATATTGGGACCTTTAGGATGTGCCTTACCCTGGGACCTTTAGGATGTGCATTATATTGGGACCTTTAGGACGTGTCTTACCCAGGGGCCTTTAGGATGTGCCTTACCCTGAGACCTTTAGGATGTGTATTTTTGTACCTTTAGGATGTGCATTTTATTGGGACCTTTAGGATGTGTCTTACCCAGGGACCTTTAGGATGTGTCTTACCCTGGTACTTTTAGGATGTGCCTTACCCTGGGACCTTTAGGATGTGCCTTACCCTGGGACCTTTAGGATGTGCATTTTTGTACCTTTAGGATGTGCATTATATTGGGATCTTTAGGATGTGTCTTGCCCTGGGGTCTTTAGGATGTGCATTATATTGGGATCTTTAGGATGTGTCTTACCCTGGTACTTTTAGGATGTGCCTTACCCTGGGACCTTTAGGATGTGCATTTTTGTACCTTTAGGATGTGCATTGTATTGGGATCTTTAGGATGTGTCTTACCCTGGGATCTTTAGGATCTGCATTATATTGGGATCTTTAGGATATTCATTATTTTAGTACCTTTAGGACATCAGTTACACTGACACCTGGAAAGCATCCCCACAATGGGCTTATTTGGTGTAAGGGTCAGAAATTTGTTCTTTTTTTTTAGAATTTTTTGCTCTGGCTGCCCCTGATTTGGTGCTGTACTGACCCTTTGTCACTGAGTTTTTAATAAGGTGTTGTGCTCGCTTTTTCAGGATTAACTCCCACTCCTGCAGTGAGGACTCCTTGACATGAGGACAGGTGACACAGGGGTTCTGCTGGAACCTTCCAGACTTCACTCCTGGTCCAGCTGCTGCTGAAATACCCTCTTTTTTTGGATCAGTGAAAGGGTGAGGAGAAACTCATCCCTGAACAGCAGCTTGGCACAGGCTGCCCCAGCAGGAGCAGCAGCTTCAACGTTGGTGGTCAAGACCTGGTGGAGAATTTGGAGCTCTGTATCCAAAGGTAGAGGATTCTTTCAGGTGAAGAAGGGAACAAAGGAACAAGGTCTTGTTTTTTTCCCCTGCCAGGAAAACACGGGAGGTCAGCAACCCATACCCAACCCCAGGCTGAGCTTTGTGAGCGGGGTTCGAGCTGCTGCCTGGGCAACCACGGCAGACAGGGAAGTTGGAAAATCCTCCCTGAGCCCTGAGCACAAAGCCCAAACCTACCTGGAAGGAGGGCAGAGGGGAGAAAGGAGCAGGAATTGCTTCCACGGCCGTGCTGGTGTGCAGTGATTTTGCTGACTTTTCCCTCCCATCCCGGGAGATGCAGCCTTTGGAATGACTGAGCTGGGAAGGGCAGGATTGGCCCCAACACCCCCCTGCCTCCTTCCCTTCCCTTCCCTTCCCTTCCCTTCCCTTCCCTTCCCTTCCCTTCCCTTCCCTTCCCTTCCCTTCC
>JBBMKD010000217.1:33558066-33571368 GCA_037834095.1 Argya squamiceps | reverse complement strand
CCCTTCCCTTCCCTTCCCTTCCCTTCCCTTCCCTTCCCTTCCCTTCCCTTCCCTTCCCTTCCCTTCCCTTCCCTCACAACTTTAATATGGAGTAAATTCAGTCCTCTACATTAGCAGGAAGGATTCCTGTTTATAAAACATCCTGAATAACAAACTCTGTAGAAGAGAGCAGCCCTCACTCCTGACTTTTGTACAGCTTAGGCTGAGCTTTAGAAAAAGCTCCAGAACAACAGCTCTGACCTTTTTCCCCCATAAATGTCCCAACACGAGCTGTGGGGTTTGTGACCCTCTTGCCGTGCAGAAAAGCTTCTTAAACTGATTTTTTTTTTTTTTTTGTGCATCTAAAATAATATTTTCAGCTGTCCTTTTCCCCAGTGCCCTTCAGACACCCCGGGGCTGGATCTCTCTCCATCCCTGCCCAGCAGAGTGTCCTGGTCACCCCCAAATCCTTTGGGATGCAGCTCCGGGGTCACAGAGTGGGGTGGGATGGGGACAACTCGGGACTTTCCGATTTCAAGGAGGACTCCGAGTTTTGTGTGTTCTGTTCCCCCCTCACCAACTCCTCCTTGGCTTTTGGAAGGGGAAAAAAAAAAATAGGTTTGGATGAAATGTTGGGAGCCGGGGATGGAATTGTTTGAAAGCTTAAGAGTGCCATCGTGTGGATCTGGGATTGCTGTTCCCGCTCCGTGGAGCGAGGCTGGAGCTCTGAACCCTCCTCTTTCCCCCCCAAAAAACACAGTTATTTTAATTCCCTAATAAATCTGTTGTTTGGGCTCCCACTGTCTCACCCACTCTGTATTTGTAACTCCTCACCCTTCTTTTCTTTTTGTTAATCATCTTTTCTTTTTTTTATGGTTATTTTTTATTATCATTGCACTTCATTACTGGTTTAACCTTTTCCCTTTTTTTTGTTTGTAGAACACACTTTGTCCTGGCACAAATCACATGAAACTAAATAAACCATGGGACAAGAAAGCAAGAAGAAAATAAATGTCTTCATTCTGAAGCCATTTCCTTTGTGCTTTTGGACTCTGGGGCTCTTTATATTTCAGAGTTTCATGTTTTACTGGCTATTAATCGCCAAATTTAAAAATAAAAAGACAAACTGCTCTTTCTGCTTGTGGTTTAGGAACACACAAATTATTGTATTTTGAATATTACAAATCTGTAGGGATTTAAATTCCATACATCTCTCAGTTAAAACAAAAAACAACAAGGAAATAACTGAGATTTCCCAAAGTGAGTTACATTTTCACCAAAAAAACCCCACAAGCAAGGAATTTTTTATATTCAGATTTGAATGGGCAAGCAAAGATATTTTCCTTTTCACGAATGCAATGGATGTTAATTAATAAAATAGTGTTAATAAAGTATTTAAGGCCATGGGACTGATCCTGCTCTAAACTTGGTGGCCTCATTTCCTCCCAGTGCAGCAGGTCTGGGCTAAAATCTGTGTGGATTTTTGGTCAGAAAGTTTTTAATCCAGGTTATTGAAGTCAGGAATGACTCCCACTGCATTGAGCAGGGTGGTTTTGAGCCCCCCCAAAATATCTTCCCCCTGAATATCCATTTTTAAACAATTCAGCCTCAAATCTGATCTTGACACTGTTATTTGCTAAAAAACAGCCTCTGGATCCCAAGGATTTTCTCCTTTTTTAAAGAACTTTTGCATTCAAATACCACGAGGGAATATCAAAAACACCCAAAGCCATGCTCAAGGAAAAAAAAAAGGCAGATTTTACCCAAAATGTTGGTGGGGTTTTGTGTTCCAGGTGTGAAACAGCAGCTCCAAGGCTCCAGCACTGGCGCAGGTGAGGCTTGTGTGGATCTGGGGGTTACAACAGCAAAAAGTGAGGATATCAGGGCAGAAAACTGCATCTAAATTGGTTTAAACCCACAGAAGCCTCAGTCTTTTGGGAGGTATTTTTATTTTACGTATTTGTTAATGTGAAATGTTCTCATCACCAAAGATGTTTAACATTCAAGGGGAAAATCTGATTCTGTTTTCACCTCCTTACTCTTTCCAAACCCAAAATAAAGCTGCCTTTGCATCACCCAGGTTTCCATCCTTCAGCATTCCAGCTGAGAAAGTAAAAGCACGAATGACACCTGGAAGTTGGGGATTTTTCTTTGTTAAAAAGTGTGCCAGAAAATTCCTGCTTTTCTCCCCAGATCTCATCATGGATTTGGGAGAAAGAACACAAAGCTTTTTAAGGCAGGGCACATTTATTTCCAGTGTTAAATCTCAGCCCCTGAAAAGTGGCTCTTATAAACTTCATTTTAAAAGCAGACTGGAGGCAGGCTCGTGCAGCCCTGTGGTTGAATAATTCATATTATTTGCCATCATTTAGGGAAGCTGCCGAATGCCAGGGAATAAATATTTGGAAAAGTAGGGAAATCTGTCCTTCAACAACAGGGGATGGGAGAGGTGGCAGCAGCAGGGAACAGAATCTCTGTGTCAAAGCTGCACCTTCTGCTGGGTGGGGGTTTGGAGGACCAGTTTAACATACCAGTTTGAAGGAGAAATTTAAAATATCACTTTAAAGGACCTGGTTAAAGCTCATCCACCCAGCTCTGCCAAATAAAAGTCCAGTAGAAAATCCTCTCTGGGCAATCCCAAATGAGCCAGGCCTGAATCAAGCAAAAAAAGCCCAAGTGAGGGAAAATCCTTCCCCAGAAAGAGCCTAAAATGTGCCCCCACCATGCAAAGTTTTCCCATCCAGAGAATTTGGGGTGTGGAACAAGCTGGGTTGGGGTTTAAAGGACCAGTTTAAGGGATCAGTTTAAGGCACCACTTTAAAGGACCAATTTAAAAACCCAGTTTAAAGGACAAGTTTAAGGCACCACTTTAAAGGACCAATTGAAAGGACCTGTTTAAAACTCATCCACCAGCTCTACCAAATAAAACCCAGTAGCAAATCCTTTCTGGACAACTCCAAATGAGCATGAATCAAGCAAAAAAACCCAAGTGAGGGAAAATCCTTCCCCAGGAGAAGCAACCTGCCTAAAATGTGTCCCCACCTGTAAAGATTTCCCATCCAAAGCATTTGGGATGTGGAACAAGCTGGTAGGGGCTTAAAGGACCAGTTTAAAATTCCAGTTTAAAGGAGAAATTTAAAATACCACTTTAAAGGACCAGTCTGAAACTCATCCACGCAGCTCTGCCAAATCAAACCCAGTAGCAAATCCTCTCTGGGCAATCCCAAATGAGCCAGGCCTGAACCAAATAAAAAAGCCCAAGTGAGGGAAAATCCTTCTCCCAGAAAAATCCTAAAATGTGTCCCCACCAGTAAAGCTTTCCCATCCAAAGCATTTGAGGTGTGGAACAAGCTGGGTGGGGGTTTAAAGGACCAGTTTAAGAGATCAGTTTAAGGGACCACTTTAAAGGACCAATTTAAAAACCCAGTTTAAAAGACAAGTTTAAGGCATCACTTTAAAGGACCTGTTTAAAACTCATCCAGTCAGCTCTACCAAATAAAACCAACAAGCAAATCCTCTCTGGACAATCCTAAATGAACCAGGCCTGAACCAAATAAAAAAGCCCAACTGAGGGAAAATCCTTCCCCAGGAGAAGCAACCTGCCTAAAATGTGTCCCCACCTGTAAAGATTTCCCATCCAAAGCATTTGGGATGTGGAACAAGCTGGTAGGGGCTTAAAGGACCAGTTTAAAATTCCAGTTTGAAGGAGAAATTTAAAATACCACTTTAAAGGATCAGTCTGAAACTCATCCACCAGATCTACCAAATAAAACCCAGGAGCAAATCCTCTCTGGGCAATCCCAAATGAGCCAGGCCTGAACCAAATAAAAAAGCCCAAGTGAGGGAAAAATCCTTCTCCCAGAAAAATCCTAAAATGTGTCCCCACCAGTAAAGCTTTCCCATCCAAAGCATTTGGGGTGTGGAGCAAGCCCCCTCTAAAGGAATTACTTCCCCTGCTGCCTTTGCCATCAGTCACAGGATGGTAATAAAATCTGGAGCTGTTTCCTTACACCAGCACTGCGATTTACCTACTCTAATAGACAATGCAAATGCTAAAAGGCACATATACATCTTCATTATATAAGCTGGTGCCTGAGTCATTTTCCTCCAGAGACAGTTTTATTCATTTTTATACAATTTGCCTACTGTACAGTGCAGATGGTTTCTATTAAGTAAAATATCTGTTTGCTTCCAAATTTTTAGTTTTCGTGATTAAATTACTTGAAAATGATGGTACATTGTATTACCCTCCTTCATGGCTTAATGCAGTTGCAATGGCAAGAGGCTGAACTGGAAAGCCCAGTTTCATCCACTCAGAAAATGGGGGGGTTTTGGCCACATGCTGGGGATTTCTGAGGTCTGTTTTAGATGTGCTGCAGCAGTTTTCCAGAAGTCAGAACTATGGGAATTATTTACTAAATGTATATATCTCAACAAGGAGTTTAAACAAAAAATGCTGGACAACGTGATGAGAGGTAAAAGAAAAAAAAAATGTTGATTTTTTAAAATTTTCTTGGGTTTTTTGTTAGGTTTGGGGTTTTTTGGTTTGTTTTGTTTTTTGGTTTTTTTTTTTTGGATTGTGGAAAAACTGCTGCTTCTGTGGGAGTGAGAAGTGGGAGGCAAGGCTGGGAGTGTGACATCCATCGCTGTGCTGCCATCGGGTGGATGGCTGGGAAAGCTGCACGTTCCCAGGGAGCTGCAGGAGCACGGAGTGAGGAGCAGCATCTCCCAAAAACTCCCCTCCAAACCCCTCAAGCTCCTGGGAACAGGGACATTTCCTGCAGCAAGGACGGGACTGTGCTCAGCTGAACTGTTTGCCCACCCAATAATCACGGCCTGGGGTTGCAGCAAGGCAAAGAATCCTAAAATAAAAATGGTTTGGGTTGGAAGGAAACTTTTAAGGATGTCAGGACCACACTCTGCCGTGGGCAGGGACACCTTCCACTGTCCCAGGCTGCTCCAACCTGGCCTTGGGCACTGCCAGGGATCCAGGGGCAGCCACAGCTGCTCTGGGCACCCTGTGCCAGGGCCTGCCCACCCTCACAGGGAACAATTCCTGCCCAAAATCCCATGTAAATTTATCCTTTTCCAGCTTAAAGCCATTCCCTGTGTCCTGTCCCTCCATCCCTTGTCCCCAGTCCCTCTCCAGTTCTCCTGGAGACCCTTTAGGCCCTGGAAGGGGTTTTGAATTCTCCCTGGAGCTTCTCCTCTCCAGGCTGAACAACTCTCTCAGCCTTTTCTCACAGGGGAGGTGCTCCAGCCCTCAGGATCCCCAGGTTCTGCTGAACCTTCACCAAAAAGGAGCCAATCCCTCACCCCCAGGGACCCCAAGCCAATCCTTGGGGTCTCCTCAGGTGTCCCAAATCTCCTCTGTTCCCCCACAAACACCAAATGAGGCTCAGCTGTCCCAGGACCACCCCACACCTGAGGTTTTGATCCCTTGAGTGGACAAATCCTGCAGAGTGTACAGGAAGTCAAGTACCAGCATTCCATAAAAAGCAGCTCTGGGACATAAATCCACCATGTTTCACTGCTTTTGAAACTTCCAGAAGTGGGAAGAGGTGTGGGAACACGCTGGGGATAGGGAGAGCTGTCCCCTGGCAGGGGTCACTCCCTCCACTCACTTTGGGAACAGCCAAAAACCACCTGGCATGAAAGGCTGGAGTAAAGAAATTAATTAAGACAAACCAAGGGGAGTCTCTCAGCCAGTGTTTGGTGCCAAACACCTAAAAATGAGGTGACAAAATGTTCAGAGCTCTACTAAACATCATCAATACAAACTGGAAAGGAATAACATTTCCACCTGAGGGACTGGAGAAGAGAAGGAAATCCTAAGGAAGTGGCAAGCCCAAGGAAAGCTGCTCCAGCTCTGGTGGCTCATGCAAACAGTAGCATAAAACCTTTTCTGTGCTCCTCCCAACCCAAAACAAAAACTTGTGGTGTCTGCCAGGATGTACAAATCTTCTGGAGGAACAGATGAGAGAGAAATAAATGTACATCTGTAATGAGTCTCCACAATCTCAAGTAAAAATCCATTTAATCTGTTGGCATTGGCAAGGCAAGCCCATAAATCAGAGAAAGCAAAATATTGCCTTCATATCCATCGGAGATGCTCAGGGAAATAAGGATCTCATCTCTTGGGCTGCCATAAAAATTATCTTCTCCATCAGAAAAGGCAGATTTTGGATGTCAGCAAAAGCAACAAGAACAGCTGTTGTGTTCAGCTTCTCCCCTGCCTTTGGCCTGGAGAGCAACCAGGGGACAAAACCCTCCTGCAGCAGCTTCTGCTGGGGCACAGGGTGGACAACAGACCCCAAAGCCCACCCTGAGGACAGAAGAACCCCTGACATTACCAGCAGTGACCACAAAGTGCCACAAAAGAGCAAAATTGGGAGTCAAACTTTCCCTGTGTGTCCAAACTGGGAGGGAAAAGGAGCAGTGGACGAGTCAGGGAGTTGTGGTCACACACACAAAGAGCAGCAAGCAGCCCCAAACACCCATCAGCAAACAGGTTCTAATCTTCCCACTGTCTCATCCCCAAATTTAGAGATTTGTTGAAGATGGGAAGCAGGACATTAACATGTACAACATGCCAGCCAGCACTGCAACATAAAATTCCTGGTTTTCCATCTGCCATCTCTCAACAGGGTAAAGGAATTCCTCCTGCAACATATGAGCAGTCGTCTCTTTTATAGCTTTTTAATGGAAAGCAAATAAAAACTCTCCAACTTGGAATTTATCAAAACCATCTTGAAGAGTCTTTCAGAAGAGTTTTTCAGCCTTTCTGAGCTGCACCAGCTGCATCCAATCATGGCCAATAATTCCTTCCCAGTGTGGCTGGGAAGGAACCAGAGGCTGCAGCTCCAATCCGTGGGATGGTTGAGAACACAAGGAAATGGGATTTCCAACTGGAATAACGCTGCAAACAAATTGCAGGTGACCAATAGAAGTAAGGACAAGGTTTTTAAAGAATTAAGTTCCATCAGATAATAAGAACAGGATAAAATCATTTCCAGGCTCTAGCACAGAGCTCACTCTCTGACTAGACTTTTTTTTTTTTTTTTCAGGTACAGAACCCAAAATCTAAATTGGAAAATTGCTCAGAAGGGTGATGTCACTGCTTCAGCCAAAGCTCAGTGTGAGCCCCATCACTGAGGAGGAAAGTGCTGAGTTTATACAAAATCAGCACCAAAACGTGTTGGCTTGAAGACACCACTCCAAAATTTGCATTTCTGAGCCTCTTAACACACAACTCTGAGCAATTTAAGGCACTCCCAGGACTCCCAGAACTGCAACACTTTTGGAGGTCTCTGATCCCTGGAGTTTGCAGCAGTTTGGGTTTGAAATTCACCGGGAAGTTCTGAATGCACTAAAGAAATAGATCCTGCAGAATTAGTGGAAGATACTGAGGTGTCACCACAAAAACTCTAAAATAAATTAAGTGTTGAGACAGCGACTCAAAGCACAAACTCTTAATGTACAGAGTTCTCAGAGAAATGTCCAACAATTCCTTGGGGCAAGAGAAAGGGAAAGAAAGCAACTGAGAATTTTTAGAGTGATTTTCAGATAAGGAAAATTATGATGAAGGAAGGAATCAGGATTATAAAGAGATGTGGAGGGTGGAAGGTGATCATCCAAAGGGTCTCACAGCTCCTCCACCAGAGACCCTGGACAAGGAAAACCACAGAAATGAGGCCTATGGGTAAAAGCATTGCCAGGTTTTCTGGAAAAGAAATGTCATGTCTGTCCTGGAATCAATTTACCCATTGAATAGAAGAGATATATAAATGTATAGAATAAAAGATAAATATATATACAGAATAAAAGCCAATGGCAAAGGTAACAAAGCTATCAAATCATCCAGCCAAGGGAAAGGAATTCCTGTCATTTTCCTTCCATAAAATCATTAAAGAATCAGAGAATGGATTGGGTTGGAAAGGACCTTCAAGGTTGTGTTGTTCCAACCCCCAAGAGGACAGAAAGCCAACACTGGGGTGAAACAAGTCCTTACCCTGAGAACATGGGGACTGCTGAGCATCTCTGAGCCCAGAAGGAGCAGAACAGAATCCAACAGAGCTTTAAATGAATCCAAAGCAGCAAAATTCTCCCCTGCTCAGTTCAAAGGGCAGAGAACACCATAATTGGTGAAGTGTTGGTGATAGAAACCACAGTCACACCAGTAAAATCCTTCCCCAACAGAAACACTGTACAAAAAGTTGCCCTCGTTGTTGCTGTCATTCCATTCTGAGTGGTTTTAAGGCACAGTTGTTTGCACTTGGGTGGAACAGGAAAGGGAAGGAGTGTTGGGGGTTTGATGCTGTTCATTTTCAGTCCTGTCTGCATAAAAGTCCATCTGCCAGTGAAGAATGGACACTGGCTGGAAAAAAACCCCAATATTTCACTGCACAAGCTTCCTGTGGTGCTACACCATGGTCACCACTTGTAATAATGCACAAGTTGGAATGTAAATGCAATATTTCAGAGGTGTAGGAGAAAAACTGAAGAACAGAGGGGAAAGGGAAGAAGTTTAAAATAATTTCAGTAGCACACACATTACTCTGCCACAGCAATGTCCAACAATCTGCACCACTGTCAATGGCCAGGGAGGAAAATCATCCCCAGTTCAGAAAAATCCCTAAACTGGGATCTCAGCAGGACCATCCCTGTGCCTTTGGGATCAGGATCCTCAAGGGAAATTAAGTTGTGATCTTCAAATATTGAAGTTTGAGACAAGAAACCTTTTCAGGCTCTGCTCCAACAGGAGCAAGTCCCACAGTCTGCAGATCAATGAAAGCCTTATCAAACCTGATCACTGCTGTGTTAAAGCAGTGATAAACCTTATCACTGCTGTGTTTGAGGACAGAACCTTAAACACTGAAATGGTCAGGAGGATTTCAGGTACCTCAGATATGGAGATCCAGTTGGGGTTGGAACTAAAATATAAAGAGCTGCCCAAAAATATTCCCAGACCAAGATCAGAGGAGTTCTGCTGTCCCATCACAAAGGTAAAGACTCACCTTTGTTCACTGAATTAATCCAGACTGAGAAATAATTTTATAATTATCCAGATTTTATCATATAATAAAACTCATGATTTTTAGCTTCAGGCCATCCTGTTTTCTGCATCTTGGACTGACAATTCCAACAGTTGGGAGCTTCCCCATCTGCTGAATATCCCAAGTTCCAGCAGAACAAGTGGATCCATGCTGGCTGCAGGCCAGCTGAGAAGGAGGAAGATTTATGCAAACTCTCAGGAAAACATTTCCAACAGCTGGAATAGAAAGGAAATCCAGGCAGCATCTGAATCACGGAGTTATTACTCTGCCACTCCACACAGAATCACCAGGGTCCCTCCAGCAACCACATTATTTAATAGACCATTTAATAGAGTATCAAAAATCCAGTTGTCTTCATTACAGCAAACAGGAAACTGTGGGATAATGGAGTGATTTTGTGAGTGGAACAACTGCTGAGAACCAAAGGATGAAGCAACACAGAGAAGTTTCAGAAGTAAGGATGCTCCACACAGACTGAAAATTGGGGAAATTTCAGCTCCTGACCAGTTTTATTCTTACTCTGGGTTAGCATGAATAAATAAATGAATAAATATAAATGGGAGGGGGGAGTTGTGCTGCCATAGGTCACATTTTAAAGTGGTCTTCAATACCAGCCAAAGGAGCTCTTGGCAAAGCAGTTCTCTGGAGGCCAAAGCTGAGAATGGGAGAAGAGCAGATCTTCATTTCCAGCAAACATCAATTCTCTTTCATGGTAATGCCATTAAACAATCCTGTCAGGGCAACATTTCCCTGGGAGCGTTCCAGGAGCAAAGTGCTTCTTCCTGCAGGGTTTTCCTCCTGCCAAATGATCAATATTTGAGCAAAGGCTCACCCATTTCAGTGCAGCAACAGGGGGATGGATTCACCCCTGCCACATTCCAAGGCATTTCCAAGGTTGTTGTTGTGTCACCTGCTGGTTCACCACGATGGGGACATGGGGTTTGGTTTTTTTCTTTTGTCACTGGGATTTAGCACAGGGTAGAGTGCCAGAACTGGAGAGATAATGGGATTTATCTTTGGATTATGGAAAATTTCAACCACATCAAGTTCCCTGGATGGATTTGGTTTGGTGGTTGGATTAGTGGGTGTGGAGAGATCACATCCACTGGAAAAATGGGAAAATAGGGTTTGGAGATCTCAGCATCAAACCAGGAAGGTGTATTTGTGTCTGGATGTTGAACAGGGAGGCAGAGCTCTGTTCTGAATTGAAACAACATCCAGGTATTACTGCACTATCCACTACACTTCACTATTTCTAGTCTTACAGAACATCAAACCAGGAAAAAAAAGGCCTAAATTATCAACAGAAAAATGTAACCTGCTCTAGAGCTGATGCCGAAGCCCTATAATATCCTGGAAAAAAAAATGTTTCACCATAACTGACAACCCAGGAAGTGCTAAATTTGTACCAGTATTTGCACCAGCATTCCAGGTGCAGGTGATGATTTAAGGAGAAAAGGAGAAAAGATGAGAGAAGAAAATGGAAAAATTTCTTATATTGCAGCTAGGATTCAACCTTCAGTTAAAAATTGTTTCATGATTATTCCAAGAGAAAATAATTTCAAGAGACGGGCTTGGAAAAAAATTAATTAAATTAAAATGTGTCACCAGCTCCCCATAAAAAGTGCTCACCTACCTTGCAGTGCCCAACAGACACCAAAATTTGGGGGGTTATTTGTCCCAGGTGTGATCCACAAAGTGCTGCCAGGTTTCTCCAACATCTGGGATTCATCCTGTCTCTCCTAATGACTCCCTGGAGTGCAGGGAGGTGGCTGAGGGGCAGATTGGTGGTGTCACACACACAAGTCTATTGCCACACAAAGGGAGGAGACAAAGCCGCGTGTTAACGATTGGGAAGGTCCTGGCATTTTGGGAGGCCATTCCCAAAAAGGATTTACTTGGATTTATATGGGATTGCTGAATTTACTTTTGCATGCTTTGGTTTTTATAGGTTTTATTATGAGTTAGAATAGCCTCTTTGTTATAAGTTAGAATAGATTAGATGCCCCATATGGGCCCCTTGCCTTGGAATTTTTCTCTTATCAGAAGTTGATAAGGGTTTCTGTGCCTTTGCAGCCTCTACCTAGAGACTGCATTCCTATTGGCCCCCTTCCATAGGATGCCCCCCTTGTCTATCATGCCCAATGTATCCTTTGATCTCTTTGTCTATTCCCCAGTGACCACTCCCAAAATCACTTTTATTTCTTAGTAGTTATGTAAGCTTGTAAGAATTTGTTACTCTACTTTGTTTAATTGGTTAATACCTTGTAACCACCCCTTGGGATTGTAACAGTGAAAAATCCCTCTCTGGCCCCAGTTCGGGGTCCCTCCTTGAGGCTTCTGAGACTGTCAGGGGGATGCCCTGTCACCCCCCCATCCAATAAACCTCTGAATTCTCAACTCTCCGAGGGTCCCCTCTTTCATCCTACCACAGCCGTGACAGCGACAGTCGAGGTGCTGTAGCAGAAGAACCCACAAATTGTAAATGTAGAGGTGCACCCCAAAAAGCAGCCGGGTGGGCCAGCAGAACAGCAGGCTGGCCAAGGGGCACGCACCCCTACATATAATAGGCTCAAAAACAGCCCCCAGTCTGGGGCCTGAGGAATTCTGGGCATTAAAAGATCCTCATCCAGCCTGGAGGGGTGTGTGGGACTGCAGATCCAGAGCTCTGCGTCCCAGAATATGGTGGAATAGGCTCTCGCATCCTCAGGATTGGGACAGAGCTTTCCTGAGCATGGCAGCACCACAGGTTTCCATGGAGAACCTGGTTGTGCACAATATTCCCAGCTGGGGCAGTGTGAGGATGTTTGTGGCTTGTCATATTCCCTCTTCTGGCTTTGCCAGTGCCAGCACTGCCCTTCTCCCAGGATTCCTGGTCTGCTCTCCCTCTTTACAAGATGCATAACATATTTCCCTGGTAATATATATAATATATATAATATATTTCCCTGATAAACAGGGAAATGCAGCTGGAATTTCCCTGGAATTTGGCTGATAAAGAGGGAATTCCCTCCCCTCTCTGCTCAGTAGCTGAGTCCTCTCAGGGAGCAGTGGAACAGAATTTATCCAGGGTGATGATCGTGGCAAAGAGCGTTTCCAGGGCCAATATCCCTTGGATGGGAGGAGAAGGAGACACCCATGGGTATGGAAACCTTGGAGGAGATGCTGGAGAACAGGAGGTGTCATCCTCAGAGTCAGGAGTGGGATGCAGTGCTGGCATGGATTAAGATTGGGATGAGCAGAGGGTTTTTCAGCATTCCTGATTCCTCAGGGCAGCAGGGTTGGAAGATCCTGAAGACCCTGACATCCTCCAGCTTCTCCTCCTCATGAGAATTTCATTTAAATGCTATAAAACCACTTCCACCACCTTGGATACATCCAGGGGGGTTTGGAAGAGAAAAGTTTGTCTTCCTTGGAGACCACTTGAAATGCATCCTGCCCCATGGGGGAGCTGCAAATTCCAGGGAATATCTAAGTCCAGGCAGTCTCTTTTACTGGGATATGTCCTGGAATTACAGGGACTCACAGAACACAATGGCAGGAACCTCCTACAAGGAATAGGAACACTTCCACTCTGATTTCCTGTTCCTAAACTCAACTCTTTTCTTCAGTTTCTGGAATAACCCAATCCATAGGGGTAAACCAGTACAGATAAATCAACAAATTGCTTTTTTTACTGGTTTTCAGTTTAGCTATCTCTTGCCAGTGGCATTCCCAGGGGTCTGGAGAATGAGGGAATGGTTGGGGTTGGTTTGGGAAAAGAGAAGCAGCTCCTATAGTATTGGAAAACTCTTTGTCTCCCTTCTTGGCAGGGCAGATTAATAATTCAGCTTCTCCTTGGTGAGTCCCAGGGCTGCTGCCTCAGCAGAGCCCTCCAGTTGCTGGGAATTCACATCCTGGAGGGGAAGTGCTGGAGTGGACACAGCCAGGTCCTGTCTCCACCAGCTCCATTAGATGAACCAAGTAAATCAAAAGGCTGCAGGAAATCGATGCCCCTGGCAGGGAGACCTGGCAGGAGAAGTGGCACCAGTTTGGAACACGATCCATCATTCCTGAGGGATGGGATTGAGAGGGACTCTGTGCCTTTCCAGGGACTGGTCCTGCATGTGAGCAGAGAGCACTGAGAGGGAATCACAGCCAGGATTTCCAATTCTGGCTCTTCTTTGTCCCAGCCCTGGGTGGCAGCAGGAGCAGGGCAGTGCCTGTCCCCTGTGCTGGCACTGCTGGGGCACCTCCAGGGCTGGGGCAGCTCTGGGACCCTCCTGGC
>JBBMKD010000217.1:33532858-33545375 GCA_037834095.1 Argya squamiceps | reverse complement strand
ACATACCCCGGTGCCAGGAAATCCATTCAAGACACATCTACAAGTGAAAAGGCCATGAGGACATGGTATCATCACCGCAGGGCACAAAAAACCCTATAAAAACTCAGACTCAAACCCCTGCAAATGGTGGAGCAGGACAGGCGAGGAACTTCGCTGCCGCTCTGTCTGCTTCACCCAACATTCCAATGTTGTGTCCGTGGCTGTCCCAGATAGAATTGTGATTGGAAAATAAAATTCCTTTTTCTCAATATCCGATTGGCGATTTATCATTTATAACACCTGGAACCATGGATAGATCCCACCACAAACCCCCTTGGAGCAGAGGAGAGGGAAAAGCCTCTGGGCTGGCAAAGGTGCCTGGTTAGAAGATGGCCACGCCACAGAGCCAGGTTCAAGGTATGAAAAAACAGGCAAGGATTTCAAACTTTGCTCATAGATATTCTTCAAGTGGTGTTTAATACCGCTCCTTTTGTTTGTTTTGACAATGGATCTTATCTTTTGGTAAGGGCTGTGTTCAGGACTATTATTACCCTCTATAAAAGCCTCATAGTCTTTCTTTCCACTTGTTCAGCACACCAGAGTGGCACAGCAAATTTAATCGAAGAACGCAGCTCCAGGGAGAGCCTTTGGAGACTCTCCCCTTTTTCATAATGCCGTTATCTCCCTTTCCTTGTGTTGGGGATGCATAAAAATCACAAAAAAGTCATTCTGAGTACATTCTTCCTGATAATTATTGTCAGACTCCGAGATAAGTACCCTACGTGATGTAATGTGTGTCAGACCCAGCTCTCTGAATGCAAATCCTGCAACACTTCTAGGTCCAAACAATGGGCGCCCTAAACACCAGGGCCTGGTATTTTGCCACAGACAAGAGAGAGCTTTGATTTTTTGTGTTTCGATAAGGCGCAATCTGGGTGCCTTTATCTCAGCTGTTATATTTAAAGATGACATTCTAGCCTTGCAGCCTCGCCTATTGTCTTGACCCTGATTATCTGCAAATGTTGTTGTTTAGTCAAACTCTCCGCTTTAATGAAAGGCCTGCTCCCAATTTAAGGGGAATTATTTAAATGCAGAGTGTCCTATACAACGGCGGTTTCCAAAAGAACTAGGCGGTTAATCAAAAGTTAATTGTATAATTCTCATGCAGATTAGGGCCTCTTGCAAATGAATCCCAGGTTGTGATTATTAAAAAAAGGGAAAGTGCTGGAGTAATGCACAAGGGTCTTCAGTCTGGTAAACAATCAGCTAAGGTTTAATTTGTGGTAAACAAAGTGCTGATACACCAGGGGTCTCCAAAGGAGACAAAAAGGTGAAAATAAATTAAAAAAACAACATACAGATATGATCTTTTTGTTTTTAGGCATCTTTCAAAAACACAGGCTAAATGAACAAAAAAGTAATCCATTAATATTTACTGGCAGCATCCTGGCAATATGCAAATGAGAGCAGTCCCATAATTACGCTGCAGACCTTGGACAGGGATCCTGCTCTTGCAATGTCACTGCCACCACCTCCAATCACCACCTCTGTGCTGCTCCCATGGAAAATAAACAGCTCTAATGAACACTTTGATTAATCACAAACTGCTGCTCCCTGTGCCAGCGAACAACCTTGGCAGAAAAGGGCACCAGTGGTAGGGTCAAAGCTTGTCTGTGTGCTTTGGAGTTATCTGAGGGAAGGAATAAACCAGGAATGATGTCTCCATGCCAAAAAAAGTCATGGCTCAGCTGAAAAAAAATAAAATAATGAGGAGGTGGAGTTCCTATGGAACTCAGGCTGGATAAGCAGCTCCAGGTTTTTAATCAACAGACACAAAAACTGAGTTTTCTTACCTGGATAGCAACCCAAGGAGAAAAATACTTTTGTTATCAAACTTTCAAAGGAAATTCCTGCCCCAAATTGTGGCCAGGGCTAAAGGCAGCTCTCTGATGACCCGTCAAACTGGGACCCAAAGTAAGAATCTTGGACTGTCCTGGGGTGTGAGTGGGACAACTCAGAGCTGGTGAAGAGATGTGGTTCCAATCAATATTTAAAGCCTTTTCTATAGAAATGGTGAAAATTATACTGAGTGGGTTGTTTTCTTTTGTTGTAATTGCTAATGATGAGCAGCAGAAATGACACGAGCACAGCCAGTGGGTCACTGTGACTGCAGAGCTCCTTGCTCCATGTGGGATGCAGGACTGGACATTCCTGTCTTCCTGCCCAGGAAAAACTCATTATTAGCTTATTTATTTCCTTATTTATTTCCTGATGACAACATGGTTGGTCCTGGATGAAACAAACCAAAAAAAAAAAAAAAATCAAGGCATGAGCTCCATCCTGGAATGTAATTTTCTTTTGGCATGAAAAGATTTATCCTGTAAATTTAAATTAAGAACAGGATCTTCAGCCAGGTATGGGTGATTCAAGGAAAAATTCATAGCTGGCCACACGTGGGCAGGCAGAGCAGCGTTAGGTGGGATATTGGGAAGGAATTCCTCCCTGTGAGGGTGGGGAGAGGCTGGGATGGAATTCCCAGAAAAGCTGTGGCTGCCCCTGGATCTCTGGAAATGTCCAAGGCCAGGTTGGACATTGGGACTTGGAGCAGCCTGGGACAGTGGAAGGTGTCCCTGCCCATGGCAAGGGGTGGAAGGGGTTGGGATTTAAGGTCCTTTCCCACCCAAACCATCCCAGAATTCTAGAGTTCCATAATTATACACATAAATGTGTGTATTAAACCAAAATAATAATTTAGGCTGCTCTACACAAAGCAGATTTTCAGGGAGAATCAGGTGGCCACTGTCAGATCCACAATGAGGACATTGGCAAAACTGGCTCAAGCTGCCCTGGAATTTGGCTCAGTGTCTGAAGATATGAATTAAAATGTGCGAGAAGGGATGGAAACAGGGACCAGCTGCATGTCTCTGTCATTCTACACTGTCAGAAACTCCAGTTTCAAAAAGAAATTAACAGGAAACACCCCTAAATACTCTGAAATTGAATAAATTGTAATAATCTGCCACTTCCTAGGATTTAACAGTAACTGTTGTGATATTTTAAAGGGATTATTTGTGTAAAAGATGACCACCAGAACATCCAAGCCTCAACAGTGTGAGCCATCACCTGGAGGTGAAGGAATGCTATTTGACATTAATTAGGAATTAAGGGTAATTAAGGACAGTCATGTTTGTTTGCCATTAATTGAAAAAAAAATTACTAAGAAGGAGCAAATTTGTCTCTAAAGGGTGGTGGTTTTTTTCATTTTCACTTTATTATCATTCTCACTTAGAACATTTGGTTTCAAGGGAAAAGGAGGGAAAATGTTGCCTTAGAAATAAAAACCTAGGTGCTATAAATTATTATTAATAATAATTATTGTTATTTTATATTATTGTTATTGTTATTATTGTCATTAATTATTATTATTCTTTACAGGGGGTTGCTCTGTGTTCCCAAGAGCAGAAACAAGAGAATTTCCCTAAAAAACCTGAAAACCTGGAGCACTGAGAGCAGCTCCTGGAGCAGCAGGAGCAGCAGCAGCCCCGGGGTTGTGCCAGAGGGGAATTTTAAAGGATCAGGGAATATCATCCCATTTCTTGCTCCAGAACACACCCAGGGTTTGGAATTATTGTTCCTTTTAACGCAGGAACCCCAGAACAGCAGAGACCTTCCAGCTGCACTGCGCAGGCTGCAGGTGAGGGCAACATTGACTTTTCCCACTTTTCAATCACCCCACAGCAAATCCTGAATAAATCCAACATCAGAGACAGACTTTGGGAACTAAATAGTTCAGTAATCTGCATTTTCGATCAAAACACAGGGGAGGCTTTAAAAATTTACTGTGCATAAATAAAATATTTTATGGCTCCAATTCCTATTTTCCAAACCCTCACAGACACTTTGTACTAATATTGACATTAAACTTCAATATTGATGCAGGCATGAGGAAACAGAACTGCTGTAAATACTTGAACAGGATGCAGGAGGAAGTTTTCTCAAAAATAGGGGGTTTTCCAATAAGTTCTTGGGATTATTTCTCCTGTTGGGAGATGCGAATAAGCCCAGGAGCTGTTCCACACCTGAGCAGGATACTGGGCTGGGGTGACAAGAGCCAGGTGAGCTTCCTTTATCGTGGAATCATGGAATGGTTTGGGTTGAAGGGACCTTAAAGATCATTCCTGCCATGGGCAGGGACACCTCCCACTGTCCCAGGCTGCTCCAAGTCCCAATGTCCAGCCTGGCCTTGGGCACTGCCAGGGATCCAGGGGCAGCCACAGCTGCTCTGGGCACCCTGTGCCAGGGCCTGCCCACCCTCCCAGGGAACAATTCCTTCCTAAATCCCATCTAAATCTACCCACTGTCAGTTTAAAGCCATTCCCTGTGTCCTGTCCCTCCATCTCTTGTTCCAAGTCCCTCTCCAGCTCTCCTGGAGCCCCTTTAGGCCCTGGAAGGGGCTCTGGGATCTCCCTGGATCCTTCTCTTCCCCAGCTCTCCCAGCCTGGCTCCAGAGCAGAGCTGTCCCAGCCCTGGAGCAGCTCCGTGGCCTCCTCGGGTTTGATCCAGCAGCTCCACACCCCATTTTGGTGCCTGTTCCTCTGCACCTTCACAAACTTCATAGCCCAGAACAGCCTGGGAGAGTCTTGATAGGCCCGAAGCAACAAAAAGCCTCATCTAGAGACCAACCCAGGCCTCAGGAAATATTTTCAAAAGCCCCCCCAGAACTGGGGAGGCCCCTTCCTTGCAGAGTCTTTGTGCTGGTCTGCTGCTTCCCAGCTCGAGGTGAGACTGGAGAATTCTCCAAGGCCACCACTTTGGGGCCACAGCCTGAGAGCAGGACCTGGGAGCACGGGGACTTTGTCACCCCATTGTCCCCATCGTGCCCTTGCTCATCAGCTGAGCTGAGAAATCTCCTGCAAGCCACAATCCCCCACAAAACACATTATGTGCCTACTCAGCACAACAAATAATACCACAGTCTCCACGGCATGGCAAGAGCGTGATGAATTTTGAAGTTTCTTTGAAAAAGAAAAATGCAACTGAAGAGCTCAGTTGTTTCTATTTAAGTCAAGGTCTATTTTTTGCTGTGGAGGAAAATGCAAATCAACAGAGCCAACGTCAAAAATAGCATCTAATCTACTTTAAAAACAGTAAAAATTGCAAATAATTAGAGTCGGGTTGCCCAGGAATCGTTAGAGAAATCAATATCCAGCACCAGTGAAGTGTCTGCAAAATACCAGATGGTCACTAGTAAAATCCAGAAAGTGGGAACTCAAATAGTGCCTGTAAAGGGGGGAAAAAAAGATGAGCGTGAATTTTCCTTGGGGGAAGACAAAACTGATCAAAATTAAATTGGGCAATTTTGTGATGAGCTTGTTTTGCTAATCAATATCTGAGCAGAAGGGCCGGGCTGTGGGGAGAGCATGTGCCCTGGCTGGCAGGGATCCCAGTGGGAATGGCCAAGGCTCTGCTCCTGAAAATCACATGCCAAGGCCTCCTCCTGCCTTCACATGACTGCAGAGACCCAGTTCCAGGCTAAAGAGATGGAATTTCAGGCATGAATCCCTCAAAATTTGAAAAGGAGGGAGGGAGGCAGGAAGTCAGGAAGGCAGGAAGGCAGGAAGGCAGGCAGGAAGGAAGGAAGGAAGGAAGGAATCACAGTCACAGAATCACAAAATCCCTGAGGGTGGAAACCCCTCCAGGACTATGGGGTCCAAGCTGTGCCTGATCCCCACCTTGTCCCCAGCCCAGAGTCCTGAGTGCCACCTCCAGGAATTCCTTGGTCACTTCCCAGGGTGGTGACTCCAAACCTCCCTGGGCAGCCCCAAGGCCTCACTTGGACCAGATTTTGGGTTCAGTCCAGTGATACAAAACTATGTACAGATAAACACATTTTTAAAATATTAACTCAGGATCTTCCTCAGATTTTAGATTTCTAAACCATCTAGTTTTAGTTATTTCAGGTGAAGCTCAGGAACTTTGTTCCCCAGTTAATCTTGGAGAATAAATTAAATTGGAGAACTCCTCTTCCTTCTACTGACAACTCCTTGTTCATATAGTGCTGGTTGGTATCCTACAACATCTGCCAGAAGAGTTGTCTTTTTCCAGGCATACAAAGTGGGGATTTGGCTTTTTTTCCAGCCTTTCTGATGGTTATGGAAGTGTGTCCATGTGGCCTCTGCTTCAATCTAATTAAATCTCCATTAAATAAGTGATTGCACCCACTATAAATGACAGAGTGTATCCCCCTGGATATTTAGTAACCCACAGCAACTGCTGTGACTGTCACAGGCTTTTTAAAATGGACTTTTAAGGAAAATCAAGGGATTTGATGTTGCTCAGTCATTGCAGACTTGTTTCTTTGGAGCCCATGGAATTAGGACATGGAAACAAAGGTGAGACTTGGAGCCCTGAGTTTGGACAGGGCAGTGAGGAGCTCCTCAGAGCTGGGGCTGTGGCCAAAAGGAAGCTCAGAGGCTGTGGCAAAATTAAAAATCACAGCTCTGGCCTTAACAGATATTTTAGAGGGATTTTAAAATTTAAATTTTGTTGAAATGTACTGAAATTTCAGTTGTAGGGGAATTTTAAAATGGAAGCAGGTTTTTTGGTTCCGTAAAGAGGAGATCACACACAAACAGCACCAGTTTGGCAGGAATTTTGGGTTGGTTTTGTTTGTACCTGGATATCACTCTGAGGAGTCTGAACCAGCCAAAATTGCTGTTATTTCAACTAAGGAATAACTCCCTCAATTTCCAGATAAGATCTGGACAGAGGAAGAAATGCCAAGCACACTCCCAATACAAATTGGGCTGATCTATGAAGAAGTGAGATAATTTTCATGGCTTTGTATTTCTGTCAGGTTTTAAGGCACTGAGGTCACTGCACACTCCTCTCTTGGCTTAAGTGCAGAAAAGATGCAGAGGCATTAATTAAGTAATTTATCCTCCTGCATGAATCAGTCAGAGAAACAGTCCATGGCTGCACTTGTGAATGTCAGGGCTGTAGAAAACCAGGTTAGACAGCAAATATAAACTGAAATCACAGAGCATCCAAGGATAAATATCTTGAAGAAGAGCCTGGCTTGGGCTGTATGTTATCTCTCCCATCTGTTGGACATGAGATCAGAATTTCTGCTATTGCAAAAAAACTTGAAATACTTTAAAGCTGATAGTAAATGAATGTGGCTGTTCAGCTTCAATACAGCACAACAACCTACAGAGGGGTCATGTTTCATCTTTAATTCATTTAAAACCAAGCAGCTGCATGACATCACTCTGACATTCCCTAAGACAGAGGCAAGCAGCTGATGTCACACACATTCCAAGGAAATATGTCAAAATACATTAGCTCATATTTTTATCTGGACAGCTATCAAATGAAGTCAACAGAAAACAAGCTCTGCTGAAAGCAAACATTTCCATTTTCACGGTCTCGAAAGGGACAGAACAAATTATTTATAACACTGCAGTTTTTACACTCAGGCAAGACCTTTCTCTTCAGACTTGAGGAAAGAGAAAACAAGGAGAGCATTAAAAGCCAGCTTATTTTCAAGTCTGCACTGATTCCAATTTCACAGGTTTGCAAACCAGCACTCCCAGAAGACTGTGATTCATAATTCAACCTGGGGATGGGCTAAGTACCACTTGTTTAAGTGTGTAAATTGTGAGAGCTTAGGAAAAAAAATCACCAGATTCCTTTTTTTTTTTTTTTGTGGTGGTTGTTTTCCCAGAGCCAGACACTGTCTGCATCCCTCTTTTCCCAGTCCCACAGGAATGCTGGCACATCTCAGATTTGCATTTCACCAAGAGGCACAAGGCAGTGCCTTTGTGAGGCTGGGGAGACTCATGGGGAAGTGTTTGATCCTCTGTCCTACAGCTTAGTGAAGCTGGAAATATTAAAATTTCACATTTTTCATATTATTGACACATTTGTCTGTGGTGGGGCATCCCAGCCCTCCTTGGCCTCTCTGTGAGCTCAGAAATGTTCCTTAGGCTTGGCCTTGATAAACAGCACCTGAATTAAGCTCTGCCTTGCAGAAACACCCTTTGCTCCCAGGAATTTGTGTTGTTGGGATTTCCCCTTGGAAACTTCCTTTTCTTGCCTGAATAACCCAAATGAAGCATTATTTTTATCTTCAAATTTTCCAAGAAAGCCACAGACCTGAACTGTGGCCAGGATGGAAGATTATGAGGACTGAAATCAACTCTCTTGTGACCCTGTAAAAGCTCCTCTAGCAAAAATCCCTGTCTGGATTTTGGGGATAAAATGGTTAAAAATGTTGAAGTGTTTTTTGGGGCTGCCCCAATAAGTCTTTCAGGATTTGATGCAGTTTGTGGGCAAAACCTCAGGTGGAACTGTGGAGTTGCACTTGGCTGCTGGAGATACAAATAATATCTGAAAGGACAGATCAATTTATCAAACTTTTAGAGACACCAATCCAGCCTAAAATTCCTGGTTTAGGAACAGATTTCCTGATCTCTCACTGCCTCCAGAGTGAAAAGGTCCCAGTATAGATGAGATAACATTTAATAATTCATCTATATAATATTTGTATTATATAAAATAAATTTAGATAATATTAAAATATAAAACATTGTATATAATATAAAATTTGTATATAATACAAAGTATAATATTATATAATATAATAATTTAATATTATATTAAATATTATATTAAACCAACATATAATCTTTAATAATAAATAAATAAATAAATAAATAAATAAATAAATAAATTTTATTGGATTTATTGGAATCCTAGGAACTTAGAATTTGGGGGTTTAGTGTATAGTAATACACTAAATGTGTATATGTAATAATGAGTAATGTAATAATGAGTAATATGAGCCAAGATGGAGGATTTGGGGTGTTGTCTTTGTCCTTCTTTGCCTTCTTCATCCTGAATCTGGGTGGTTTTCTGTAACTGGGTGAAGTAAATTTCCATAGCAGGTTTGGGGTGATCATAATTGATTAGAAGCATAAATAATGTAGATGTCAAGTGTTTATTGGATAATTGGGGCCTAAATAGCCTTGAATTGACACAATTTTAGCTCACTTTCTTGACTTGTTAGAGAGAGCTCACATCTTGTGAGTTTGTAATAGATATGGATAATAAATTCCAGAGTGAGACTTCAAAAACAACATCTCCTGAGTTTTATTTTCCCTGACCTTGGAACAGGACAGAGCCAGGCAATCCCACACACATCCTGGCAGCAAAGTGGCAAATTTGTTCCCTCCTTTTCTGCTCGTGGCCGTGGTGTCTCAGGGAAAGCACCTGAGGATCTGCAGGGAGATCAGGCTGTGGGGATTCTTCTGGGAATATTTCCTGATAGGGCTGTAGGGATTCTTCTGGGAATATTTATTTCCTGATAGGGCTGTGGGGATTCTTCTGGGAATATTTCCTGTGATACGGCTGTGGGGATTCTTCTGGGAATATTTCCTGAACAACCCCAGTTACCAAACCTACACAGAACTTCTGCATTTCCAGCTGGGCCTCGTGACACTCACAGCTGGTAAGGAAACATTTATTATTTTCTTCCAAGGACATTGTACCTGAAAGAAATGACAGGGAAAGGGGAAAAAAAGTTCATGTTGTTTGCAGGCTGATCCCAGTGAGACCAGGACTTGGGGAGAACAGAAAGCAGCTGCAACTTGGCTGGTTTTAATCTATTTGGGTTTTCATTCATGTGACAATGCCTGGAACAACCAAGGGCTTCTTGGCCAAGAGGGAAAGGTGAGAGTCTCTAAGAAAAATCACATCCTAAAATTTTGTAAGAAGATCAAAATCCTACAACAAATACTTCATTCACATTTAACTGCTTCAGCTTTTCTGATGACAAATCCATTCATTTGAACAAAAAAATACTGTATCCATATAGTTCATAGCAAGTTCTTAAAATCCACCATCACTTTACACTATTTTAAAAAATATTTATACCTGTGCATGGAAGGGATTTTTTAACCTGACGAGAGTAAATCTTCCATAATTAATTGTGGGAGGAAGTCTGTTCCCTGTGCCATCCATATAAATCCCAGATTCAAATATAGGCATTTTAAAGAAGTGCTCCTTAAAAGCACAGGTAAAACAAGGCCACCTCAATATTTCCAAATCAAAACTATTTAAAAAATAATTATTAATTATGAAAATTATTATTAAAGGTGTGATACAGCTTCTGCCCAGACTGAGCACCTGAGTGCTGGGTGTCTCCTGACACCAAATCCACGTGAAGCCAAGTGGGAAATGCCAGAGAAAATGAATAAATTCTAAATAAATGGTCACGGGGTAATACTTGTGTGTGGCTTTTCTGCCACTCCATCGATACCTCCAGCAAACCAAAAACCTGGTTGGAGTTTTGGCTTTCATTTTTAAACCTGTAATTTTATTAAATCTCTTACACTTCGTGTGGAGGTTTTGGGGTTTAATGAGTTTGTTTTATTCCTAATTTATAGCAGGAAAGTTTTCCTGTGTCTCTTTTTTTTTTTTTCCTAAAGCAATTAAACTGCTAGTGGGCATTTCCTAAATCAGGAGCAGGTGATCCAGAGCTGCTGCTGATGCCAGGAAATCACCTGGAGCAGGAGGAGGATGAGTCCTGAAAAGCAAAGGCTAAGACAGATATTCAGCTAAAAATACCACTGAAATCTAATGCTAAATTTTCTTTTCAAGATTTTGCACTAGGACAAAAAGTAAGACCTAACTTTCTTTTTTTTTGTTTTGTTTTTTTTACATTTTCAGGTTTTTTCCCAGGTCAATATTCACTTACCTGCCTTGACATGGCTTTTTTTTATATTCTGAAAAAGGCATGGGAGCAAATCACTCAAAACAAGCTAAGCCTGTGTAGAAAATTAAAATAAAATAGAATGGAGTAAAGTAAAATTTACAAAAGTAAAATAAAATAAAATGAGATAAAATAAAGTAAAATTTAAAGCAGTAAAATAAGATAAAATAAGACGAAAGTAAAATTTTAAAAAGGAAAAATAAAATAAAATAAAATACATCTTTTCATTCTGGGCAAGCAGTTACAAACAAACTTTGCAGTGGGCAATGAGAGTGTGAAGCATCTTGTTTTTTCCACCACAAACCTTTTCTCTGAGCAGTAACGCCCCTAATCATGTACAGGACAAGGAGTTCCTCCAGCACAAGGGACAGATGAAAACAGGAATATTTTTCCTGACAAAATGCACCTCCTGATCAGGTGTTCTCCACATTTACAACCCAGCAGCACCTTGATAAATAGCAATAAACTGATTTTTAGTCCTCAGCAATTACCTGCCTTGCTGCCAGACTTTGTGACAGATTTGAATATGCATATTTGGAACGGGGACTATTAAAAACAACCTTTTTTTTTTTGCCTTCTCCAGTTTCTCCTGCTGATTGTCACAGCTGAGGAATTACCCAGACCTGGGAAGGCTCTTCCATGCTGTTTTGCCAGCACATTCCAGCCCTGCCCTCCTGCATCCCTGCAATTCCAGCCTTTGCCCTCTCCTGAGCAGCCCTGCTAAATTGGGTAGTGCTTTTGGAATTGAACAAATTGGGACTAGAAAAAGACCCCAAGCTCATTTTCAATTTTGTTCTGAGCTCCTGTTTGAACTGGAGTAGTTAGGAAAGCAATAAATAGGCCAGGGCCATGGGGGAACAGCTCTTGATGTACATTTGGGTCAGGGGCTACCACTAGGATTTCTTGAGATGATATTCCATTAAAAAAAAAAAATTTAAAAAAAATCCCAACCACAAAAAAGTTTTGTGTGGAGCGTTTTTGGTAAGTCATGAATACAACAATAACAATTAGCACTGCAAAATAGAGCTGGATGAGATTTAGAAGTAAGTTTAATTTACCCTGTCACTTACACATTGTAAATTTACCTCCCCAAATGTCTCAGCTTGGAATTTAAAACAGGTATTCCACACACTTATGGTTAATTACTATGCAAAGATATTAATTGAAGCAATCTGTGCACTTAAAACTTATTTTTTGGTGAATTCTCCAGTTTAGCAATATTAGATGTGTTTTAACTTTACATTAATAAAAATAATTTAAATAAAATAAATATTATTAGGAATAAGTCAATAATAAGACCCAAAACTTTAGTCTTTGTCTTTTTATACAGACTGCAGTCAGTGTTTTATTACCCAAGTTTATGAGAGTTGCATAAATAAAATAACAAATTTCTCTGCCCTTTCTTAGTTCTTCTGTGTTGTCTTTTAGATGATTAACACAGAACATGCAGACTAAAATTTGAGTTTTTACATGGAGACTGTTCATAATTTGGATTTTGGTGGACTTTTAATGAAGTTTGCTCTGCTTTTCTCATCCATGGGCTGTAAATTTATATTAAAATGGGCAAGGCTTAAGAAAGAGGAGAGGTTTAGATGGGATCAGGAAAAAGTAATTCACTGGGAGGGTGGGAAGGAGCTGGGATGGAATTCCCAGATTTGCTGTGGCTGCCCCTGGGATCCCTGGCAGTGCCCAAGGCCAGGCTGGACATTGGGGCTTGGAGCAGCCTGGGACAGTGGGAGGTGTCACCATGGCAGGGGTGGCACT
>JBBMKD010000217.1:33490447-33532442 GCA_037834095.1 Argya squamiceps | reverse complement strand
AACATTCCAATGTTGTGTCCGTGGCTGTCCCAGATAGAATTTTGATTGGAAAATAAAATTCCTTTTTCTCAATATCCGATTGGCCATTTATCATTTATAACACTGAATTTGAATGAAAATTTATTAAAAAAAAATAACACCTTGGTGCCATCAGCTGCAACACCTGGAGAGTCCAGAGCAAGACTCAAACCTCCTCTTCAGCTGAATAATGAAGGGTTGCTCTCAGCACATCCAGGTCCTTTTGTAGGGCAGCACATTCCATGGATTGTACCAAAGACCAGGTGTGGTGATTTGACCCAGTGATCCACCAAAGCTGCTCCATCGTTTCACCCCCTGAACTGGACAGGAGGGACAGAGAGAAGGGGCAGACAGAGCTGGGGGCCATGGTCAGCTGGTCAGAGGGATGTGGTCACTTGGTCAGTTCTTTTTGTTCCTTCTCCTCAGGCACTGGAGTCCTTCCCTCCTCCATGAGCCAGCTCTCCATGGACCTCCTCAAAGTGAGTCCTGTCATTTATTTCTGCAGATATATTACATAATTTTTATTTTAGAGGGGTTCCCTTGCTTCTTTTTTAAGGAATTTTAATGATTGTTCATAATTAGTGGAGCACTGGCCAATACCTGCTTTGATATTAATGAGAATTAATAGATCAGAATTGTATGAAACATTGTTTGCTGGTTAGAGCAGAAACACTTTGGGAGATCACACCTTCAAATAATTAAAGATGCAACAGGAAAGATTATGGGTTTTTAAGTAGTTCCATCCAGTTGTAATGATAAATGAGCAAAAGTTTGGATAAGAGGAGAAATGAAGTCTTTGCTGATTGTTGTTACAGTTGTTTTCTGTGACTGAGGTCACATCAGAATTCCAATGAATTTGATTATTTCAGATGGATGAATCACTGCCCAGAAAGCCTACACGTAAATACTGCACGACTGGTTGCTCATTGTATCTCTTAATGAATTAAATCTCATTATTTCCCAAAATAATTTCTAGTAAATGCTACGCAGCCAGCACAAAATCCATTTATTTTGCATAGAATCGTTAAAGTTGGAAAAGACCTTAAAGATCATCAAGTCCTACCATCAACACCTTAAAACAGTTCCTGAAAAAAAGACTGATTTACAATGAAAAAGAGTTTTCTATCTTCATTCCCTAAGGCAAACTTGTTTCCTCTCCCCTCCCTGCTTCTCACAAAGGAATTGATCCTTGGGAAACATAAAAAAGGACTTCGAAAAAGGGTTTTACTTTCAGAGAAAGTTCTTAACTTGTACTCAAATGACTTTTCTTTATTCCTACCTCATCCGTATCATCCCCGTGGCTCTGTGTTTATGGACAGGTATGAAAGAGAGGAAAAGGCAATAAAAACCCGATAAATGTGGGGGTTTTGGGGCTGGAATGTGGCAGGGACACGGGGAGGGGAGGTACAGGAGGGCTGGACACTGGGAAGGTAAACAAAGCAACCCCGGGCATTGCTTTTCACCCAGCAGCAGCAGCATTTAACCCCGGGCTTGAAAAGGAGGATGCTCACAAATACAGTGAAGTCATGTATTCAATTTTGCTCAACTACTGGTGTGAAATTTTAATCAAAAAACTAGAGAGCTCATTCAAAAAAGAAATTAGTGAAGGAAAAAAAAAAAAACCCTAAAAAAAAAAAACTTTGGTCGTCTCTCATCAGTGAAAACTGATTTAGTTATGCAAATTACTGCTATGAATATTAAACCACTGATGAAAGGTTTTTAATGAAGGGATCTTTTGTTTTGGAAATGCAAGGGTATATGCTTTAATTTCTTGCTAATTTACTGTTCTTTGATAATGTTCGCATTTTCCCCAAAGTGACTCCACTGATGGGTTTAATACTGTGAATAGAACTACAGGCCAACAATACTGGTTTTGACAAGCCTTCCCCTGTGTAACTATAGATCATGATTTGCAGCCCCTTATGCACAATTCTATTAGGGTGAATTTTGTCTACAGGGCTTTCCATGAAATGAATTCTCATTTTAATGTTAGCCTCCTGCAGTTTTTAATTTTTAATCTGTAATATGAAATTGCAAATTTTACAAACATCATTTGAAAAAGCCACTAGGACAGAACCGAATGCCAAAGTTTACATATTGCCTAATTAGACTGTTATGAGAAGCAGCTTATCAATGTCAAGCCAAAGATCATCAAAAAATCCAATTACTAATTTGAAAAACACATATATTTATAGGTTCATTTTGTTTAATTTGCATCCGATTAGCTTAATAATTGTTTAAAAATTGTATTAAGGTTAATAATTTGGCTGCAGTTAGCAACACACCTGGGCTACCCAAGTGGGTACCCCACCAAAAATAAAGCTCCATGGTGATCTTTTCCAGCAGAAAGCACAGAGAGCTCATTACTCAAATGACAAGGCAATTTTAAATATGAAAAGTTATTAAATCCACCAACAGGCTGCTCTTTTTTCAGCTGTTACTGGTCAGGGCAGGCTCTCCCAAACCTTCCAGGATTCACCTCATTTTACAGTGCTGGATCTTGAGTCCTGTCTCACCAGCCAAGGTCTGCTCAGAGATCCTAAGAGGGAATTTGGACTTTTAAAAGTTGGAATTAAAGGGGAGCAAAGGTGGGAAGGCAAAGGGGTTGTTTCTCTTTAGGGTCAGTTTTAGTGCAAGCCCAGCGTGGACATTTCTAATCACAGCAAGGGACAGGTCTGTGAAATTGGTCTCGTGGCTGGACTCAAAGGTCTTTTCCAACCTAAACAATTCTAGAATTCCATGAATTCCACCAAATAGGTGCCACATCCAACATCACTTAAGAATTTTAATTAATCACCTAAAATTCTCCGTCTAAGGTCCATCACTCCCGCTCCTCCCTGACGTTGTGTTGGGGAGGGCAGTGGAGTCCTGAGGAACCACAGGAGCTTTCCCAGAGGGAACTGCTGTGTCTGTGGACAGAACTGATCCTATGGATCAGCACAGCCATGGACAGAGGCTGGGAAAGCCGTGGCCAAACTGGGAAGGGTGGGGTGGGATGGTGGTGTCCGTGCTGCTGCTCACTCAGAAGCCACCACCGCCTTGGAACTCCCCAGCCAAACTCTGCCTGGGATTCCTTCATTAAAACAGGAGTGGGGCTGAGCTGGGCCATCCTTTGCCTCAGGATCAAGGCTTTCCTTTCCCTTTAGTTAATGGGAAGCAGGAGGTTTCTCCAGAGGGGGAACGGGAGCACCAAGCCGAGCTGGAGCGCCCTGGAGGAACGGCCGCGTCTCCGCTGACTCGGCAGGATCCTGGGAGGAACTCTCCAGATGATCAAATTAGTGCCTCTGCTCCCTAATTGGCACGAGGTGCACCAACTAATGAACAACGTGCAGGGCTTGGAAGAGCAGGAAAATGAGCTGGTGCTAATTGGTGGGCTCGACTTGGCTGGGATTAATCACACTCTTTAATGGGAGGGCTACAAAGCGATGCCCACACCCCAAAAGGCACTGCAGGGCTGATTTGCATAAGTATAATGAGCTGGATTTTGGTAAATTGACAGGGATTCGGCTTCAAAATAGAAAAGCTGGTGGGTTTTCATCTGCTCCAGCCTCTAAAAGTCTCAGCTTTAGTTTTAAACTTAGTTTCAGGCTTTGACTGAAGAGATGCTCTCAGTGGGTTCAATTAAAATGGATTTGGCCCTTCTCTTGCCTCGTGGATGATTTCTGATCTGCCTGACCCTCCTGGAGGGGTTTCTCATTTCCCATTATTTAAAAATAGGTCATTGAGAGTTTTATGAACACATGCAAAATATTAATTACAAAGTTCACCAGCACAGTTTTTGGTCAGCTGGTGGGATATCTTCCCTCCAAGAAAAACATGGATTTATGGCAGTGAGTTCTTGGGAGATTTACAGGATAAAAGCTCGTAGGTGGTTGAGAAGAGCCTGGTCTAATCTAATTTACTGCTCTAATTAGCTGATTTTTAGGAAAAATCTGTTTGACCTTCTTGAGGGCAGTGAAAGCTGTGTCTTTCCCTGGTATTCACAAACATTGCAATTTAAAACAGCTCCAGAGCTGCAAAACTGAAGGCATCAGATCCAGAAGGAGATGCAGCTCCCTCTGGAAGGAGCAGAGGAGAAAATCAGGAGTTCATTCCTTTGCCACACAGTAGCCACTAAGATTTCCTTATATTCTTCCATCAAGCAGCTTGGAAAACTCTCTAAATTGCACAAAATCCCAATTTTCATTCCACCATGCCAGCACTTTTATCTTGTCCTAGAAAATGTGATCCTCTCACTGAAGGAAACGATATTGAAAAAACTAAAAAGCTAAATATTAAATTTAAAAATTCTACAATAATTTCATATTAACATAATTTATAGTAATATTTTTATTAAAGAGGTAAATATTAACCTTAAATTTATTTTTGAAATGAAATTCTACTTAGAAATAAATTTAGAAATAAACTCCTACTTTTCAGAGAGCTATAAAGCTGTGCAGGCCTTTGATCTCCTACCATAAATAGCAAAAAATGGTATTTTTGTGGAAACCACAAATTTTTTGCTTAATGGAAGAGCTGCAATTTATTGTTAAGAATTTTCTCTTCTGGTGGAACATGAAAACAACTCCAACCCAACAAGTTATTGCATCTGTCCAAATTTAAACTCGAGTTAAACTGGATTAAACTCCTATTTCAAAGTGCTGAAGTTCACTTAGTCCAGATCTCTTCTGGAGCTGGGAAATTTGGGTTGAAGGATTTGTATCAGCAGATTTTAAACTGCTGCTCTGACGTCAAAATAGGGATTTTTAATTGCTAAATGAACACTGAGGAGTGAAACTTCTCTCACACAGATTTTGTTTTAAATATCCATCCATTTTTAAGATGGAAAACAAGCCATGAGGAACTTTCTGGCAAGACTTTTGTATCTTAATATAAAAAGTTTAAAAAGCATAAAACATAGTAACTTTATTCAGTTAATTCTAATAGCAGCACTAAAAGTAATGCTAAAAACACTGATTTTTTTTTGCCAGTGTTTCTTCCCTAATCCACACAGACACAGGAATATTTGCCTCAAAGTGCTTTGATTTCTTCTGGCTTTGGCTAAAAACATCTCCTGGGCAAGGTGATCCTGAATGGTGCTGCTCAAAATCAGCAGTGACTGGATATTGAAGCTCTTCTTTCATGGTTTTCTGGTATCCCACCCTTAATTTCAAATTCTGACTGTCCCTTGTTAAAACTTATATTTTCAGTGAAAAACTTTCAGTAGAAAATTTTATTCTTTCTGCCATCTGTCCTGTAGAAGTTGTGGTTATCAAACATTACTTTGGGATTACAAGGGTGTATTTTAGCCATGCACAATCCTGCATTCTGCTGGAATTTAAAAAGCCCTTCTGGAGAAAATATTCATCTGGGGAATTTGCTTAAATTCATTAAAATATAAAGGAGAAATTTATAATCCTGAAGATTGGAACAGGATTGGGGTTTTAGCTTTCCAATACTCTGATTTTCCCCAATTTTTATTGTTAATGTCCATTGCTTGTCACAGGCTGACAAGTCCTGACCTGCCTGCCACTCACAGAACCACAAAATCATCAATATCTGCCCTGAGCAGTTCCCAGATGACCCCACTCCACTGACATTTAAATTCCTGGTGGGTTTTCATTACCTTTTTGAGTACTACAGAAGGAAAATTTACCTCATGAGATGTTCCTCAAGTCTAGTTTATCCACAAATTCCAGCCTCTGGTTGTAAGCCTGAGAATATTCACTAATTATGACTTTTGGAGTGGCAGGGAACCTCACATGGAATTCTTTAAAAAGAGTGGGAGATCCCACCTGTCTCCAGGATTTTTTTTTGTGACCTCCTCTGAGTACCAGCCATAAATTACCTTCTAAAGGAAACTGGAGTGGGAATCTATGGAGACAACGTCCTCAAAGATCATCAATTACCTGCTACCTGTTCATCTCTGAGAATTGCCTCCATCAGAGCCCAGCCTTTGGGAAATTACAGCATTTCCCAAAATTCTGGGGGTGTTTACAGCTCGGCTCCAAGGTTAACAGCTGCTCTTCCCAAAATAGCATCACACCTCTGGGTCAAGGCAGGGGAGGAATGCCATGGAAAGGGACAAATTAAAAGGTGTAAAATTCAAACCAGTGCAAGTTTTCTTTCCATATTTCACATAATTAAGCAGCTTGTCTTGCTGTCAAGGAGCTGTTTCAAGGCAAGAACTCGCAGAAATCTGGAAGGAAATTGGATATGAAAGAGACTGTCAGGAACAGGCAGAGCTGTGGCACTGATGGCAATGCAGGGCTGAAATATTAAAACCCAGTTTTGTTGTCAGGAAGTTTTGAAGGTTTTGAAAGTCTTTGTGACAATCAAGTTGATTTTTCAACCTTATTTACGTAGTGGGAAGCAGAAAGTCCATCTATTTTTAATAAGAGTGGAGATGAAATTTAGAGGATGGATGGAGGTTCCCACAGGGAACACTGGGAGAGGTGACAGTTGACAGCACAGCGGTGACAATGCCATCAAAAGGATGTTCAAACCAACACCTCTGGAAAAATAATACTCCTGCTTAAATAATAAATCCTCTGCAGGGATTTCAAAGCCATGAGGATGTGGCACTTGGGGACATGGGACAGTGATGGCACTTGGGGACATGGGACAGTGGTGGCACTTGGAAGTGCTGGGGTTGGACGCAATGGTTTTGGAGGCTTTTCTAACCTAAATGAGGCTCTGAGATTAAATATCATCAACAGGCAGCTCTCTGTATTTAAGTAAGATTTAAAATACTTATTCTGCTTTACTACTCTCTCAAAATCACTGGAGAAATTATCCTTAAATAAATTTGTAGATATAAAATCATATATCTCTATCTATACCCAGCAACTTGCAAATGCAAGCAACAATCATGGATAATTAAGAGGAAGCTCTGCTTCCTGATCTTTTTATTTATGTCCCATTCCTTTCCTTCTTTCTTTAAGGAAATCATCTGCCAGGATTAAAAAATCAAAAAGATTGACAATGCAGAAAGTTTGCAATGAAATTTTCCTTTTTGTTTTAAATTTGTGTTGCCACACAAGCACCAACGAAGATGTAACACTACAGAAATTACAGAGATGATGATTTGGAAATTTTCCTAGAGGAAAAAGAAGATTTATTTCTTTGGCTGACCCCTCAGCTCCCCCTCAGAATGATCTACCTTGAGGTAGATTTGCAGTTTCAAATCTTCTGAGTGGAAATGGAGCTGCCCATAAAATACATCTTTATCAAATTTCAATCAACAGGAATTCATGTTCAATATCAGTTCTAAAAATGGCACAGGGTAAATCTCTTCTGGAACTGTCCTGGATAGTGAGCAAAGCCATGGTCTGGGTGGCTGCAGTGTCCCCACAACCAAATCCAGGTTTATCTACAATAAAATGCATCAGCCCCATCCCTTAAACTCCTGCTGTTTTCCTTGTCTGGCTGCAGAACCTGCCCAGAAATGACACAACAACATCATTTTCTGAGACTTCCACAAATGAAGCTGTACTTTGGGAATTCCCATCCTAACTTGTCCATCTCTTCATGAAACAGATCTGGATCTCCAGAGATCTTCACAGGATGTTCCTGGCATTACAAAAACTGGGATCTAACTTTAGGGATGTCTCCAGTTCCTACAGAAGCCATGGGACACATTCCTTAGGGAGAGATCTGCCCACCTTGGAGAGGACTGTGACCAGGATTCCTTCTCAGCCTTGACACCAACTCCAGTGAGGCACCTGGGAAAGTGGGAATGAGAGGAGGAGACAATTCCTGATGGTTTGGGCTGGATGGGGAGAATTGAAGCATTTAATCTGAGCTTCTGTTAAGATTTGGACTAGGACCAAACCCAAAAGTGACAGATCAGAGTGACTGGAGAAAAAAAAAACCCAAATAACCTCTCAGAAGCAGAAAAATATTCCAGTGGATCCCTGTATTTCCCAACCAATGCTTAAACAGAGGAGACAGTTTTGATTTTAGGGGAGATGATAAAATATTTTTGTCCTTCTGAGACTTCAGGGCAAAAGTTTCAGGAATGTCATAACTGGGAGAAGCAGAGTTAAAAAACCCACAAAAAACCCAAACCAATCCAACACACCCCCCACCACAATAAATTCCACAACTCACATTAACCATTTCAAGGGAAATTACCAGATTCTGCACCTGGAATGGAGCAACCCTGGATGTAGGAACACACTGGAATTTTCACACTTAAATTAAGTAGATTTAAAAAAAAAAAGTGCATTATAATTCAGTAAAAACCCTCTGTGGATATGGGTACAGCACATTCCACATGATAAAAAAAAACAAACAAGCAAAAAATCCAACTTAAATTTAAAAAAAAGTCTTAATATCACTTCACATCTGAGGTTTGGAGACTTTGGGGTCTTTTCCAACTGCTCTGCTGCAGAACCATCCCCAACTCCTCACACTCCACATAAACAAGGGATTTTAAGTCAGGTCTAAAAACTGCACAGAAGTTGGATGCCCAGACTGAATCCTCTCTGTTTCTGCATTTAAGAAGCCCCAGCCTTGAAACAAATTATTTGAAAAAGGTCCTAAAAAATTCTGTCTCCAAACCACATCAACCACACAGGATGAACCTTAGAAATGAACTTGTGAGACAGCAGCAGTTTCATTCTTACAACCAAAAAACCACACAAGTCCCAAATTGTTTACAAGTTTAATGATTTCAAAATTTGCCCTTTTCAATACAAGCTTAATTTTTTTTTAAAAAAAAGCTTATAAAAAATTAATGTAATACTTCTGCCAATACAGCTATATATTTTTTTAAAAGAATATTTACAGAACTCCAAATAAAAAATACAACTTAAGCATAGGGAAATTTCAGCAGAAAGTAGCTTCAGCTGGCAATAATATGGCTTCCTGATTGCTGTATGATCAACAGGAAAAGGAGAGAAATACTGATATAACAGAATATATTTTATTGTTTGCAGCTTTGCATAAGCACCCCATGGTTTAGGAACCACCACACATTGGCAAAGCTACTAAAGAAATATCTACCCTCTATCTGTAAACACATTAAGAAAGAAATTTCACAAAGCAACCATAAGAGTGATCAAAAATCTGAGCTTAAAAGCTGAGTGCAAATCAATTCACATTACAAACACCTGTAAGTTGGAATTACTGAATTGATTTAAAAATTGGTCCTGGGACTCTTAAGGTTATTTCCTGGTTCTTGTTCTGGATCTTGTCCTCCTCTCCATCCCTCCAGTGGTCTGAGCTGCCTTTACATCCTCTTCTCCAAGTTTAGTTTTGTTTCTTCTTCCTCTTTGTAGAGACCCATTTTCATCATTCCCTATTTGCACATGGAAAAAAAAAAGTCAATTTGGACCATCAATCAAACATTTCCCACAAAATTCCATCTTCACCTACATTGTTTTGAAAGGAATGTCCCCAGTGACAACATTCCAATGATTACATCTCTGAATTCAACAAACCAGATACCAACTCCACACTTCTGAACATCCAATATCCTTTAAGTTGGATCCCTGAGGATTTACAGCTATTTCTGAAAGTAGGTTAACATTAATGAGAGCACCAAAACCAATTAGCTGCCATTTTAGCTAAAATTCCTTCCACTCATATGTCAAACTAAAAGAGAACCAACACCAAAGTCCTGCAAAAATCAAAACAAGAGGAAGTTTTATGGCAGGAAATTCCTGGCCTTGTAGCTCTGAAGAGCTGCTGTCGTTTTTACTTCAAGGCATTCATTTGATATTTTCTAAGTGGGAGTTTTTAAGTCAAGCTGCAAATTGCAGGAATATTTTAGGTGGCAGCAGGAGCAGGGCAGTGCCTGTCCCCCTGTGCCATGCCCAGTTTGGGTCAGTTCAGGAGGGACATGGAGGGGCTGGAATCTGACCAGGGAAGGGAACGGAGCTGGGGAAGGGGCTGGAGCAGCTCAAGGAGCTGAGATCTTGGATCTTTCCCAGCCTAAATGATCCCAGCACTCTGTGATCTCCATCAGCAATCCCCAGAACTCTGCACATGATTGCTGAATCTACACCAAACTCAGCCAACCTTAGAGGAGAGAAATCCCAACCCTTGCCTCACCTGATTTGAACTTTTTGGGTGCCACATCCTCTGCTGGCAGCTGGCATTTCCTCCTGCGAGAGCTGGGGGCTGCCTGTGGAGCAGGGTCACCCTCCTGGCCTTTTCCAGACTGCTTCCCTTCAGAACCACTGGATGGTCCACTCAAATCCTGAGTTTCCAGAGCGTTGCCATTTCCTGGCAAGTCACTCCCTTCATGGGGAGAAGCAGAAGTAGCTGCCTCAAATGGGAATTCCACCTTCCTCCTATTATTCCTCAACTGCCTCGTTCTTCCCTGGCATGGATTATTTTCTGGAGATGCATCTTCACTTTCTTTAAGAATCCTCTTCTGACCTCTGCCTCTGGGCAGGTTGGGTTTTTCCCTGAGAGCAGTGGAAATTGTTTCTTCAGAAGTGGAAGAAGTTGTTTTCTTCCTGCCCACTCTTGATAGATTTTCTTTTGCAGGTGGAGCTACTTCCAAAAGTTTGCTTTGTTCTTCAGGAATCCTGTCTTTACCATCTTGTGGCAAACCCTGAAGTGAGGTGGGACTAAGAGCCAGTGAAGTGGTTGTTTGCCTCGAGCTCCCTTTGACAAGATCTGTATTTTCTTGGGAAGAATTGTCCAAACTCTGTTTAGCTTCCCTATTGTTATTTTTTCTACCACTCTGCTTTGACAGGACCTGGTTTCCCTGAATAGAACTTTTGGTTTCTATCAAGGGGGCAATTTCCTTCCTCCTGCCTCTTCTCAGCTGATTTTCTTTTCCAGATGGATCCCAAGTTTCTGAAGGAACGTTCTGCTCTTCTTTGGGAGCTTCTCCTCCATCACCTGCCGGCAACCCGCGTTTTCCCCGAAGAGAGATGGGATTGGTTGTGTGTGATGCCAGAGCAGCTTCTTTCCTTCTGCCCCTTCCTGGTGGCTTCTCCTTTGCACAGGACACTCCTTCCAAAGGCACACTTTGTTCTTCCTGAGTACCCTCATCTTTAGTTTCTGACAAGCCACATTTCCTCTGGAGAGGAGCTGAACTTGTTGCCTCTGCTGTCGGATCCACCTTTCTCCTTCTGTCCCTTGCTGGTGCAGTCACTTTTGCCTGTAAAGTTTTATTACCCAGAGCTGGATTTTCATCTTCTCTCTCTGCCATCTTTTTATCATCACCCCCCAGCACCCCACGTCTGGTTCTGACAGAAGGAGATCTGGGCTGTGGTGCTGCAGCCGCCTCACGTCTCCGCCCCCGTCTCGGTGGATTGTCCTCTGCTGAGGGAGCAGCTCCCAGGGCTGATCCTTGCTCCTGTACCACAGCCTCATCTTTCCTGTGATCTGCACTTAATGTTTCTTTTTCCATAAAGGCAGGATTAGCTTTTTGTGGGATGGAATCAAGTTGCTTTCTCCTGCCCCTCCTTCCCTGTGAAGGAGGATTTTCGGAGTTCTCATGTTCATTCTCTTTGTCAGTCATCCCTTCATCACCCTCAGGTGAACTTTTTCCTTGGATTGCTTTGGAACTGCCTTCTTCAAGCTGAAAATTAACTTTTTTACCTCTTCCTCTTCTACACATCACTGCATTGCTTTGTGCTGGATTCCCCTGCAGGATTTCAGCCTGCCTTGCTTTAAGTATTCCCTTTTCATTTCTCATCCTCCTCTGACTGCCCTGAGCACTGTCTGCAGCAGGGACTGATGTGGCACCTGGGCTGGGCTGCTCCTTCCTGGCTTGGGCTGCACTGACACAAACAGAGCCCAGGGAACCCTGGAGAGAAGATTCATCCACTTCTGCTTCTGATTCAAATTTGGGAGGAATTGGTTTTAGACTGTTCACATTTTCAGTAAATTCATCAGCTTTTTGCTCCAAAGAGTCTTTTTTGCCTCTCCTGTTTCTAGTCCTGTTTGCTTCCACGTTCTGAGCACTGACTGGCATTTTGTTTGTCTCTGCAGAAGGTGACTCTGCCTTTAATCTTCGAGCTGCCTCTGTTGTTTTTTCCTGAGCATTTTCTGTTTCACATGCCTGAGATCCTTTCATCTCGTTTTTCACGTGGGATTGTGTTTCAGCATCAGTTGCAGTTGATGTTTCCTCAGTTCTCTGAATGTTTTGTGTATTTTCAAGTGCGACCCCACGAGTGTCTGCTTTTATTTCAGCTGAGTGCTTTCTGTTTCTAGTACTTCTAAAAGACTTAACTCTTCTCTCTGTTGCCTTCAGTTCAAGTTTAATGCCATTTTCAGATTCTTGTGCTGTGACAGCCTCAGGAGCTTTGTCACAAGCCTGCTCCTGACTTGGGGTAACCTTTGGGGATGGATCTTTACGAAGCCTCCTGGTTGTTCCATCAAAGTCTCCAGGAGAAGCTGCTTTACCTTGGTCATTCCTTGCTCGTCTCCCTCTTTTTGGTGGAATCACTGGTTCTGTGTTCTCCACTCCTCTGCGCCTTCTCCTTGGTGACAGGAGCACTTCTTCACTGTCCTCTATCCCACTGTCATTGGCTTTGCTATCAGGATTATTTAAACCTGTTTGCAGCTGACAAATTTCATTCTGGGTGTTTCCAGCTCCTGTCTTTGTGCCTGGATCATCTTCAATTTCACTGAAGCCACAGTCCTGCAAACTCTGCTTAGTATCTGCAGCTGCTTTTTGTAGAGCTGAAGAACCTTCAACACAAGACTCAAGATTGTCATTTGGATGTTCTAACTCCTTCAGCTTTTTCCTTTTACCTCTTCCTGGTCTCTGAGCAGCTCCAGGATGTTCCACAGATGAAACAATGTCAAGCCCTTCCTGATCAGTGCCCTTTGGAGCAACTCCTTGTACACAACGCTTTGTCCTCCTTCCCCTTCCCTTGTTTTCAGGTGTGACCACTCCCATCTCCTCCTGGCTATCAGGACTCTGCAATTCCTTTAAACTCACACCAATTTCACTTGGCATTGCTGCAGCAGGAGGTTCAGCCCTCCTTGGTCTGCCCCTTCTGGGTCTCTGGGTAGGCTGCTCTTCACCAGTTGAGTCCTTCTGTTGAGAATCTTCACCTTGGGAAACTTTTCCTTTCTTTTCTAAAACAGGGTAAAGAGCACAAACAAAAATCACAGTATCTGTGTGTTTCCATTGTCCTCACAGAGGCATCTTGTTCAAACAAATCATACAATAAACACAGAGATATTTAACCAATTCCTAGATTAAAGGCCAGGCTTCTGACTGAAGTTGTTTAATTTATTTGGACAGGTCAAAGGGAAAAAATGATCTTAGCTCAGGAAATAGCTGGGCTCAGTGACAGAGGTTTAAACAAGATTTGAACTTCATGGTAACATTTATGATTTTGTATATTCATTATTCCTCTAAGCAAAGTATTTGTGCTTACCCTGTTTCTGACTGGAATTAGAACCAGGAGGTGCAACTTTTTCCTGAGAATCCACAACATTTACTGATCTGACCTAAGGGAATAAAAAATAACCAATAAATGCATGTCTGACAGGACAAGAACTTATGGAGCCAACCAATACCAGATGAATGTACAGCAATATGTATAAAAATTCTTGTCAAATCCTTTTCTTTACAAATGAAATCAATTAGTCATGTGAATACATCCATTTATCTGATACAAGCCCACAAACAGAACAAATTTAATCCTTGCCATCTAAAGTGAAAGACAACATTGTGGAGAGGTTGAGAAGTGCCTAAATAAGTGCTCAAAGGGAATTTGGGGTGTTGAATAGAAACTGAGTGTTCTGTAGTGTTTTATTGTGGTTCTAAGCACCAAGCCCAGGAATACTCAGCATTTTACCTATGGAATATGAGAATCAAAATCATTTTTTCAGAAAATGATACTGGCAGTGCTGCCAGCACATCTCCACTGAAGATCAAGATGCTTCTCAGAATAAAAACCAGCACCAGAACAAACCAGGCTGGGCATAAACATCACCAAGCCTGACCCACTGATTGGAGAACTTCACTTTTCCTACCTCTAATGATCACTGTGGAATGGTGAACGAGATGCTGGGAATGTCTCTTTTAATTAATATTAAATTAATTAATATTAAGCTTACCATATTAAGCTTTCATATTAAGCCTGTTTCTCATTATACTTTTATTTATAATCTTAAAACACTCGTTTGTGACAGGTCCCTTCAAATAAATACATTTGAACACACACAAATGTAGCTGTCCCTAAAAAATGTTGCAAGATACAAAGTGTCAAACCAGGAAGTCTAAATTCATTTCAACCACAGGCTCCAAAGTCTAAAAACATCACTTCCAAAAGTCAAAGTATTTTACCTTCCTTTCCTCTGGGCTACCAAACATTTCAGTCACACCAGTATAGTCCACTTCAGAATCAGATTTCTGCCTGGGTTCTGCCATGAGCCTTTGCAGTCCCACAAAATCCTCAACTGGCTGATGTTTCTCTTTAGGAGACTTCATTAACCTGCTAATTCCAAACATGTTTTCTATGGGCTCAACCTTTTCCTTGGGCGTCTGGAAAATGCGGCTGATCCCAACCATGTCTTCCACGGGCTGGGATTTCAGCTTTGGCCTTCTCCTGCTTGAAGTCACACCTGGCACAGCTTTTGCTGCTTCCCTGCTCTCTACTGGAGTCTCCAGCAACCTTTTCAAGGCAATTTCATCTATGACTGGTTCCAGCTCTTGCTGTGGGGTCTTCAGGAGCTGCTTAATGCCAGACAGGTCCTCCACAGGTTCTGCCTTCCGCCGTGGGGTCCTCATGAGCTGCCTGACACCTGACAGAGCCTCTACAGGCTCCAATTTCTGCTTTGGGGTCCTCATGAGCTGTTTGATGCCTGACAAAACCTCTTCAGGCTCCAATTTCTGCTTTGGGGTCTTCATGAGCTGTTTGATGCCTGACAAAACCTCTTCAGGCTCCAATTTCTGCTTTGGGGTCTTCAAGAGCTGTTTGATGCCTGACAAAACCTCTACAGGCTCCAATTTCTGTTTTGGGGTCTTCAAGAGTTGTTTGATGCCTGACAAAACCTCTACAGGCTCCAATTTCTGCTTTGGGGTCTTCATGAGCTGTTTGATGCCTGACAAAACCTCTTCAGGCTCCAATTTCTGTTTTGGGGTCTTCATGAGCCTCTTGATATCTGATAAAACCTCTCCTGCTTCTGACCTTTGCTCAGGGGTCCTTAAAATCTTCCTTTTGCCTGACATGACCACAACTGGCTTCAACTTCTGCTTTGGAGTCTTCCTTCTACTTCCTGATTTCACCAGAGATGCTGGTGTTTTTGGAACTACTGCCAAACTACCCACACTATGTTCATGCACAGATTTTCGTTTTTCAGGAGTTTTTGTGGCTATTTCATCAAACACAGATGGAGATGACTCCTCTCTCAGAAGGCTGAATATGCCTGGACTCTCTTGCTTCTGCTCTGAAGCATCTGAATTATTTAGTGGTGACACCATCATCTCTCCTGAAATAAGCAGTAGATTTATGTCATTTGGAAAATAAATTAAACAGAAAATCCAAGCATTTTAGTGGCTGTGTAATAAACAAAATTCAAATTTCAATATACCCTTCTAGAAATCAAAATCCAAACATGTGCATTGAGCATTCAGTGTCTGAAACAACTCGTCAGCAGCTTGAAGTTCCATACCAAATATGAATGAATAATAAAATATCCTACTCAGGAATCAACTGGAATTAAATTTCTTTTAATACCTGATAAATCTCAATGGTTCCTTTCATGGGTTGTTGGATCCCTCACCTCAGTTAAGTTTGCCTAGGCTGAGACTGGTGCTAACCCATAATATACTTCAATATTCTGTTTTTAAAATCCCAAACCTACCAGATTCCTCAGGAGTGTGCAAGTCAGAAATGTCCCCTGCAGCCCATGGTGGTGTAAAATCAGCATTCTGAGCAGCAGCCAAAGGAAATGTTCCTCTTCCCTGATTTTCTGGAGTTTGAAACATTTCAGGCATTCCTAGAAATCACATTTGGAGAAATGAGCAAATATTTTGACCAAAGAACTGCTCAAAGGGCAGATGAAGTAACAGACTTTAAAATCTGACCTGTGAAGCTTTCATCCATATCCATGTTTAGCTTCATCTTGGGATTTTTCACCACTTTAGGGACGTGTCCAGCTGACCTGACTGTGGTGGAATAAGCTCTACCCACAACTATGGTAGCAGGTGACTCTGCATGACCTGTGCTGAAGTGATCTTTTATTTTCTTCTCTGGAGTCTGCAGAGGGGAAAGAAAAACAAAAAAAAAAGAAAAAAAAAAAGAAGTTATTAAAGAAAGATTCATGGTGGAAGAGGTGGCCAAGCTCCTTCCATAGTTTCTCATCTGTCATGGTTAACTGGGAGCTTCCAGCAGACTGGAGGATGTCCAGTGGCCAAAAACAGGCCCAGCCAGCCTGAGTTTAGGAAAGGCAGGTCCTGAGGTTGGATTCCAAGATCTTGGAGGTCTTTTCCAACCTTAATAATTCTGTGATTCCTTTTGTACCAACCAACATTTCCCACATGCTGTGAGAGACATCAACTCCCATTTTACATCACACCAAGAGCTCAGCTTCTCCATCAAAATCCATCCAAGCTGTTTGGTGGTAATGCAAGAAAATAAAACAAAGGAACACAAAAAAAAGAAAAGGATACCTTTGGTGGGTGGTTTCTTCTTTTTTTCAGGGCTCTTCCTTTCTGGACACTTTTTTTAGCAACCTTTGACTGTGGTCTTGCAACTCCCAATTTTACCACTTCTGCCCAAGATTTTGCAACTAAAAGAAAGTGAGAAAGAACCACTTTAACTCTCAGCTGTGTAAATGAAAGTTCACAATTATTTCCTTATGATTCCAAAACATTTTCTGCAGTCTGGCAGAGGAAAGGTTGTTGTTATCTGATAAAACCTGAAGTGTTCTCTAAAATACTCTCAATTTGGAAATCCAATTTCAGCCCAAGTTTAAGAAGAGTCCAAGTAGCCAGTGTGGCTTTCCACACCAAAACAATGAGCTTCACACAGTGTCAAACACAGCTCAGATCCTACAACTGAACTCTGACCCAATTCCTTCCTCTCTTTTTTGGAAGGAACTGTTTTCCCAACATGAAGTCACCATGAGCCTTTCAGCCTTGTTTATTATAGATGAGCTTTACTCTGGTGAGATTTAACAACAGAAGAGAAATTGTTTCTAAGTGAAGTTTCTTTCACCACCTTTCGTGAGGAATTTCAGTTATTTATCCTGAATTTAAATCTACACAGACTTCCCATAACTTATCTTGTATCACCTTCTCCTTGTGACACACTCCCAAAATTCCCAGAGCAAGGTTACCTTCATCACAGCATCATTCTGTGCACAGCAGTGGGAGCAGGGAGTTACAGCTGTGGAATAAATGAAGCTGGAAGTTGTAGGACACCTGCCTTGTTTACTTCAGGAACAAAAAAGCTATCAGAACACAGGGATCATATAAAAGAAATTTTTTTTTTTAAATAGAGATCAAAAGGAAAATGCTGTTCCTAAAGAAAAGGATGTTGTTATTCTCCTGTCAGAATTGCTATGTCAGCCTGTAAATAAAAAGAACTTTGAAAAGCTGACATTGCCAGGGTGTGCAGGATGCAGAGAAAAATGCCAAGAACCCAGGAAATCATCTAAAAAAGCACAGCAAAGTTTTATTTTGGATCTGAAATTTCTAAGAGCTGTGATGTCCTTTTCATATTACAGAAGGAATTGATGCAGGGATATTAAAAAGCACATTACAAAGAGGTGGTGAGAAATGAAATGCCACTGATACTCGTCAAGAGCTCTGCTGCCATTAAAATGGACAGAATAATAAAGTAATAAAAATTCGTGGCTGAATGGGGAATTTGACTTTGTCAAACTGATTTAACTGATGAAAGCAGGTGACAAATACACCTTACTTCAAAGTTTATTCAAAAATCAAAACTTGAAGAACCAGAACTCCCCTATTCCAGTGTCCAGTGCTGTCAAAACTACTTCAAATCAGTGCTCAATGCTGGGAATTTTGAAGATTTGAACATAACACCCAGTTATGATCCTGTTTTTTATTTCTATCAGTTATGTACCACTTGGTACATAACTGATAGAAATAGAAGCCCAGTTGCTGGACAAAAAATAAGGCACAAAGTAACCAAAGGGAAGCTGCATTGCTATAAAATGTTAATATTTTGAAACACAACTGATGTGAAAAACATGGTTTAGTTTAATACTTGAACCTGACAGATTTTAAAGATCAGGACTCTAACCTTGCAAAGAGAATGTTAATGTTAGCATTTTTTAACTTCTGAACATTAACATTTGTCTTTCAATCAGCTTATAGATGCTTTAATAAATTTGCTTTACGAACGAGAAAATGCAACGCTTTGCACTTCCAAAGAAGCCCAGCAGATTTCAGAAGATTCACCAATTATTTGGTGGCCTCTGCATTACAAAACAGACCTTTTCCAGTTTGTTTTAAAGCATGAAAGTGAACATTACAAATTAACTGCTGAAACCAACCTAATAAATTGGCACTGGAGGCACCACTTCTCCTCCTGGCATCGAAAACAGCCACAGCCCCACCTCTGCCCCTCCTGGCAGAGCCCTTCACACCCAGCTGGGCACCTCTGGCAGGTGCCACTGTCACCAAGGCTTTGGCATCTGGGGTAGCAGGACAAGATTGGGGTGTTTTTTGGGCATCACTTTTCCCCTCTGGATCCAGCTCTTCTGTGCCAGCATCCTTCTCCTCTGCAATTGGGAAAGGTGTGGGGGGCTGGGAGATGGAGAAACGCCCTCTCCTCAAAGAGGCTGCAGAGGCTGAAGGGATTTTGGGTGTTGCCTTCCCTGAGACAAGGGATGAGGCACCTGGGGACTGCTGGGCTGGGGAATTTCTGGGTGACCTTTTTTCTTCCTGGTAAAAAAAAAAAATACACATTAGTGAAGAGAGGATATTTCTTTTTTTCATGAAGTGATCTGTCCAGGCAAACCCTGCCTGAGACTTGGATTTTACTATTCCAGGAATGATACAGGAAATGATTCCTAAACTGTTGATCAAGTCTGGGCTAAGTTTGGCAGGAGGCTTTAGCTTACTTTTGATCCTCACACTTGCCCATCCTTACCCTCCATCCATCCCCAGGCACCAATTAAATCATTTTATGTCAGTTTTTGTTTCAGATTGGTTGATTTTCAGCCTGATTTTTCCTTGTGTGTTTTACCCACCCAGTAAGCAGCAGAGTGACCTTGCCAATGAACTTGGTTGTACTTTCACTTTATAATTCACCTGCTTTTGCTGACGATTCTTTGAGCATCCCAAAACACTCATGAGTGACTCCAGCGTGCATCACACGAGGCTTACAGCTAATTTTGAATTCATAAATAATAGAATAAATACATATAGAATAGAATTTATAAAGTCTGATCACAGTAATGGACTCAGCAACTTGACTACTCTTAATATTTACCTGATCTATCAAGTGCTTCAAGCCCTGAGCCTTTTTGAGCACAGCCCGAGGAGAGTTTCCATTGGGTAAACTCCTCCTGGCAGGAAGAGCTCCTCTTTTCAGGGGAGAGTTGGGAGGCAAACTTTTATCAAAGAGTTCTGGACTCAGATGACCACCAAAAGACACTCTCTTTCTTTTGCCCAAAATCTGAGGGAGTGTTTCATCACTTTTCCTCTTCTGAGACATTCTTTTGGTCTTGCCTGAAAAGAACAATTGAAACGATTTTTAGATATTCAAGAATCCAAGGCAGCATTTTAACCTTCCCTTGTGCATTTCAAAGTTGGAAACAAACTTATCTTAAAGGGAAACAGATTAAATCCAGGATATTTTATATACATTGTGTATTGTGTTAAGGTCAAAATGTAACTCCATGATAAATATTTTACAGTTAGTGTCAGTAACTGGTTGCACATTTTATCCAAGCAGGAGAATTCTCAGCAAAGTGCTATAGAACTTCTCTAATACAAAAAACAAGGCAGGGGATCCAATGTATTTTACCTGAGTCTTCCCCGTGCAAGGGGCCAAAAGTTTTGGTTTCTGAGCCAGGCTCAGAGTCTCTCAGCTCAGCAGCACTTCCTGGAGATCTTCTCTTGGCTGATGGTCTCCAAGGTCTTGTAGCACTGGCACCTTCCAAACCCTGGTTTTGGTGACAGCTGTCCGTGGCCAGCTCTGCTGGAGTTCCACTGGCCTTTCTGTCTGAATTGTGCTGTTCCTGAGCGGTGTTTGTCTCCAGGGCTGTTTCAGCCAGCACTGCAGAGCTCCTTGGCCTTCCCCTCTTCCTTCCAGGTGTCTGACCAGCAGGAGACGCCAAGATCCCTTCTGAAGCCAGTGCCTCTGAATGGGCACTTTTGTCCAAGGATTCTTTTCTGTTTCTTCTGGGACTCTTGGAATTAGGGAGAGAAGCAGGGGTTTCACAGTGTCCCACCTTTGAGTTATCCAGGTTTGCCTGATCCCAGATTTCTTTCAGCACTTCCTGGGCAGCTTTTCCTGGTGTTTGTTTTGGTGTTTGTTGTTTGCTGTTCTGTCTTTGCTTTAAGCATTTGCCATCTGGCAAAGGCAGTTGTTTGTTATCAGTTCTGCACCTTGGATCTTCCCCTGGGATTTCTGGGAGTGACTTCAGTTTCAGAGAGCCACGCCGTGGGGTCCTTGGAGTCTCAGCTTTTCCAGGATTCATTCCAGGGCTTTCTCTGGGAGGTGACACGAAGAGGGAGCGAGGACTCCTCCTCCTGGGTGTGCTCAGCACATCTTTACCCCCTCCAGCAGCACGGGAGGTGGGGGTTGTGGGGCTGCTCTCTGTCCTTGCAGCTGGACAACCCAACCTTTCTATGGAGCACTGATCCAGCAAAAACAGGGAATCCCTGTGGCTCTCCTTGCTGGGTTTGGGTGTAACTGCAGTGCCCTTGGATCTGCCTGGTGTCCTTAATTCCTTAGGATCCTGCAATGGACTCTGACCAGCATCTCCTGACACCTCCTTTGAAATGGGAGTTCTTGGATTCCTGGCAAAACTCTTCCTGGGAGTTCTTCCTCCACCTGCTGACAGCTGGTTGAACCCTGGGCTGTTTCCTTCCCTTACAATTATACATTCTTCAATATTTTCCTTCCTGCCTGTTTCCTTTCCTTTGGCTGAGCTGCCCAGATCAAGAGGACAGCTCAGGGATGCAATGGGAGCACTTGGCTCTGGCAGAACATTCCCAGGGTCTCCTTTTGCAGCTTGCTGAGAGGCAGATCCCCTGTGCACAGGCTTTTCCACTTTCATCTTATTTTTCAGATCTTCATAGAGTTGACTAAAGGGAGACATTTCACTTTGCTTTTTAAGAACATGATATATTCTCTGTGAAGATTTGGGTGTTCGGAGTTTGACAGGGAAGGAATCAGGAAGGTTTTCCTTTGGAGTTTGTTTATTTTTATTGGCATCTTTTTCTTCACACTCAGCATTGTCTACAGAGAAAGCAAAGAAAAACAAAAATACAGACGCAGACTTACCTCAAAATTGCAGAACTACAAATTTAAGATCCATAAATATAGATTAAAAATTCTTTATTTTCCCTCCCAGAGACCTTCCTGGTCAATCAGTATCTACTGAAATGGAACACCTGGAAGCAGCTGGGGCTTTCTGCATTGGAACAAAAAATCTGTCAGAAACGATAATAAAGAGCCTTCTCTGCAAATCAGGATTATTTAAGACAGGAAGAATGGGAAGGTAAAGTCCTGGTATTTAACCAGTCTTTGGGTTATAATTACCCAGAATTAGCAGCTCTGGATTTTTCTGGTTCTACAGGAAACAGTCCCTGTAAACAATTATTTCAATATATACCATGTATCTCCAAAATCATACTTGTTTTAATTTCTTATTAGGAAAAAATGCATGAAATAATGCAATATTTGCTTTAAAAAGGTGTAGCTGTAGGTGAGTAAAGCAGTTCAAAGTTAAACTTTAATATCAAAGGTGAATTCACAGCATTTAAACATGATGGGATAATCACTGACACAGCCAGCTGTACTCAGACTGGAAAGTCTTAAAATGCTTTTCCCCCCTCTTTTAACTTTGTTTTAATTCTAATACTACTAATAAATACAGTTAAGGGGACAAAAGCCCTCATAAAAAAGGTACCAACCTGAAGCACCAAGACTTTTAGCTCCTGAAGGTTGTTTGTGTAATAATTCCACTTCTGCCACCTGCTGAACATGAAGAACCTGTAAATTTGTACAACATTACAGTAGAGCAACAAATATTTTATACTTCAGCTCTCAATTCTACATTGGAAAAAAACTTATTTATATGAGAATATGCACTGTCCCTGAACAAACTTTAAATTATTCAAGTCAAATCCTTGAACTTTTCAATATTTAACATTGGCCAATATATTTGAGGCTTTAGAGAGGAGAAGTTTATCTTGTTTTATCATTTCAATTCTGAGCTGTCAAAGCAGCTGTGAAATAAAAACACTTGAACCTCCCCTTCTTACCAAACCCAGTGGAAGATTTACAGCTCTGTTTTAGTAACATCATGAATTATCAATTATCTATTACCAAAATCTGATAATTTTTTCTCTAAAATTTAGACTGAAAATTACTAAATTTTTAAAAGTGTTTATCTGAAAGGGTTAATTTGTATTTTCAGACAGAAAGGCAGTTTAGGGCTGAAAATTTACTTTTTAATAAGAAAACAGAACAAGGAAATAGAAAACCATGTCACTACTACCAATATATTTGTAAAGGAAAAGCCCACAGCCACAAAATTACCTGCAGAGTTTCATCTTTTGGAGACCTGGAACGCCTCTTCTTCGGAGTTGATTCCAGAGGATATTCAAACCTGAAAGAAATTTTTTAAAATACATTTTTACCATATAATTGATGACTAAATTCCTGTTATTAAGAGCAATAACCTAGGAATAGTTGTCCCCTCCCAAAAATGCACACATCTCCATTTGAAAGGCTTTAGCAACTCAAAACCACTTTAAATTTCCCCCTCAAGCTGACAACTCTTGAAACAAAATCAGAATGATCTCTCTAAACAATTCGATTTTCATTGATTTAGCTTAATGTAGTCTAAATGATAAAAAGATAATTTTAAGCATGATGAAGTCCTGTAAGACTTTGTAGAGAAATATGAACTAAACTTCATTAATTTCCACTCCAGAATGAAATAATTAGAGAGCCTGGCCCTGGCACCCACCTGAAAGAACGATCAATGATGGTTAACACGTCTCCATGCTTCAGGGGAACGGGCTGCTCAAAGCCAGCCCCGTTCAGCTGCGTGGGGTTCACTGTGCTCAAATTAGTCAGGACTGCCTGGAAATCAAACAGAAACGTGAGGGAATTGCTGAGGTGGAAGAAGGCAATGCACATTCCAGTCCAAGCCCAGCCTCTCACCTCCTTGTTCTCGTTGATGTCGATTTTGCAGTGCTCGGTGGACACCCAGGGCAGCCGCATGCGGATGTTACATCCTGATCTCCTGGGGGGAAAACAGGGGGTTCAGCTTCACACAAAACACAGGCAAATCTGCTGGACAGTCAGGGCATTCCCCAAAAGTTTAGTGAGTAATGGTATCAGCAGCGTGATGGCTCTAATTGGAAGAAAATTAACTACCTAAGTTTTTTTAAACAGGCAAAAAATAGCAGCTCACGCTTCTCCAGCATCAGAGAAGTGAGATCAGAAAAAGAGTGAAACACCCAAACTGTGAAAAAGCAGATCACAACAAGCTGAGACGTGGCTACAGCACAGCTGCTGCCGTGGGATTACTTGATTCCAGAGTTTCCTGAGACTTGTGGAATATTTTCAGACAAAATCAGCTGTTAAAAGTCATTCTCAGGCTTACATTTCTGATCTGAGACTGCAAACAGGTAACTGGACCCTTGGTCTCACCTGCAGAACCACTTCTACCTTCTGAAAAGTTAGTAGTGAGTTAAAACATGTTTATGAAGGTACAGATTTCTCCTTTCTGTATTTTTCTTAAGCTAATCTCTAATGCTTTTGATTTGCTATTGGTTTTATCACTTTTAATCCCTTCTCCTGATTTCCTGTGGCCAGAAAATTAAAATCAATCAATCAAAGTAGTTTTGGCAAGGAAAGGACAAAAAGCTGCAATAAAATAAAGTTCAACTTTCTACAATTACATTAACCTTAGTCCAGTCTCACCTTCCCTCCTCTGTACACCATTCCTAAATAAACATTTATTTTTGTAACCAAGCATTAAAAGACATGATCTGCAGGAAAACACTCATTATTTCAAGGTATGCAAGCAAATTCTCACCTTCCAAATAAACAAGAAGTTGTGTTGAGTGGATAAACCATTCCATCAATCCCATTCCTTCGAATGACAACGATTTTCCCGTAGCGAGGCATCTTCCAATGGAAAGAACCTTACCTGTAAAAAACACCCAGATTACTCATCCTAATGGTGATTTACATGTTTATGGGAGTAAATTGATGTAAATTTTAATGTTTTGTTTTGATCCAGAGATGAGATATTTTCCAAGGGACAGCAGAGGAATCTCAGGGCTGTTTATAAGTGTTTCCTCGTATAGAAAACTGGGAAGATGTTTATTTATTGTCAGACTTATTTTGGTATTCAGGAGATCTTTGTTACCCATCAGAAACTTGGAAAAGTTCAGGAGCAACGAAGATTTTGTCCCATAAACAACTTCAAAACTCACTCCTCTTCACCTAAATCTTAATCTTTCAATCTCTTACCCAACTGGAAATTCTCAGATTTGAACTTAAAACAGAGACCAACTGATTGTAGTTCTATCCTCCTGGAACAGGAGGGGACAGTGGCATCAACTCCCACGAGCAGTGGCAGGAACAGCTGGGAAGGGGCTGGAAATTGAGCAGCTCCTGAACTCTGTCGCGATCTGGCATAAAAACCTCAAACGCACAGCGCAAGCAGGTGCGCATTTATGTATTTTCATATTATGCATTCTTAAATGTATAATAATATATATACGATTACCACAAGCGACCCTAAAAGGAGCATCTTTATTAACACTCTGAAAGCAGCAAGGCAAAAGAAGACAATTAAACGGAGTTAAGAGAGATTGTTATGGAAATGTTTGGTGGGTTTCAAGCGATAAAACACTTGTTGACAACAAGACACAACAATGAGGGGAACCCGGCAGTCCCTTCGGCTTTTAGGGGACGCAAACACTCGGTGTCCTGCACCGAGAGCACCCTGTCCACAGCAGCCACCAGCTCCTACAAGCCAAAAACGTCACAGGAGCGGCAGAAAACGAAACTTATAAGCCCGGGCTTCAGGTGGTCACAAGACAAGTAAACACCGAGGGAGAAGGGGGCAACAGCCACCATGGCAGGGGGATACAGCCACAATGCAGGGGTAGGTGGCCACAGAAGCGGGGTGTCAGGCGGCCCAACTCCTCGCGGCACCCGTCACCCCAAAGCTACGTCCCCCCGGCCCGACTGCCTTGTCCGCTCACTCGCCCGCCCGTACCTGGGTCTTCCGGAGCGCTGGCGGCCGCTGAGGGGTCCCGTGTGGCGGCGTCCGACGCGCGCCCCCCGCGCTCCCGGCACGGAGCGACGCCGACTGAGCCCTTCCCGCCCGCGCCGGCCCCCGAGCACACGCACTGCGTCCCCCCACTTCCGCCCTGTGTATCCCTCCGCCAGGCACCAAAATGAACCCCCCGGGAGCCGCGCAGACGGACGGACCGAGAGCCGCCGCCACCGCCCGCGCCTGTCGGCAGCAGCTATGACAGAGGGACAGCACCGAGCCCGCCCGGCCGAGACAAGCGGCACCGGCAGAGGGACTCTTTTAGCTTCGCTCCGTGCCGCACCGGCGGAAGGAGAAACGAACGCACCGAGATGACCGTTGAGAATTCGAAAAGGAGCGCGGTGGCCTCTGATTGGCGGAGGGGGCGGCGCGCGACGCGCAGCGGAGCCAATGGGAAGCAGGGAGGGCGGTTTGAGTTCAAACGGAGGTGCCGCCCCGCGGGGCCGCTCGCGCCTCAGGCCCTGCCGGGGGAGCGGCAGAAGCGACCCCCCGGCCCCTCTCGGCGGGACGGGCTCGGACACGGATCTGTCACTGTATCTATGCCCTGTCCTGAACCTGGATCTGTACGTGTGACCGAAACTGTGCTTGTACTGTACCCCAGCCTGAAACTGTTCTTGGATCTGTACCCGTGCCCCAACCTGAACCTTTTCCTGAACTTGTACCTGTGGTCAAGCGTGTGTTTGTAGCTCTGCCTGTACTCATATATGAACCTCTACATATACCTGTGCCTAAACCTATACCTCTGAGCACACCTGAACCTGTACCTGAATCTCAACTTGTACCTGGATCTGAACCTGTACATGAACCAGTACACAAACCTGTGCTTGTATCTGTACCTGAATCTGTATGTGAATTCCACCTACACCTGTACCTGGATCTGAACCTGTACATGAACCAGTACACAAACCTGTGCTTGTATCTGTACCTGAATCTGTATGTGAATTCCACCTACACCTGTACCTGGATCTGAACCTGTACATGAACCAGTACACAAACCTGTGCTTATATCTGTACCTGAATCTGGACATGAATTCTACCTACACCTGTACCTGGATCTGAACCTCTACATGAACCAGTACACAAACCTGTGCTTATATCTGTACCTGAATCTGTACATGAATTCTACCTACACCTGTACCTGGATCTGTACCCAGAGCAGCACCTGTGCTCATACCTGTATCTGTACCTGAACCTGAACCTGTACCTAAATCTTTGTCTGTACTGGTACCCATATCTGTACCTGAGCCTTTATCTAGATCTGTATCTGAATCTATACCTGAACCTGTGCCTATATCTGAGCCTAAACCTGTACCTGTATCTGTACCTGAACCTAAACTTGTTACCTGAGCCTGAACTCGTACCTGAATCTTTGTCTGTACCTGTACCCATATCTGTACCTGAGCCTTTATCTAGATCTGTATCTGAATCTATACCTGAACCTGTACCTGTATCTGTACCTGAACCTAAACCCGAACCTGTTCCCAAACCTGAACCTGTCCAGGCTGATCAAGCCCCTCTCTGAGAGAGGGGGATTTGCAAGGGGCTCAGTGGTCCCAAATTTGCACTTCCTCAGATCAGCAAAAAGCACCTTTATATCAATTCAGCTTCACTTAGGCTGTATAAAGTGATTTAAGCATCTGTGTTTAATCAGATTAAAATATTATCAATCACAAAAATAGTGTTAAGCACAACAGAAAGGGGGAGAAAAATCAAGGGAGCAAGGATGGGAGGGGGTGAGCAGCAGTAAAAGTTAAATTAGTATTTTAAGTCTGCTTTAATCAGCAAATTAATTACCTTCATTTAGATATAAAACTGATCCCCATCTCTGCTCCCAAATAGAAATTCGTTACTGAAATTTGAACTTGAGGATCTGTGAGGCCAAGAATCAACATGAGCACTGTGTTGTTCTGCGTTTGAAGACAGAAGACAAAAAGTAATAATATTAATAATAACAACAACAACAACAACGTAGTGTTGAGATATGAAATGTGACCTTCATTGCAAGTTTGTTGCTTGGGAAAGGGATACAGGACAAGGTCATCCAGACTTTTGTGCTTCAGGGGACAAAATTCTACTATTCAGATCTTTTACAAAGCAGAACTTTTGATTTTACTCCCATTTTATTATCTAGCTTGCCTCAAAGACTATTTTATGTGGTGTGATGGCTTTAGATGTGACACAGTCAGATGTAAGCAGCTTTTTAAATATTTCTTTTCAATTAAATGACTTTGAAGTCTATTTCGTAAGCCTTGGTGGGCCTTTAATTTAGTTCAGATTATTATTATTATTATTATTATTATTATTATTATTATTATTAGTCAGTAGCTGTATGCTACTGGACAATCTCTAATTTAGATGTAAACCACACCAAAATCAGGATTCTATTTGGTATCTAATTTGGTATCATTGCTAATTAACAGGTATTAAAAAACCCCTTTCCTGGGGGTCCTGAATGATGTATCCAAAGCAAACAATTTACAGCAGAGAAACTCTTTGAAATTGAATTTATTGCAGTCTCTGCCAGCCCACATGTGATCAAACAGCACAAATAAATAAATACACCTGCACTGTGGCAATAATTGTATTTTCTAGCCTGATTTACAGCAGTGTCACAGCCTTTGTGATGTGTCCTTGCAAACACAGCAATATTTAGAGGAAAACACAAATTATAACAAAGGTTTTCAATCTGGCTCCAAGAGCAGCAGTGCTCTCTGAAACAGCATCTGTACAAATATTTGGCAGAGTAGATTTACAGGAGGGGAAAAAAACAACAAAAAAACCCCCACATTTTCTTCAAGGTTTAAATTAGATGGTAGGTTAATTTGGGAACATTTACTTTAGACAAATACACCTGAATACACCACGAAGTAAAACTGTCAACTTAAAAATGAGGAGAAAAATAAAACCAGTGCTTGGAACTCCTTGATAGAGAATTTAAAAAAATCAGCATTTTAATTTATTACATGAAGATCCTCATGCAGAGTTATTTATTCAAGTCTGAACAGGTGGTTTGGAAGCACTGAATGAAGCTGAGTTTCTCACAGATTTGTACTACCAGTGGTTTTTATTTTAAAAAGCACAAAATCTGGTCAAAGCTTTTCCTAAATTAAGGTTTTTATAATGTATAAAGTAAATAAATATTCAGGCTATTCACACCGTGTAAAGCCAAGTCCAGAGAGGAGAAGTCGTATGATTACCCTGAAAATTAAGTTTTGCAACAAATGTCTCTCTTAAAATCCCAGTTTATTACACTGACACATCACTGCACCCAGGATTTTTGGAATGCCTGTATTCATGCACAGAACCCGATTTTGACAAAGGAATTTATTTGGGAGGAATCTGCACACATTTAGGAACAAATGGGATCTTTCCAAATTTTATCTATCCACAACTAAAAAACACTTTGAAATAATTAATTTACCTTAAACGGTGAAAGAACATAAACTACTAAAGGGAAAAACCTTTTAATATGATGGACACACTGATATTTTTAAGTGAAATCTGTATTCAAGGAACCCAAATTAATCTGGAAAAGGAGCTTTCCAATTGTCCTTCAAAGCCAGGGAAAATGACTGGGAAGCAAAAGACACAATGTCTCAGTGAAATATCTCCGGTTTAAAATGCAAATTACAACTTTGCAGTGTGTTCTGGGTGTGTGTAACAGAGTTGCCAATTCCAAAAGGTTACAAAAGCACCCTGAGGATGATGGAATCCAACTCCTGTCCCCAACTATCCCACCAATGCCTGAGCTGGGAATCAAATCCTTAATCCAGGAAGTTTTGGTATCAGAAGACTTTTACTCTTGAAGGTGACTTGATTTTCATCTCTCAGCCAGTCCTTTTGCACAGCTGAGTTAGAAATTTGTACATTTTATGGGGACTGGGGCAAGAATTCCTCTGGATTCAGCAAATTTCCAAATTCTAGAGTACAGAATTTCCATGCAGGCTTACAAACAAGGGAGAAGAGCAGTTCCATGAGCTGCTCAATCCATAGGCTGCCACGTGAATCATAAAATCATGGAATGGTTTGGGTTGGAAGGGACCTGAAAGCTCATCCAGTTCCACCTCCCACTGTCCCAGGCTGCTCCAAGGTCCAACCTGGCCTTGGGCACTGCCAGGGATCCAGGGGCAGCCACTGGGTCATCATCACCCTCCCAGGGAACAATTCCTGCCCAAAATCCCATCCATCCCTGCCCTCTGGCACTCCATGCTCTCATAAACAGCCCCTCTCCATCTTTGCCATAGGCTCCCTTCAGGTTTTGGAAGGACAAAGTTTTTATTAAAATCCCAACCAGAAAATATCGTGCTCAATGATTCCTCCTCAAGCTCTTCCCACCTGGGAGAGTTTTCCTTGCCTTTTGTCCACCCAACTGGCCAGAAGTCCCAGCTTGGATCTTTTGTTCCATGTTTAGGGATAGTTGGAGTTCAGGAGAATTCAGGAAAACGCTGGAGCAGTTTCTTGCTCAATGGAAAAAGGTGAGAGGAGGAAAGGATTCTTTAAGCAAAGAACTTCCCTGGCAAGGTGTCAACTCGATTAATGACTGAGTAATTCCCCTCCTCTGTGCAGAGCAGCACAGAAAATGGATAAAAGTCATTAGAAGGAAGCTCTCACCCAGAGATCTAAATTACATCCTAATCCTTTAATTCCTCAGATGAAGAACACTCCCCGGGAAGTTCAGTGGCCCGGAAAATTCTCAATTCAACAATTTCTGCATCAGGCAAAACAGAGCTTGACATTTGTGCAGAGCAAACACCTCTTTGATCTGCCTTAGTTTATACTGTTTAAATATCCCATTAGAATAAATCTATTTCATGGACAGTTAACAATTAAAGTGTATCTTTTTTCTAAAAGTTGAGTTTCTAGAAACAGAAACCAGATAAGGAACCAGAAGGTCTTTATGGTATCTTTTTGTAATGCTTAAAAGTAGGAAAAAACCAACTATATCATCAATATAGTATAGAAATATCCATGTTTGCTGTGTGATCAACAATTATAATTATCAATATTTATTGAGATTAACCAATAATTAATTAATAACTGATAAATATTTGATATTCTTCTGTTTTCTGAGACTACACCAAGGCACCTGCCTGTCCTCACACACAGTTACCTTTCCAGTGGTCTCATAAAAGTACATGACCCAATCACACAAAATATTTTATCAACTTCTCTGGAATAATTAAAAAAAAATTAACAGCTTTTACATGCAATGGCAAATTAGAATCAGAGACTTGTTAAGTTTGGAAAAGATCATCAAATCCAACCATCAACCAGTTCACCACTAACCCGTGTCCTCAATGCCACATCCACACGTTTTTTGAACACTTCCAAGGATGGGGGCTCCACCACTGCCCCACACATTTTTCCAACGCTTTCAAACCCTTCCCAGGAAGAAATTTTAATTTCCAAACCTCCCCTGGCACAATTTGAGGCCATTTCCCCTCACCCTGCAAATATCAGAGCAGTGCCCAGGAAGGACATGCAGAAAAATTCTTCCCAACAACTGTGGAAAAAAAAATTCCTAAAATTAGCCACCCTGAAGAGGCATCTCCCAAATGGGAGGTTTGGGGTGGTCCAGGGAAAAGAGAGAAGGGGTCAAACAGAAATCAGGTTTCATTAAATCCTATTTGATTGGACATTAGGATGTAACCCCTGAGCAGCTACTCCTGCTTTACACAATCCTCATCCCCTTGTTACAACAGTGAGGCCTTCTTGGTTAATTTTAGCAAGATGTTCAAGGCAAAACTTGTCAAAATGAATTAAGGAGTTGCTGTTAATTAGAGTGAACTTTCAATTCATGATTGGTGACAGAGCTGGAAGTTTAGATCCTATTTTTATCTTGGTATGATGCCACAGCTTACCACAGGATTGTTTTACTATATTTACTTAATTTTACTGTATTTATTTCATCAGATCTTAGTTATCCAGACAGTTTGGTAAGACCTGGATTTCAAATTCTTCCATGAGTTTCTACGTCCTTTATATGCACAACGTTCAGTCCCAAAATAAATCAGAATTTTACTCCCAAACAGCTGCAGATAAGCACTGAAAAATTACTTATCTAGATAATGGATTTCAACTCTTTTATGAATGCTTAATTCAAATGAACACACAACACAGGAATGAAATTAAAAGATTTAAAGGAAATAATGCAGGTGGAGAATAAAAAGGAAGCTTTGTTCTTGCATCAGAATGTATTAGATCTTGCAATTTGCATATACAAATAATTCAGCCACATTCACTGGCATTAAAAACACAGCAAGATCAAATTAAAAACGTAAGAAAAGAAAATAATAAGAGCTGAAACTGTATCATACATACATATACATATATATATATTATAAAGATTTGACAAATTAAATACATTTTGGTTATACAGAAAAGTTCCAGTAACTTTACATGAAAAATGGGACGAGGGAAACGCCAACATTTCCGAAGACTGAACACGGGGGTGGTCAGGCTCATTTGAAAAGTTTAAAAAAGACATAAAAATAGCCTAAAAAACACAGCTAATTACAGTATGCATTCTTCATTAAGGCCCAAGTCAGCCAAGCACTTTTAAGGGGTTGCTTTGGGAACGGGGAATCCACGGCCTTCCATGGATTGCGGGATGAGGATGTTGGGAAGCCAACGCTTCAATGCTGAGCTGAGCTGGGACCTTCTGAACACATGAACAGTCCAAGTCACACAGTGACCAAAACCACAGACAGATCAGAAGGACACTTCCAATCCAACTATTTGGCCTTTTAAAGGAATTCCATGCAACGGATGGAGAGCCAAAGGAAAATTCCAACCCACCAAGACACTCCCCGGAGCTCCAGCCACTGAGCACATCCAATGACTGCCAAGGGAGCCCTTCAAATTCCACAAAAACCTTGATGGAGCTACAGTTGTGGACTCTGAATTATATTTCAGGCATTTCTCTTTCCTCCTTGATATCTCAGTGTGGTTATCAGCTAAAACCCGAGTAGCCACTGAGGATTTGGTGTTCCAGCTGAACTCCATCCCACTCCTGGAGGCATTTAGAGAACCCCGTGGGCAGCTGGAGTTGTGCTGCAGCTCCTGGGGGGCTGTGGGACCCCCACACCCTCACATCCCATCACTGCTGCACTCAGATTGACCTCATGGACAACCCAACCCGAGGTTTTACCTCAGGGAGCCCAGAATCTGCCCAAAACACGAATTATTATTGTTCAGATGCTGCCTAAATGGTCAGAAAGATCCTGACATCAGGATGCTAACATGGGAATTCCTTCATTTTCCAGCCTTTCCGAGTCTCCCTGCACTGAGATTGACTTCAGGAGACAACCCCAGCTTTTAGCACAGGGATCCACAAATCTGCCCAACAGACAAATTATTATTAATATTATTATTATTATTCAAATGCTCCCTAAATAGTTGGAAAGATCCTGACATCAGGATCACAAAATGGGAATTCCTTTGCATTATTTTCCAGTCTTTCGGAGTCTCCCTGCACTGAGATTGACCTCATGAGACAACCCCAAGTTTTTACCTCAGGGACCCCACAAAATCTGCCCAACAGACAAATTGTTATTATTATTATTCAAATGCTGGCTAAATGGTTGGAAAGATCCTGACATCAGGATCAGAAAATGGGGGAATTCCTTTGCATTATTGTCCAACCTCTTGGAGTCTCCTTGCACTGACACTGACCTCATGGACAACTCACTCCAAGTTTTTACCTCAAGGACCCAAAAATCAGACAAATTATTATTATTCAAATGCTGGCTAAATGGTTGGAAAGATCCTGACATCAGGATGAGAAAATGGGAATTATTTTGCATTATTCTCCAACCTCTGTGAGTCTCCCTGTGTTATAAATCAGAGTGAACTCCCAGTGTATCATTTCCAGGCTGAATTTATTCTGCCTCTTCTGATTTGGATGGAATTTCAGGAACATGCTCCACTTTGACTACCCAACCCTGTGGCTGGAGGGTTTCTTCTCACAGAGACTCACCAGCAAGGTTTAGGCTTTAAACAATCTCAGTTTGCCAAGTGCATAATTTACTGTACAAATAAATACAGGAGTGCAGTGATGGGAAGACAAGAACAGCCAATGGCACTGTGGGAATTGGGTGCTCAGGAATTCCCACCCCAAACCTTTTTCCAGCCAGGATGGAATGGAAGGAGACCTGGGAACACCTTCCTGGCCCTTTGCATTGCTCCAAGGTGCAGTGAGATCATAGTGGAATGGGATAAAATAATGCAAGGAGAGCAGGGAAAAGCTGAGTTGAAGCTGCTTGTTTTAAAAAAGGCTTTGATGCTGCGTGGCCAAAGCCTGGCTGGACGAGACAGAACTGCTGCAGATTTGTTGTGTAATTAATTACAGATTCACCCCTTTGTGCTCATTAAGTCAGAGATGCTTTTGGAAGAGTGGGGAAGATAAATTTGGTAATTAATTATTCAACATTCGGGTGCCCAGTGATTTTGGGGATTTTCTAGCTCCTGGTCAGGGCTGTAATAAAATCTTTTATATTTTCTGTCAGCAATTCTATTCTCAGTAGTACTTTCAGTAAAAATATATCTCTGTACACAACCCCAAACCCCTTATGGAAAGCCCTTTTTTGATAACAGTTCTGGGAGGGTAAGAACCTGGAGGAAACTTTTGCTACAATACTCAATGTTTCTGGCATTAGACTGCTCATAAAATGTTTTTTTCCAATTTTTTACCTCTTCATTATCCTGCTGAGTCAAATCAAGGAATAAGAGTTCATCTTTTATTTCAAAGAAGTGGGAAATTAGGCAGGTGTTTATAGAGAAGAGAAGCTTTAAATTCCTTTTCTGTCCTTTCTATTCAAGTAGAGAAGTTCAGGTGCTGCAAAATATACTTTTCAACTATGCAAAATATTCTAAAAATTACATTATTGCCTTTCTAAGTTAATTTAAACAATATTTGGGGGAAAAAAAATGAACAGGGCTTTGAAATTTCTGTTAATTCAAAAATTCAAATCTGTATTTCTACTGATTTTATCCTATGGAGACTAAGACTCAAAATCCAACAAACGCTGGAGGCTTTTTAAAACAGCCTGGAAAAATAAACACCAATTTTCCTGGTGAACAGAACATGTTTAAACACGTGAACCAAAATTCAGGGTTTTTTAGGATGAACTGTAAATCACCTATCAAAAAACTCAAGAATTGGGAGATAACGTTGTTGATAAATATTTATGGGTGGCAAAATTCAAAGGAAAAAAAAACCCCAAGAATTAATTTTTTGTTATTTAGAATAAAGATTTCTATCCCATCTTACAGTGCTATACAGTATAGGAACATTATACTTTGCTTTAGAAGATATTTATATTTAAGAAACAACTTTATACAGCAAATGCAACTTTTCGAGCCAGCACAACGTTGTATGTACAGTTCAGTCAACAATCCAAGTGACACGGAATAAATTAACATAATATACAACTATTTATACAGACAAATTAAAAAATAAGGCAGAATTCTCATTTGAAATTAGCATAATCTGAAAAGATGTCAATGAAATCTTGTACCACTCTGTAGCAGAATTCATACTGTTCCTGGAAAACAAGGAAAAGAGATCAAAATGTGGGTTTGGTTACACTTAGGAAAATCTGAATTCTGCAAATCCCTGTGATAAATTCAACCTGTCCTAACTGGGAGCAGTAGCTGAGGAGTGCCCTGTTCTGATTTCTGTTTGTTATTTTAAATAAAAACAATGGTTCTGTTTCTTTGGTCAGACACAGGCTGATGGTTGCTCTTTAGTTCAAATGATTTCTTGAGCTTTTTCAGAAATGGTTCTTAAACTGAATCAGTCCTTAGGCCTGGCTTTTCATTTAAACCCAGAAACTCCTGAGCACTGTCCAGGGGATAATCAGGGAATCATAAAATCCAGGATAGTTGGGTTAGAAAGGACCTTAAATCCCACCCAGTGCCACCCCTGCCCTGGCAGGGACACCTCTCATTGTCCCAGGCTGCTCCAAACCCCAATGTCCAACTTGGCCTTGGACATTCCAGGGATCCAGGGGCACCCACAGCTGCTCTGGGAATTCCATCCCAGCTCTCTCCACCTTCACAGGGAGGAATTCCTTCCCAATATCCCATCCCAGCCCTGCCCTCTGGCAGTGGGCAGCCCTCCAGCCCTGTGTCTCAGCCTGATCATGGATAATCCAGTTCAATTTCTTCATCCCCTTTCTCTTTATCCATGGGATGGAGAAAACATCTCCCTGGAAAAAGGGTTGGAGGAAACTGTTTCTAAAGGGGTTTCAGATTGCTGAATGGAAATCAAAAATATTTTCATGTATTTTCAAGTTAGAAAAGTCTGAAAAAACGTTTTTATGTTTACTCACTAGGGAAAGACTTTTTTATGTTTACTCATCTGGACTAAGCTTCAAATAGTAGTTGTAGATGACTTGAAGGAAAACTTGAAAGATTTTAAGCAAGTCATAGACATTTCCAAGGATTTCCACATCCCTGGGAGTGTCCAAGACCAGGTTGGACCCTGGGACAGTGGAAGGTGTCCCTGCCCATGGCAGGGCTGGGAATGGGATGAACTTTAAGGCCCCTTCCAACCAAAACCATCCCATGATTCCAATTTATGCCCAGCCATTTTAAAGCAAGAAAGAACAACTGATAAATAGCTTGAAAACCATTTACTTAATACATTTTATCACCTACAACACTCAAATTACGTTTAGTTTAACCGCCTCAAGTTCCTAAAAGACAGAGAACATTTAACCAAGCTGTAATTTTAGACATGCTCTAAAAACCCCTGTAAAATCCTGATCATGCCTTGTGCACACACATCCACCATGCATCACTTATACCAACCTCCACAGAACCCCTTTATCCTCCTCTCCCAAGAATATTTATGCACAGAACTCCCTTCCAAAGCCCTGGTAAATCCCATACCAGTGTTTGCACCATGTGTGGCCTCTGCAGCCTCAAGCTCTTCACAGCTTGGAACACGTCCAGGAGCCCCTCAGCCTTGACCCTCTCCAGGATGTTGCTCAGGGCTATGAAGGTTCCCGTTCTCCCAGCTCCAGCACTGCAAAGAAAACACCTTTGTTTGGCAGGAACTGGCATGAAAACGAGCACAGAGGAATGACAGGGGCACAGAAGTGATGCCTTAAGCTTTAGCTTTCATATTTGCAGATTCTGTGCTGCCCAGGGATGTAGTTCTGAGCCTCATATTAAGTGCTGTAAGCTCTCTTTACAGAGCAGGGATGTCACCCTGATCTTTTTCAGCCTTCTGATTGCATTTTTGTAGTGGAGTTTCTCATGGACTTTCAGGTAAACAAAAAGTGGTGTTCTGGAAACTGTTCTTCCTGATTACATTCCTCTCTGGAGGAGGGACAATTGACAGACTTCTAGTTTGACCAGTGGGGTGAGAGAGGTGGCAACCTCATCTCCAATCCCTGGTCGTTGTCCAGAATCTCTATAAATCCAGGTCAAAAATAAACTGCCCCTCTTTTTTTGCCCTCATGACTGACTGTGTGCATGTCCTTCATTTTGTGTCCTACAGCGACACAGGAAGACAAAACAAATCCTTTTTCTGCTGAGAACCAAGAAAAACTTTCAGGCCCAAAAGCACAAACAAGAGTGGGCTGAAAGGAAGAACAAGAAGGATGGGACCTCACAGCCTGAAGCTGTAACTGGACAATTAAACCCCAATATGCAAATAGACCAAAACTTATTAAAATGTAAGACCTCATGACCAGTCAGACATTTTGTGTGACTATTAGCAGTGGTGTCAACTCTACTAACAAGTCATCCCACTCTTCTGCAACAGAGACAGGTTCACTCACAATAGCTGCTCATAAGTAGCTTGCTTGGGTTTTGGGGTGGCAAACCTCATTTTGCTTGGTTTTTCTTGCCTAGACCATGATGCAAAAGGTACAAGGGTTGATCTTTGCTGTTTTCAGCTTAGGTTTTTCACTACTATTTCATCTTTCCCTCATGGCACGTGATCTCTGGGTGTAGCCCTGGCCAGGCTCCTGTCCTGCCCAAGTGGATCCTGAAGGCCTTTTAATAAACACCTACTTTATTCTCCCTCTCTGTGCAGTCTCTGTTCCAGCTCAGCCTTCCCAAGGCTGATCAGAACACCAGGCTGAGGTGCAGAGGGGGCTCACCTGCAGTGCACAGTGATGGGGTGGTTCCCTGTCTGCTGCTGCTGCTTCTGCACCGCCGCGATCAGGTCGATCATTCCCTTCCCTTCGGCTGGGATCCCGATCTCCGGCCACCCGTGGAAGTGGAACTGCCTCACCAGCCTGCTCTGCTTCTCCTGGTTGCTCTGCCAGCAGGAAAACACCATCCAGCCACTTGTTACTCCCCAGTGGGAACACAATTCCTGCCTGCAACATCTGCAGCAGCCAATTTATGCCACTGCAGGGGAGTGTTTGCAACCTGGTCTGTAACATATAAAGGACCTTGGTGATCTTATTTCCAGTAACAGTCCCTGATTCTATCCTGGCAGGTCTGTTTCTATACTCCCCATCCACTGATAATTTATTTCCCCCTACAATTTTCCTTTGGTTTGAACAGCTGTTTCCTCTGGGAAGGATTTAGGATACACTGGAAGTGTCCAAGGCCAGGTTGGAAAAACCTGGGATAGGGGGAGGTATCCCTGCCCCATGGCAGGAGGTGGAGTGAGATGAGTTTTAGGGTCCCTTCTAACCCAAACTAGTCTGAGATTCTGGGAAAAATCTTGAATCAAATTTCCTTTGATACCTATGTGGCAGATGGCAGAAAAATCTAGGAATAACAGCAACAACAAAACAGTTTAAAAAACCCCCAAACCCATCCCCCATTTTGCATTCATCTGTTTCACTGATCAGAATTTTCAGGGACTTTAAGCAAAATTATTCCATAGAAGCTTCCTCTTAATGCCAGCTTTTAATTAACCACATTTAAGTTTAGACAGAAATCCCAGAATTTAAGACACATAACCAGATTTGCAAACACCTTCTGATGGAAAAAAAAATCCAACAAAAAACTTGCCAGAATTTTAAAGAATTACCTGATTATAGGTAACCAGGAAGTCCCTCACACTGATGGCATCCATCAAGCTGTCACTCTTGATTTCCACCGTGATGTCTCCGTGAGTCACAGAGCCCTCTGATGGCCAGTACTGGCAGCATTTTTCCTGCAGGAGCCACAGAAGTGCAAACACCCCTTGATTTTATTTTTTCCTCCCATTTACCTACATTGTCGTGAATCTCTGGTGTAAGAAGTGACATCCAGCGTGATAAGTGTTTTCTAAACACTAAGAATGCAGTGCTAAAATGTTTCTTGAATAGAAACCATCATGATGAAAAGGGCTCAGGAGGCCCAGATAGCAAATACTGCTTTAAAACAGAGTAGAATAATAAATTGAATTCCTGAAAGCAAGGCAATGTTGTTAAAAACCTCCCAAAACCACCAAGAAAAAGCTTTTCACAACACCCTTGCTGAACCCAGAATTTTCAAGCTGCAGCACAGGACTCTTTCATTAATTAATGACATTAATCCTCATATTTAAATCAAATTAGGACAGGCCCAGAATGAGCAATGGGAGCTTTTACAGGGACAAATAGAAGTTGACACACAAGTTTGTTGCCAAATCCCAAAACTCTGTCCCGTGTCAGGCATCCCTTGATGCCAACTGGAAGCTTTCAAAAATCACTGCATTCTGCAGCTTTTTTGTGCTTCCTGCCAATTCCAGAAAAAGCAGCAATGCCGAAGAGTGAAGGCAAGTGCTCATTTTAGGAAAAAACAAACAAAAAAAATCTCCAATTGCTGGATTTTTTAGGCAAAAAAAAATTGTTTCTGCAGTAGTGATGTTCATGGACTCTTTCATTAATTAATGACATTAATTCTCATATTTAAATCAAATAATGAATTAATCCTCATATTTAAATCAAACTAGGACAGGCCCAGAATGAGCAATGGGAGTTTTTACAGGGACAAATGGGGTAGAGGTTGACACACAAGTTTGTTGCCAAATCCCAAGACTCTGTCCCGTGTCAGGCATCCCTTGATGCCAACTGGAAGCTTTCAAAAATCACTGCATTCTGCAGCTTTTTTGTGCTTCCTGCCAATTCCAGAAAAAGCAGCAATGCCGAAGAGTGAAGGCAAGTGCTCATTTTAGGAAAAAACAAACAAAAAAATCCCCAATTGCTGGATTTTTTAGGCAAAAAAAAACATTTCTGTGGTAGCGACGCTCGCGGTTTGCAGGCGGGAAGGGGAAGGTGGGGCTGCGGGGTGGGCACGTACCTGCTCCCTCTCCTGCACCTCGGTGAGCATCACGATGGTGTGGCACTTCCACTCCCACACCATCCTCCAGAAATCCTCCACCGTGTGAGGCAGGGGGCCCTGGGTGGCAATGAAATAATCCTTCTGCCGATATCCCTGCGGGGAGAGAGCGGGGACACTCAGGGACAGCAGTGGGGGCTTCTCTCCCAGGGAGCTGCCTCAAGGGAAGGTTGAAGTTGGGTATTAGGGGAAATTTCCCCACACAAAGTGTTGTCAGTGCCCAGGGCAGTGGTGGAGTCCCAATCCCTGGAGGGATTTAAAATCCATGTGGAGGTGGCACTTGGGGACATGGGGCAGTGGTGGCCTTGCAATTATTGGACTCAGTGGTCTGAGAGAGCTTTTCCAACCTCAGTGATTCTAAAATCTCCCCCAAATTCACAATCGTCAGGTGAATTTTCCCAGTCATGGCTGAGGGGATGAGATACTGCAGGACCAGATGATTTTCACAACAGCAGCTCCCAGCTTTTCTCTAGAATTAACTTCTTCCTCAAGTTTTGAGGTCCAGTTTTATTTCACAGAATCAATGAGGTTGGAAAAGACCTCTGAGATCATCGAGTCCAACCTGTGACCCAACACCAAGGCACTCAGCCTTTCCTTGATTTCCTGAATTCCTTCACACACACCAAGGGCCTCATCCAACCTTTCCTTATTTCCATGCAGATGTGATGTCTAGAGAATCCCCAACTCTCAGTCACTAACGTGCTTTTACTGCTTAAAAGGACATGATTCATTCTCATATTTCAACAAAAACAAAACACAACCCTGAGTTACTCACCTTCCAACAGGAAGTTGGGAAGAAAGCTTGGAATTCATCCAGCTTTGCCCAAGTAAAGCCTGGCTTTGCCAAACACTGACAGCTTTTCCCTCAAAGTGCTCAGCACTGGCTTTTCTGATTCTCAGAAAAGCAAATATTTACACCTGTTAACCTGACCCGGAGAATGGGATCACTGGCTGTCAGTTGTGCAGCTGATTTGTTTGGGTGGAATTTAATAAAAGGTTTGGTTTATAAATCTAACAATAGGGTTTAAACTGCACAACCATTTAAACTGAATTTAAAAACACCAGATAAGAAATGCATTTGGAAACTCCCATAAACAAACTCATGTTCTTTGCAAGCCAAGATGATTGTCCCTCTTTAAAAGGACCTATCAGCACCAGCAAAATCTCTGATTTGAAAAGGAAATGCATGAAAATGTTGTGTACTTACATCTATGAAGGAAGCATTGATGTAGTCTGTGTACTCCTGCCCTCTTTTCATGGACAGAATCACTCTGTTAAAATCATCTGGGGGAAAAAAAAAAAAGTTTGGGCTTAGTTTGCAGTCCAGTAAAAAGTTCTAGTCTGAATTTTGAGTCCAGTCTTAGTTTTGCCAACTGGAAGAACAAACCCCACCAAATCTTTTCTCTGAAATGTTCACTTCCAGGTGCAAACATCACAGTGCTGCTCAGGTGGTGCAAGGAATCCCACAGAAAAGGGGTGGCTTAAAAGGTGAAACTGCTGAGTTATTTAATTCAAAATCCCTGATTGTAACAGATTTTAGGATGATTTTGTAAACCCAATTCACTGAATTTTGTACAGATGCCAGTTTGTAAGGGGAGCTGCATCACAGACCCAGTGAGTGCTCCCAACCAGGGATTTATGGCTTTTTTTTCTGGAGATGAGAAGCTGGGCTCTTACAGGGGATGATCTGGATGACTCTTGCTTTCTTCATGTTGGCTGGAAGGTTGCCAGTTCTCATGTTCTCCTTCATGATCCTGACGTTGGTCAGCTTCTGCAGGAACCACACAGGAGGGTGAGCAGCCAGGGCAGCAGTGGGGACACCCAGAACACCCACCCTGCACCCCCAGGGCTCTGCAGGGACTTCACTGGCTGAAAACCACGGGGAGCCCAAAGCCACTCCATTGTCCTGCCTATAAAAATTAACTCACAGAATATTGCCAGAGTGGTTTGGGTTGGAGGGGACTTTAAATCCCATCCAGGGACACCTTCCACTGTCCCAGGCTGCTCCAACCTGGCCTGGGACACTTCCAGGGATCCAGGAGCAGCCACAGCCTCTCTGGGCACCCTGTGCCAGGGCCTCCCCACCCTCCCAGCCCAAAAATTCCTTCCCAATATCCCATCCAATCTTCCTTCCCTCAATACTGTTGATTTTCAAGCTTGTTGCTCTATCAACAAACTTACTTTTACATCATTTTCTTTACCCAGTTCCCAATTCCTGGTTAAATTAACCCTTTAATTTATTATTATCAAACTTACTTTTACATCATTTTCTTTACCCAGTTCC
>JBBMKD010000217.1:33457667-33479183 GCA_037834095.1 Argya squamiceps | reverse complement strand
CTCTCTGTCAGTGGTCTTTTGTATTATTGCATTTATTTTGTTTTACCTTTTTTTTTTTTTTCTTATTAAATTGTATTTCTGACTTGGAGCCTCTCATTTGTTTTGCTTTCAAACCACTACAACATGGCTTAGGGAAAAATTTGCATCCAACAGAACGAAATATATTTCAATTTTTCCCCCCCCCAGTAACTTTAATTCCTCTCCAACAGGCAACTACATCCTGGCAGATTTCACTGCAAGACGACGAGTTCAGCAGTTGGGGAGAGGGAAGGGAATTTTTTTTCCCTCAGAGATCACAGTTATTTAGCAAATTGTTAAACTCTGAGCTGCAGCCTGGAGCTGCCATCTGCCGCGGTGACTCAGAGCGCGACACGGCCGTGCCACTGAGGGCACCACGCTGGGCTCAGGGACAGGAGCAGGGCTGGGGGGCCTCACCCCTCACTGCTGAGGACATCAAATATCCAACATCTCCCCCAGCTCTGCAGGTGGAGGCCCAGCCCTGGGTGAAAAGGAGGAAGGAGAAATAATTTGTGGGGTTTTTTATGCGGTGTGAGTTGAGTTCTGCGAGCCGTCAGTGAGAACTGAGCCCAGGTAAATTTAGTCTGGTTTAAAAAAAGGCAAATAGTCATGGAGGGCAATAAACCAAAGGGAAAAACAGAGAAGAGGGTGAAAATTAAAGGAAGGAGGTGCTCAAGGTGGAGCTTCTCCACAGCTGAGATGCTGCCACTGCAGATAGACCAAACCAGAACCAGATTTTGAGAATTTCCTTTAAAGTGAATTTCATAAAATTCCTTTAACTGAACTCCAAAACCCCCAGTGCCAGCAGGGTGGATCCCACTGAGGTGAAATCCCAGCAGTTTGGGGAGGCACCACCACCTTCTCCCACTCTTGTCCCTCCCCCTGCCCAGTTTGAGTCACACAGGGCAAGGAAAAACGTGGTCAGGGAGGGCAGAGAGAGGCTGGCAGGGCAGGGCTGGAATTTCCCCCACAACAGCAAAGGTTGTCAGGGTGACACAGGAGGAGAGGGGGGCATGGGCAGCCCTGATCCTCCACCACACAGGAAACAACACCCTGCACTTGTGGCTTTGGTCTGTTGGGGCTTTTATGGCACATAAAGCCGTGAATGGAAAGGAAAGGAGGTTGAAAGGAGGTTGAAGAAGAAAGCTGCTGTCAGCAAAGTGCTTAATTCCTGGTGTGAATGAAGCTCGTGGCTTTATAGCAGCCCATTTTGCTGATTAAAGTACATTTATAAAATATAAAAACTAAATTTTTGTGTCAAAAAGGAGAGTGGAATGTGTCCCTGCCCACGGCAAGGGGTTGGAACTGGATGATGTTTAAGCTCCTTCCAACCCAAACCATTCCGTGACTCCATGAAATAATTATCTTTTTAAGCACAACCTCCTCAAACTTAAATCAGGCACCCAATTTTCCATTACCAACCAGGGAAGTTCTGAATTTCCATGTGAAAAACCCATGAAAAGGAATTACCTTGGGCCACATCACCTCTCCATGCCCTGCTCCTGACCTTGGCACCTTTCCCAGGAAGCTCCTTGTGCCCCAGAGTGGGTGGTGAGCCCAGGGCAGAGCCCAGCTCCTGCTCCCTCCCACTGGGGAGGATGTGATTCACCCCAGCACATCCTCCCAGCACCCCAAATCACGAGGAGCTGACGAGTCCTGCTGGCCCTGGTCACCATCAGCTGCCACCACAGTGAGCTGTCCCTCACTGGGCAGCAACCCTAAAATCCCACTGAAGCTTTGAGAGGCTCAACCCACCCAGGATCTGCACATTTCCTCCTTTTTTTAGCATTAAAAGAGCCAAATTTCCTCCTTTTTGAGCACTAAACAAGCCAAATTTCCTCCTTTTTTTTAGCACTGAAGGAGCCACAGGGATAGAATTAAAATCTAGTCAGCCAGAATTAAAATTTCCAAAGAAAACTCTTAGGGGGGAAGCTTTTCAGTAATTAATCTGAAAATCAAGGCAATAATCCCAGACTGCCAGGGATGATCAACAGAGGTGGCAGCTTTACATAAAAGAAAAATATAATTAAGTTTTTTTTCCTTTTTTTTCCTGTGAAGAAAGAACAGTGTTCTAACACCCAGTGCTCACAAAGGAATCACATAACAAAAAAAGAAGGAACTTCTGCTATTCTGGTGAGTGTCCCAGGGGTGCAATGCACCTCCTAAGGGTCATTCAGGCTTTAAGGACAAAATCAAAAGTGCTGGAGAACACCATTGGGCACATAAATCTAAGAGAATTGTCCTCCAAGTCAGGAGCTGTCCTCAGAACTCTTTTCTGCCTGCTGGGTGCTTTCATCTTTTAGTGTTTGCTTTATTTTTACCAAAAAAATCATTCAGGGCCAAACTTCTCAGGTTGGTTCACGTGCCTGGGCAGTGCCAGCTCCATTTCCAGCCCAAATTTGTTTCTAATTGCCACTGGAGCTCCTGGATCTGCATTCCTAGGGATGCCTGGCCCCTGACATGTGGGATCAGGATCTGTGTGGAGTGGACAGAGATCCCTGGAGCATCCCCAGGGCAGGGCTGAGGGACAGAACCAGAGAATCATGGAATGGTTTGGGTTGGAAGGATCTTTTAAAGCTCATCCAGTCCCACCCTTCCATGAGCAGGGACACCTTCCACTGTCCCAGGGTGCTCCAAGCCCTGTCCAACGTGGCCTTGGACACTTCCAGCCTTCTCAGGCTGGAGCAGACAGCTCACCCAGCCACAGGAAAAAAAAACACATTGAGCATCGGCCCCATCACTGCTCATTTTTGGGGATCAGATCCCAGGTTTTTGGCTGTGAACAGAATCCCACACCCTCACAGCGTGGGGCAGAAAATTACCAAAGCAAAGAGGGGTTTAAAAATTAAAACAGAAGGTTTGTTTCACTCTGAACCCCAGAGGAAATCCATCAGGAGAGTCAAAATTCACCCGTGCACACCTTGGCGAGCTGGATCTCACTTTCACTCTGTCAGCTTTGATAAGGATTTCCATAATGCTCCCTCTGTCTGATAAGGCAAAATTCTGTGCTTTAAATTTATCATCAAGCAAACTGCAGCTCTGAATGTGCTCCCAATTAAGAAGGTAAGTTGACAGCCAGCCTAATCAACACGTGCTTTGGCTCTCCACGCCTGACATTTCACCTCCTGCTCTGCTTCTGCTCTGGAGGGAAGTGAAAAAACTCATCAAAAGTCTGGAAAAGGCCCCAAATTCAGGCTCCTGGTGCTGTGTTTCTCCACAGGAATCCTTCAGGAGCTCAGCACAGACTGCAGGTGCTCCATCCCCACAGCCACACTCAGGCTCTGGGCACAAAACCCTGCCCAAGGCTCAAGAGGAAAACCCTGAAAGCTGAGATACCTGACAGAACTCTGTGCTAGGGCACAGGAGATACAAAGAGGGGAGTGCTGGGATGGTAACCAAGAGCAAAAAGTTGAATTATCAGGAAAAGAAGAAGTCAAACCCCAGCAGGGCAATATTAAGGCCACACTGTGTTCTCTCCTCTGAGTACTTCCCATGGAGGTGAAAAACCCAGACCCCCACAAACCTCTCCACCACCATCAAGAAAATCAATGCTAAAGAGATTCAGATTCAAAGTTCCTCTCCTCCAGCTTCAGCCAAACACTAAAGACCCTCTTTAAATGTTAAACAGTTCATATAATACAGACTTAGCATCATAAATCAGTAAAAATTCCATGTTTTATCCAGATGAAGGGTCCCCACACATGGCAGAACCCACAGGAACAGCACCAATCATGCACCAAACAAAAAAAATCATTAACACTCGCAGATATTTTGGATTTCCCCCTGTTTTTACCCAGCCATGTGTAAAAACTCACATTAAACTCCTCCCTGAAGAGCTTCCCCTCGTCTGCCGAGCGTATCCGGATTTCCTCCTCCAGGTTTTCCACTGGAATTGGGAAATACTTCTTGGGGCCCGAGGGAGACCTGCTGAGCAGCATGACCCGTTGCTGTTCTGTCAGGGCAAGGGCAGGATATGTCAAAAGTATGGCCAGAGCCAGAGATTTCCAGCTACAAATTCACCTTGAGGCTGAAAGATGCCAAAACAAACTTCTACCACGACACTCCGAGGTGATAGAGGTGATTTAAAGGAAATTAAAGCACCAAATCATAGGCCAAGGGGTTGCTTTGGGAACATAATGATACCAAGAAGAACCACTACTGGTGAAATCAATGATTTCTCTATTTAATGGTTTCTCTATTTAATGATTTCTCTACTGGATTAAAAAGTGAACAAGTTTTATCCAGAAAAGAAGGTTCTTTCTGCTGACAGGCCAAGGACAGCTTTTGGCACCTATCACCAAGGAGATGCTGAGAAATTGTTTCATTTCAAGGGGAAATAATGATAATCATAATAATTATAAATTTATCTTTAACTTGGCAGCCAACAGAAGCTGTGCCCCAAGAGGAGCTGCTGCCCCTGTGCACAGGAACACCCCAGCAGGAAGCTGATGGGTATTTTTAGGGTTTTTGACTTTCCCTCTGACTGCCACCCTCTTCAACTCAGTCATCACACATGGCCAAGGGAGACTGACACAAACCATGGAGGGATTATTTTATCTTTAACTTTATCATTTTTCTCTGGGTTGTGGTTAAAACAACTTGCCCAGCCCCTCCTAGGTTTGAGCTGAGCCCCACAGAGGAGCCAGCCTGGGGCTCCCCACGGGCAGAAACAAACCCAGCAGAACTCAGACGAGTGGGGGAATATTTTGAATCCCTCAGATTGTTTTATTTCAGTGCCTCTGGCTTCAAACTGCCCCATCTCAACCCCCTGCTGCACGTTCAGAAACCACCCAGTGCCTTCACAAAGTGTTAAGGGCTTTTTTCCTTGTTTTAAGAAGAAATTTTAAGAACTTTTTTCCATTTTAAGAAGAAACATTGCAATTCCTTCTCTAAACACAAGGACCACAGTGTCACAAACCTAGATCTCAGCTGGCATCCTGGTAAAACACCCCCCAAGAGCCCAGGAAAGTTTAAACAGAAACGTTTGCTGCATCACAACTTAAAGTGAAACCTCTTTCAAACCACCAACTCAAAGTTATGATTTTCTATAGACTGCTTGAGTATGGATTTCTGTTCCAAGGCCAGCTTGGATGGGACAGCCAAGTGCTGGGAGATGTCCCTGCACATGGCATGAGGGTTGGAACGGGATGAGTTTAAGGTCCCTTCCAACTCCAACCATTTCTGATTGTATTTTTTCAAACTATTTTCTCTTTAATAACAACCCTGTCACTTATATTAGAAATAAAAGCAAACTTTGAGTAATTGTGAGTTAAAGAACAAGATACATACAAATAAAAATCAGAGTTTGGAAGCAAATCCCTCCATACCTTGCTCCTCCAAGATCCCATTTGGCATCTTCTTGTCGCCCGAGTTCACCACAGCTTTCCTGTGTCTCCTGAACCTGGAACAGAGGCACCACGTTCACCTGGCAATCCTGGCAAGAGGAAAGCAGCATTTCCCTCCCTTCAGCCCTTTTTTATTACAAACCAAGTAATCCTGGAGAAGCTCTTTCTGTTCATGCTGGCAGGGAGAGCAGGGCAGGCACGGCCCCGTCGGCGCCGCGGCTCCGCCGCCCTCCCGCTTCCGTGGGAGGGCACAAGGGGATGGGGCTGGGCCCAAAAAAACACCCACCTGAAAAAATACCCCACCAGCACCACGAAAATGATCACCACCAGCACCAGGATCAGCAGGGAGGTCAGCAGCTCCTTGTGCAAGGTGTTCTCCTCGGTGGAGTCTGGGGATGGGACAAGAAATGGGGAATATCAGACTGGGATTGCTTCGTCTGGCACGAAAACTGTGCTTCAGTCACCAAAAGTTCTGCCCAATTATCTGCCTCTGCTTACTAAAAGCAGTTCATTGCCTGACACAGGCAAAGCTCAAACTGAAAGTTAATTTCTTTTTATTTTTAAATTTTTTTTCTCCCTCCTTAAAAGCACAACCAAGCCACTGCTGCTGAGAAAATCAAGGATATTTTTAAATTTACCGTTATCACAGGAAGTTGAACAGCTGTAAGGTACCAAGCTGAACTTGAAGCACACTAAAAGGTTTGCTCAGTGCCCTTAGGCACATCAACTGCTTCTCAACCACCCCAAAAAGCCACCTTTCATACAGATTTTACCCACTGAAATTCTACACAAACACAGGAACAAGCAGGAATATTGACATTTTTCTCAGCATGGAGGTTAAAGAACATCTTTGTTATATCTGCTACAAACCCTGAGTCTCACCCTTCTGTTCACAGTGTTTTTATGGATGTGTCTCTTTACCTTTCACTTTCATTATGCTTCTGTAACCTTTTTAGTTCCACTGAATAATTCAACACAGAACAGATTAAAATCATTAAAAACCCAACATGTTTCACTGAAGGAAGCCAAACTCCCAGTCTGAAGCTCCAGCAAGCAAAACACAACCCTACAGCCACTCTTCCAAAATTAAGCAATTTCTGTTGCTGCTGGTAGTTTGGAAGTTTTTCCCTTTTAAACTACATTTACATACTTTTAATAGGATTTTTACCATTCCTACAGTGGTCCTTGAGAGCTGAGAGATGAAAAGGTTGGATGGGAGATTGGGAAGGAATTCCTGGCTGGGAGGGTGGGGAGGAGCTGGGATGGAATTCCCAGATTTGCTGTGGCTGCCCCTGCATCCCTGGGAGTGCCCAAGGCCAGGTTGGAGCACCCTGGGGTAGTGGAAGGTGTCCCTGTCCATGGCAGGGGGTGGCACTGAGAAATTTTTAAGGTCCCTTCCAACCCAAATGATTCTGGGATTCAATAAAATATTTTATTGAAAAACTTCCCAGCTTCCAATGGAGCTGAAATCCAAGATGGGGCCAGATGGGAAGAGTCTCTCCATCAATTAAAAAAGGATCCACTTTCAAAGAAAAGGGTTTAGGGCAAGATACGAAAATATATCCTGAATAATGTGACAGACATTATTTAAATTATTATTATTTAAATATTCCAAATGGGTCAATGAACTCATAAATTAACTACAATAAAACACGTTCAACTCCAATGAAATGGTTTGGGTTTAATTGTGTTTTTTCCAAAAATTCCAAGTTTAAGGGAGATAAAATCAGGAGTGTTTGGCCTGGTTTGGGTTTAATTGTGTTTTTCCAAACTTAAGGGAGATAAAATCAGGACTGTTTGATCTGGAGAGGAGAAAGTTCTGGGGACACCTCAGAGCCCCTGGCAGGGCCTAAAGGGGCTCCAGGAGAGCTGGAGAGGGACTGGGGACAAGGGATGGAGGGACAGGACACAGGGAATGGCTTTAAGCTGACAGTGGGTAGATTTAGGTGGGATTTTGGGCAGGAATTGTTCCCTGGGAGGGTGGGCAGGCCCTGGCACGGGTGCCCAGAGCAGCTGTGGCTGCCCCTGGATCCCTGGCAGTGCCCAAAGCCAGGTTGGAGCAGCCTGTCCCTGCCCATGGCTGGGGTGGAACTGGATGATTTTTAAGGTCCCTTCCATCCCAAACAATTCTGGGATTCAATAAAATATTGAGGAGTAGGTAAAATCTGCAATAATTCAGAAAAGATTCATGTGGATCAAACAAATGCCCAGAACTGATGGCTGAAAAAACATCTGAGTCTTGGAAACAGCTGGAAACTCTCTGGGTGCTCCAGCAGGGTGTGAGGGCTGGGAAAAAAATCCTTTAGAGGCACAGGTGAGCTCAGGACACACAGGGAAAAAAGATCTCCTAAGTCAACATCATAATCCACAGCCAGGGAAGGCAATAAAACACACAGGGGATGACATTTAAGTGGTGCATCAAGATAAAAGTGACAGGCATGACAAAACTGCCATCAGGAGCCACGACTTGGCAGGGGTTCAGGAAATCACTCTTGGAAGGAGTGTCTGGGTGAGGATGAATAACCACCCAACACTTTCTGGGGGGTGTTTTGTCTGGAAGCCAAGGGCTGGCCAGGAAACAAACACCAAAAAAAACCCCTATTTTTGTCCCTCACAGACAAAATGCAGCCACTTCCATGGAGTTTGGAAATGTCACCCTCAGCATCTTAGAATGCTCCGGGATTTTGAGGTTTGTGCTGGTTCTCTTTAGCTCCATGACATGAGGAGGGGGGAAATAACAAATTTGCATCATGAGGGAATTAAAATTTCCCTCAGACAATTACACAGTAAAAAAAAATCACCCCTCTCTCCCTTTCACAGAACTGCTGCACCATTTGTGGGGTGTCTTTGGAGAACTGATTCCCAGACAAACACTGAAAGCTCAACCCAAGCCAGGAAAAGAGAAGCTGAACTTTTCACCAAAAAACTGCCCCCATTTCTTTAGGCAAGGGCAGAGCAGCCCTGCCACGACTGATTTAATTCTCTGCCCCAAGATCTCACCTCTCCTCTGACCATTTCACAAGGAAACTGGGTCAAAATCCCCAAAAAGTCCCCTTTTCTTTATACCTGGGCATATCTGTTCCCAAATCCTTGCAGCTGCTCCCCAGTGGCTTCACCCTTGCAAAGCCTGTAAGGCACAGTGTGGTTTCCTTTTTTACCTCTATTTTCTTTACTATCAGTAAATTTAGCCCCCAAAAATCACATTTTTTTGTTAAATTTAAAGGAAGTTGAATTTTCAGAAAGTTAAATTTGAGGCCACTGCAGGCTCAGAGGCTGAAACAAATCTGGCCAACACAACTCCCTCCAGACCCCAGGGGGATTTCAAGGGCCTGAAATAACTTTTTAATCACAATTTCTTTAAAAATTGATGACTGAAACACTGGAGTAAGTGAAAGCAGCAGAGACAAATCCTCCAAAGCAGGGAAACTTTTCCACTGCTCCCACTCCAGGAGTTGTGGCCCCAAAAACCACCAGGATTTCTGTTCACAGCCAGCCAAAGATCATCCCAAGGGTATTTTTTTTTTTTAGAGATACAATGAAAAAGTGATTTTAATATTCCCCAGAGAGGGGAATTATCACCAGGAGGGTGCTGACAGCCCCTGGGGCTTCCTGTGCACCCACCAAGGCTGACTCAGGGCTCTCCCTGCCTCAGTTCCTGGTGCTGCTGGCCCATGGCTCTTTCTGGAAGTGCAGCATCATTTCTTCCAGGCTTGGGATCTTCCACAAAGCCACCCCCAAGGAAATGGGGAATGGACAGCAGTGTGTCACTATGATAATATATATGATTATTGATATATGATATCAATATCAGATGGATATTGATGTGATATGTCCCCTCCACACTCCCTCCCCAACTCTGATTTTCTCCATCCGTGGAGATTTCTCCATCCTTTGCATTTTTGGGTAAATTGTGTGATGAAAAGTGGGATTAAAACACTTTTTCAAAACCCATCTACAAAAGCAAGGTGGCAGAGCAAAGTTTGCTCTAAACCTGAAATTATTCTGGTGAGTGACACAAAAAAAAATCTTCTTTATGTGAGCACAGGAGAAATCTCACAAGAACCAACTCCATTTCTGCACAGGTCTGATATTTTTCAATTTTTCAACAACTGTTTGTGGCATCTCTGGGTTTTGAAAAGAGGAATGTGGCAAAACCCACACTAAACCCTCCCAGGCTATTTTTGGACGAGAAAAGCCCAACCCTGCCCTGGCTGCAGGAGGGAAGCAGCTGATGGGCAGCTGATAACCAGGAGATTTGTTTGTCACATGTGAAACACAAACCCAAAACAGAGAAAATTTGAAATAAAGGAAGGGCAAAGGAAAAAAGGCAGGTAGGGAAGGGAAAGCAGCACCCACAGGCAGCAGGGAACAGGAGGAAAGAGGAGTAAATCTGAGTTTAACATCTCAGAGCTGAATCCCAGTGGGGCAAAGCCAGCACAGCCCACCTGGCACTGCAGTCACAGACTGAGTCTGGGCTGGAGGGACCTTTAAATGTCATCCAGCCCAAGCCCTGATCCCAAACCACCTATTTCTGAAGTTCTGCTCTGCAAACTACTTCTTGGAATTGTCTACCAGCAGAGCATCCCCCTGGCATTTAAATACCAAATTAAATGAGGCAGATTCCTTCTCAACAACTCAGATTTCTGCTGCTGCCTCATCTTCTCCACCACGAGGCTCACAGGGAAGTCCCACCTCTGGGTCCCCCCTGGATTTTCCAGAGTCACAGAATGGTTTGGCTGAAAAGGACCTTAAAAATCACCCAGAGCCACCAGGCAGGGACACCTTCCCCTGTCCCAGGCTGCTCCAAGCCCTGTCCAGCCTGGCCTTGGGCACTGCCAGGGATCCAGGGATCCACAGATTCTCTGGGAATTCCATCCCTGCCCCCCCCAGGGAAAAATTCCTGCCCAAGATCCCATCCAGCCCTGACCTCTGGCAGTGAGAAGCCATTCCCTGTGTCCTGTCCCTCCATCCCTTGTCCCCAGTCCCTTTCCAGCTTTCCTGGAGCCCCTTCAGGCTCTGTAAGGTCACAATGAGGTCACCCCAAAGCTTCTCTTCCCCAGCCGGAACAATCCCAGCTCTCCCAGCCCTTCCTCCATCCCACTGAACATTTTGGTGCCTTCTCTGGATTCATTCCAACAGCTCCAGGTCCTTCCCCTGCTGGAGCCCCCAGGCTGTCTTGGCTGGGGTCTGTCCAGAGTGGAGCAGAGAGGGAAATAATCTTATTTTCACATCCCCACTGGTTTTTTGGAAGTCCAGCACTAAAGAGGAGTCCCAAAGCTGCCCCATTTCCTGCCTTTCAACCTGCAACTCCTCTGATAAATTCCTTCCCTGTGAAGGTTCAGACATCAGGGAGAGAAAGGAACTGTAAGGATTCAAAGGCATCATGAACCCTCCTGGAGTAAACACCAGTGGAATGGGAACATTTGCAAAGGTATTTAAAGGTTTACAACTGCAACTCCCAGGCTGCTTTCACATCTCAACCACTCCACAAGTAAAAATACAAGAGGAAGTAAAACAATCCAGACTGTGATTAATCCTGGGGAATTTACAGATGTTTGAATTGCCAGGAGTTATGGACAATATCATGAATAAACAGTCTGCAACAAGGATCTGAGAGCATTAAGGTGTCTCTGCTGGAAATATCCATTTATTTATGCAAATCCTAATAAATATCAGCTTGGAAGTCAGAACTGGATGATTCCTTCCAACCCAAACCATTCTGTGGTTTGATGGTTTGTATTTATTTGAATTTATTGAATACCTGGAGTAAAGATCAGGGTACAATTCCAGTAAATGGCAGTGCAATAAAGCCCAGAATATTCTCATTTTCTGAAAGGGCAATTTCAAGGCAGTGATTTCATGGCAGCAATTTCAGGGTGTTCTTGTAGGAAGTAAAATGGCAGCAGTGCTAAAAATCAACCCATCCAAACAAGGTAACCACGTTTTAAATAAGAACAAAGCTGACATTGTAATTCAGCAAATCTTTGGGAAAAAAAAAAAAACCAAGGCAGCTCAAATAATGACATGAATTCATTTATACCTATTCCTTTCAGAATCAAAAGTATCTTTTGGGATCACTCATCAAATTAGCATGCAAAAGGAAAGCTGAATTTTTAAAGGATCTTTTCTTTCCTTCCATAGTCTGTTAAATGGAGTTTTCTTTATGCTTCAATCAAAAATCTTTATTTTTGTATTTAAAAATGCCTTACTAGTTCAATGGCTACCAGATTGATTAGATAATCCAATTATCTTGGCTCTCTTTCTGCAGCAATGTATTTTCAGGGTGCACCTACCTGTCTGTCAGACAAAACTCTTCCTCACTGCAAAGCCAGGAAGGTTTTGATATTTAGGAAAAACAGTTTAGTCACACCAACCATTTCTGAATCATATCACTGAAATTAAGATTTAATTAAAATAGGGATGATCAGATTACTCTTACCCACATTATCAGGCTTAAATTCAACACAATTTGGAATTAAGCATTGAAGACGAACAACACTGATGGCAAAACTCCCTTTTGTACTCACGTTATTAAAATTCTGGGAAGTGATAAAAAACAACAAGTGACTTCCCCTTCTCAATTCCCATATTCTGACATATTCAGCCCAACATTAGTAACTTGTTTTTTCCTACAGCTCCAGGTGCCAGACAAGAAGCAGGGGCCAAAAACTACTTGACACAATCCTTCAAACTGATTAATTAGCCAATTTACACTCGGCTAAAGCTTCATTTCTATTAATAACTTGGTTCTTTTGGAAGCACTAAAGCACAGGCACACTCAGATTGTCACTGCTGATGGTGGAGTCCCTTCTTCCCCCAACCTCCACTTCCCCTCTGAGCTCTGGGAGTGCCTGGGAGGAGCTGCAGCCACAGTCTGGGGAAGGCAAATGCTCATCCCTGAATTAGCAGCAAATCAAGGACAGATTTGGGATGGAAAGATGCTCAAAATGATCCTGTTTCACCCCTGCCATGGTGACACCTTCCACTGTCCCAGGCTGCTCCAAGCCCCAATGTCCAGCCTGGCCTTGGGCACTGCCAGGGATCCAGGGGCAGCCACAGCAAATCTGGGCACCCTGTGCCAGGGCCTGCCCACCCTCATTTTCTTCCCAAGATCCCACATAAAACCTCCCCTATTTCCATTTAAATTACAACAACTGAGAACCAAAAACAATCCCAGGGGCCGTGAGCCAAGCCTGGCATTGGATTCCTCTCCTTAGTGAGATGAGAAGCAAATAAAGGAACAGATCAACCTTCCATGAAACCCTGGGTGTCAACAGTGACCTGAACACCCATCAAAATGTGCTCATGTCACTTACATGGGACAGCAGCAGCTTCATCTCCCTGATTTGGGCTGGAAGGGGCCTCCAAGGTTATCCCAATCCATCCTCTGGGCAAGGACACCTTGACTGTCCCAGGCTGCTCCAAGCCCAAATTCCAGCCTGGCCTTGGGCACTCCCTCAAACCCCAAATTTCCCCTGAACAAGCCCCTCTCCAGGACTGTCATGTGTTGGGACGTGGCTGTGGGAGGGTTTGAGGAAGAAATTCTGCAATTTCATCCTGAAATGAGGATTAATAGCAGGTGCTGTGGTGGCCCAGAGAGGAGGAGATTGCTCTCAGCTCTTGGAACAACAATTTTGTTTTTCACCTGACAGGACCTTCCTGCACTCCACACTCTCCTCGGGTCCTTGCAGGAGAAAACACAGAACTTGTGTAAAGTTCCTCGTGGCATTTCAGTCTATTTCATGCTGCTGTCCAGTGAAAATTTACTCCCTGTGCCCACACCCCCAGGGCAGCTCCTGTGTTGGACCCCTGGGCACTGAGAATTTCAGACTTTCTGTGCTGACAGGCACTGACCCCCAAGCAAACACTGCATTCAATCTGAGGGTGTGGAAAAGGCTTCCAAAATTAAATAATAGAATTTTTAGGTGTGGATTACACCTAAATGCACACCTAGGATTATAGGGGTGTAATTTGAATAGAAGTGTGTAGAATCACATGGTAAAAAACTTAAAAGTTTTAAAATAAAGTTATATATATAAAGTATAGAGTAATTTATATTACATTACACATTATTTACTATATAATATATAGTTATTAAATATATTATTTATTGTATATATTTATGATATTTATATATCAATTTGAATAGAAGTGTGTAATATCACAAGGCAAAAAACTTAAGAGTTTAAAGTTTTAAAATATACTTATATATATAAAGTATACAGTAATATTTATTATATACTATATATAATAATATATATAGTACTTATATATAAATTTGAATAGAACTATGTAATATCACAAGGCAAAAAAATTGAGTTTAAAGTTTTAAAATATACTTATATATAAAGTATACAGTAATATTTATATTATATACAGTAATATATATAATATTTATATATAAATTTGAATAGAATTGTGTAATATCACATAGTAAAAAAATTAAGAATTTAAAGTTTTAAAATACAGTAATACATATATATATAAAGCAAAATAGAAGTTTTAAAGCAGAAGCAAACCCTTCTTTTTCACCTTCTTCACGGGTTTGGGTGGTATTTTGTAATTAAATAGAAAAGTTCACATTGCAAGCAATGGGTGGTTGGTAATTGGGTTAAAAGTAAAAATAATTTAAATGTCATTTCTTAATTAGCCAGATTATCCCTAAAAAGCCTTGCAGAGAGAGAGATGGAGAGCCATTTTTTAGTTCATTAGCTAGACATGCTGTAGAACTCAGTTTGTGAGACTAACGGAAATAAGAATTAATAAACTTTTCAGCCAAAACAAAAAAAAATACCACCTCACACATTTAATCCCAACCCTAATAAAATTTAAAAAAAAAAATAAATAAACCCCACAACCCTCCTGGGCCATGCAGCCCTTGCAGCTCCTCCACCTCTGCCGTGGAGGAAAGAGAAAATGAAACCCAACATCACTCACGTGCAGAGCAAACCCCGAGGGCACCGTCACAAACGTGTCAGTGGGGACAAAGTCCTGCACAAACACCCAGGGCTGTGGCACCAGGGAAACCTCCCTGGGCTCCAAGCCCATCCTACCCCCACACACCACGTCCTTACTGGTTCTCGTGGTTGTTTTGGGCAGTTCAGTCCCATTGGGTGGCAGAGCTTGTGCAAAAGAGAAACTAACACAGAGCAGCAGGAGGCAGCAGGAATGTTCCATCCTGGACCTGCAAGAGAAAGCAAAGCAGAAGATAAATTTGCAGGTCAAATCAAGATCTTGTTGGGTTTTTTTTTATTTTTCCTTGTTACAGAAGGAAGCTAAAAGTAAAAGCGATGTTTGCTTGTAATTTAAATTTATTTAAAGCCTGTTCTATGCTCTCCTGTTGTCTCAGCACTGAATGTTCAGTTTTGATGCAAAAAGAAAAATACAGCCTGTGCACACCAAAAATTCATTGAGGAGGTTTTAAATGGCAGCACTCAGCCACAGTTCACAGACAACAGCAGAAATCAGGGCAAAAATGCTCCAACCATAAAAAAAAGCCATCTGAGGACACTGAGGAAATAATCCTGGGAGTCATTCCCAGAGATAGGAGGAAAATTCATAGCAGAGGAAAAGTCTTTTTCCACCAAGCAGCCCAGAAAGTTCCCTTTAACACACACTTTTCAGAGTTCCCTCATCCCACCTGGCTCCTTTATCCACAGGTGAGGTGCCCCATGGATGAATTCCTTGGGGGAATGTTTGCCACAGCTGAGTCTGCTCTCCAAACACAAAATTCCAGGGTTGGTGAGGCCAGAAAATAATTTCCAGTGCGAAGAAAATTGGAGGAAAAGTGTGATGAGAATGTGCTGTCACTTAATTCAGGGAAATTCATAGATGGAGATAAATAAACAAGTCCAGAAATACTCCAATCCCTCTAAATCGAGGTGGAAAATAAATATTAATTTGTTGTGTATTTATCCAATCCCTAATGAACAGATTAATTAGGAGAGGCTCCCATCTCAGCCAGTCCTGCTTGATTTAGAAATGTTTTCACACAACCTTTACTTTTTGCCTTCCACAAATGGCAGGATTTATCCAGATGGTGGCTCTGCAGCCACTGCTAAAATTCCATCCCTGGAAATGCTGCTCAGCAGAGCTCCCTGTTTCAGGGTAATACACTGAATTTTACAGTACAATTTCCACACTCCTGCCTAACAACACACTGAAAAACCCAGGAATTTGGCAGTCATTAGAATAACCATCAGAAAATCCTGCCTTTCCATGTAAAGTGGGATAATCCACCAGAAATAATCCCTGGATAAGCTCAAATATAGAAAAATCAGCCGTGACAACAACTTTCCCAGCACCTTTCTGCTGCTCTCACAGCTGTTACTCACGAGTGAAATATTCCCAGTCATTCCCAGCATCTCCCAAAGCCTGCTTCTACACCCAGGAGTAAATTCAAGCTCAGCACACAGCTGGTACTCCTTGGATACACAGCTGGGAAACTCAGTGTTTTGTTTTGGTTTTTGGGTTTTTTTCTCCAATACAATGAGTGAAAAAAGAATAATAAAAAGCATTATTGGCATCAACCTTTATTTTCTTAATTTTTTCTCCCAGTCCAGCTTCCCACTAATTTACTCCTTCAATTCCTTCTACTGTTATTTCTAATTTAAGCAGACTAAATGTCTTACAACCTAATCCCATTCTTGGGGTTTTACAATCCCATTCTTCCTTATTCTTGGGATTAGACAATTAATTGTGTTTAATGCCTCACTGCAAACTGTGCCTGCCTCGTTTTTAGCATTATATAAATGTCCCAAATTAACAATTTATAATTATATTCTATTTATAATTATAAAGCTTGGGACACACAGCAGCACTGAGCAGAACTGAAGGGCAGGGAAAGGAAGGACGATTTGGAAAATGTGGAATAAAGCCAGAATAAAAGTGGAATTAACAGGGAAGTGGTGCTGAATGCTGCGATGCTTTCCACCCTCAGCAAAAGCTGCTGAAATGCACTGAAATTTCATGTAATCAATCCTGGCAGCGCTGAGTTCACTTTCTCATCCTTAAAACACATCCAGCTCCTTAAAAAAACCCCCACAGAATAATTGAAGTTGCTGGAAGGTTTCCAGGAGAGCGGAAAGTGAAAGGAACATCAGCACTTCTCTCCAAATCCCTGTCAGGAGGGTTTTCCAGGTGCCAATTCCCTGCCAGACCCCCCAAATCTGTTCTCTGGGATGTGATAAAGTGTGGCTGGAACACGCTGTGGTGTCCCACAATTTATCAGAAATAAACAAAACACAAAGGCCACAAAGATTATGCAAATTCTGAGGGTTTGGTTTTGGCCAGAGCCCTTTGCATTTCCACCTCCTGAAGAGAGGAGGAGGAAAAGTCCAGGAAAATCCAGGAGCTGGAGAAGAGGTGGATCCAAGGGACTGGCTCAGCAGGAGCAAGAAGAAAATCACGGAATTAAGGCAGGAAATGACCTTTAAAATCATCAAATCCAAATATTCTCCAGCACTGCCAAGGCCACACTGTGCATGTCCCCAGGTGCCACATCCATGTGGCTTTGACATCCCTCCAGGGATGGGGACTCCAGCCCTGCCCTGGGCAGCTGTGCCAGGCCTGGACAAACCTTTCCATGAAGGAATTTTCCCTAATTTCCAATCTAAACCTCCCTGGCACAACTTGAGGCCTTTTTCCCTCATCCTCTCCCTTCTCTTCCCACTGGGGTGGATGGGGAGGTTCCCAAGCTGCAACCCCACAAAAACACCCTGAATTTTACTCTATATTTATATTTATGGTCTTCACGTGCAAGCCTGCACTGATTTCATTTTCTGAACCCAAAAAACTCCACTGCTGCAGGCACAGCAGCATTTCCCACGTTTTCCTTACTCACAAAAGCACAGTGTCATGATACAGCCTGGTAAAACAAGAAGGAAAAAATAGTAACAACTCTCCTGGGAGAACAGGCAGGGAGAAAAGCAGGGCTGAACAAGGAAGGGCAACCACGTGCTATTAAAAAAGCCTCTTGTTGATGAAAGTGGAAAGGAAAAGATCCAGGGAGGGACAAACTGTTGTTATTACACAGCTCTGCTGTAGGGCTGCCCCTCCTGGAAAAAGAAATTAGGAACTGCTTTTAAAACCACACAGGGAGACAGGGAATTTATTGAACTCATATCCTCCTGCAGCCAGCCTTTATTCCCTGGATATGCACAGGCTGGACTCTACTCCCAGGGAAATAGCAATGGGACAAGAGGATTGGCCTCAAACTCTGCCAGGGGAGGCTCAGGGTGGACATCAGGAGGAATTTCCCCATGGAAAGGGAGCTCAGGCCTTGGAATTGCCCAGGGAGGTTTGGAGTGCTCAGCCCAGAGGTGTCCAAGGAATTCCTGGAGGTGGCACTCAACATTCTAAGGGGGGACAAGGTGGGGATCAGGCACAGCTTGGACTGGATGGTCCTGGAATTTTTTTCCAACCTCAATGATTGCATGATTCTATCCTGAATGGCTCAGGCACGTCAGGTTTAACCCCATGGATTGATTTTTTCTGTACTTTATTACTATTCTGGGACCCCTTCCACCATCCCAGGGTGCTCCAAGCCCCATCCAACCTGGCCTTGGACACTGCCAGGGATGGGGCAGCCACAGCTTCCCTGTCCAAGGAGTCAAAGCACCTGGAATGTAAATGCAATTCCACAGGGATCAGCTCAGGAATTCCACAGGGATCAGGGCAGCCCGTGACACCTCTGGACAGCTCCTCACCCAGCCCAAGGAGGTGTCATGAGGACAGCCCAGCGCCCCAAAACGTGAATAAATGGCATTATTTCCAGGGATTAATGGATTACCACACATGGCTAATTTCTATTTTGGCCACAGAACTGAATCCTCATCTGACCTGACAGCTCAAGAGTAAAACCTGGGCTTGGAGAAAATAGGCCAACAAAACCTCTGTCATGTCACGTGGCCCCGCTACAGATCTGGAGTTCTGTTCCTTTCTCCAAGGATGCACCAGCTGCTTCAGAGCAGGTTAAACTGATGCCATCCCTTACATCCTCCTAAAGCAGGAAAAGACCAGAGAAGCAGCCCAGGAAACACAGAGGAGAGTGGAGAGACTGTTGGGATTTGTGAATCCTGAAGCTCAGGTCCTGCCTCAGATTCTCAGTGCTACAAAAGTCACATTTGCAAGGATAAGCAGCATCAATCCAGAAAAAAAAAATTAAAAATGAGAGACACAAAAGCTTTGTCACTGTAGGCTGACACACCAACAGCAAGTGCCAACCCCAAAAATTTGGTAGTTTAATTAAAAAACCAACAAAAATACCAAAAAGGGAATGAGGAAACACAGCCACCCTCTCTCTTTGCTCTTCCTGCTTTCCACCCACAAACCCCAACATGCTGCTGGTCCCTGTAAAGATTCCCCAGAGCAGCTGTGGCTGCCCCTGGACCCCTGGAAGTGTCCAAAGTCAAGTTGGAATTGAGGCTTGGAGCATCCTGGGATAGGGAAAGGTGTCCCTGCCCAGGGATGGAATGGGTTGGGCTTTAAGGTCCCTTCCAACCCCACCCATTCTGTGATTCCATGATAAGAATCTCAATCCCCAGGGCCTGTTTTACCAGCTGCCTCAGGGTTCCCCTACCTGGAGCAGGTGAGCCAGCACAGCAGCTCCTTTTCTTGGCTGGAATCCCAGGCACCAGGAGCTGCTGCCACTTCCAGCTGGGCTGATTGCAGCTGTTCTGTTTTTCCTGAAGCTCTGGTTTCAGAAAAGTCAGGGGCTGTTTCTGCTGACCCATCCCAGGCAGTGCCAGGTTACAGTTTAACTGGAATTGCTCTCCCATGACCTGGTTTGTGGTTAGGGCTTTATTGCCCCATTATGTCATCAGGGCAAGCAGGCAATGCTGCAGCATTCCCAAGACAACTGCTCTCCTGAATTATGTGTTTATAAAATAACTGGGAAGAGAAGAGCTCCTCCCTTTTCCAAAGGGACAGGGAGGAAATCACATCAAGATGGAATCATGGAACCCCAGAGTGGTTTGGAGTGGAAGGGACCTTAAAGCCCATCCCATCCCATGGGCAGGGACACCTTCCACCACCCCAGGGTGCTCCAAGCCCCATCCAGCTGGAGTCAAACCCTTCATTCCTCACGTTTCCAAGGCAAATGAACAACCAGCTCTGGAAGTGCCAAGTCCCACAGACCCCTCTGACCACAGCCAGGCCCTCCATCCCCATCCCCATCCCCACCTTGGGCACCAAAGCCTGTGGAGCAGCAGGAGCTCAGATTCCTGCCCTCAGCCCACCAGGGACACCCCACCCTCCAGCTTCCATCAGCTGGAACCAGAATTCCTTTCCACAATTCCTCCTCCTTGGGGTAACCATTCCATAATTCTCCCTTACTTGGAGTTAGACATTAAGCCCCAAAATCTAATTTCCAGAAGTTTTATCAAGTCCCATGTTTTGAATTGCTTTAACATCCAGGAGCTTTAAAAAGCCCAAACAGATCGAGTTTTCATTTTCTTAGTTTTGAAATGTCTTATCCTTGTAATTCTTCCTCGAGACTCAGGATATCCTAAAATCCAGAGGAAAAAAAAAAGGAATGGAGTTTGTGGAGATGTTTGTGCACATGTTCAGTGCAGCCCAGCAAGAAACTCAAGAAGGAACCTCTCCCCTTGGGAAACATTCCTCAAAATTCAGCCACGGGATAAACTACAAAACACCCTGTGATGAGCATTAAATTTCACCATAAACCCCATCATTAATGGGACTGTTTACAGCACACTCAATGTTGGGGTTATTGTACAAATAAAAACCAGGCAAGCTTTGTTTCCCACCCCTTCAGAAACAACAAGGGAATTTAAGGGACAAATACGTAATTTTATAATGATCTATAATTTAATATAACTGCCCACAAAATTATATCTCACTGTAAAATTTCCTCATGTATTCTATACAGATACCCTCAGTAAAGATCATTTCAAAGAGATGGCAATAATTAGATTAAAAAATTACAAATCAGAATAATCATTTACACGTAAGAGACCGAGCAAGGCAAAGCCCCAATTAACTGAATAAAATCAATTTCCATTTGGAATAATCAAGCTTGATAGACTGTCTTGCTTATTTAGCCACTTTGTGTCTAATTCACGTGGACAAATTATTATATTTGCTTTGATTTCCATGGAAAAGCAGGTCAGCAGATGTGGCAAATCCATTATTTGTTCCAAAAAAAAAGATATTTAAAGAGAAATACCTGAACACAATCAAGAATTACCACTTTTGTAATACTAATTTTTAAATTTTACCCAGTTCAGCAATTTCTGGGTGTCTCCCCCAGCATCCTGAGTCTCCAAACCCAACCTATAATGGAGAACACGAGTCCCAATCCATTTCAATTAGCAAGGCTGGGATCTCCTGGGAATATAAATCAGGGCTTGTCACCAGCAGATTAAGCACTGCATTAACAGGGCTGCTGCAGCCAGGATTAACTGACACTGCTGGTGACATGCCACCCTTACAAAGTGACTTCCCCACTCGAAAAGCACCAGGGGAATTTTACAATCAATGGGATTTCTACAAACGCACCCAGGAGTGGATGGGCTGGAGCTTCAAAGGTCCCTTCAACCCCAATTATTCCATGGTCACCAGGAGGCAGCAGCACTGAGTGTGACAGGGATCCCTTTTCTTTTATTTCCTTCTGTTCTTTGCTCACCAGGACTACTCAAAGCAAAGTTGTGTTGATATTCTGTGGCATAAACTGAATTAAAACCAGGATGTTTTTAAAAGCAGGAGAATAATGAACTCTGCAGCCTTAATTTGGGGAAAATATACATTGCCTGCTCATTTATTGCACAGCTGGCTTATCTGCAGCCTCACAGTTCTGGAAATGAAGGGGGAAAAAAAAGGAGAGATTTCTTTTCCATGCCTGAGTGGCTCTGAATGAAGTAATGAAGATATTGGGATGTCGTATCTCAAACTGCACAGGTCAGCCTTGGAATAGGCAGCTGTCAGATCAAAAAACTCCACCACAGAATCATGGAAACTTTCAGCTTGGAAAAGCTCTCTGAGATTGAGTTCAGCACTGCCAAGGCCATCACTGCCCCATGTCCCCAAGTGTCACCACATTTTCATGGATTTTAAATCCCTCCAGGGATGGGGACTCCAGCACTGCCCTGGGCAGCTGTGCCAGGCCTGGACAAACCTTTCCATGAAGGAATTT
>JBBMKD010000217.1:33440391-33457550 GCA_037834095.1 Argya squamiceps | reverse complement strand
GCAGAGCCACAAGGTCCCCCCTGAGCCTCCTTTTCTCCAGGCTCAGCCCCTTTCCCAGCTCCCTCAGGAATTTTCCAGCCCCTTCCCAGCTCCATTCCCTTCCCTGGATGTGCTCAATGTCCTTCTTGTCACCAGGGGCTCAAACTGTCCCCAGAACTCCTGGTGTGACCTCCCCAGTGTCCAGCACAGGGTGACCACGTTATGAAAAGTGCACACAAAAAAAAAATGGAAGGAACTACTTCAGAGAGAGAGAGATAAAAACTATTTTCAAATTCAAAGCTGTTTTCATGCTGCAATAAAAGAGGTCAGGATGACTAATGCGTTCTGTCACAGATGTACATTTAACCTCAAACTCTTTTTGAAGAATTCTTTAGCCAGTTTTTGCACTTTCCTGACCAGCTTTTGCAGGAAATAGCCTGCAAAACTCAGCAGGTGCATTTCTAAAACGATCATACAGTTCCAAAGTCAACACAGTGAGGACACTATTTCACTATTTCCCACCTGATGTATAGAAAATTGTTTAAATATTTCCCCAAAACTCAAGAAATTTCCTGCAGTTCCTTCTGTTATTAAAAAAAAAATCCCAAACACAAATAAGTAGGTTAATTTAACGTCCCCTAATCTCATATTTTTAAAGTCTCATTTGTGTTGTGTCATGAACTGAGGCTTTGATCATTAAAGGAGATAAAATAACTCCTACCTAAAGAGAAGTTGTAAAGTCCCATGATTTCAGCGTAATTAATTAAATGAGTCATGTTTTATTTAGGTGCTTACACAAGTGCAAGAGGATTAACTCTAAATAAAACCAACAGAGCTGTAAAATGCTCATTTGGAAAAGGTCCTTGATGAGTCCCCAAGGCCAATCCCTCACCACAGGCTGGACCCATCCCATTCCTGGCCAATTTGGTCTGAACTGCTCATCCAAATCTCCAGTTCTTTAGCCTCCCTGTCATGGGTTGGCCTCTGCCTCCTCAGACATCATCATCTCCTGCCCCTCACAACCTCCCAAAGCCAGGGATGGCTCCAGAGGTGACCCCAGTTTGGAAACAGCCAACTCCATTTGAGAGCCAGTTTGTCCTTCCCCTGTCACAGCCCGAGTCCCATCCCTGCGCCCACATCACCACACACCCTGTCATGGTTGGCCTCTGCCTCCTCACACATCATCATCTCCTGCCCCTCACAACCTCCCAAAGCCAGGGATGGCTCCAGAAACCACCCCAGTTTGGAAACACCCAACTCCATTTGAGAGCCAGTTTGTCCTTCCCCTGTCACAGCCCAAGTCCCATCCCTGCGCCCACATCACCACGCACCCTGTCATGGGTTGGCCTCTGCCCCCTCACACACCATCATCTCCTGCCCCTCACAGCCTCCCAAAGCCAGGGATGGCTCCAGCCTGTTCCCAAGTCAGAAATTCACAGAGGCCACCCCAGTTTGGAAACACCCAACTCCATTTGAGAGCCAGTTTGTCCTTCCCTTGTCACAGCCTGAGTCCCATCCCTGCGCCCACATCACCACACACCTCTGGCAGTTTTTAATTCCCTGCTCATCCCAGGCAGGGCAGGAGCCTTTCCATCATCCTTTGCTGATGAGGAGAGCCAATCCAGCACTTTTCCATCTGCTCCTTCACCCACCTTCAGTGTTCACAACAGCAGGAGCGTTCTTCCCCTCAGGGACACAGAAACCCAACCAGGCTCGGCCATCCTGTGAAGGTGCAGCACAACACCACCAACTCCACACACCCAGAAGTCTTTTCACAAACCACAAAATTCATGAGAAGCTGATTCTTCTCCTTTCAGTCCCAGAGAGAATTTCCTTTGTGTCTTTACTGCAGTGCCCAGCTGTACCTCAGCTCTGAGGGGACAGCTCCTGGCTGCAGTGACAACCTTGCTCTGAAACGCCCAAATCCTGCTGCACCACAGCTTCAGCCAGGGCAGAACAGCCACAAGATAGGAAGCAGGACAGCAAATCTCAAAGCTGGACGCCACCATCCCTCCAGCAGCTCCCCTTCCAGTGTCCCACCCCCCTAAACCTCACCTTGTCCCCCATGTGCGCTCGGTGTCACACGCCAGCTGCCAGCAGGTGACTCCACACACAGGTGCCACTCTCAGCCAGCTGCTCCCATGCAAAACAAAACCTCCTCCAGAAATATTCCTGCAGCTACAGGATGTTTCCTCAGCTCCAGGAAGAGCTGAATTAGCTGCCTGCAGTATTTAAATCCCCACATTTCCGCAGGTTCGTGTAATCAATCCCCTGAGGTGAATCTCTGTTGTATGACATTTTTTTGCAGTAAGAGTTGACTCTTTTCAGTTTGTGGGGGTTTTTTTACTTCTCCCCTGCAGTTGAGCTTGGACTTATTCCCTTTTTTTTCAGGCAGTTTCACCATTTCCTCATCGCTGACACTGGGGGTTGCGGCAGCAGCGGTTCTGCAATGCAGGGCTGAGTGCCTGCAATTAACAACTCACTCTCAATTAGCAAAAACGACTCGGGGAGAGCCAGTGGCACCTCCTGTACCTGCTGCTGACGTGTGAAAGAGTTAACAGAAGGTTTCATTAGTGCTATCAGCAGCCAGCCACGCAGTTTTATATATAGAAAAGCTTATCAGGAGTGAGGAGCCAGCCCGCCCTGGCCCCCCTTCCCCAGCAGCGTTTGAGGAACATCTGACTAAGCCCAGCTTTTGGAGCCTACAAAGAGGAGCCACTTTATTCCAAGAGAGTGTGGGAGAAAAGGCCTGGGCTCATTTTGGGCAGAGGAGGTTTATAATTGCCTGGGCTCTCACTGATAACCCCGGCTTGCTTTGTTAATCCCCACCCCAAATCACTGGGAATTCTGGATGAGAGGCCTGAAAGACACTTTAAAGTTTTGAGACAGAGGCTCAGAACACAGACAATTATAACAAGATAATGAGCTGCAGCATGAAAGGGGTGAATCCGTGGGGCTGCCCCCGTGGTCAGTGACAGTGGTGGCACAGCAGGATGTGGGTGCTGAGTCAGCAGGAAGCCCCTGGCTCTGGCCACTGTCATTGTCCCCACAGCCAAAGGAAGTGGTCGTGACTCCGGGGCTGGTGGTGGCAGCTGTGACACCCAACCACGGCTGTCACCTCCACGCCCCCGCTGCTGTCACCATCCCCAGGGCATCTCACACAGCCCCGGGGAAGGGACACCCGATCAAGCTGAGAGAGACTGAGCTAAGATGAAGCACTGAGCGTTTTTATGTGGAAAAAGAAGGTTAAAACACTGAATTATTTTCTAAGTGCTTGTTGTCTGCTCTCAGGTCTATGCCACAGCCATTTCACACTCCGGTTCCACATCCAAATGTGTCTCTTGCTGTGTATTCACCGTCCATCCTTTGTGGTCTCATTTTAGTTAAGAAAGGTCTCTGCAACAAGGCAGAATTATTTACCATTCCTCCTGCAAGCTCAGCAAAGGACTGAGGTCATTAACACAGAGAAGGCAAAGAGACTCATCAGGGCACTAATCAAATAATTCAACATTGGCCAGCAACAAAGTTCCAGGATTTGCTTAGAAAATCTTAGAGGAACAAACATTCCAGATTAAAACCACTGGTTTTAACATCTCAATATCTTTTTATAATCCTAAACAGCTACCCGTGCCCCAAATTAATGACATTTTACTGAACAGGGATGGGGAACCTTTCAAGCCAAAGCAAAGACTTGGCAGTTCCATGTTCCCAAGCTTCCAGCACCCCCCTGTCCCAACAGGCCTCTTGAAGTCACAAATTAGGGTCACCTTTCCCCGTGCACTGTCAGCAAATCAATCTGGGCTGCTTTTCAAGCAGCCCTCACACATAAATTAGGCAGCCTGCCATTGATTCACACGAGAAACCCTTGAGCAGTGGAGTGAAACACCAATAAAATCTTACAGTTAACTTGAGAAGTTGCCTTTGGTTCCGTCCCAGCGGCCCTTCTGCTCCTCAGCTGCACTAAACGTGTCCTCACACAGATGCTCCCTTGTAATGGCTCTGGATGAGGGTTTAAAATTGCTTCTTGAACACAAAAATAATTACAGCCATGGGGAAATACTCACAGAGGAGTTTTATGCTGCATCATGGCCAGGACTGAACGCTCGTGTTTCAGCAGCGGTTTCATTTTGGAGGAGAGAAGGGGAGGAAGGGAAAAAGCAAAAGCAGAAGTGAGCCTTGCCCGACTCTTCAGAGTCAGAAAAGGAGAACACACTACTGGATGTGTGAGAATTCACTCCAACACGTCAAGAGATGCAACACAGGAAGGAAAGAAGGAGGGCAGCAAGGCTGTGACTTCAAGTTTTCAGCACTGCACGTTGGAGACCTCACAGGTGTATCCAAAGCCCAGCTCTGCAGAAATCAAAACCCAAACAATGAAAGGAATGCTCGGGTTGAATGATGAATTTAAAAGTGCATGGGGAGCTGTCACACTGCTGTTGGTGCCAGCATCAGGCACTGAACACATGCAGGGGCACCAGCTCCTCACTCCTGACTCTCCTGAGCTCCTCCACACCAGGTCCTTGCAGACCCAGGAGCCCACAGCCCCTCCAGGCAGAACCAGCACCAGGGACACCCTGCAGGGATGACACCTGGGAAGGAATTTCAGCAGCAGAACCTCTGACACATTTCTTCAGAGTCAAATCCATTGCTTGGCCAAACTTAAAGCCAGAAGGATCTTTTCAGTGAGGAAGATGGAAATGGAGACTGGCAATATGAAAGTTAACAGCAAAGGTTGTCCTGGTGGGATGGGTCAGGAATTCCAGCCCCACCACAGAATAAATGCTGCTCAGATCTGCTGCTTCAGGGAACCCGGTCATGCCCCTCTCTGCTTGGTGTCCTTCCTGGAGTTAACATGTCTTGTGTCTCCTGAGTTGCAAAAGTTCTCACTTTCAAGCCTTCAGCTGCTTCCCAAGGACAGCAGTACAGATTTTTAGCTGTGGAACTGGAGAAGCAGTGATGCCACCACTGTGTCCAGGTTTTTAATTCCTCTCCTCACCTCTGCAGTGGCCAAGACTCTCCTCCAGCAGCTTCCCTGGGCATGGAGCTGCCAAGGCTGAAAGGAAAGAGCTTTTGATGAGATGCTGAAGGCCCTGGCACAGAGAAGCTGTGGCTGCCCCATCCCTGAAGAGCCCAAGGCCAGGTTGGACAGGATTGGAGCAGATTTTCCCAATTTAAATGATCCTGTGAGTCCACGTCCCTGCTCACTGTGGGGGGCTGGATTAGGTGGCCTTCAGAGGTCCCTTCCAACCCAAACTATTCCATATTTCTGTGGATGCTGCTGCTCCCAGCACACCCAGAGCAGCTGCTCTGGAGCACAAAGGGTCTGCCAGCACGAGGCTTTGCACATTCTCATTCCTCCTTTTGTCTCCTACGCCCCGCCAACACACCCTTACATCACCCTGCAAACGAGGAGGAGGAGCAAGGAAAACTCACTTTCCTCCAAAACCTGAACCAGTTTAATGATCAAATTCACAGGCAGGGCCCAACCCATGGCTGAGCCAGCAAAACTGGGGTGCCAAAACAGGGATGGGCAGAGCAGCAGCAGTGACAGCAGGGCAGGACCCTCCCTGGGGTCTGGAGACTGGGACAGCAGTGTCACATCTCTGCTGCCAGGGACTGTCCCCCTTCACAGCCTCCTCCTTGGCAGGGTTGGTGCAGCTCTGTCAGGTGACATCTTGTTGGTGTCAGACACACAGAATCTCCTCTTCCAGCTGAAGTAATGCCTTACAGATCTTATTCCTTAAGGCCTCCACCCCAGGTTCTCCCCTTTCTTTAAGGGGAGAAAGCTCCAGAGTTTGCTTAGAAAATCTTAGAGGAACAAACATTCCAGATAAAAAACACTTTGACTGGTTTTAATGTCTCATTAATATAATTTATAATCCTAAACAGCTACCCACAGCCCAAATTAATGACATTTTACTGAACAGGGATGGGGAACCTTTCAAGCCAAAGCAAAAACTTGCAGATCCATTTTTCCAAGCTTCCAGCAACCCCTGTCCCAACAGGCCAGCTGGAGTCATAAATTCCCATAAATTTTTTTCACAGCCATGCTCAATCTTCTTCTCAGCTTCTGTTATGACTTGGCCCATGTGGACCATCCACATCCTGAGGTGGCAGCCAGGCAGGAGTGACAGTCCCCAAATATTCCCTCAAACCATCTCAGGAAAATCCCCTTCCCTGGAGGTGTTTGGATGCAGGTCCCTCACACTGAGCCAGCTCTACCCACACACACTGACAGAAACATGAACCAGAATCTTTCCAAACACGATAAAAGTCACTTTGGGGATTATTTTTAAAGCCAAACCAACAGCTCTTGATGTTCAGACCAAAGCACTGATGATGTGAGGTGAGCACAGGGCCCTGCTCATCCCAGGGGCTCTCAGGAAACATCAGCTTCAAACCAGCACACGCTGAGCTTTACACCAGGAAAAAATCCATAGTCTTTGTAGCCTTTTCCCCCTGCAGCTTCCACTTAGGAAATGTGTATTTATTTATGTGTGTTTCTATACGTGTACAACTCCCTCTCCCGTTTTTTACAAAGCAAGGCTAAAACTCCAACTAACAAAAGCTACTCCAGAACATTTATCCTCCACCAAGCCCCCTGAGAGCAGCAGCAGTGGCAGCAAAAATACTCCTGACACCACAGCCACGTGCTCCTGCTGCAAACCTGCCTTTCCCAAGCCCTTCCCACTGACCAGCAGGGAAATTAAACGAGTACAAAACAATTACAGAGCTAACCAAGCAAATGCTGACAGATGTTGAACTCCTGACCCACATAATTCCAGGCAACACCTGTTCCCTTGCCTGGGGCTGGATCCCAACAACAGCACGTGGAAAGGTGAGCAGGGATTGAAGGAACAGCTGTTTTTCCAGGAGTTGCTGGCTGAGCATTCATCAAAAGGCTGATATCCCCATGATTTATCTGGAATGGCTGCTCTGGGCACAGACAGCAGCACCAGCAACTGAAGCAACAGCCTGGCCTGTGGTACAGATTTAGCACCAGTGCTTGCTATTCCTCTTTCCCTCTGACATTCCCCCAAGTTAGCAGGTATATATTTACTCCCCAGAACTAAACTTATGGCATCAAACAGCACCAGCTTTAATTCTAAATCTGGCTCTGGGACATGAGATGCATCTGATTTTCTCATCCATTATTAAGTCGCAGGCATGCTAATAAGGCATTTATCACCAAAAAAGATCATTATCCATGTGGATTTCTAGGGATAGTCAAGTTCTTTACAGCCTGGAGTCTCAGGACATAAATAGAAACTGCATTTACTATTAAAATTAAACCAGCAAGCCTGGGAGTTATTAGAAAAGTAAAAGCCAAGCCTGCAGCGTGGTTGTGCAGGCAGCTCTGGGAGCCTGCACCAAATCCTAAGGATGCAGGCACTGCAGCCTGCCACAGAAACTGCAGGGATGAGGAGTGACTGCATCCTTGGAATCCCCCCTCCATCCCTGGGATTCCCCCTCCATCCCCCTGGGATTCAATTTCCCCTGCAAACCTGGAATTCCCCCTGCAGCCCTGGAATTCAATTCCCCCTGCAGCCCTGGAATCCTCCTCTGCAGCCCTGGAATCGCCCCCTCCATCCCTGGAATTCCCCTCTGCAGCCCTAGAATTCCTCTTGCAGCCCTGGAATTTCCCCCTCTGCAGCACTGGAATTCAATTCCCCCTCTGCAGTCCTGGGATCCCATTCCCCCTGCAGCCCTGGAATTCAATTCCCCCTCTGCAGCCCTGGGATTCCCCACTGAAGCCCTGGGATTCAATTCCCCCTGCAGCCCTGGGATTCCCCCCTCTGCAGCCCTGGGATTCAATTCCTCCTGCAGCCCTGGGATTCAATTCCTCCTGCAGCCCTGGGATTTCCCCCTCTGCAGCCCTGGAATTCCTCCTGCATCCCTGGAATTCCCCTCTGCATCCCTGGAATTCCCCTCTGCATCCCTGGAATTCTCCCTCCATCCCTGGAATTCTCCCTCCATCCCTGGAATTCTCCCATCCCAGCTTCACACACAGTGCTGAAAGCATGAACAGAAGCCCCTGGTCTGCAGTGAGAAAATCAAATCCCTCCCTGAATAAACCCATCTGCAACTTTTCATGCCTAACACAGGCTTAGGGTTTCCTGGCAGGGGGGAGATTTCCCTTTGCTCAAGTCTGGAAAAGAATTCCTGTCATAAAAGAGGAACAGCATCAACAAGAAAACCCCAAGAGGAAAACGCTGGCAGATGCTGGAAGAGCCACTGGAGAGAAAAATGACTTGAGTAATGGTGTTTCTGCAGGAGTTGGGGGAGAATAAATGCAGCAAGGACTGCCACCCCCTCCTGCAATTTAGATTTTTGAGGGCATTCACCACACCTCTAGGGGACTGCAGGAATTTTTCCATCATTTCAGCTTAGATCAGTCTTAGGCTGGGAAAATTCAAGAAAACCCAATAAAAAAGTGTCAGTCTGAGCTGAGTTTTCGGAGCACCTTTTAAAGTCTGAAGACTTCTCAAACTTTTAGCTTGCCCTGGATTTGGAGAAATGGAAATACACTGAAAGAGAAAACCAAATTACTGTCATCATTTTGGAGATGAATCCTACCTGAGACCAAGCAGCCAGAAACCAGCTAGAAAATTAAGGAATAAGGGGCAGGGCTGGAAGACATTTAAATGTTGGAATCTCCATTTAGAACACCTGTATTCCATTCAAAATTAATTATGGTGGCCATATTCTCCAACTGAAATGTTGGGATCTCCATTTGAAACACCTGCACTCCATTCACTCTTTAGCATAAGCTGCGTGATATTAACAATAAGTTTTAAAAATAGTTTTATATTCAGCTCAGAAAAATCAACAAAGCATTCCTCAAGTCACAGTTGGTGCCACTTCAGGCAAAATTAAGCTTAAAATCTGAGCTGAAAGTTGAAGAATGTTGCTGGGTATCACCTGCAAATCACAGGAGAGCTGAACACCATTTCAGATTGTCCTGGGTTGTAGAATAAAATATGCACAAAGTATTTTATCACCATCTTCATCAACTGTTGAAACCAATTGTTGAAGCAGTGTTCTTCCAGGTTCCCCCTCCCTTTTCTGTTAAGGTGTTTTTCTGTTAAGGTGTCTTCTGTAATGGCTCTTCTTTTGTTAATGGCTCTTCTCTTAATGGGTCTTTTATTAATGGGTCTTCTGTTAATGGGTCTTTTGTTAATGAGTCTTCTGTTAATGGGTCTTTGGTTAATGGCTCTTCTGCATGACTCACAGATAACTCCCAGCGGGAGTTCTCTCTCGTTAATGGGCCATCAAGGACCCCCTGTGTGACTCATCATCCCACTGTGTGATGCTCCGCCCAGGGGGAGGAGCCAAGCATTCTCACCTGGATATAATCTGGGATTTGGGTCAGTACAGGGGACCTTCCCGCTGGATTCCCAGAGGATCAGAGCTATCAGACCTTTCTATGGGATCAGTGCTTCCATCATCCCACTCAGGTTGTGTTCTGACTCTGTCAGTGGTCTTTTGTATTGTTGCATTTATTTTATTTTACCCTTTTTTTTCTTTTTCTTATTAAATTGTATTTCTGACTTGGAGCCTCTCACTTGTTTTGCTTTCAAACCACTACACAGATAAATGACTCTGACACTAAAGATAGAGCTGGGCTAAAATCCACCCAAAAAGATAATGATCCCTGATGGCTGCACTGATAACAGACACTGAGCTGCACAAACCACTGACAGCTACACCAGCAGAGAACTGTCCCTGTGCCCACCTCACCTCCCATCCATCACCATCAACATCTCACTTTTACAGCCCTGAGAACCGAGAGATTCCTGTTCCTTCCTTGAAGCAACAACACTGACATTGCAAAGGCTCCTGGTGAGTTTTAAAACATGATCTGTCACCCCTTCAGATCCCAGCTGGAACTGGGGGCTCTTCCCACAGCCCCCACCAAAGCCAACTCAGGTTTCCACTTGGGGGAATGTTTTCCCAGTGCCAGAGGGCAGGGCTGGATGGGATTTGGGCAGGAATTGTTCCCTGGGAGGGTGGGCAGGCCCTGGCACAGGGTGCCCCATGATTCCTGGCAGATTTTGTGCTACTGTTCTCAAGCAAGACCTACCTGATCAATAATTACCAAATTACAGCATTTTAATGTCTTTTTAAAATGTATTTTGAGGGGAAAGTGTTCCAGGCCAGGCTGGATGGGGCTTGGAGCAGCCTGGGATAGTGGAAGGTGTCCCAGCCCATGGCAGGGGATGGGATGGATGATTTTAAGGTCCCTTCCCACCCAAACCATTCCATGATTTAATGCAGAAATTCCAAATGTGTAACAAAACCCCAGCCCATCTTACACTGAGTGTCTTGAGTGAAGACTGGAAACCTTGAACTCTGTTATTTAGAAAAATATTTCCATTCTCAGCTGTGGGACAAACTCAGAGAAATCCATTTGCCTTCAATAATTAAATTGGCCCAATGCTGCACACTTCAGGCAGAAAAAGGTTGAGGCATCAAGGAACACACAGGAAATTCTTCCCCAACTTCTATCTAAAGTCTGGGGTTTTTTTCCTTCTGAATGAAAACAAAAATTTCATTACTGGAACATGATTAAACTTTGTTCTTTTTCTATCTGAAAACTCAGTAATCAGCACCTGAGCATGGCAGCTGGCAATGGCAACAGCCTCAGGCTCTGATCTGCAGGAACTGAACAATTAGTAATTAATTAGAACAAAGCTGAGTAGTACAACACAAGCTACAGTTATTAGAGGTGCAAAAATGAGGGTTGGGCCTCCTGCTCTGTGTGAGCACAGCAAGCTCATGGTTTCTTCAGCAAGTTCACAGAAAACTTCCCTTAAAAAATGTGATTTTTTTTCCTTTTTCTCCTTGAAGTGACAGCACAAAACTTCTGTCCCCAAAAATACCCCTCTCCTCCACACCCCTGCAGGATGACAGGACGCCTTGTGACAGGCAGAGCTTCGGCCTTGCCCAGCCCTCTGCTCCTTTCCACTCAGTTCTCTCTCTGAAAAATAAAAGTTCTTCTGCCTCCAAAATAAACCTCTGATCATCCCTGATATCTGGAAAATTCTATGCAGAGAGAAGAATTTGATGAAACTCTTCTTTAATTTGATTTTCATCCTTTGGTCACAGAGAGTAAAATCTGACGAAACTGTTCATGAATTTGATTTTCATCCTTTGGTCATAGAGAGCAAAAATTTATGAAATTCTTCTTTAATTTGATCTTCATCCTTTGATCACAGAGAGTAAAAATTGATGAAATTCTTCTTTAATTTGATTTTCATTCTTTGGTCACAGAGAGTAAAATTTGACAAAACTGTTAATGAATTTGATTTTCATCCTTTGGTCATAGACAGCAAAAATTGATGAAATTCTTCTTTAATTTGATTTTCATCCTTTGGCCACAGAGAGTAAAATCTGACGAAACTGTTCATGAATTTGACTTTCATCCTTTGGTCATAGACAGCAAAAATTGATGAAATTCTTCTTTAATTTGATTTTCATTCTTTGATCACAGAGAGCAAAAATTGATGAATTTCTTCTTTAATTTGATCTGCATCCTTTGGTCACAGAGAGTAAAATTTGACAAAACTGTTCATGAATTTGATTTTCATCCTTTGGTCATAGAGAGCAAAAATTTATGAAATTCTTCTTTAATTTGATTTTCCTTCTTTGATCACAGAGAGTAAAATTTGGCAAAACTGTTAATGAATTTGATTTTCATCCTTTGGTCACAGAGAGCAAAAACTGATGAAATTCTTTTTTAATTTGATTTTCATTCTTTGTTCACAGAGAGTAAAATTTGACAAAACTTTTAATGAATTTGATTTTCATCCTTTGGTCATAAAGAGCAAAAATTGATTAAATTCTTCTTCAATTTGATTTTCGTTCTTTGGTCACAGAGAGTAAAATCTGGCAAAACTGTTTATGAATTTGATTTTCATTCTTTGATCACCGAGAGTAAAAATTGATGGAACTGTTCATGAATTTGATGGAGTCCCCAGCTGATATTCCCATTTCTGGGTGCTGTGATTGTGCAGAAGAAAGCAGAATTTTGCACACACACCCATCACTGCCCTGCCTCCCTTTCAGGGAACTCCCTGATCATCTTTTCTTCTCCAAAGCACAAGCAGCAGCCTCGGGGCTCTCTGGGGATGGGCAGGTAACAGGAGCAGGGCAGAGAGAGGCTGGCAGGCAGCTGCAAGGGAGTTCAAGTGGAAAAAACCTAAAATATGCCCCAGAGAGGACGTTTGCAGCCACTTTAGTGCATTAGAGATGCCACTGACAAACGTGAGAACAGCAGAAAACAAGAAGTGTCTGTTCACAGTGTGGAGAAGTTATTGACAGTGTGGCATGAGTAAGGAAAAATGTTCCTGAATGTGGTGCTTTTTTGAGTGGGAAGGAAATTTGAATTGCTACAGCCAAAAGAATCACCAAAATATTCATGAAAAGCTAATGGAAAGTGTGATATCAGTCCAACATCAGATCTGCTCTTCACACTAAATTCCCATTAAAATATATAAACAATCAAACCTGTGATAAACTGGAACTGTGCCATAAACACAGAATAAAACACCAAAAATCCCTGCCAATTTATTTGGGCCTGTAACCTTGGACACCTCCAAACCTGCTGCTGATGGAGAGGCCTAAGATTAAAAGTTAAAATGTGGTGCTTTTTTGAGTGGGAAGGAAATTTGAATTGTTACAGCCAAAAAGAATCACCAAAATATTCATGAAAAGCTAATGGAAAGTGTGATATCAGTCCAACATCAGTTCAGATCTGCTCTTCACACTAATTCCCATTAAAATATAGAAACAATCAAACCAGTGCTAAACTCAAACTGTGCCATAAACACAGAATAAAACACCAAAAATCCCTGCCAATTTATTGGAGTCTGTAACCTTGGAGATCTCCAAACCTGCTGCTCATGGAGAGGCCTAAGATTAGAGATTAAAATCCTCCTTGAATGGAGCAATTCTCAGATAAACACGGATTTAGGTCAATGCCTGCCTTCCCCAAAATCTGTGCCACAGACTCAGGGATGTCTCTGCTGCATCTCTGGAGAATGTGGATCATCAGATCAGGCAGCCAAGGGCAGGATTGATTTTAGTTCTGGTGGCTCTGCTAAACAACTGCAGCAGGATTTGCCTTTCTTCAGTCACACCTAAATATAAACAGCAACTTCAATATTGAAATAGGTTTTCTGGTCAGCTTTGAGATGTGAAAAACTGAAAGGAAATTGAATCATAAAATGGTTTGGGCTGGAGGGGGTGTTAAGGATTACCTGGATTAACCTGCAAGGATCAGGGACACCTTTCACTGTCCCAGGGGGCTCCAAGCCCTCTCCAGCCTGGCCTTGGACACTTCCAGGGGCAGCCACAGCTTCTCTGGGCACCCTGTCCCAGGGCCTCACCATTTCTTCCCAATATCTCACCTATATTTCCCCTCTTCCATCTTGAACCCATCACTCCTTGTCCCATCACTGCAATTCCTGATGAAGAATCTCTCCCTGACTTCTTTGTGTTCCCTTCAGATTCCTGGCAGGTGCTGGGAGGTCTCCACACAACCTTGTCTTCTCCAGGCTGACCACAGCCATCACTGCTGCTCAAAACCAAACATTTGGGCCATAAATGTTGTGTTTGGCAGATCTCACTTGGCATCACAGCCCTGGAAATACTCTCATAAAACCATGAGAGAACTGCACAACCTTTTCCAGGTTTATATTCTCTGGAGAATCACAGAAGTTTCATCTCTTCATTTCATCATTTCAATTTTAGGCCTCTATCCAAAATGTTGATTTGTTACCTCTTGCTTTTAACCATTCAGTGTTTCAGCCTGTGAGGTTAAACCTCCACAAAGCATAAAATTGTGCCAAAGGATGCAAATTGTCTGAAATGCATCAATCTATTGACAAGAAAGCCAGGGAGAGCCATCAGGAATATTTGCATACACACAGCCAAACTTGAAATGCCAAAGCATTTCTGCAAGAGCTCCTGTTAAAAAATAAAATTAGGTTTAAAGCACTAATGTAGGACCACAGGGCTAAAGCCAAATTCACAGAGTTTACAGAATTCACAGAATGATTAGGTTTTGGAAGAGACCTTCAAGATCATGGAGTCCAACCCAGCCCTAACACCTCAACTAAACCCTGGCACCAAGTGCCACATCCAGAATTTCTTTAAACACATCCAGGGATGGTGACTCCACCACCTCCCTGGGCAGATCATTCCAGTACTTTTATCACCCTTTCTGTAAAAAACTTTTCTCTAATATCCAACCTCTATTTCCCTTGGTGCAGCTTAAATCCCCATAAAGTTACTCCTGCTTTCCCAAGCCGGGTCCTAGAGCAGATTTCAATCCCTGCAGGCAGGATTCCTCCCCAAAATCAGGATTTAGCACATTCCTAGTGGGATTCTGCAGGTTCCTGCAGGTCCAGCTCTACCAAATTTACCAACCCACTCCCAGTTTCCTGCTGGCAAACTTGCTCCAGTGCCCAGGCTCAGGATCCCACGGGATTTGAGCAGGGTAGGAGAACAGCTTGGAAAACTCATGTACAACCTCCAAACCTACAAATGACTTCCACTGCTGCCCACACACTCCATAGTCAGATTCAGCAGGCTCAGAAACTCCAGGAGAGGGAGCTTTTCTTGCCCCAAAGAAGAGGAGAGAAGGATAAATTAAATACCAGCACTATATTTAGCAAATAAACTCTTTCCGCTGCGGTTCTGATTCGCCAAGTGTCACAACATTTTGAGTTTCCTTGGAAATATTATCTGCAGGGGGAAAAAAAACCCCACATTTAAACACAGCCCATTCTGGCTCACATCTCCAGCTGCAGCAGAGGACAGCTCAAAAACCCTTCCCAGGAAAAAAAGGATTCAGTGTCAGTCACTGCTCCTGCCCCGGGGCTGCACCAGCCCTGCATCCCTGACACTCCATCCACACATTTCCCAACTCCCACCTTTTACTATTCCTAGCCCCACTAAGCTGACAGATTTTGGGTTTAGCTTGGTTTATTTGCATTATGAAAGGAAAAAAATTTAAAAAAAGATGTTTTTCTCCTCGGAGAGGAGCAGAGTGAAGGTTGGGAGATGCTGAATGGGGCCTCCTTTGATGTGAGAGGTTTACACTTGACCTTCTGTTTTCCTTCCTGGATATTTATATCCTGCTGGCTCCCACAGCTGAATAACAATGAGATCCACACGCTGACCTGCTCAAGTGAAACTTCCATCCCTCTCCTAAAAGTGAATCCATGGCACTCTGTTCTAACAGTTTTGGGGAGATAAATGACTAATTTTCAGCTTAATTTAACTCTCTTGGCATTCGAGCAGCTAAATAGATTATTCCCAGCAAAAAATTTATCACTTCAATAATTTCCAATTCATCGCCTCGAAAGGCAGGGATTAGTGTTTCAAAGTCACAGAATTAATCCCAAAATATTCTTCCCTGTGAGGGTGGGAAGGCTCTGGCAAATGTTGTCCAGAGAAGCTGTGGCTGCCCCTGGATCCCTGGAAGTGTCCAAGGCCAGGTTGGAGCACCCTGGGACAGGGGAAGGTGTCCCTGCCCATGGCAGGGGTTGGGATGGGCTTTAAGGTCCCTTCCAACCCAAACCAGTCTGGGATTCCACTGTTCAATCCAGAGCACCAATGTTTTGACCCAACATCAAAACAAAGCCATGAAAATACCTCAAAACAACACCTGGAAAAGGAGAACGTTCCTGTGTTGTTTCTAAAACACATACGTGGATTTGAAAGTCGAACTTTACGGCTCATTTCTTCCTCAAAATGAAAACTACTGAGAAAACAGCAAATTTTCTGTATAAATAACTGTCAGAGAACACTATTGTGATGCCTCGACACTTGTTTCTGAGACATTTCCAGGGTTTTTATTTGCCTTTCTACTGCTATAATCTTTAATTCTTTTTAATCAACATGAAGTATATAGTTTAGCTGAAAGTGAGCCAATTTTTATTTGGTAATAAAGCAGAACACATACAAGAGAAGCAAGGCACCAATGAAAGATGGGGAAGAGGAAGAGATTCCATTTGAAATGAGGACAAAAATTTTGATTCGGGGAATCTTTCCTTGCTTTCCAAGGAAAGTGAACCTTTGTGCTCATTTGGAGCAGGAAAAATTGCACATTCATTTGCAATATAGAGCAGCTCTGCAGCCCATACAGGGGTAAATATCTTGTATTGAAATTATTCCATTGCAACCACACTGAAATTGCTTCATTATATTACTTTAATTGTGAGTAACTTCTGGGAAATATGGCAAACAGAAAATTAAATAGAAATATAAACCATAAAATTCTGCAGCGGGGCAGAATTTTTGAATGGATCTGCTGAAATGCCTCAAAAATAGCAAAAAATTAAAAGGGATTTCCTACATTCAGCGTTTCCATCAGCTTCAGGTAAAGAGTGGAGCCCCTGGCAATGGAAGAGCTAAGCCTGTAATACTTTTCCCTTCTTGTAAACCAAAGGATTACAATCCCTTCCCATCCCAGCCTTTAATGCAGCTAATACAGCAAATACATATTTATTGGAATTCTCCATGCAAACCCAGCAAAGCCCTCAGAAACTGAAGGCAAAAAGCATTAAAATGATCTTTAAGTCTTCTTTAGGGCTAATTCAGAAATGTATTTTATAGGAGCATCACTAACGTGATAATCCCAGATTCTGGGGATTCATTCCACTGCAAACTCACAGAGAATTCCCAGAAATGCTCAGGATCAGCTGGAAATGTTCTGGTTTGATGTTAACTTGGGTGCAGTTCTTGGAAAAAAGTCACTTCAAACTCTGTTCATATTTGAAAGTGTCCTTGGGGACAAGTTTCAAGGTGCCACCACCTCAGGTCACAGACAGCATTGAGTGACTTTCCCACTGGAAGTGTGGCCAGGGATCTTCTCTATCTCCTAGGGAGGGGAATTACCTGCCCGGCAGATGGGAATGTGGGTGCAGCCATGCTGACTTGTGATTAAAAAATAGAGAGGTTTTAGTTCATGGAATCATAAAGGCTGGAAAAGCTCTCTGAGATCATCAAATCCAACCTCACCTCTGTCTTATGTCCCCAAGTGCCACATCCACGTGGATTTTAAATCCCCCCAGGGATGGGGACTCCAAACCTCCCTGGGCAGCCCCTTCCAGTGCTTGTAAATCATAAAAATACCAAGAAACTCCTTCTTCACCAAATTAAATATATTT
>JBBMKD010000217.1:33397647-33420587 GCA_037834095.1 Argya squamiceps | reverse complement strand
GCTCCCCGGCGCGCACCGGCTGTGCTGAGAGCGCCCGGCTTTCCCCCGAGCTCCTCCCGGCTGGCGCACCTGCCCGTGTCCCCGTCCTCGCACCTGTCCGTGTCCCCGTCCCTGCCCGTGTCCCCATCCCCGCTCTGCCCGTGTCCCCATCCCGTCCCTGTCCGTGTCCCCATCCCCTTCCCTGCCCGTGTCCCCGTCCCTGCCCGTGTCCCCATCCCTGCTCTGCCCGTGTCCCCAGTCCCACACTGCCCGTGTCCCCATCCCCGCACCTGCCCGTGTCCCCATCCCTGCTCTGCCCGTGTCCCCAGTCCCACACTGCCCATGTCCCCATCCCCGCACCTGCCCGTGTCCCCATCCTCACACTGCCCGTGTCCCCATACCCACACCTGCCCATGTCCCCATCCCCGCGATGCAGGAGTCGCCCCTGGGGACATGACGCCCTCCAGGCTCTGTCCCCTCGCTGCCCAGCCCGCCCGGGGAGTGCCGCTGGGAGGGACACACCTGAGCCTGGCGGTCCCCAGTGTCCCCTCCAAGGGCCAGCGGAGCGGGACGGGGAGACCCGAAATAGAAACGGGCAGGTGGGAAAGTAGGGCAGGGAGGGAGGAGGGGATTACCGGAGTCACGGCGGCTCAGGGCACATCTCGCTGCCTCTTGGCTCCGCTCCCTGCCACGCACCTCTCCCAGAGCCGGAGGAGCCTCCCAGCAGGAAAAATCCCTGCTCCAGGAAGGATCCAAGGGATCGGAAAAGTCTTTCCCAACGATTCTCTGCATTACTTTCAGACCCCCCCATACCCATGTACACCGTGTTTAAGTTTTTCAAAAGATGTCCCAAAACATGAAGAGCATCCCAGCAGGAGAAATCCCTCCTCTAAGAGAGATCAAATGATCCTAAAAATCTTTCCTAACCTTAATCTAACTCTGGATTACTTTTAAACCCCCAGTGCCCATGCACACCATATTTAAGTTTTCCAAAAAACTGTCCTGGAACAAGAAGAGCATCCCAGCAGGAGAAGTCCCTCCTCCAGGAAAAAATTTGAAGTCTTTCCTAACCTTAATCTAATTCTGGATTACTTTCAAACCCCCTAATGCTTCATATCATATTTTAGTTTTTCAAAGGTTGTCCCAAAACATGAACAGCATCCCAGTAGGAGAAATCCCTCCTCCAGGAGAGATCCAAATGATCCTAAATTCTTTCCCAATCTTAATGTTTCTATATTTTACTTTCCACCTCCCCCATACCAATGCACACCATGTTTAAGTTTCCCAAAAAATGTCCCAGAGCAAGAAGAGCATCCCAGCAGGAGAAATCCCTCCTCCAGGAAAAATATTAAAATCTTTCCTAACCTTAATCAAACTCTGGATTACTTTTAAATCCCCAATGTGCATGCACACCATATTTAAGTTTTCCAAAAGATGTCCCAAAAGAAGAAGAACATCCCAGCAGGAGAAATCCCTCCTCCAGGAGAGATCCAAGTGATCCTAAAAGTCTTTCCCAATATTAATGTTTCTATATTTTACTTTCAACTTCCCCCAGTGCCCATGCACACCATATTTAAGTTTTCCAAAAACTATCCTGGAACAAGAAGAGCATCCCAGCAGGAGAAATCCCTCCTCCAGGAAAAATGTTAAAAATCTTTCCTAACCTTAATCAAACTCTGGATTACTTTCAAACCTCCCAGTGCTCCACACCATATTTTAGTTTTCCAAAGGATGTCCCAGAACAAGAAGAGCATCCCAGCAGAATAAATCCTTCCTCCAGGAAAGATCCAAGCAATCTTAATAAACTTTCCCAACTTTAATTATTCTCCATGTTGTTTTCCAGACCCCCCCCCAGCCATGCAGGCAATATTTAAGTGCTCCAAAGGATCTCAGACAATTAGGGGTCTGAAAAAATATATATATATATCAGAACCAGGAGAAAAAATATATCAGAACATCTGTGAATATTTGTGTCTTCTGCAGGAAACTTCATCAGGGCCTAATTAGGTCCCTCTGGCATCGTGTTGATGAGGAAACAGTGATTTAGTGGGAGGCTGAAATTCTGAGCAGACATGGCAGTGCAAGAGGGCACAGCACCAGGGAGGAGTTGGATTTTAATGAACATTTTTGCAGATCAAATGGCTGCAAGTCAGTGATTTTCTGGCTGGGAACCCTTTGCAAGGAAGTGGATATTAATTTAAATGAGTGCTTATAGCCAAGTGATAAAATAAATAGAATTATTACCCGTGTTGGACAAAATGACCACATTTTCTGTTAGTGCAGGAATTAAGGATGTTATTAGGCTGTGTGGTCCCAAAATTAATTAGTCATGGGACAGAAATGGGAAGCCAAGTTGTACAGTAAAGTTTTTAATTCGTTATTTGGTGTGAAGGGATTTGCTGGAGAGAAGGGGGACATCTAAATAAATTGTGTGATTGTGAAATAAAGTTGTAAAAAGAACTTCATCCACACTCAGGTCTGTAATTGATGATTATATTGATAATTTAGCCTCGTTAGTCCCCAGCTCTGCATCCTCCCAGTCTCACCCCAGATGCTCCAAGGCCAGGTTTGTGCCATTTGTGTTTTCCAGGATTCATTAAGGAGCTGGAGCCAACAGCCTGAGGCTGATTTTTTGTTGGCTGCAGAAAAACAACCCAGGGTGATGCTCTGTGATAGAGAGCTCCAGCCAGAAATCCAGATTTAAAGTCCAGGAGTGGGGATCTGAAGGATGAAGTGTCTTAAAACCCAATTTCAGATCTGTCCAGACAACAAGGTCTGAAGGGAATTTCTGCTGCTGAGAAAGGGGAGATGATGAGAAATGAGGCTCCTGTGGGATTTGTAGCCATTTAGTAACAATTGAATCACCTTGACAGAAGGAAGACAGAAGCTGTACCAAAAAATAAATTTAGGAAAGTGGAAGGCTGAAACGTTGTGCAAAAATAAGATAACAACGAGCAGATGATCCCACATTTCTCCCAGCCCTGGGATAATCCAGTATCCAACAGAGGCTTTTCTCCCTCCACCTCCCAGCCCAGTGCTCAGGTGTCTTTTCCTCTCTTCCCATCACAAATCCAGCCCCTCTCAGCAGTTGGCAGCTCTTTGGCAGACGTTTCACCTTTGCTTCCAATTTTGCAGAGATGCTGCAGGGCCTCCCACGGCTCCTGGCTGGCCCCAGCCCCTCCATCCCTTCCTTGGAAGGAACATTATTCCAGCAGAACTGGTGGGAACCTCACCTGGAGCAGTTCCAGGCTTCCTCTGCCTCAAGCTCAGGGAATAAATGACAGGAAAAAGGCAATATTTGAACACCAAGTTTTTATTTTGGGTAATTCCTACACGATAACCTCAGTGGCAGGGCAGTAAATTGGTCTCCTTGCTGATGTGGTGGAACAAAAACTACAAATTCCTAAAAAAAAAATCAGGAAATGAGAGGCAGAACAGCAAAAACTGCCACAGACCCAGGATTTCTGACATCTCAGCCTCAAAGTGCAGGAAAAGCCCTTCAAAGCAGGAATAATTGGGCAAGCTCAAGAAAATAAGTGCTAGGAAAGAGGCAATATTTGAACACCAACATTTTATTTGGGTGTTCCAACACGATGCCCTTGGTAGAGCAGGGTGGATCAGTCTTTTCGCTGATGTGCTGGAAGAAAACTTGTGAATTCCTGAAAAAAAATCAGGAAATCAGAGGCAGGACAGCAAAAAAAACTGACACAGATCCAGATTTTCTGATGGTACAAATACATCTCAGCGTGAAAATACAAGGAAAACTCTGAATTCAAAGTAGGAATAATTGGGTAAGAGTGTGAGGCTATGTAATATTTCAGCAGCAGTTAATTTAATGACTTCAAAGGAGTATTTGTCAAAGGTTTTCCCATTTGGAATCTAAAATTAGGAGTCTGTAGGAATAGATTGAAGTGTTCAAACCTACATCCCTTTCAAATTGTTACAGAAATTGCAATTAGTGAAAGGCTGCCCTGCCTGCTCTTCTCTCCATCTCCACCTCAAGGGGTTGTTTTAAACACTCCGCACCTTCAAGCAGCTTCAAAGCCATGTTTTATTAAAATTAGAACGTTGCAAAGGCTGTATTTTCCAGTTCTTAAAATACCAGGAGTGGTTTTTGTCCCTTACTCTCCTATCAAGTGTACTTGACCACTCAATTTCACTATTCAGTCATAAATTAAAATATTTTAACAGCAGAACACATAATTTTAAAGCTGTGTCATCTTCTATGGAGAAAAGACACCCTGAAAGATCTTAAAGATTTTAGTAGAGCTCTGTTATTTAGGGAAATGCAAACACTGACTTTTGGAGTGAAAAAAATAAAGAGGGAAATATCTCTATAATTTCAAGATTTCATTTTAAAACTATTTATTTTTACCATAATGGCATGCAAACATTCCCACCAAGGTGTTTCCAGCCTGGAAATGGGGAGAAACAGGACAAATGAGGAGCCAGATACTCAGGGAGCTGCTGCTCTCCTTCCCCTGCCAGGATGGGTGCCCTGGCAGAAGTTGTAGAGGATAAATTTCCCCATGGAAGGATTTATTTCCCATCAAAACTTAATGCTGGATCTTTCCTTAACCCAAATATCTTTGAGAAAAGGCAATTTCAGGGCTGCCCCTGCTGCTGCCATGTGAGCAAGGAGTGTTCCCACTTCCCAATATCCCAGCTAACCTGGAAGTTTGAAGCCATTCCCTCTTTCCCTTCATTTCAGGAGTTTTTCCAAAGGATTCAGAGTGGACACAACTCACATCCAAGGGATGCCCTGGCAGGAACAATCACTTTAAACCAGGATTTTGCACATTTGTGCTGATTCCAGTGTGGTGGCTTTGGGATCTTCCATTTATTTTCATTCCCAGTGGGAAATACTCCTATTTTGTCTCCCTATTTTTGTTTCCCAGTTCCTTCTGGCTGCTGGGGTGAGAGGATTGAGCACTGAGGGGCTGGTGACAATATTCCACCTGTCTGAGGGACAATATTCCAGCTGTGAATATTAGAGCTCAGACATACACAACCATCCCCTGATGGAACTCTCAGCTGAGAAATTCTGGGTATTTTCTGGCAAGAAATCCACTCAACATTTCAAACGTGTTTGCTTTGTCTTTCAAAAGTGCTGTGGGAAAAAGAAAAAGAAATGTCAGAGGGAAAGAAGAAATCAGAAGATGGAATTGTGCAAATCCACCCCACAGCAGCACTGGGCAGGGATCCATGAAAATGGAGCTCACACCTCTGTCTTCCAAAGTTTCTCAAAGTTTTCCAGGGAGTTGCTGCAATCATTTTTTAGATCAGTGAAGCCTCATATTTCTCAACCTCAACTCCAAGGAAATGATGAGGCTTTATCCCATTTCCCTCCTCCAGTCCAAAGGCACAAACAAATCCCTGTTTCCAACTTTGCTGGCTGCAAAGTGCCAGAGGAAAAAAACAAACAAACCTGGATTTAATTCTTATTCTATAATTTGCTTTAATTCCAATTTATCCATCACAGAAGAGGGAGAGGCAACATTGGCAGCACGTGGCTGGGTCCTGTGTGGAATCCATGAACTGATCCTACACTGCCTGGAAGTTTTTTGGAATCTTTTTGGAGCCAAAAGGGATGAAGCAGCTGAGCTGCTCTGCAGTCAGAGATGGAAAATGGAAATGCAAAAGGCTGTCAGGGCTCTGTGGGAGACACGAGGATGCACCACAAAGGTCAGGCCCAAGGAAAATCCCAAACATCAGCAGCACTCCCTGCCAGCCCTGCTGCCAAGTCACCTTGCCAGCAGTCAGTTGGTTTGAAATGAAATATTTCAGCAGTTTTAAACCAGCAGCACTGCAGCTGCTGCACAACTGAGAATGATTTGCTTCACCTTGAATTTCCCTGGCTGCTGCTGAGCACAGCTCAGAGCTTTGACCCAGGAGCCAAACCTTGGATCCTGCTGACATCCCTGGGGAGAACATCCCAGAGTAGTTTGGGTTGGAAAAGGAGTTTAAATCCATCCCATTCCACCCCTGCCATGGACAGGGACACCTCCCACTGTCCCAGGCTGCTCCAGCTTGGCCTTGGACAATTCCAGGGATCCAGGGGCAGCCACAGCTTCTCTGGGCACCCTCAGAACAAAGAATTCCTCCCTAATCTCTGATCCTTCTGGAACTGTGGGCAAAGCATCAAACAACCAGAGGATTTATTTTTTTCCCATATAAGAATGTGTTTGCAACATTAAAGGATAGATGTGCGTGAAAAGTTTGCATTTAAAGGCTTTCCTTTTGTATTTTTGGCTTTTAAAGGCTTTCCTTTTGTCTTTTTGGCTTCGAGCAAAGTGATTTAAACAGAAGGGAAAAAATCACATCGTCAAGCTTTAAAAATGATGGGTCATTTTATGTAGCAAAGGGTTGCAGATCTCTCTGCTGCCCCCCGGGCTCGGAACAAATGAATCTGATTTATTTTTCTCTTTGGTTGCTGTGCAGGGCTGAGTCAGGATCAGTGGGGGCACAGTTCAGAAAGTGCTGAGGAGGGAATATTTTCTCTGAGTCAGAGGAAACCAATCTCTTCTCCTTTCTCTGTCCAGATGAGGTGTCTCCTGTCAAATTGCAGGTTTAATTCCAGGTTTTATGATGTTCTTACAGGTAGCTGTGAGAAAAAAAAAAAAAAATAAAGCCTAGACAGAGAGTGAACCTCAAGGTGACAAGCAAGAAAAAAGCAAATTATGGCCTCATTTACAGAGCAACTCCCTGACTCACAGGAGAATTTCAATGATTTGAGCCATAACAATTTGAGCTGAGTCACCAAAAAATAAATATAATTGAGTCAGATTGCAAGGAAGGGAACTCCAGGCTGTTCACCACGCTGTGAGTGCTATTCAGTATTTTTAAAGGGCTGGGTGCTCAATTCATCGCAATTGAAAGAGCTAAAAAATAACTCCCTGGAAGTTTTTAGCAAGACAAACATCAGTTCTTAAGTATTGAATTTTTTAACCATATTTCATATTTTTTAACCATATTTCATAGGGGACAAGTGGCCCTGCTGATGGCAGGAGGGGCAGGTTTGAGCTCAGTCTATTAGAAAATATTCTTGGATTATAAAGTCTTGGACTCTGTCCTTTGCAGAATAGAACTCTTGGATTAATGAGCCTGGAGAGGTGGATCAGCCTAACAGAGCCTTCCCATATTTCTGGGGTTAAAGTTTAACTGGGTGCTGGACAGAAAATGAGGCAGGTTTCTTATTATTTTATACAAGGTAAGAAATTTCCCTTTATTCTTCAGAGCTTAAATCAAATCCTGACTGATTTCCACTATGGCAATGAAGCATTTAGATTATTTAAGAATAAAACGTAAATAATTTTTAAAAATTATATTTATATATTCCTATAAATAATGACCTCCAAGACATCATCAAAGTCTCAAGTAGTTTGAAAAATAAAATAAAAATCATAAGACTATAAAAATAAAATCCACAGTTTTCAAATCTAATTACTGCTTAAAACTGGGATCAAAAATAATCATAAAACCCAGAAAAATCTCAGTACAGTAACACTGCATTGCAGAATAACTATTTTCCCAGGTATTTACTCCTCCTGAGAAATTCTTGGCTATTTCAAATCCATAAAAAATTCAGGAATCTCTCCTTGTCATCACAGGACAAAGCAGGGAAGCTTCAGGACAAGAACCCCAGAGGTTGATTCAGCAGCACTGTTGAAGCAGATTGTTCCCTAAAGGTTAATTCAAAAGCTCTGTATGATCCAGGAGCAGGGCTGCAGTATAAAGTGGGATAATGACATTGTAATTAATAGAAATAAAAGCTAACGGAATCTCTGTTACTTTACACTGACAATAAATTAGTAATTTATGTTCCAGGTTTCAGCCCAAAATAATGGGGACTGAGTTTATCTCAAATTCTTGGAATTTGCCTTCAGTCTTTCCATTGAGCAATGAAGATTCTGTTTGAAATCGTGTTCTCTGGTCATTATTTAGGTCAGCTGGGGTCCAAAATATGAATATATTCCCTTGGTTTGTGGTCCAGAATAGATTTTTCCAAGATTTCTCCCTGTACATCCACTGCTGCCCTGAAATGAAGGTCCTGCTCAAGGTATTTCCTTCCCTGCTCAAGGTATTTGTTTTCTCCCTGACAAAAACCAAAAAGGAAGGAGTTATTCTGTAAAAATAGGTGGAATTTAATTAGGAATTAGAGGTCTTTCTTAGAAAATAACCCACTGACAGTAGATAGACCCTCTTCACCCCACCAAAACCCAAGACCAACACAATGTTTTCTGAAATTTAAAGACTTTGAGATGTATCCCAAAGGGATGGGTGGGTGGCTCCTTAGGCAAGCTAGGAATTTGAACAGAGAAGGAACATTTTACAACTTTATCATGACATATTAGATAGAGATTAGACATAGATTGGCAGATTCCAGCCTGGCTGTCAGGATTTTAAGGGGAAAAAGCAGGAATTCAGAACTGTCCCAGGAGAAACTCCAGGCTGTGGATGAATCCAGAGCTGTGATCTGGGAAGTGACGCTTTGGCAAGGACCATAAATCACCCATGGACAATCCCAATGGCCTTTGCCAGGCTGCTTTGGTTGTCACCCTGGCAACACCTTTCCCCCAGAGCAAAGTTCAATTCTTTTACATTTTTATTGCCACTGCTGCTTGTTTAAAGTTTGCCAGAACCACTCTGTGCTCAGACAGCGCCAAGGAGGAATCCCCCTCATGCCAAACGGGATTAAAGGGAACCAAATCCTCTGAACTGGGGAGGAAAAAAAAAAATCAGTGCCAAGATGCCATCCAGGAAGAAAAGCTGCATGTTTGCCTCTGCTTTTTGTACCTGTGTGATCTCCTTCGTGGTGGTGTGTGTGGTGCTGGCCACCCCGCAGTGGGTGAGCAGCCAGGTCCGGTACTCGCGCACCGGCTCCAACGTCACCATCACCCTCAAGTACGGCCTCTTCAGGGGCACCTGTGAGCAGTTCGTGGATGCAGGACTCCAGGTGCCCACAACCAACTTCCAAGGTAAGTGCTGGCACACCTGGAAGTGGATCAGAGCATTCCAGGTTGGTTTGGGTTCACAGGGAACTTAAATCCCATCCAGTGCCATCCCTAACATGGCAGGAGCACCTTCCACTGTCCCAGGCTGCTCCAAGTAGTGTCCAACCTGGCCTTGGGCACTGCCAGGGATCCAGGGGCAGCCACATCTTCTCTGGGCACCCTGTGCCAGTCCTTATATCTATTTAAAATCCATATCTAATTTAAATCCATGTGTCATATTTCTAAATTACTTTAAATATTGTAAGATGGATGCGCGCATCAGCGGCACGAGTAAGGAGATCTTAGGTTTGGGTTGGATATTGGGAAGGAATTGGACTGGCCTTGGACACTTCCAGGGGTGTAGGGGTAGCCACAGCTTCTCTGGGCACCCTGTGCCAGGCCTTATATCTATTTTAAATCCATATCTCATATTTCTAAATTACTGAAAATATTGTAAGATGGATGCGTCTATCAGCGGCACAAGTGAGGAGATCTTAGATTTGGGTTGGATATTGGGAGGGAATTGGACTGGCCTTGGGCACTTCCAGGGGTGCAGGGGCAGCCACAACTTCTCTGGGCACCCTGTTCCTGTCGTTGTATCTAATTTAAATCCATATCTCATATTTCTAAATTGCTTAAAATATTGTGAGATGGATGCATATGTCAGTGGCATGAGTGAGGAGGTCTTAGGTTTGGGTTGGATATTGGGAAGGAATTGTTTGGACACTTCCAGGGGTGCAGGGGTAGCCACAGCTTCTCTGGGCACCCTGTGCCAGGTCTTATATTTAATTTAAATCCAGATCTCATATTTCTAAATTACTTAAAATATTGTAAGATAGATACGTCCGTCAGCGGCATGAGTGAGATCTTAGATTTGGGTTGGATATTGGGAAGGAATTGGACTGGCCTTGGACACTTCCAGGCATCCAGGAACAGCCAGAACTTCCCTTGGAAACCCATTCCAGGGCATCTCCATCCTCACAGGGAGGAATTCCTTCCCAATATCCCACCCAAAGCTAAGCTCTTCTTACTCGCGCCACTGACAGACGTATCCATCTTCCAATACTGTGAGAACAAGGATTTAAGTGGGGGATTGAAGTGGTATAAAATAAGACCCCCAAAAAAGCACAGAAATTCAACAATAACAACTTATCACCTGTGACCTTGGCCTGCACCTTGGGAATAAAGGAAAAAATGCACAAAAAGGGAGTGAAATTGATTTCGATTTTCAGAAGTTCGATGATGAATAGAAAAGCGACACTCACCACATATTTAAAGGATTTACAAACCTAATTCACCTTCCAGGGTTGTTTTCTTTTAATTTTCTTGATGTTAATTTATTGTTTTGACTTTAAACATTTTGCCACCTACTACTGAGTTGTGATAGAGAAAGGATTGAAGGCTGCTGCAGCAAAAAGAACAAAACACACAAAACAACACCCAAGGACAGATAAACCTGAGAGCTGCTGCAAGGATCAAGGGTTTGCACTGACTTTATCTGCTTTGCTGCCTCATCAAGTTCAGAGCAATAATGCTGGTGACACACAGGAAAGGCAGAAAAGCACTCAGAAGAAAGCTACCAAAAATATGAGCAGGTCAAGTAATTTTGAAATGTGAGATATGGATTTAAATTAGATATAAGGACTGGCACAGGGTGCCCAGAGCAGCTGTGGCTGCCCCTGGATCCCTGGTAGTGTCCAAGGCCAAGTTGGACATTGGGGCTTGGAGCACCTGGGACAGTGGAAGGTGTCCCTGCCATGGGTGGGATTAAAGCTCCCTGTGAACCCAAACCAATCTGGGATTTTAAGATGCTTTAAGAAATAATTTTAATTTTTCGGTAGGTTGTTGTAAGATGCCCCAGCACAGCAGATCTAAACCTCCAGCCTAATAAATCAGGCTCTTCCTCAGCCTAATTTAATCCTGAAATTGCACCTGCAGAAACAGCTGAATTCCCACGGGGGCAGGGCTGTGTTACACAAACCAGTCCCCACGTTTAACTGGTTTCCATTTCATTTATGTTCTCACGAAAGCCTGAGCACAGCAGCTTTCCCAGCAAGAGGTGGAGCATGGATTGGGACTGTTACACAACAAGCACAAAATCCCAAATCATTCAATCTTGCTTCATTACAGTCACAGCAGAATAATGACAGCGATTTTTAGGAGAGTAAATAATAATAAATAAATAAAAATCATTTATATGTGGTTATAGCTGGCTGAAGCCCCAAACCTTGAGCCATGTGGGCAGCTCTGGCTGACGTGAATTGGGCTCCGTGGGAAAGGTGGAATCCTGCCCTGGAGGGCTGATGGCAGAGGAGGATCCAGGCTGGCTGCAGCCCAGGGATTGTGCTCTGCCTTTGTCTAAAGCACCTCCCACAGCCCAGTCCCAGGGCCTGGGTGTTGCCACCAGATCGATTTTAATTACAATCAATGAAATGAACTCACAACACTCTGGTGTCAGTGAAGGGTTTCAGATCTCTGCATGGTCTGCATTGGTGGTGTTGGGTTTTCCCTCATCAGATTTGAAGGTTTGTGTTTATCATTTATCAAATGTTGTGAGAACATTTACAAAAAGTGATCTCAACTCTCCCCATCAGTTATTTAGTGATGAACAAAATGAGTGAGATTCTGGATTTGTGAGTTTCCTTGTCCAAGTGCTGAAGGAAAATGATGCTTTATCAATAATCTAAATTTGGGTTTGCCCTCACTGGTTCTGTCAGGCAGGTATCCAGAATGAGAAGAACTCACTTAAAATTAATTCTTAGGCTCTATAATAAGCAGGATTCTCATGTTTCAGATTATTTGCTAAAGAATTTGCTAAAGAAATCCTCTCCTGGGAGGGTGGGCAGGCCCTGGCACAGGGTGCCCAGAGAAGCTGTGGATCCCTGGCAGTGCCCAAGGCCAGGTTGGACACTGGGGCTTGGAACAGCCTGGGACAGTGGGAGGTGTCCCTGCCCATGGCAGGGGTGGATCTGGATGGGATTTAATGTCCCTTCCCACCCAAACCAGTCTGTTCTGTCATTCTATTCCATATAAAATTGAAATAGGAACAAATACTTCCTAGAATTCCATGCATTCTCTCTTTATATTCATATTCACTTATATTCCTGTTCTCCTAAGACAGGACATAAATTTCCTTAAATATGAATAAAATAGGACATAATTTCCTTAAATAGGACATAAAAATCCTTAAATAAATGGATTTCCAGTGCTATGGAGGAACAAAGTGCTGAGCTTTCTCCATTCCAACATTTCAGACACCAGCAAGAGGAGTTCCAAGCATCCCTTTAAATCCCAGCCTGATTTAAAAGCAGCTGTGCCCTGCCTGGGGGCTCTGCTGTGCACCCCACGTGCATTTCTCAAATGGCATTGTCATATTTGGGGTGGGAAAAGGAGGACAATCCCTGAAGGGTAAATCAAAGTCAGGAACTTGGGGATTATTTCCAGCAATAGCCCAGGTTGATTTTTATCAGTGGCCATTCTAAAGCAGATCATCAACAGCCTTAAAATAAAAACAAACCAACTTATTTCTCTAGAAAATAGCATTTCTCTAGAAAAAAAATGGCATTGTCATATTTGGGGTGGGAAAAGGAGGACAATCCCTGAAGGATAAGTCAAAGTCAAAGAGTTTGGGGATTATTTTCAGCAATAGCCCAGGTTGACTTTTATCAGTGCCCATTCTAAAGCAGATCATCAACAGCCTTAAAATAAAAACAAAACAATTTATTTCTTTAGAAAATAACATTTCTCTAGAAAAAATGGCATTGTTATATTTGGGTGTGGGAAAAGAAGGACGTTCCCTGAAGGATAAGTCAAAGTCAAAGAATTTGGGGATTATTTCCAGCAATAGCCCAGGTTGACTTTTATCAGTGGCCATTCTAAAGCAGATCAACAACAGCCTTTACAAAAAAATAAAACCAAAAAAAACCCAAAAAACTACCACAATTTATTTCTCTAGAAACCACAACATTCAAAGACATTTCCAAGCATAAAGATGAAAGGAATGCCATTTCTGGCAGTGCCCTGTGCATGCATGGGTGGCTCTTTCCCAGCCTTAACAGAGCAATAAATCCCTGCAGCCACTCCCCAGGCTCTGGGGATGGATGGGCTGGCAGAATGAACAAGTTATTGAATAACCAGAGTTATTTAATATCCCTCCCTTTGTCTCAGAGAGGAACCAGCTATGAGTAAAACGTCTGTCAGAGGAGGTTTGGTCACAGCTTTGACTGGTCCAAGGCAAACACGTAGAGGTTGAGCCAGGCTGAGGAAGAGCCACGCCCAGAGAGGCTGGAATGTCAGGATTTATCCAACTGCTGGCAGCCAGCAAGGCCAACAACACCCAAGGAAGTCTTTCCAAATTTACCTCAGCATGGAGGAATCATTTCACTTTCTAATTTTCTAAAAAACATGACAAAAGCTTGGAAATTGCTGGAATTCTTTTGTGTTCTCATCAGTTTCCAGAGATCTCCTGAAAAAAGTTGGAAGCTCTGTTGAACCCTCCTCGGGATTTTTTGTTTGTTTGTTTGGGGTTTTTTTTTCAGTGATTAATTCCTGATGTGTCATAGGTGACCGTAGAGCTGTAAAAGCTGCTGGGAGGGCTGACTAAGCTCGGTGAAAGTCTGGGAAATTCTACCCAAACATGTCAGAATAAAAGATGAAAAATAAAAGAAGATACAGGAAATTAAAGAGAAATCTGACCAAACCCTGTTTTCATTCTACAGTTGTTGTTTTACACAGATCCAGAGGTTATCCAGCTGCGGGTTACCACTCAAAACATTTGAGTTTGATCCCACTCAAATAGATCAGCTGCTGGAGAATCCTTCTGTTAGCACAGGCTGCTTTCTTTAGGGATTAAAAAAAATCAGCTGCCATGAAAAGAGCATTTTCTTTCAAGCCCTGAGCCTTGTGCTGTTGCAGACACGGCTGTGACAGCTGGAGGCTGCCAAAGTTCCCTCCCCTAAACTGCAGCTCCGTGTCACAGATAAACAAGATCAATTAAGGAGGTGCAAGAGGTGTAGCCAGGCAGTTGTGGAGATGTTCTCAGAGATAAAATTAAGTGAGGCTGCCAGAGGGGAATTACACAAGCCTGTCTGCTTTGGCTCCAGACTTATTTCTTCTGCAAGAAATAGATCACAGGTGATGGCCAGGCTGCTTCAGCCCGAGTGCAGGGTACAACCTGCTCACTTCCATCTCGCTGAGTGATGTCCCCTGGATGCCCTGCTTCCCTTTTCTTCCAGCAAAATTGCCTAAATTTACAACTGATTTCCATAACACATCCTTACCTGCCAGTGCCTCGAGCAGAAATTAACTTGTACTGCAGTATTAGATAAAATGTGAGAGGAATTCTCCTTTTCATTCCTTGCCAACAGCTCTTTTTATGATGTTTATTCCTCTTTATGGGGATTTTACTGGTTTTTTTTTCTTGCAGTGCTTTCTCTGAGTTATGCACTGACTGAATATTTTACAATAATGGCTCTGTTCAAGAACAGCACAGAAAGGGAATTTTCCTGCAGAAGTCTGTCTCTCACAACATCTATTTGAACAAAGCTCCAAAACATTGTCACTGTATTTCTTACAACATAAAGCACATTATAGTTGCATTTTTCAATCTTCAGATTGAGAGGAGGAAAATAATTCACCTCAACAAAATAACACTTGGAGGGGATTGCATTTGGGGTTGAGCCTCTTGTTACCAGCAGTTTATCAAGGAACTGGAAGGATTTGGGCAAAAATTGGTGACAGTTCTGAAGGGTTTGACCACAAGAGCCATGGAACTACAGCAGGGAATGATCTGGGAATAAAATGGGGAAGGAGAGGGAGCAGGATCTGGGATCAGGGCCACAAAACTCAGCCCTGTGGGAGCCAAACCCTCACCAAACCCAGTCCTGTGCTGGTGGAAAATAGGAGGAGCTGCTCCTTTATTTTAAAAGAAAGGAGCCAGTCCTGCCTGCACCAAGTTTTTCCTGCAGGACACGGAGACAGATCCAGTCAGAAGATGAGCTCAACCATCCTCATCTGCCCATGGATGACCAAACTCAGATTTATTTGTCCTGACCCATCCAGGCAGCAGCTTTAGTGGGCTTTGGGAAGGTTTTCCCTGTCAGATTTATTGCATGTGAGGGACTGCTGCTATTTTAAAAGGAAATACAACTGGAGCAGAGTTTGGAACTGGAGCAGAGATTTAAATAGGCATTTGTGGAGGTGACCAGACACTGGCAGAGGAACACCCAGATTTCTACCTGAACATCCAGTTCAGGTAGAAAATTCCTGTCTGGCTTCATCCAGAGGAAATTTTTACAAAAGTGTTAAAGAATGGAAGTTTACTACTCAGTTAACTGCAGGATTACCAGGCAAGAATTTATTTCAGGGTGAAGCTACCTTCACCCCATGTGGGATTTGGGTTCATTGCTGTGTCCAAACCTCCTGCACTTTCTCTATCCCCATCCCTTCAGATCAGCCAAACCCCTGCTTGTCACCCTGATTTGTCATCCTTCTGATGTTTTCGTTCCTGCACTGTAGTGTTCTCACACATTGTAACATAAAAAAAGTAGATTGTTTCCTCATTCCTCTCTGTGGTGGACTTCTGGTTTGACCAGTGGGGTCAGAGAGGTGTCAAGCTTGTGCCCCAGTTGCTGGTCAAAGTCCAAACTCTATTTAAACCTCAAACCAAAACAAACTTTCTCTTTCTTTCCTCCATTCTCAACCTGATGGGTGAGTGTAGTTTTTTGTGTCCCTCTAGTGACATCTGTTCATCAGCTCTTAATTCCGGCCCTGGCAGGAATTCATAAGGTTTCCCAAACCCTTCAGATCAGCCCAAATCCTCTCCTGCTGTCCCTGTCCCTGACCCTGCTGTGTTTCAGTGGCAGATTCCCTGAGCAGCCCCGGGACCAGGGGCCTGAACGTGGCCACCATCGTGGTGCTGGTGCTGGCCCTGCTCTGCTCCCTGCTCAGCTCTGGCTTCACCTGCACCAACGCTGTCAGCAACCCCTACCAGACGTTCCTGGGGCCCGTCGGGGTCTACACCTGGAATTCCCTCTGTGGTGAGTGCACTTACGTTCCTTAAAATCCAATTTTTGGGGATAGAGAGCTGCAAGAGGAAACACCTGGAAATGATTTCTGCTCTCCGGGTTGGTTGTTTAACTCTGCCTGCTGGCACGCCTGAAAAAACATCTCTTAAATATGATTAAAAGACATGATGTAACAATAAAATAATATTTATTGTTATGTATTTATTGTTATATAGTGTTATATATATTATAATAGAAATAATAAATAAAATATAATATAAATATAAAAATCTATTATATATATTATATAATATATAAAAAATATAATATCAATAATATATAATATATTACATATACAATATATTATACATATAATATATATGATAACAATAATATATATTATATTATTGTATATTTATATTGTTATATATTGTTAAATATTTAGATTGTTATATTATTTATAAAATATTTATATTGCTATTATATATATTACATTGTTATATATAAAATATATTGTTATATAGATAATATATTGTTATATTGTTTTATATAATGTTTTATTGTTATGTATTTATAGTTATATATTGTTATATATTTACCATTATATATTGTTATATTATCTATAAAATATTTATATTTATATTACATATAATATTGTTATATCTAATATATTGCTATATATATAATATATTGTTATATTGTTTTCTATATTGTTATATTGTTATATGTTTATAGTTATATATTGTTATATATTTACCATTATATATTGTTATATATTTATGTTGTTATATTATTTATAAAATATTTATATATTTATTATATATAATATTGTTATATCTAATATAGTGTTATATATAATATATTGTTATATTGTTTTCTATGTTGTTATATTGTTATATATTTATAGTTATATATTGTTATATATTTATAGTTATATATTGTTATATATTTATATTGTTATATTATTTGTAAAATATTTATATTTATATTATATACAATATTGTTATATGTAATATATTGTTATATTTTTTCTATATTGTTATATTGTTATATATTTATAGTTATATATTTATATATATTTATATATATGTATAGTTATTTATTGTTATATATTTATAGTTATATATTGTTATATATTTATAGGGAGGCAGCAGTTTGGAGGAATGAGCCACGGCAAAAAATTATTTTCCCTCTTTAAAAAATAAAATTCACAGGTGAAAATAAGTTTAAACATTCCCTAAGCATTCAAAAAAAAAAATAGGGTGGAGATGCTGAGTCATTAGAGCCGTGAAGCTGCCCAAGAGCTCCTGGAGGTGGAAACCCACATTCCTGCTTGGATGGAGCCTGGCTGCTCCCAACCCTCCCTTGTCCTGCAGCTCTCACACTCAATTAGTCTCCAGAGGATTAGGTGTTCCTCTAATAATAGGTTTGCACTGGAATAATTTCCTTTTAAGACATCTGATTACAGAGTGCTGCAGCATGGGTGTTTTGGCCTTCAAAAGCTCTGCAGGTCCAGGGAAAATGTGTTCCCAGCAGCATCACCCTGTCCAGGGAACAAAACCAGACCTTGGTGGGAAGGGAACAGTGCAGATAATCTGAATTATTACAAGTACAGGTGGAGGTGTGAAAATCACCCATTTTTTAACACAGATGCTGAAACAGCTGTGAAACGCAGTAAGAAAAGTGAACAAAAGCTTAATTAGACAATTATTAATTTCTGAGACAAGCAGATCATTGTCTCATCCCACAGGAAGGTTTTTCCTGAGCCCAGCACCTGAACCTGCAGGCTCTGAAATGAAAGAACCACAGGGCTGGCCAAAATAAATATTGGGGAGAAAATAAATTCTCGTGTTGACTGAGGGCTGTGGTTACTTTTAACAGCCCTGCAAGTGCTGTGACCTGGAAGTTTATTTTGCTGTGGGTGGATTTTTATGGGCAATCACGCATCATTTAATGTGGGAGGTCATCTTGGAGGTTCCTAATTCTCCCACCAGTGCTCTCCTGAATAAAAAATGAAGCTGTTCCAGCGTGAGCTGGGGTAGGATGAGGTGCCTGGAGAGCAGGAATGGAACTGTTCCACCAAAGTTCAGAGATGACAGCTCTGTTGGCACGAGGAAAGCAGAGATGCAGCAGCAATATTTAGATAAATGTCAAAGCAGCTGAACTTTTACATTTGGGAGGCTGTAAGAAATAGACCCAGATCTAATAAGACATCACATTTTGGCTTATCCCAGACTCATCCAATAACTCAAGTTGTGAAGAACAGGAGGGCTCCAAGTCTAAACTCTTGGGCCAACCCTGAGCACAGACCAGGCTGCTCAGGGCTTTATTCAGTTGGGTTATTTATCCACTTGGGATATTTATCCAGCTGTGACATTTTATCCAGCTGTGATATCTATACAGTTGTGATATTTATTCAGCTGTGATATCTATCCAGCTGTGATATTTTTATCCACCTATGATATCTATCCAACTGCTTTTATTTTATCCAACTGTGAGGCTGCCCATCCATGAATTTGGGCTCATATCAAACAAACATTTACAAATCACCCAAGGGGTGAATACACAATACTCATCATCATTAAATTAAGTGGAGAAAAAAGTTGAATTAAATGGCCTTATCTAAGAATAATCAGTGAGAATCTAATGATTTTAGATTGTCATTGCCTATATCAAAATACCTGTCAGATACTATTGGGTGGGGCAAAAATTCTCCCACTGCCTCACAGTTTACTGATTACTAATGCTAGATAAATTAATTAAAATTTCTGGACTAGGACAAGGAATAAAGAAAAAGCACTACAGAAAAAGCAGTACAGTTCCTCTTCTAAAATGTGCATTTCTATTTTGCAGGGGTCCTCATCCTCATAGCCATGATCCTTTTCCCTGTGAACGTGGAAGGAAACAGGCTGTCTGAGGAGTTGGCCCATGGCTGTTCCACCTCTCTGGAGACACACATTGGATCCAAGCACAACTATGGATATTCCTACTGGATCATGCTGCTCATCATCTTCCTGAATGCTGCCTCTCTCATCATCATCTATTTCTACGACCACGCCAGATATTCCAAGAAGAAAGAGCAGGAAAGACCCATAGAAAATGCACCAAAGGATGTTATTCTGTTTTAAGGACACCTTGGGAAAGGAGGTGTGAAGGAAGATGACTTTAATGTGGACAGCAAATTCCCATTTGCTGTGTGCACACTTCAATTCCCAGACTGTTTTGAGGACACAAAAGCCTGGTTTGGTTTTAGCTGCTTTTCTGGCCTGAGCAGGAAGATCAAAGCCACTATTTTTGTTGTGTGGGATTTGGGATCTCGAGGGACAGAAAGACTGCAAACACCAGGATCTCTTGGGATGAGGAGAAATGGTCACTGAGGGGCTGCTGCTGCTCCATTTTCTCCTTGCTCTGCTTAGGGATCTCCTGCAGCTCTGGAGGCTCCTGGACATGGGAACACTTGAGGCCAAAATCCACAGAGCACAGGGGTGGAGTCCCCATGCCTGGAGGGATTTAAATCCATGTGGAGGTGGCACTTGGGGACACGGGGCACTGGTGGCCTTGGCAGTGCTGGGGAATGGTTGGACTCCACGGATTTTCCAACCTAAATGATTCAACAATTCCACAACAGCAGAGAAACCCAATATCCAGTGAGGTTATGAATGCATGGAAATGTCAGGAAAATCCTGTTTGACCTTTGAGCCGTGCCAAGAGCCAAGGGCAGAACCACACCTGGGACAGGCGTGTCCTCTCCACATGTTCTCCCTGGCACAAAGGTCCCCTCAGCTGCATTATCAGGGTGATTTCTGGCCAGGGCCATCCCTTTATGAGTATTTATTGTGCTCACAAAGACACACGACTGCACAACTGCCCAGGAGTGGGGGAGCTCCCTTCTCATTCCTCCCAGGGAAGTGGAGGAATCAGACTTGGGACAGATCCAAAGTGCAGAATCCTGCTCAGAGCATGTAGTCAGCACTTCTGCTCCTTTGCCCCTCACCTCTGCAGCCAGGAGAGACTTTTTTATTCCTTTAAAAAGACAGAAAAGCCTCTTTTTCTTTTCCAGTGTGATTTTCAGTCATGCTCCATATCTGTCCTGTCATACAAGAGGTGCTCATGTGGAGAAAAAAAAGCATTTTGAATGCGGGATGACGAGATACAAGAGGTGAATCCTCACTATTTATGTCAGAAAAATAAAGTTTGGAGATGAAAGCAGCCAGCACTTTGTGCAGCTGTGCTCTTTTGAAGGAACCAAAGCAGAGGGATTTTCCATCCTGCTTAAAAGGGTGGTGAGGGCAGAGTGGGGAATAAAATAAAAATAAAAGAGGGTTCCTAAGACTTGAGGGGGTGGCACAGGTCAATAAACTCAGGGCTGATCTTTGCTCTGTGTGCCTGGAAGGGCTGTAAACGTTACAGTGGAGCCAAACATTTGCTAGTTTTTGCTTTGGCTGCAAAAATTTTCACAGTTTCAGCATTCGTCTGTCAGTGCTGGGCCCAGCCAGCATCTGCCACATGCCACAGCTCTGCTCAGAGCGGCTTCATGGAGGGGTCAGAATAATGCAGGAGGAGCAGGAATTCCAGCTCTGGAAAGCTCAGAGTGAGCTGATGGAGGGATGGAGTAACAATAATGCCGGAGGAGCAGGAATTCCAGCTCTGGAAAGCTCAGAGTGAGCTGATGGAGGGATGGGGTCAGAACAATGCAGGAGGAGCAAGAATTGCAGCTCAGGAAACCTCAGAGTGAGCTAATGGAGGGATGGAGTGAGAATAATGAAGGAGGAGCAAGAATTTCTCCTCTGGAAAGCTCAGAGTGGCCTGGTGGAGGGATGGAGTGAAAATAATGCAGGAGGAGCAGGAATTCCAGCTGTGGAGAGCTCAGAGTGGCCTGGTGGAGGGATGGAGTGAGAATAATGAAGGAGGAGCAAAAATTCCTTCTCTGGAAAGCTCAGAGTGGCCTGGTGGAGGGATGGAGTGAAAATAATGCAGGAGGAGCAGGAATTCCAGCTCTGGAAAGCTCAGAGTGAGCTGATGGAGGGATGGAGTGAAAATAATGCAGGAGGAGCAGGAATTCCTGCTCTGGAGAGTTCAGAGTGGCCTGATGGAGGGATGGGGTCAGAACAATGCAGGAGGAGCAAGAATTGCAGCTCTGGAAACCTCAGAGTGAGCTAATGGAGGGATGGAGTAACAATAATGAAGGAGGAGCAAGAATTTCTCCTCTGGAAAGCTCAGAGTGGCCTGGTGGAGGGATGGAGTGAAAATAATGCAGGAGGAGTAAGAATTCCTCCTCTGGAAAGCTCAGAGTGGCCTGATGTAGGGATGGAGTAACAATAATGCAGGAGGAATAAGAATTCCAGCTCTGGAAAGCAGGAGCTTCCCCTTGCCTGGGAGTTTCTGCTGCATTTAAACACTGATTTGGGGAAATAAAAGAAATCCTGCTTTTGGATGCCTGTTGGGAGCACGTGGCTCTGTTAAAAAATCGCTCTGGAGGTCTCTTGTTTGCCTGCAGACACCACAAAAGTCGCTGTGTAAGGAGGACTCAGCTGCTTTGATGTGAGTGCCAGATCAAAGGCGCCACAGCACTGAAAAAATCCGATTTAAACAGGAGTTCAGGTTGCAGGTGACTAACAAAGCTACCTCGGGATTCTTCCTCTGGATGTTTTATTTCAAATTAAAGGCAGAAATGGCCTTCCCAGGCACAGAGAGCTGCTGGGTGGCAGATGCTGCTGCGGGGGTGGAGCAGCCACACATCCCTGCACGGGTGAACTCCCCCAGCCGCAGCCGGGCGCGGCAGGAGGGAACACACGGAGCCGACTTTTCACCCTAAAAGTCACCGACTTTTCACCCTAAAATGCTTCCCTAAAATTACCTGCCAGAGCTGGGAAGTGACAGCAGAGCACTGCTGTGCAGTGTGGGGGGGTATAATTTATAGGGCGAGCTATAAATTATATTTATAATTTACATAATATTTATATAAAAATAGAGTCTATGTGTATCTTATATATTATTTAGTCATAATATAATATATAATAATATATTATATATTACTTATTATATCGTTTATTGTATATATGAATAATATATATTATATAAATAATATAAACCATATTATCTAGTATATAATGTATACATATATGTTTATTTATATAAATATATAATATAATATAATATAATATAATATAATTATATTATATTATATTATATATAAATATATATAATATATTATAATATATATTTTATATATTATTATGTATAATATATAATACATATATTATATATATTATATATAATATAAAAATGTAAGTAATACATAAAACTATATATCAATATTAATATATATTAATACATATAAATATACTAATAGATCATATACATAAAAATACATAATTAATTATAAATAATTAATAAAAATATATATAATATATTCTTTATATATACAGATAATATGTATCACGTATGTATAAAACAACAAGAAAAAATAGAATAAAACCACAATAAAAACTGAATAACCAGACCACAAACCCCTCTAAAAAATATCTAAAAAATGCCAAAACAACCAAAAAAAATCCGATTTATTTCCCTCTCAGGAGCTGAAGGAGAAGACGCGGGTGGTGTATATGAATACATCTATAATAACAGACCATATACATAAAAATACATAAATAATTATAAATAATTAATAAAAATATATATAATACATATTTTTATATGTATATAAATATGTATATATTTATATATTTATAGAATACATATATTAAATTATATGAAATAATATATATTATTTATATATATAAAAAATACATATATTTATATGTACATAAATTTATATATACAGGTAATACATATCACATACATATTAAAAAACAGGAAAAAATAAAACAGAATAAAAACTGAATAAGCAGACCACAAACCCCTCTAAAAACCATCTAAAAAACCACCAAAACCACCGAAAAAACCCCAAAAAATCCGATTTATT
>JBBMKD010000217.1:33383679-33397547 GCA_037834095.1 Argya squamiceps | reverse complement strand
TATATAATGCACAAATATATAGTTAATTATCTATATTATAATATTATAATGTAATAAAACATTATTATATTATAATATATTGTATACATTGATATACATTTTATATATATATGCATACATACATATATATAAAAATATATATACTTATATATAATAATAATTATATTATATATATAGTGGCTTCCCCTGGATCCCTGCAAGTGTCCAAGGCCAGGTTGGAGCACCCTGGTATAGTGGGAGATGTCCCTGCCCCTGGAATTGGATGAGTTTAGGGCTCCATCCAACCCCAAACCACTCTGATTTCTCTGATCCTGCTCTCCTCCCCTTCACCCCCCACCCCAACCTGCCCCAGGGCAGGCAGAGGAATATTTATTTCCAGCTCTCTGATACCCCTGGAACAAGAATCATTGGCTGTGTCTGTGATCCTGGCCTTGATTTAGAACATTGATTGGTAATTCCAGCAGCTCTGCCAGCAGATTTCAGGAGCTGCTGCCTCTTTAGTGGAATAGCTCCTGGGGGACAGGGATTGCTTTTATTGACTCACTCTCTTTGCCTCTGGGTAACAGCAAAGCTGCACTGCCTTTTTTTTTTTTTTTTTTTCCCTATAATTGTGAATTAACCAGCTCTGCTGTGCTGTCGAGGAGCTGTGCCCACATCAGAAATTACTTAATTTCCCTGCCTGGAGCTTAGCAATGTTTCTTATTAAATGTTTTCAGCTGCTGCTAAACATCAGGGTGACTGTTAATTTAGCAGGTATTGAGGATCCTCTGTGGTTTCAAGGAAAAGCTACCTTTATTCAGCATTCCTGCTGTGTGGTGGTGTCACTTTTGTCCAGTGTGAAACTTTGAGAGTGAACTAGAAAGCTAAAATAACCTGATATAAATAAAATCATAGAATTAGAGGATGGTTGGGGTGGAAGGGAGATTAAAATTAATCTCATTCCATGGGAAGGGACACCTTCCACTGTCCCAGGGTGCTCCAACCCCTTGGGCACTTCCAGGGATCAAGGGTGTGAAAAACGAGTTCCACTCTCTTAGAAAAATTTATAGGTTTAATAAGAACAAAAATAGACAATTAGGAGACAGAAATGCAAAAGTTTCTCAGTTGAGGGTGCCTGGCATAAAGTCAGCCAGCAGCACACTTCACCCTTTCAAGATTTCTAATTTTAAGGCTTGCTGTGTTACATATTCAATAGACTCTAATGCATGATTCAAACGTTCTTTTTGGGTTTTATCTGTTTCACATCCCCTCAATCATTTTGTCTGGTAGATTTATTTGTGGGTGGCTCCGCTCTATTTGGTAACATGGGTCTCATAAATCTTTTCCTGAGGTTTTTGGTTATTTTCATTTGGATAAGGAAACAAAGTCAGCAGTTTTATGAAGGGATACAAGGTGAAACCCACCTTCTGGTTTGGTCAGTTTAGATGTTACAAAGAGAAAAAAAACCTAGTCTTTTTACTATTAACACTATGTCACAATCAGAAAATACATTCATCACATTTCTAAACTCTATTAATAAAACATAATACAGCACAATTATACATATAGTATTCATTCTAATATTTGGGAAAAGCCAAGTTTATAATACACATTTATAACACAGGGGCAGCCACAGCTTCTCTGGGAACCTGTGCCAGGGCCTCAGCTCCCTCACAGGGAAAGATTTCTTCCTAATATATAACTTAAATCTCCCCTCTTTCATCTAAACCCATCCTTCCTTGTCCTGTGCCCCTGCAGAAAGCCAGGTGAGGATGTATGGCCCAGTTAATGTTTTTTATGGTTATTTCAAACCCTGCAATTCAATCAGGATCACTTCAGTAGAAACATCCGAGTGATTTATTGAGACAGAGGAAAAAAGAAGTCACTTATTGAGTCAAAGCAACCATTGAGGGCAGGTGAGCATGGACTGGGAGTGAAGGATTGACTTGGATTTCTGCTTTGGGGAGTAAAAGGAGGAAGAGAGGGAGCAGATGGGAGCTGGGGGTGCCCTGATGGATAACTCCCCCTTATTCCTCTCCACGCCAGCTCTACTTTCAGCATTTCTGAAAGATGAGGAGCTGGGATGGTGGAGGGGAATCACCTTTCAGGCATTTTGAGGCAGGTCCCTTCCCCTGGCCTGCTCAGACACAGCTCTGGGGGAAAAACAGCACCTCAGGCCTGTGAGGAATGTGGGAAATCACCCAGTGCAGATAAACTGAGAGCTCCATTTTCCTTTCAGGAGAGAATCAAGGTGACAGTGACATCTTTTCCTCTGCACCTGAGGGGGAACTGCTGGGATTTGTGCTCATTAAGGGTTGAAGGGCACTGAACACAGCTCCATTCATTCCCTACTCGCCAGGAGCCAGGCCAATTCCTCTCTGAGCTCCTAAAACCTAATTCAGGCTTGGATCAGATTGCATAATAATTTTTTCCCTCTTTTTTTTCCCTCCTTTTATCTTTTAACCTTACTTTTTTTTCCCCCTTAACCCATTTTTCCCCCCTTCCTTCAGCCTGGAAGTGGCTCTAATGTGGATGCACAGTCCCTCCTGCTGAACTTCTGGTTAAGCTGATTCCTGGACAATTTGAATTCCTGTTGCTCATCCCTGTCCTGGATGGCTCCTGAGAAGCTTTTTCCCTTCCAGGACATGGGGAATTCCAGAGTTTTCTTATTTTGTAATTTAATTTAGAGCAGGAGCTTCCAAATCCAGCCAGTTCCTGATAACAGACATTTGTTATCTCATTATCCAACCCAACCTTGGACATTTCCAGGGATGGGGCACAGCCAATTATCCTGAATCAGCCAATTATCCCAGGGAATCAATGGGATTATTAATTCCAGGAATTAAGGAGTTTTCTGCTGGAGGAGCAGTTCCTGTGGTGCCCACACCACACCAATAAAACCTCTTGGAAGAGAAGGAACTGAAAAATCAGGAAATAAAATCCCACCAAACAACATTCCCTGGAATGACTCAGGACATGGATTTATCCCTTCCTGCTCTGTCTGGGTTCTGCTGTTGTGCCTGGAAAGGGAATTCTGTTGGAACAGGAGGATCCTCCCAGCTTTTTATTCCCGTTTTCCTCCTCCCAGCTTTTTTATTCCTGTTTTCCTCCTCCCAGCTTTTTTATTCCCCTTTTCCTCCTTCCAGCTTTTTATTGCCTTTTTCCTCACAGTTTTTTATTCCTGTTTTCCTCTCAGTTTTTTTATTCCCATTTTCCTCTCGGCTGTTTGCTCCGGAACCATGAGAGGGCAGCAGGCTCCTTCCTAGGATTCCTTGGCTTTGCATTCCTGGTTTATTTGGATGAAAAGTAGACAGCGATAAAGATGGGAGGGATAGGGAGAACTTCCCTAACTCTACGTGTCAAGGAATGTTTTATTTCTCCTCCTTAAGGCTCACAAAAAAGAAAAATTATTTCCCAAATTACATTAATTTTAAGGCTCTAATTGACATCTGTGGGAATGAGCACAGGGGGACGGAATAGTGATGGATTCCTGAGAAAAGTTTTTGGCTAATTCCTGATATTATGTTACATATAATAATAAGAGGAAACTTGCCCCCAAAAAGCCCAGAGGAAAGTGAAAATACAAATTAAAAAAAAAATTAATCAGAACTGACAAAGTTATTGGTTAATAATGGTCAGAAATACAGATTCAAAAAGAAAATGGGATTTATCCAGCCCAAATCTGCAAACAAGGATAAAAATACTGAGCTTTGCAAAGGTAACCAAGGCAACGTTCACTTATATTTCGTGATCAATACAAGTGTGAGCAGAACCATCATCTCAAATAAGAATAGAACTGTGTCACTCACTCAAAAATATTTCATAAACATGATTATTCCTTCCCTGGCTATAAGGAAGAGAGAATATATCAGTGGTAGATGCCACCAGTTGTGTGCTGCCTTTGTTAAATCTCTAAGAAAATAAACCAGAACCCAGCCAAGTGCCCACAAGGAGGAACCTGCTGCTGGCTGGGGCTGTCTGAAAGTCAAAATTTCATTTATAAAGGAGGTTTTTCAGCACATCAATTGTTCTTTTTCCAGGCCTGGCACTTGGGCTGCAATAGAGGGAAGAAAATTGAGGATCCATCACCATCCATCTCCATTTGTCATTCCTGGGGCCCCAGATTTTGTTCCCTGCAGCAGCAGATTTTGCTCTCTGATTCCATCTCAGGAGTTCCCCATCCCCTCCTCTCCCTCTGTCCTGCCCTCACAAGCCCAGACTTGCTCAAGTGCCCACATTTCCTGCACTTTGAAATAAACTGGGGTTTATTTTTCCAGCATTTCACTGAAAATCAACTTTGCACAGGTGAGAAAACACAAAAATATCATTGAAAACCACATGGAAATGGCCACATCAATGAAGCTTTAAATGTTATTTTCAGCCTCCTCTGTTACAACTATCACAGAGCTCCCTGCAGATCTGAAATTATATTGGATTTTAATAACACCTCTGGGTTTAATATGAGATAATGAGTGAAATCTGCCCACAGATGGGAAAGGATCCTGCCAGCGAGGGGAAATTCAAATTATTCCTCTGCAGCCAGAGGGTGACTCCTGCTAATCTGGAAATAACTTCCATTACTGAAAACAAAGGAAAAGGAGCTGCAGCTTCTGGTTAATTCTGGGGGGACTATTCAGTGATTTTTTTAATGAAGTGCAGGTTGAGAACAGTTTTTAGGCAATTTATTGCACAGGTGAGGCTGATGGGAAAACACAAGGTGCAGGAGAGAACCCAAGAGGATTCCTATTCCTATTCCTAAGGAATTCCTGTTCCAATCCTAAATCAAAGAGGGTGCAGCAGGTAAAGGGAGTCAGGTGTAAGAAAGGACTTTAAAAGAGCAGCACATTTTGGATTTCCTCAAGAAGATTTTTAAAGGAGAGCCAGGGAACAGAGCATTGACTTTTCCTGTAGATAATTCACTTCACCCCTCTTTTCTCTAAGGAAGATGCCGTCACTTATTCCAAGAAACCTTCCCTGCCATGGACTTGCAAGAATGAAGCCCAGATGTTGATTCCATCATTTCTATTGATTTATTACATCTGTCCAACACTATTTCAAGAGGAATTATTTTTTTCTCTCTCTCTGGGAAGCTCTGAAGTCCCAACCATGCCCTGGCAAGGCTGCAGAAATCTTGATCACCCAAAAAAATATTCCCTGGCAATTCTGAAACCCAAAAAAAAGGAGAGAACAACACATTTTTTTGCACAGACTCGTGCCCAAGATGAATTTTGATGCAAATATGTTCATCTGGAAGTGATAAAGCAGCTTGAAGAAGGGTTTGGTTTGGATTTTCCTCTCCTGGAAATCACAGGCAGCTGGAGCTACTTGTTGGTGTTCATTCAGGCTGAGAGCACCTCGTTCTCAGCTGTGGTGGGGAGAAAAGAACCCTCAGATGTGATCACAGAGGGGATCAATCATTTCAGTGATTTAATTACAGCTGGCAAAATTAGATCCCTGCATTTTCAACACTTCAAAAGTGCATTTTTAGGCACACCAGCCTAAAATTTTCATGGATAAAGGTGGTTTATTTATAACTTTATATTTATATAAATATATTATTTATTTATAACTTTATATTTAGATAAAGTTATACATATATAAAATACATATATTATATATATTTATAGATATATATTTTATATATTATATTTATTATATATAAATATCTATCTATATAAATATATATAAATATATATATAAATATCTATTTAATGTATACTTACATATTTATATAATATATATTTTTATTATTTTATATATATTTATTTTTATTATCATATTATGTATAAATTATATTATACATTAAAATATATATTTATATATAATATATATAATATAATATATATTATATGCATAATATATTATGTATATATTATATACATAATATATTATGTATATATTATCATATATATTTATATTTTTATTATCATATTATGTATAAATATAATATATATGATATACTATATATAATTATATAATATATATTTTATATATACTTACATATATTTATAAATATATCAAATTTTATATTTTTTGTATATTTATTCATAACTTTGTTTATAACTTAAATAAAGTTTGCTTATTAAAATAAATAAATATATCCACATGGGCACGCAGAAATAAAAATGTGGGATGTAAACTTGGAATATAAATGTTTAATTGCTGCTTTTGTCCAGGGGCTGAGCCTCCTCCTCCCCCAGTGCCAGGTGCTGGGCAGGGATGGGGAATTTGCCTGTGGGGATTTTTGCTGCCTGCAAATCCCTTTTTTTAGAGGGAAATATTGAACATTCCTCCCTGGATGTGGCAGGCAGGTTTCTCTTGGAAGTCTGACAAATAAAAGGGCTCAATTTGTCAGTGTCAGGACAGGGCAGGGATCTTTTTATCCTTCGAGCAGTAAAAACCTCCCAGTTTCCAATGGAGCTGAAACCCAAGATGGGGCCTGATGGGGGAAGAGTCTCTCCATCAATTAAAAAAGAATCCACTTTCAGAGAAGGGAGTTTAGGGTAAGATATGAAAATATATCCTGAATAATGTGATAGACATGATTTAAATTATTATTATTTAAATATTCCGAATGGGTCAATGAACTCATAAATCAACCCCAGCAAAATACGTTCAACTCCAATGGAATGGTTTGGGTTTGATTGTGTTTTTACAAAAATTCCAAGCTTAAGGGAGATAAAATCAGGACTGTTTGGCCTGGAGAGGAGAAGGCTCCACTGCCCAGAACTCTCCAGCTGATCTGAAAACAAATAAATTCTACCAGGAAATCAGAGTTTGATGGGGAACCAAACTCTGCAGAGCTGGGCTTGGGGCAGGGAAATGTACCCTGGTGTTGCTCATGTTAGGACGAGTCTGCAGAGATCTCTGCAGGGAATGGGAAAATGCTCCTGACATTCCCAGGGGTGAGAAAATGCTCCTGATTTTCCCAGGGGTGGAAAAATCCACCAAAAATTCCCAGGAGAAGGGAAAAATGCACCTAAAATTTCCAGGGAATGGGAAAATGCACCTGATATTCCCAAGGATGGAAAAATGCACATGATATTCACAGAGAATGGAAAAATGCTCCTGAAATTCCCAGGGAAAGGGAAAATGTACTTAAAATTTCCAGGAACAGGAAAATGCTCCTGATATTCCCAAGGATGGAAAAATGCACCTGAAATTCACAGGGATGGGAGAATGGTCCTGACTTTCCCAGGGAATTGGAAAATGCTCCTGACATTCCCAGGGATGGGAAAATTCGCCTAAAATTCCCAGGGGTGGGAAAATGCTCCTGAAATTCCCAGAGAAAGGGAAAGTGGTCCTGAAATCCCCAAACATAGAAAAATTCAACTAAAATTCCCAGGGAAAGGAAAAATGCACCTAAAATTTCCAGGAACAGGAAAATGCACCTGATATTCCCAAGGGTGGGAAAATGTTCCTGACATTCCCAAGGATGGAAAAATACAACTAAAATTCCAAAGGATGGAAAAATATACCTGAAATTCCCAGGGAATGGGAAAATGCACCTGACATGGCCAGGCAGAATTTATGTTCATCCCAAAGATCAGCACAGAGCTCAAATGTAGAAAACCACTTTGGTTTTTCCACTGCTGCAGGATAAAACCTGTAGCAGATTACAGTGAAAAAAAAAAAAAAAGAAGAACGAGAATAAAAATAAAAATAAATAGAGGTTTCATTGTAGCAGCAGTTTGCTTTAAAACCTGTTTTTCCCGAGGTTGGCACACCTGTTTTGATGTTTTTGCAGTGACAAAAACACCACTGCAGGCTGAAAGAGGTGTAAAGGCAGCTCAGCACAGCCGAGGTAAAGAGGAAAACAAAGTAAATAAAGGTTCTTAAAACTGTGCTCAGTGGAGCATAAACTCCGAGCTAAAACATGGGGATTTATGGCTTCACTTCCCTCCTCCTGCCCATCTCCAAAAATGTGTTTTAACCTCTGGTGCCAGGGATGAAATTCTCCCTTTGTCTTTAAAAAAATGAGGATTTCAGCCCACGTGGGAAACATTTGGACAAGCAAAAGAAAACCTTTTAAGACCCACAAATATTTTTGCCTGAGGAAATTTCCTCTTCATCTTGGCACTGACACCTCTCTGAGACATTTCCCAGCCCTTCAAACCCTGCCAGGGGCCGGCAGCAGCTGCTCCCGAGGGATTTGGTTTCTCCCCAAAGGTTTTTGGAGCCGTTCAGTGACCTCAGGTCTGAAGGCTGGAGTGACAGGCAATTGAGCAGGAGTGAACAAAGATGTTTCCTCCTTTTTCCCCGCCAAAAAAATCATTTTCGAGCCTGAAAATGGGGTCAAAATCTCATCATCATCATCATAATTCCCAATAAAAGAGTGTGTTACACACCTACCTCTGACAGGACTGAGCGTTTCAGTCTCCTGGTCCTGGCTGGAAGGTTGAAATCAGGATAATTCCTGGTTTTTCCTCTACCAAGGATTACATATTGAATAGTCCAAGAAGTGGATTAATTCCTTTAGCCATTGTTTTTTTCTCATCACTCCTTAATAAATAACTTTTCAAGCAGGGAAAGAAGTACAATATACATTAAAGGATGAATATTTCTAGTTCTCACTCCTGCACTGGGCTCTTCACCCCAAATAAACTGATTTCCCAAAAAAAATCTTCTTCAAATGGACCTTGGGAGCTGAAAATAAACATTTGCCATGGCTGGAGTGCAAGGAAGGCATTTAACACCTTTTATTATTTAATTGACAAAAGCAGATTTGGGGAGGGAATGGGAATTGGAGCTGTTCTGATTCCAGGTCTGGTCAGAGGAGCACGGGTTACAAAGGAAAGCAAAGGAGAATAAATCCCAGCTGGGCCTGTGGTTAGGGCTGATTTTTACACATCATCAGGTGTATCCTTTGTCAGCTAATAAAAAAAAAATAATAAAATTCCAAACCAATCCCTCTTTGATTTTTTTCCATAGAAAAAACCATGAAGCACAAATCTTACAAATTTTTATTTTGGATTCACTGCTGGCAGATTCCTAAGAGAATATTTCATATTGACTTCATGCTCTTTTCAGGACATTTAAAATTTGGTGAGTTATTCCAGTATTCTGATAGCACTGGACACCTAAAAAAACAAAAGAAATTATTCAGAAAAACAAGTGAGAGGTGCCAGCCCAGATCTGAGAAGTTTTTAATGCACAGCCACAGTTGGACTCAGCCAAATTCTCTTTACATTGTGGGGTGTGTGGTGTTGGTGTCAAAGGGATGTGGCTGGAGTTGAGATATTTGTAACTCCAGGGTTTAATTGCTGGAGGGACAAATCCTCGCCTGGGTGGATGTCACATCCTTTGTGCAGCCTCCTGCTCTAAAAGGATTAGGAAGGACTTTTCTTTCTAGAAATAATTTGCACCACTGCTCTTTAATTGGCTCAGAATTTCCCTCATTGCAGCTGCCTTCCAATTCCCACCGTGGCTTGATTTTGTTTCTTTCTGCCCAAATGCTCTCATCAGCCTCTGGATTTTGGGAAGCAGCTTTAGGAATGAGGTTGGACTTCAAATTTTACTTTGTGATCTGTAAGATCCACCTACTCCTATTTTTTTTTAATTATCTGTCTATTTATTTAGGATTTGTTGCTGCTTTTTGATTCCACTGCTTGCTTGCAGGGGAATGGACACAATTTTGCCCCTTGGCTGTGACTTGATTTTCCTTCTTCAAGGGACAACAGTCACCACCCTCAGAGTTATGGAATTATGGAATTGTTTGGATTGGGGAGAGACCTTAAAATCACCCAGTGCCACCCCTGCCATGGGCAGGGACACCTCCCACTGTCCCAGGCTGCTCCAAACCCTGTCCAACCTGGCCTTGGGCACTGCCAGGGAACAATTCCTTCCCAAAATCCCACTAAATCTTCCCTTTTCCCATTTGAAGCCATTCCCTCTGAGCAGAAAGGGAAATAATTCCACTGAAAGCCAGCACAGGCTATCAGAGAAAACAGAATATGAACAAGGGTGGTGTTGGCCTAATTAATAATGCAAACACCAGGAGCTAATTTTACCCCAATTATGATCATTAAAATGTCATTTACCCCCAGCAACTGCTGATGGGGATAACTCATTTCATCAGGGCCTCTCCGGGACAATATTTATTTGGAAATGAGAGGCTGATAAAAAATAATGATCCTGAAATGCAAGAGGTGGCAAATGATCTCTGGAAATGGGGTGAAAACAGGGTTGTCCTCTTGGGATTGTCCTTTGGCATCCTCAGGCAGGTACCAGGGAAATTTGGGATTTCACAGTGCCCATTGTGAAGAAATAGGAAACTGCAAAGCCAAGAGGTGGCCCCAAAGCAGCAAATAAAATTCAGTTGTTGAGATGAACCCTGTCCTAAGTATGGACAGAGAAGGATTTCTCCTAAGAATTCATATCAAATATGGAATTATGTGTGGTGTATTTAAAAAGAAAGGCAAAAAAAAAACCCAACAAAAAAAGTGTTTCCAGCAGAAAAGGAAATGTGAAATGATGAATTCCCAGGGCTCAGCCTCACCAAGTATTCCCAAAATTTGTTCTTCAAACAAATCTTTAACATCACTTAAATAAACCCCAAGCATTACAGCCAAGGACGGTAAAAACATACAGTTCCAAGTGGTGTAAATTTTTTTTTCGTGTTGGCTCCAGAACAGCACAAACTTCTTTTGATTCCCAGAAATTCCCTCACGACCAACTCAGGCAGGAGAGAAATCCCGGGTCTCCCCCTCACTTCAGCCTCACCTCCCACTCATGACTTTAAACCCAGGAAAGAGAATTAAACCCGATTTTCTTGGGAGGTCTAAAGCCTGCTGAACTCTGAGATCCTCTGGGGAAAGGGAAAGTTAATTAACAGTGAATTATCTTGAGAGAGTCGCCGTGAGGGCCCGAGGCACCAGGCAGAGCCATTATTGCCTCATTTCAGCTGCCACCTCCTCATCTCCAGGGCAGCACTCAGCTCCTCATCATTTATTTTTACTTCTTCCGAGTTTTTTTTTCACATTGTTGTTTCCTCCTTCCATTAGGACTTAATGAAACCCTTCTTTCATCAAGAATCCCCTCCTTGTGCTGGATGATTTTTCTTCCACGAAAATAAATCTGGGTCTAAACAACATCAGCCCCCACAATGGGATCCCCCACAGCTACAAACCAACCTTGATTTTTATTTCACAGCCACAGGTTTAAAGGTGAATTTTCTTCCCTTATCTCGTCTCTATGCTCTGCTCTGGGTGACAGGTTGGATTTGGTGATCCTGGAGGACTTTTCCAAACCTCAGAGATTCTGGGATTCTGTGAAAAGAGCCCCTCTGCCTTTAGGATGGGACACAAAAACCTGAATTTCCATGGCTGTGCTGAGGGCACAGGGAAACTCAGCTGAGAGGCTGAAACTGGGCCAGGAAAATAAAAATTCACCAAATCCAGGAAAATAAAAATTCACCAAGTCCAGGAAAATAAAAATTCAACAAATCCAATTCAACTGGAGTCATTCCAGTGTCCTCTCTTGGAGCAGGAGGCAGGAGGGCTGGATACAATTTTTAATTTAATTTCTGTATTTCTTGACCAGGTGAATTAACAATTTTCTGCTGTTGTTTGCAGAGAGAAAGGTGGAGAGTGAGGGTTGATTTCAGCATCTCAGGAGGGTGAGACAATTTCAGGAGGATGAAATATCTTCCCCTTTTTTGTTGGGCTGTTTCCCAGCCAGCAGAGAAAAACTGTTGGAAGTTACTCTGGAAATTGATGATATTGATGCTTTAATGCTTCCTGGTATTTTCCTTCCAATATTTTCCTTCCTGATATTTTCCTTCCTGATATTTTCTTTCCTGATATTTTTCCTTCTGGTGTTTTCCTTCCTGATATTTTCCTTCCTGATATTTTCCTTCCTGATATTTTCCTTCCTGATAGTTTTCCTTCCTGATATTTTCCTTCCTGATAGTTTTCCTTCCTGATAGTTTTCCTCCCTGATATTTTCCTTCCTGATATTTTCTTTCCTGATAGTTTTCCTTCCTGGTATTTTTCCTTCCTGATATTTTTCCTTCCTGATATTTTCCTTCCTGGTATTTTTCCTCCTGATATTTTCCTCCCTGATATTTCCCTTCCTGATGTTTTTCCTCCTGATATTTTCCTTCCTGATATTTTCCTTCCTGATATTTTTATGTAATAACAACTACTTACAGCTTCCTTTCCCTTCAACCCTGATGACTCCCAAGAAAAGGGAGAGGAAACTTGGCTTTGTCTTGATTTTCCTCCCACAGCATAAAATTTAATATTCTCTGTTCTGTTTTCCAGCAAAAAAAAAAAAGAAAAAAAACATGGGAAGCTGTGTGATCCCACAGTAAAGCCCAGGGAAATCCTGGTGCTTAACAAGGATTTATCACAGGCAAGTGTTGGAGCAGAGGGAAAATTGAAAATGAAAAAAAGGAGAAGTAAATCTGATTTATCACATCCTGTTTGCATTTGTGATGGGCTCCTCCTGAGTGATAATCATGCTGAAAATAGAGATTTATGGCTTTTGCAACTGGATTAAAATAGAACTGAGACTAAAATAACAGCAATTATAACCAGGAAAATAATTCATACTCGTTGCTGAAGAAGTGAAACCTCCAGCTCTGCTCTCCAGCTGCTGCCTGCCTTCCCCTGCCCAGCCAGGGGGCATTTTGGGAATGAAAAATCCCAAAAAATGAAATGAAAATTCCCAAAAAAGCTGTGTTTTTTGGGAATTTTCCATTCCTCCAGGTTAATCCAGAGGAGACCCCACAGGGACTGCCTGCACACAACCCAAATCCCCATGAGCAGAGGTGTCTCTGCACTGCCAGGCTCTGCCCAGCCCTTTATTGGGAGAAAAATCTGCCAAGGATGAGGAGGAGTGGGGTTGTTTTTTGGAAACCTCCAACCCAAAATCAAATGTTAAATGTGCAAACTCTCCTTTCATGCCCTGCATTGCTGCCCATTCCCAAAATCCTGATTTATGAGGCTTTGACAGCCCCTTCCCTTCCTTATTTAGGCCAACACATTGTTCCAGAGTACAGAAACCCTGGAGATTTATCCTGTTGGATAAAGGAACAGCCCAGATCCCAATTTCCATGGGTTCATCCTTGAATAATCAACCCAGTTGAAAGTTGTTGTTTCCTTGCCAGTGCTGCAACTCCCCCTGGGAAAAGCACAGCTCAGAGTGGAGCTTCCAGAACTCTGTTATTTCCCAAGCTTTTCCATATCCTTCATAAAATGCCTGATAAAATTCCAAATTCCTGATGTAATTGCAATTCTCCAGTGCATCGTGCCTGAAATGAACCATGGATTTCTTGCTCTTTTTGGGTATTCCCTCAAACAGTGAAACCTTTTCAAATCTGTTTAGTTTATTGAGGGGGAAATGGTGAAAATGCTGCTGGCCTTGATGTTACACCAGCTGCTGACAGCACAGGAAGCACAAATTGCTCCTAAATTCCAGCAGGAATTATAGAAGAGAATCACAGAATATCCTCATGTGGGAGGGACCCATCAGGATCATTGATTCCAACTCCTGGCCCTGCACAGAAACCAACCCCACCACTGGAATTCTAATATTTCCAAGGCCAGGAGACAGCAGAAATGGCATCAAGAACACCCTGTAATTCTTACCCGTGTTAGACTCCTCCAGCTCACACAGACACAGAGAAGCAGTGACACACCAGTGACAAACCAGTGACAAACCAGTGACAAACCAGTGGCAGGGGTTTGGTGACAGCAGGAGGGTCACAGGGTGCACCCCCAGAGTTTGGCATCTCCAGCTCCCCTCCTCACGCTTCTCCCAGTCTGGAATGGTTCTGATGCTTTAAATAAATGATGATTTAAGTTTTATCTTTCCTGTATTTCAGGTTCTGTGCTGCCCTGAGCTCACAGTCAGTGTCACTCAGCTCTGCACACAGCAGGGACACA
>JBBMKD010000217.1:33367544-33383579 GCA_037834095.1 Argya squamiceps | reverse complement strand
GGGGATGGGGCACAGGGGGACTCCATGCCCTGGGAGGGCTTTTCCAACCTCATTTCTGGGGTCCTGAACACCAGAATTCCCAAAGGGAATCTCCATCCAATGCAACCCCCAGCAGCAGAGGTGTCCCTGCCCCAGCCCCTTCTGGCAGGGGATATTTCATGTTCCCCCACAGCTCCAAACCCCTCACAGCAGCAACAGAAAAGGAGCCCTGAAGGTTCTTAAAATTCCATTTTTGCATATTGGGGGAAAAATCTTCCTGGAAAAGGTGCTCAGGCCTTGGAAGTGCCCAGGGAGGGTTGGAGTGACCATCCCTGGAGGTGTCCAAGGAATTCCTGGAGGTGACACTGAGAGCTCCAGGTTAGGGACAAGGTGGGGATCAGGCACAACTGGGACTCAATGATCCCAGAGGACTTTTCCACCCAAAATGATTCTGTGGCCTGAGATTTACTTCAGCACAACACCTAAATGTCGTTTCTCAGATTTGAATGACAATGATTTGAATATGAACAGCTCCCTATTTCCTGAACACTGTGGGAGAGGCATAAAGAACCCTCCAGGCAGGGGACAAAACAAACCCAGAATCTTCTTTCCAAAGTCGTCGTTGTGAATTCAGTGCAGGATCTCCCCTGCTGGCAGCCAGCCAGTGCGTGTTTCCACAGCTTTTCCTTTTGTTTTATGGACAACTGAAGGATCAAGGATGTGGCCACCTGCAGCAAGGACGTGAGATGGAAAAAAGCTCAGCACTTTGCTCACTCCCTGTCAGCACAAACCACAGTGCCAGACCCTGTTTCACCTGGAATTCACATGGCAGCAGCAGACAGCAATAGAGCTAAATCATTCCTTTTGCCTAAAAAATGTCTGTGCTGGATGAAAATTTAAATATTCATGGAATTTATAACTTATTCATATCAATCACAACACTGCCACTGGAGTGAGACAGGTGTGAAGGCTCTGCTGAAAAGTTATTTCCCCAAAAAAGTTTAATTCTTGTCTCTTCATCATGGTTTGTTTTTTTTTCCCTTTTGTACAGGATAATGAAGAAAAAACATTATGTTTGGAGTTGATAATTCTATTCTATTCTATTCTATTCTATTCTATTCTATTCTATTCTATTCTATTCTATTCTATTCCATTCCATTCCATTCCATTCCATTCCATTCCATTCCATTCTATATGCTGTCTGAAGAAACATTAAATAAAATCTTATACAGCTTTAAATAAAGTGCACAGGGCATTTGAATAAATAAATAAATAGCTGAGGAATTAGAACTGAAAAATCAGCAGCTGATTAGTAAAACCTCCTGAGCAGTGAGGGTTATATTCTCACAGAAAATGCTGGATTTGAAACATGCTTGTTCCAGCAGGTGGCTAAAGAGTGTTTTCCCAGCATGGGGAATAACAGCTTTTAGGGACTATTACCATTATTTCATGTGTAAGCAACAAGAAAATTAAAAAGATGCAAAACACTCAACCAAACCAGCAAAATCTGCTGTTTCCATCATTTCCTGGGCTCTGTGTGAGGGAAAACCTCCTGGAATGGGGACAGTTTGTGCAGCCTCTCTCCGTGGTGTTCCTGCAATTCTCCAGGGACCATCCCAGCCTGGAATCCTGGGGCCTTTCAGAACCCCAGGAATTGTCATATTTTATATTTAGTACATCTCAGGTGGTCACAGGGGGCTGGGAACATCAGGGATGTGCCCTGTGCTTACCTGGAACATCACTGTTCATTCCCAGAGGCTCCAGTCCTGGCAGCAGCTTCCCTGCTCCATCCCTGGCTAAAGACATTTCTTGGGTTTGCTTTTAATTTAACACCCCCAGAGAGGTTTTGTTTAGTTATTCACTTCACCATCTCTGGAGGAAGAGGCTGGAGCAGAGAAAGCATCGAATATTTTAGTGACAGGACGAGGGGAAATGGTTTTAAATCAAAAGAGGATAGATTTGGGTTGGATATAAGGAAGAAGTTGGTCCCTGTCAGGGTGGGCAAGCTCTGACAGAGGGTGCCCAGAGAAGCTGTGGATCCCTGGAAGTGTCCAAGGCCAGGTTGGATGGGGTTTGGAGCCCCCTAGGACAGTGGAAGGTGTTGAACAAGATCATCTTTAAGATCCCTTCCATCCCAACCCATTCCATGATTCCATGCTGAGCCCTTTGGAACACCTCCACTTCCCATTTTAACACTCAAGAGCCTGGGGCTGGCTGTTCTCCTGAGCAAACTGAGCCACCCCAGTGCTGCAGAAATTGTTTTTAATTAAGCAGAGAGATGGAAAACTTTCCAAAAGCACTTTTGGCACTCAGGATCTGACAGAGGCAGCTTGGCACCACCAGGAGGAGAGAAGGAGTGAGGTGAGTGATGGATGGAAGGAAGGAGCTGTCCTGGGCTCCAGCTCAGTGTCCTGCACCTCAGATGACCTCTGCAGGAGGCTGGAGGGGACAAATTTATTGCCAGCATGGGTGTCACCTCCCTGGCCCTGATGTCAGCCATGGGACGTGCTGCAATGCAGAGCTGGAGTTCAGAGATGCCAAAATCAAGCCATTTATTCTCATTTTTAATGCAATGGGACAAATTTACTGCCTTAACCCATCCACAGCCTCCTCCCCTCCCATCTCCTCAGCAAAACAAGGAGGTTCATGGCCAAGAAGGGAATTCTCAGGACAAGGGACACCAGGGTTCCATCAGCTGGATTTGTGTGCCCCTGGCACAGCACAAACCAGAGGAATATGGACATTTCTGCCTGCCCCGTGGAGCTGGGAAAAGCCTGGGCAGGAATTCCAGCCAGGACACAGAGGGATGGAGGGGAATAGCTGGAGAAAACACAGAATGGTCTGTGCTGGAGCTTCCAGCCAGGACACAGAGGGATGGAGAGGAATGGCTGGAGAAAACACGGAATGATCTGTGCTGGAGCTTCCAGCCAGGACACAGAGGGATGGAGAGATATGGCTGGAGAAAACACAGAATGGTCTGTGCTGGATCTTCCAGCCAGGACACAGAGGGATGGACAGGAATGGCTGGAGAAAACACAGAATGATCTGTGCTGGAGCTTCCAGCCCTGTAGCCCTGGTTTCATGCCTGAGATGTTTTGGTTTTCTGAAATTCTTTTCCCAGGGAATTTTCTGTAAACAACAGAAGTGTTTTTGTAAACTGTAACTTTGTTTTTCATTCCTTTTCCTAGGAGGGACTTCTTGATGTCCCTCTGGTCTGACCAATGTGGTTGAAGAGGTTTGTCTTTTTGTCACCAATCAGATTGATCTGTGTGAAATAGTGTAAAAGGGAGACACGTCCCAAAAATAAAGGAGTCATTTTCAGCCTTCTGAATCTCAGAGTCTGTGTCGTTGTGGTGTAAAACAGTGTCAGAGCACCCTGGAAATGCCTGGGAGGGGTGAGGACACAGTGCTGTGGGCCAGGAGCTGTTCAGACTCAGCTATCTCTCTCCTGCTTTCCCTCTCTCACATCAAACCCCACACAGAAACAATTAAAACCTCATCTAGGATTATCCTGAGAGGTTTGTTTACTCCTGTACAGCCAAATGCTTATTTACTTTATTTCTTAGCTGTGTTTACTCATCAGCTCTACCTTCTGAGCAACCTCAAGCCTGAGTTTGTTTTAGTCTTTGCACAAGCAACATCTGTCACAAGCTGCTTCCTCAGCCTGCCCCTTTTCTACCCCTCAGCTTGTATTTTCTGCTTTCCAAGGTAATTTTTAGGTGTATGGAAGGAGAATAAAATGAGTTTCCTGTGCGGAATTCCCCTCTCCCACAAGTGGACAAAGAAGGGAGCAAAGCAGAAAACAGATTTTGGAAAAATTTCCCAGCCAGAGTCCAAGAGGGGTGAACAGGAATGGTCCATGGAACCAAGTGGAAATTTAAGTTGGAATCTTCAATCACACAATCTCTGCTTTAAAGAGGTACAAGAGAAGCACAAGAGGTTTTGATCAAGTCACAAAATCTGTTCATCCCCAAAGTGCTTCTTTGGCCAACAGCAAGGAAATCTGAAGGGAAAAATAAAAGAAATGAAGGGTTTTTTCGAGAATGTTTCTGAATGTGTTTGTGACCTTCCATCTGGATTACTGCAAAGTGGGAGGTGTAAGAGAATAGGCTGGGCCTGAAATTCCACAGTTCTGCCCAGGAGGGTTCTGGGTCAGACAGGGACACAATTCCCTCCTCAAACCCTTCTGCTGACAGAGAGGGGAGCTGCAGTGTGACATTTCCCAAAAACATCCCTTCATCCCTGCTAATCAATTCCTCTGCCTGATCTAGAAGGGTCATTGTTTAATTTTTGAAGTCAGAATGTAAATGAAACGTTTCAAAATGATAATTCCTAAACAACTGCAGTTGTTCCAGAGGAGAAAGCCTGAGGACAGCAGCTCTGAATGGTGACATAAAGATTCCCCCTTAATTTAGGACTAACTGATGAAAAGCTCTCAATTAACACAAGCTAATTAGAAATAAGCAAGTTTCCTGTAAGTTGCTGCAATACCCATGAAGTTCCTTGTGGTATTTTCTGCAGGACAACATTATATCCATAATCACATCCCATTAAAAGGTTTTAAAGACACTCTTATCATCATTTTCCATGTGTTGCACAGGATTATTGTGGAGATTCTTTTCAATGCTCCAACCCAGAGCAGGTCCCACCACACTGGACATTGTCCAAATATTTATCCCAGCTCCAAAGCTTCTCATAATCTCAGGCCAGCGAAGCCTGGAACAAAAAAGGGGATGAGGAGACAATGATGGAGGGATAAGCACTTTATGGTCATGAATGATGCTCAGGAAATATAATTTGTGTTCTGAAATTAATGAGATAAAGACAGGGAATGAATCCCCAGCACATTCTCGCCTATGGAATATTTTCCAGCCCATTTCCATAATTGCAAAAGCGTTTTTTAGGCTCTGAAGCATCAGCACAAATAACTTTTGGGTGTTGACCTTTCTTCAGCCTGACTTACAAGTTTTCTGCTGGCCAAGCCCTGTGGAGGTTAACAAGCATCTCCTGCCCCGTGTGCCACAAACAATTCCAAGCTCATGGAATTTCCTGCAGTCCTGCTTTGTCCCAGTGTCAAATGCTCTGGCTCAGAGGCACCAATGAGGAAAAAGGAAGGAAAAGGTTTCTGTTTGTCCTGGAGTCATCCTGCAACAGGCAAAGGTGGTGGGAATAAAAATTGGTGATTCTGAACCAGCTGAAAGAGGGGAAATTTACATTTCAGGGACACCTTCCCCTATCCCAGAGTGCTCCAAGTCCTGTCCAGCCTGGCCTTGGACACTCACAGGGAAAAATTCCTTCCCAAAATCCCACCTAAATCTCTCTCAGTCTGAAGCTTTTACCCATCAGTCCTTTCTCATGTCATCAGTACTCACTATAAATTTTAAAAACTCAAAGCAAAATTTAAACAACTTCTGATTTTCTCTCTCCAGAAAAAAATAAAAAGGACAGATAACAATATTTTTCCCATCCCCAAAATATATTTTTTTAACAATTCCTAGTTTGTCACCAAAGTCACTTGGCAGATTCCTGATTGCAGAGGGGAAACCTCAGCTTTCAGTCTGTTTATAAAAGGAAATTCACAATGAACACTGACTTTTTAATGATATTTAGGTTATTGAAAGTTTCCCTTGCTCAAAGTCAACAGAAAGTTCATTTTTGGGTGAGATCAAGAATAGAAAGATTCAACACTGGAGGAGATGGGTCTGGATAATTACCTGAGAACATTAGAGGAGTTCTGTGGTAGGAATTATCCTGGTCATTACCGCTTGTTCCACATTTGGGATAGGAACTCGGGATAGAAACTGATGGAGGTTTTGTTGAAATGTCAGTCCATTTCATTTTTATCTATTGATTCCACATTTGTGAGCTCGCTTCCTGGTTTATTTTTCTTTTATTTTCCCTTATTACTCAGATGGTGAATGCAGATGTATGTGCAGAGTCACAGCACTGAATGTGCCCAAAAATCTTCAGGCAAAAGTCCATTTATTTCAGATTCAAGAAATAGGAGGATGTGACTTTATTAGAAAAAGGAAGATTGAAAACTCTGTGAGGTGAGACACTTTTAAATGAAAACTCATTAAATTATTTACTGTGGTAAAATAAGTGTTTAATGGAGAAACATTTAAAATTTAATTGAGTGCTGAGATTATTGGGTGAATTATGTGAGGCGCCCACATGAGGTGCAGCTTTCTCTTGCAAAGTGAAAACATTCAGAAAAACATGTTTATAAAATGACTTTGAAACAACAAGGAGAAAATAATGGAATATTTGTTGTAAAATGTTCTGCTGTGTTATTACTCACATCAGTAGAGAAAATTGAACTGAATAATTTGGGGGCAGGGGGAACGAGTGGAGCTGTTGTTAGATTTGGACTATGACTGAAAGTTCTGTTTTGAATCATAGATGGATAATTAATTAACAGATTTAATCTGCTATGTAATCTCAGTTTAAGTGACTAACTGAAAATTCTAAATGAAATTTGCCATGGAATCCCAGACTGGTTTGGAAGGACCTCAAAGCCCATCCAGTGCCACTCCATCCATGGGCAGGGACACTTCCCAAAACCATCCCAGGCTGCTCCAAGCCCCATCCAGCCTGGCCTGGGACACTTTTTCCTCAAAATACCTTTTAAAAAGAAGTTAAGATGCTGTAATTTGGTATTTATTGATTAGGTAGGTCTTGCTTGAGAACAGCAGCACAAAATCATGGGTCTTACAGCTTTTTTAATTACTAATACAATAAGTTTGGGTTATTATTTCTAAAAGAACATCAAAATAGATGGCACCTTGCCTATGCTCAGGGCCTCTGTGTTGTGTGTCATCACTTTGATCCTGCTTTTTGTGACAACAATGGAAATACCACCCCTGTGCTCATTCTGAAGGGAAATTCCCTTTTTCCTCAGCCTAGTCCTTGAAAAGGATGGCTCTCCCTCTGCTGAGAGTGGATGTGCAACACCACATTCCTCAGCAGGGGCTGGATGTGGAAATTAAAGGATCCATATCCCTTGTCCCCAGTCCCTCTCCAGCTCTCCTGGAGCCCCTTTAGGCCCTGCCAGGGGCTCTGAGCTCTCCCTGGAGCTTCTCCTCTCCAGGTGAGCACCCTCAGCTCTCCCAGCCTTTTATTGAGATAGTTTTTCTCTGCTGTTCTCCAGTCTTGGATAATTTTCCAGAACAATCTCCTCCAGACGCTGCAGCCCTTGCTGTCCTTCTGCCTCACGTGAAGTGGCTCCCACCAGGTCAACATAGAGGTGCTTCAAAATTGGAAATCCTCTTCTTCCCATGGATTTATTCCTTTGCAAAACAAGGAGAAATTACAGCAACTTAAATAAAAAAATGTAGTCATGGACCAATGAAAAATTTTCTGGGAAGTACCAGCTGAGTGAGACATACAAGATCCTTCCAGACTACTTCCAGTTTATTTCTAGCACTTGAGAAAATATTCGTAATATTAGACCTTGCCAGAAAATGTGCCAGATTGCCACTCTAATTCCTCCACCAGCAACACACATCCTTTTCCAGCTGATCACATTTATGTTGGTTAAAAAACCCATTAATTTTTTTGGTGTTATTTTTAAATTGCAGATTTGTTTTAGATTTGCTGTAGAGCTAGCGTAGGACAGTCATAATTTTTTTTTCTTCCCAGCACATATTTAAGTAACATTTCCATCTGTCTGGAGACTTTTCCAAACTGGGTTAAAAAAAAAAACAAGCTAAAACCAAAGACATATATTTTCAAGAAAATAATAAACACATAATAAATAATAAAAAAAGAAAATAATAAATAAATAAGTAAATAAATAAGTGGTCAATAAATAAATAAATAAATAATCTTTATTATTTCAAAGAAAATACTAAATGCATAAGAAATAATAAAGAAAAAATAAATAAGTAAATAAATAAATAAACAGAAATTAATAAATAACCTTAATTATTTTAAAGAAAATAATTAATTAAAAAAATAATAATAAATACCTTTCTTTTAAGAAAAAGCCGTTGAGGCTCATGGTTAATGTCAAACATCTGAAGAAATCCAAAGAGATGATGCTCCTTATCCACAGAAAACCAGGAATGTGGTCTTGATGAAGATGTCTCTGCTTATTGCAGGGGGTTGGAGTAGACAACCTTTAAGTTCCAACCCAACCCATCCCATGATTCCCTGACCCAGAGCAACATCCACCTCAGGCTTTAAGATCCTTCCTTTAAAATCCTTCCCCTCTACCAAAAAGAGAATTTATTGGAAAATGTTGCCATTTTAATGCTAAAAGAGCCACCCTGGAGCTGTCTAATCCAGCCACGTTGAACTTTGCTGTTAAACTCAGTAATTAAGCTCAGTCTCTGCTGAGAACCAACCCTCCAGATTTCAGCCTGGAGTGAAAACAAACTGAATTAGAAACCCCCCAAAAATAGAAATTCTGCGCACAAAAACCTTCGCTGGGGCCCCTGTAGGATCGTAAAAGACATTTAGCAAACAACAAGGTGCCTAATGATGCAGGGAGCTTTTCATCCAGCACTTAGAGACAACTCACTACACATAATTAGAGCATTACCAAAATCATCCGGCGGTGAAGACGGCGGTGGCGATCCACAAATGTCACCTGCCTCCAAATCCAGCAGCAATTCCGGCTGCTTTGTGTGCAGAGCTCTAAAATTCAGGCAGAGCAGATGATGAAAACAAACTCTAATGGCAGAGTTCTCGTCTTGTTTTGGAGCAGCAGAGAAATTTGGAAGTGGTTTTTGTTTGGTTTTTTTTTCTCCTGCATGATTTGCTGGATTTTGTAATAAGATCTTATGGTAGAACCAGATTATTTGGATGTTTGTTGGGAAAATTGGTGTTTTCTACTCCTCAGGAAGTCATTCTTAAGCTGCGTCAGGGGAAAGATAGGTTAGATATTAGGAAGAAGTTTTTTCACTGAAAAGGTGATTAAATACTGGAGTGGTTTTCCTGGGGAGGTGGTGGAGTCTCCATCCCTGGATGTGTTTAAAAAGAGACTGGATGTGGCACTTGGTGCCATGATCTAGTTGAGGGTTAGGGCTGGGTTGGACTCGATGATCTTGAAGGTCTCTTCCAACCTCCACATTCTGTGATTCTGTGATTCTGTGATTCATCAGTACAGTTGGGGATAACTCAATGTGCATCCACAGGAATCTCTTCTTGGCCTGATTCTCTTCAGTATTTCCATTTATGTAAAAATCACAATGCCACAAAATAGAAAAGAACCCGAACAACCAGAACTGAAGATTGCCACAGGAAAATGATTAAATGGGACACGCTCAGAAAGGCAAAATTCAGGGGGGATTGGCTTTCCATGCAGTGATTCTTCAGGAATTGCTGGAAGAGGGGGGATATTGAATACGAGCTGTTATTGTGACTGGTGCAAAAGAGAAGTTTTTGAGATGATTTCAGAAAGGTCACAGGTGAACTGTAGACGTCCAAAAAACCCATGACTCTTTAAAAAGAACTTTAAAGTTTTGGTTTAGTTTCATATAAGGATGACTAAGGGAGGCTGTTTGAGGGGCATAAACCACCAGCCAGCTGTTCTTGTCCACTGGCAGTGAGGAAAACGAGACCAGCTCAGTGGCAACAGGAGACATCTGAAGAATTCCTAATTGTTCCTGCAGGAGCTGTCTAGACTTCCTCAATCCCAGTGTCTGAGGCATTGCTGCTGGCTGTTGTCACAGCAGGATTATTGTCTGACTCGGTGTTTAGAAGAATGTTTTTGCTTGGAGGCAACACAAGATCCAGGCCTGAACCATCTCTGGAGTCTTTTTCAGCTTTTGTTTGGGAGGAGTTGGTTTTTCTGAGTCAGAACATCAAACCCCTCAGATTTGTTGGCTTAGTGCTGTTTGTGCCAGGCAGGAGCCACCTGGGAGAAGAAGAAGGAGAAGAAAAAACCTCTTTTGAAGCCCAGCATGGGGATGACACATGAGAAGCCTCAGCCTCCCCCTTGCTGATTAAGGCCTGGATTGGAAAGACAAAATGGAAACCCAAAACCCCGTTCTGTCCCCGGGAAACAAATGGTTTCACAAGCCTGGATTTTCCATTCTCTTGTTATTTTCCCCCCTCAGGGTGGTCCTTTCCCCCTTCTAAAGGCTCATGTTCCCATGGAAAGCACCATGGAAAATGGTGGGCATTGTTAGCTTGGGAGATACAGAGTAATTCCTGAAGGGAAAACATTTTCATTCCTGAGGTATAATTTGAAGGTGCTGCTCACAGCCCATTGCAGTCTACAAAAGGCTTTTTAAATGTGTAAGAATTAACTGATTACTGCTGTATTAAGGAATTCCTGCAAGGAGAACACAAAGGACACGCCAGGGAACACAGAAATTGCTCTTTTGAAGGCTGGAAGGGCTGAGTTTATCAACAGTGTAAAAACCCTTTGACTGAGTCAACAGACAGCATTTTTTAAAGTCTTTGGCTCACGCAGGTCAGGAGTCGATTTGCTGTCAGAATATTTGTTCTGGACTTGTCAGGAATCTCCTGTAGGAGTAACAGCTCTGTTTGCAGAAATCTCTGCTAAAAATCACCACCATTTCTGCTGCCTGTTCATGTTTCCTAAATCCGGAGATATTTTCTCAATCTGCCTTCAAAACCGACCAAGTATCTCTAAGGAGGACTTGGGAAAAGAAGACAATTAATAACCTGGTATTTAGCTGGTAATCTGCTAAATTACAGCATAAAACATCAGTGAACATTACTTTTGTTTTCATTTTTGGATGAGCAACCTTAAGAAAGCTTCACAACTCCGTAATGTGTGCAAGTATCTTTCAAGAGGGACTGTTTTGTCTTTTATTCTGTTAATTCCTTTATCAGAGGGGAATAGGAGCCCCTGGGTTTATTTACATTTTATCAGCAAGTGAAACATTGCAATCTGAAATAATCCCGAGCAGAAATCTGCCAAGAACATTGGGAAAACAGCTTTTCCTGCAGGTGTTCATGTGCTGAATCAGAAGTCAAGCCTCAGAAACATAGAGGGAGAAAATAAAGATGTTTGTCATGCCTGACATGCCACGATTTTCATTTTTCCAAAAGGGGCTTTCTAAATCTTCCCCTGAAGTGTCTGTTTGAGTTTGACTGAAGGTCAACACATTCTCCTTGTGAAACGAGAAGTGCCCAATTACCCTGTGCTTGATGAGGGGAGAGTTAATGAGATCTGTGGAGAAACATGACTCTGAAATAGCCAATACTGCAGAACTTGTGTTGCTGTGCCGGGATCTGATCCAAACCCCACTGGGATCAAGCACCATTCCCACCCCATGGGAGCCTGCTCCAGCCAGCACATCCTCCTGGGACACATTAGACACAAAATCTGTCCCTTCTCGTTGCTTTCCTGTGTTCAGTGAACAATTGGGATCCACCCCTTAAATGCTCTATTTCTTCTGCCAGACTTGCTGACAATTAGAAGTGCAATTAGAATTTCTGTGTAGCTCATAATAAACTCCCGTGGAACACAGAGTTCTCCACTGCTCTGGGAATCTGCAGTTTGGAAGATGGATATTCCCAGCCTGTCACAGACCAAACATCAATTTTAAAGTGCAATTATCCTGAGACACTGCATGAGTTCCCAGGGAATTCAAACCAGCATGATGCACTTACCTGCCCCATAAACATGTGCACATTTTCAGTTTAAATCTGACTATTTTATATCCTTCATCGATTAACTGATTTCAAATCTTCAATTAATTTTTGTTGATAAGAAACCTTCTAATTGAGTAGTGTTGTCAGAATCTAGAATGATCTTTATGGATGTTGAAAACAGGCAGATGTCCAAATGTCTCCCTGAAATGACTTTTTTTTGTTTAGTTATGGAATAACTTGAATTTCCCAATCAGGTCTGGATCTTTATCTGCTGCTGGCAGCATCCATTGATTTATGTATCAGATCCCAAAATCACAGAATCATTTTGGGTGAGAAAAAACCTCTGAGAACATTGAGTCCAACCTGTGCCTGATCCCCTCCTTGTCCCCAGCTCAGAGCACTGAGTGCCACCCCCAGGAATTCCTGGGACACCTCCAGGGATGGGTACTCCAAACCTTCCTGGGCATTTCCAAGGCCTGAACACCCTTTACATGGGGAAGTTCCTGCTGCTGTCCACCGTGAGCCTCCCCTGGCCCAGCCTGAGGCCGTTCCCTCTCTCCTGTCCCTGTTCCCTGGGAGCAGAGCCCGACCCCCCCCGGCTGTCCCCTCCTGGCAGGGACTTGTGCAGCAATAAAGTCCCTCCTGAACCTCCTTAAAATAAACCCAACATAAGAAAAAACCCCAAGAAACCGAGGTGCAATCTGTAAAACAAAGAGATTTTCAGTGCTACTCCCATTTCTCCTCACCCAGTGTCTGCATTTGGTACCTGCAGCTCCACGGTGGCTCTGGTCACACACAGAGCAGGGACCCAGCTGTCCCCTGTAGCCACGGAGATGTCACCTGTGCTGGGGCCATCCCAAGTGCCCTCAGAGATCAGGAAGTTCCATTATCATCCCCCAAAACTCGTTTCTGGAACTCCCAGGTCATGCCCACACTGCAGGTAGGGTAAAGCAGCAGCCATGTGATGTCAGTGGGTGCCTTCCAAATTCCTCTAAATCCCTGGGAGAAGTCTGTCCCTGGGGAAAGGAGTGTCCTTGGTTCACTGCAGCTAAATCCTCCCCTAATCCTCCTCTCCAAGACAGGATTGTTGTACAACAAAGACAGAAATTTCTTCTGGCTGAGTTTCCAGAGGTGACTTTAGGTGTTTCACCTCTCTCCTGGTGGTGTCAGCAGCATCCCTGGCCAGGTTTGTGTTACACTTTTGGACACACAAAGGATGAGGCAGACAGCAGAAGGACAGGCAGGAAAGCTTTTATTTTAATTTTTCTGAGTCTATTTTATATACACTTTGATCAGAAGGCACAAGATTTGCTACACAGGTTACCACCTTCTTGACCTCATTGGTGAACATCACCATCAATCATATTTCTCCTCCCAGAGGAGAAACATGTAAACAAAATAGATAAATTCTAAATATATACATAGTTTACATGAAGCTGGGTGAGAATCTCCACTACAAAACTGCAAACACTGAAAAGCAAGAAAACTCAGGGCAACAGGCTTGGGGCTGGATTCCCTTTTTTCTGCACTGGCTCTTCCCTGTTTTGCAGGCAATCCATTGAAATGAATGGGACTGCTGGGAGAGAACACGACATAATCTGCACCAGCAATGTTGTAAAGTGTTTTACGTCCTCAATTCCCTCCCAGAGGAAAATTTTTGCAGCCAATTAAAGCAATGGATTTAAATGTGTTTGTTGTTATTGCTGAGCAGTGAATATTCCACTCAGGCATTCCAATGGATATGGGGAATTGGATGTTCTTGGGGTGTGGAAGGTGCACAGACAAAACAGTTCCATCTCTGGGGTGATTTTAGGTCCAATACCTGCTGTCAGCTCATGACAAACCAAGTCCTCCCTGAGCAAAACCAGTATTTTAGTGCTGCCTAATGAGATATTGGATCATTAGAAAAATGTTTGTTTCCAAGGAAAAACAGAAGCAATTAATTTGATCTCACATCCCAGCGGGTTGTCTTGGGAAGAATACCCCACACTAAAAAAGCTTCAAGCAGGAGTTGTGGGCTGATGGGTTGAAACCATAAACCCATAAAAAAACTTGGAATCACTTAAATTTTATCACTATTTTTTTTAATCACATCTTTAATTGTTTTAAATCTATTAATGATAAGGTAAGAGGAAAAAAAATTGGTTTAGGTTTCCCTGAGCTGAGTCTGGTGGCAAAAGCCAGGGAGAATTCTTGGCTCATGATGCAGGACAGAGGCTGTAAACAACCACAGAGCTCTGGAGTGTCCAGAGAAGGACAACAGGAAAGTTCCCACCCCTGGAGGTGTCCAAGGAACTCCTGGAGGTGACACTCAGGGCTCTGGGCTGGGCACAAGGTGGGGATTGGGCACAGCTGGGACTCAGTGACCCTGGAGGGCTTTTCCAGCCTCAAGGACTCTGTGATATCACAAGCACAGGTTTGGTGGGTGGAAAAGTTTGTTGAAGGGGTACTGAAATTCCCCATGGCTTCAGCTTGCTGAGAGATTAAAAATCCCAAATAAATGTAAGAAGTGAATCACAAACACAAAAAAATTCAGTACCTGAGTGTGGGGTCAAAGGAGATCAGCACCTGTAAAGGGAAATTATTTACTCCAACAAGAAACACATCTCCTGCTGCACTCCCAGAGCCCAGACTGCAATAAATCCTGTCTCTCCAGCACAGGATCAATAGGGAATCCCCCCTGAGCATGGAATTGTGCCTCTGAGCCTCACCCTCCATTTAGAACATTTCTCTTCCCAGTGATTGTTCCATCAGCTCTAAAAAGCTGAGCTGCATTTTTCTCGCTGCTGCAGGAAGCCTGAAATGATCATTCTGAGCACAGGAATTGTCTCAAAACCCACCATGGCCATTGAAATGTCAATGCTGCCACTGCTGATGCTTTAACAAAATCAGGAGCAAGGAGTTGATGGAACCATCCCAAAATTTTGGCACCAAGACCCAGAACTGCAGCCTGTGCTTCCCTCAGAGCCCAGAGCTGTCAGGGTTTGTTCCAGCTCCAGTGAGCAGGGACTCAGCAAAACATTGGGCACCAGTAAAAACCCACGGATCTGAAAAGGCAAATTCATTTTAATGTATTTCAAATACCTCAGTTCAATTAATTTCACTGTTAATTGAAAAATAATCATCTACAAACCTGGAGACGTGAGCTGCAGAGGAATCTGAGATGGTCACACCAGATCATGAAGGTGGAAGGTGATAAAAGTGCCTCATGATCTGGCCACATTTGTTTAAAAAACATTAATTGCTTTATTATCATATGCCTCGATCTGAAGAAGAAATGGAGCATAAAGATAATTGATTACTTCTTGTTCTGAAAACACATTGACCTCAAATATCCCTTCCAGTTTAGCTGTGGGTTAAAACCCCTCCACTGTAAATTTTTCTGTGCCAAGCCTCAGTCAAACCCATTTATGAACCAGCTGGTGGCAGTGTTTTCATTAGGAAAAGAAAAACGGCATCCCACTCATTCTCCAAAGAATCCATTCTTTCTGCTATTAAAGTGGGAGAATCTTCCTTGTTACTTGGTTTCCTTCATTAAAATTCAAAGGAAATCCATACAGGATATAAAACCCCTCAGTCACTGCTGCAGAATCCTCTGTTTTTTACAGGTTATGGAATATTTTACTGCCCTTTGGAGCCTGCCTGTTGTTCCTGCTGCTGGAATTGTGGTGTTAGAGGGCTCCTTGCTTTCCTCTGCAAGTTAGTTCAGATTTCAGACAAAGGTGTTGGAACAAAATAAAAACATGACAGATTTAATCCTGGTTTCTGGCCACTGGCTTTGTGGGATTTGTGTTTGGGGAGAGAGGCTGGAAATTGCTTCTGGAAAGGGAGAGCACTGCAATATTCCCTTGCTCTCCCCACACATCCAGCAGTGGCACCTTCCCATCCCTCTCCTGCATCTTAATTTAAGCCAGGCCAGAGCTGTGTGCCGGAGAGCTCCATCTCTGCTCGTGGTGTTTATTAAAAGGAGAGGACAGTTAATCAGCATTTAGCAGGAACAACTTCCAGCATCCGGGCTAGAAATTCCTCTCCCAGGCCCCTCCCTCCCAAGCTGCCAGAAATGCACCTTGCCATGAGATATTGCCAGTTTTCCAGCCTGGAATGAAGGTACAAGGATCCTGAGGGATCACTGGAAGCCATTCCATGTGACATTTCCAATTTTCCAGCCTGGAACCACAGGTACAAGGATCCCCAAGGATAATTGGAAGCCTCATTCTGTGATAATTCCAGTTTTCCAGCCTGGAATCACAAGTACAAGAATCCTGAGGGATAAGTGGAAAGAAACCATTCCATGTGACATTTCCAGCCTGGAATCACAGGTACAAGGATCCCAAAGGATAAGTGGAAGCCATTCCATGTGATATTCCCAGTTTTCCAGCCTGGAATCCTGAGGGATCAATGGAAGCCATTCCATGTGATATTCCCAGTTTTCCAGCCTGGCATCCTGAGGGATCAGTGGAAGCCATTCCATGTGATATTCCC
>JBBMKD010000217.1:33336630-33358630 GCA_037834095.1 Argya squamiceps | reverse complement strand
TCCACAACTGTGGGCCTGATATTTCTGGGTCTGAGAGATTTTAGCCTGCTGGCAGCTGCTAACTTTTTCCCAAAGAAAAATTTCTCAAGAAAGCTTCTTCTCAAAGCAATCTTGGCAAACAACTCTCCTTTCTCAGAACAATCTTTCTCCAGGTGATGTTTTGCTGTTTCTCTGGTTTAACCAATGGCATTAGAGAGGTGTCGTTCCTATCCACCAACCATGTTCAGTCTGTATTGAAACACCCTATAAAAGGTAGTAAGAATTAGACAATAAAACCTTTTTTCTATGCTCTTTGCCTTCTGAAATATCCCAGGGCCTAGCACAGGCTAGTTTATAAATTCATTAACTTATTTATAATCAACTGATTTATTTAGGCACAGCTGGATCTGAGTAGCCACATTTCCTAATGGATGGGTTCTCTTTATGGCAATGATATCACAGTTAAAAGGAGTTTAATTGCTTCAATAAATGTCAAAATAAAAGTAATTTATTCAGTAAATCCAGAGAAATCTTGTTTCTAGTTTGAACTAGAATCAAAACTGGACAAAATCGAGTTTGGCTGCTCCCAACAGTGATTGCTGAGCTCAAGGATGGTTCTCACAGCCCAAAAACAAGGAATCATCACTGGAAATTTATGTCTAAAGCTTTCAGAGGTAGATACAAGTTAGAGCAAAATAAGGAGAAAAAAATCCTTATGGATTCAGGAATTCTTCATGTTATCTCCCTCAGCCTCTGCAGCTATTGAAACCACCATTTTCTGTCCCCAAACTCTTCCCAAATGCATCAGTCATGACACTCTTAGTCAAGATGGCTCAATGAAGGCAGTTACTTATTTTTCAGATGGGGAAATTGAGTAGAAATTATTTTTCTCAAGTCACAGACTGAATTACTCAGCCAAGACTGGCCAGAGCATTCCCAACTTCCCAAGTTGCTGCTCAATCCCCAGACAAAGCATCACTCTTCCCACCCTCTGAACTCTTTGACCTTTTCTCTTTCTGTTAGCTTAGCCAAGAAAAATAGTGAAGAAATTCAGAAATTATCTTCTCACAGCACCATGAATCTCTGTTCCCCAGAAAGAAATAAAATCAGTGCCAAAGCATTAATGATGGTGCAGGTTGGCATCCCTACGGTTCTTCCTTTCTTCCTGTTGTTCACTTTTTACTGAAAAAAGACATTTTCTGCCACGTTTCCAGTTCCTGTCAGCATAAAAATTAATGTGCCCTGCAATGGCACCCTCAGATCCTTATTTCCTGACAGAGATCACTGAGGTCACTCTCTGTTGTCTCCAAAACCTTTAAAGTTCAGAGATGAGTTCAGCACTGCAGGGTGAGTCTTCTGTGGCTGGTGATGGCCAGATCAGCCCTCCAGGGACAGAACTCCTGAAAGGCAGCTGGAGAATCCACATTTCCCAGCCTTGCTCTGGGTTTAGGTGATTTGGGTGACTCATGGCTCCTGGTGGCCTCCTGGTCCCGTTGTTTTGCACATGTCAATCCTCAAATCATGAAGAACGGGATTTTTCCAGCAGCCAATTTTTCTTGCATCCCTTATTTTCGATAGAAGGGGATGAAGGTCTGTGGGATCAGGACAGCAGCTCTGCATTCCTCTGGAAGGTGCCCTGCTCAAAGGTGAGTTATTCTCATTCCTGCACAATAAGTGAAAGGGAAAATTTGATTTTCCAAGCTCCATGCAGAGTGCAGTTGGCTTAAAGACAACCTTGCTCATGCCAGATTACTAAGGCAGGAATATATTTGATTATGCAGGAAAATGTTACCAAAAACAGATCTCAAAGACCAAAGGTAAATCTGAATTTTTTTTTGTGGTTTTTTGCTTTCCTGAATGATAATTTGAGTGGGGATATGAGCAGGACAGAGCTCTGCACTGGGACAAAACACCTCCATCCCCACAGCCGTGCACAGATGCAGAATGGATTCAAGGAATCATGGAAACATGGGATCACAGATTGGTTTGGATTGAAGGGACCTTAAAGTTCATCCCATTCCACCTCCTGCCATAGGCAAGGACACTTTCCACTATCCCAGGCTGCTCCAAACCCCAGTGTCTAACCTGGCCTTGGACACTGCCAGGGATGGACCAGCCACAGCTCTGGACAATCCATGCACTCAGGACCTGTTTTTGCTTCTGTCACCAGCCAGGAATCATTCCCAGCCCTTCACATTTCCATAGCCAAAGGCAGTGAAGTTCTGCTCCTTGGGGAGTGTCACCACAGTGCCATCCTGGGCTTGCTCCCATCTGATAGCACTCAAGGATAACAAATATCCAGCACACTCCTTAGGCATTTTTCATGGTTCCTAGGATCTCATGGTTCCTAGGATTTCATGGTTCCTAGGATTTTATGGTTCCTGGGATTTTATGGTTCCCAGGTTCCATGGTTCCTAGGTTCCATGGTTCCTAGGATTTCATGGTTCTTGGGTTCCATGGTTCCTAGGATTTTAGGGTTCCTGGGTTCCATGATTCATGAGTTCCATGGTTTCTGGGATTTTAGGGTTCCTAGGTTCCATGGTTCCTAGGTTCCATGGTTCCTGGAATTTTAGGGTTCCTGGGTTCCATGGTTTCTGGGATTTTATGGTTCCTGGGTTCCATGGTTCCTAGGATTTCATGGTTCCTGGGATCCTTCCTGGGTTCCATGGTTCCTGGGTTCCATGGTTCCTAGGATTTCATGGTTCTTGGATTCCATGGTTCCTAGGATTTCATGGTTCTTGTGTTCCATAGTTCCTAGGATTTTGTGGTTCCTAGGATTTTATACTTCCTGGGATTCATGGTTCCTGGGATTTTAGGGTTCTTGAGTTCCATGGTTCCTGGGTTCCGTGGTTCTTGGGATTCCATGGTTCTTGGGAGTCCATGGTTCCTGGGTTCCATGCTTCCCACTCGACTCATCAACCTTGAGACAACCCCAAAGGAAATCAAGTGTTTAAGTGACTTTAAGAACTAGGATGTGTTAAACTTTTCAGCCTGGACAAACACAGGCAGGAATGTGTTTGATTCCCTCGGAGCAGCCAGGAATCCTCCAGACAAACCTGCTGTCCCACCAGCACAGCTCCATGCTGGGCTCACTTTTCCCCCTGAGCTCAGGGAGGGCATCACAGAGGTGATGACACCAAACCACCTCATTGTAGGGTTAAAAACCATCTCCTGAGCTATGGTATTTAACAGGGAAGTATTAGAAAACATCCATAGAGTGATTTATTATAATTAATATCACAGATTTGGCTGAAAAAGGCATTGCAGGGATACTCTGAAACACTTTCAAGCCAAGGGCAGAGCTTGTTACACTCAGGGGACACAGCCATAAGTAGAACTCACACGTGTGTAACTCATCAGGTGATCTTTCCTCCACACCACATTTACATATTTCACATCAAATTACTTTTTCCTTTTTTTTTTTTCTTCCAACAGGAAATTAAAAAAAAAAATATCCCAGATTTGGCACATTTCATCAGCTGGGTGTTGCCTACCTAAGTCAATTAATTGAGGCACAGGGAGCAGTGCTGATACCCTGCCTTAGAGTGATTTCCCAGGATTCTTCTGGATATGAGATGAGACATCTCTGGAGACTATTTCCTGCCAAAGTAATTTTAAATAACTATATTAAAAAGCCAGTGGAAGTTACAAGTAGGGCCTGATTCTTTCACCGGTGGCCCCTCATATCATTGGAAATCTGAAATGAAATGTACTTTAAATCTGTGTTAAAATTACCAGTTGTCTTCAAGTAAATGTGATTTGGGATGGGAAAGCACAGGAATGCCTCGTGCCTGGCAGAGAGGAGGGATTTTGGGAATACTCCCCACAGGCTGTGTGTGCACATCTCCTCAAAGCATGGGATTATCTTTGTATTAATCAAAGAGTAACTTGATTAAAACCCCGTAGCCTGGCAAAGGAGGGGAAATTGGGTGTGAAAAACGAGTTTCACTTTCTTAGAAAAATTTACATGTTTAATAAAAAATAAAAATAGACAATTAGGAGACAGAAAAGCAAAAGTTCCAGCTGGGGTGCCCCACCAGAAAGCACGCCTTTATTCTTTCAAATCCTATGTTTTAAGGATTGCTGTGTTACATATTCAATAGATCCTAATGCATGATTCAAACATTCTCTTTGGGTTTAATCAGTTTCAATACTCCCCCCAATCATTTTATCTGGTAGATCCATCTGTAGGTGGCTTCACTTCGTCTGGTGACATGGGTCTCATAAATTCTTCTCCTGAGGTTTTGGTTATCTTCATTTGGATAAGAAACAGAAAATCAGCAGTCTTTATGCAGGAATGCAAGGTGATCCTCCATACCTTCTGGTTTGGTCAGTTTAGATGTTACAATGAGAAAAAAACCTAGTCTTTTTACTGTTAACACTATGTTACAATCAGAAAATATACATTTATCACCTTTCTAAACTCTATTAACAAAAGATAATACAGTACAATTATACATACAGCACTCATTTTAATATTTGCGAAAAGCCAACTCAATAATATGCATTTATAACATTAGGCAAATGAAAAAAACCCCAAAAAACATTCATTTGGAGACAAGATTTCATGGCACTGTAACTTTGGGAAGAAAAGCCCTGCCCCAGCGCTTCCATCGACTCGTGGCGCGTGGAAATCGACGCCTCTGCCAGAGGTGGCTTGGCCAGAGAGAAACATCAAAAAACCAGAAACTCGAAGCAACAATTTGGAACATCAGACATCAAAACCTGGGCCGGGCTTTGGGACATTTGCTCAGGGCTTTGGGACATTTGCTCAGGGCTTTGGGACATTTGCTCAGGACTTTGCCCTTCGGAAGGAAGTTTTTTTAATTCCCGCCCCGACGCCGTTGCGGAAGGAGCGTTTGTGGGGAGGTTTCCCCAGACCCAGCTCCTCATCCCTGCCCACCCTGGAGAGACAGCTGCTCAGCAGCACCAGGCACGAATCCCATCTCCCCAGCAGCTGGCAGGTCAAGAAAAAAGGGTTGGTGCTCTGGAGATTAAAGGCAAACAAATAAACAAACAAACAAACAAACAAGGAGAAAAAAGAAAAAAAAAAGAGAGATAAGAGAAGGTAAAATTATGGATTCGTATATTGGCCAGGACTTGTTCCAGATACAGAGCAAAGTCGAAACACAAAAACAATTTATGCTTTGAATGACAAGGATGAGCTGTTATTTTCTAAGGATTTAGCATGTTCAAAATCAGGGTTTTTTCATAGTTTTTTATATATTCCTGGTCTAAAATATGGATACAATTATGTTCAGGGTATGGTATGAATTGTTTTTGGTGATACTGACCAGCTGTGACACAGTTTTCCAGGAACACCACAGCTGTTTATTGCTGTAAAATGAGATTTTTTTTCAGGGAAAAACGAAATACCAGATTTTTATAACCTGTGTGCACTTCTGAGACTTAAATTACACATAAGAGAAAACAAAATACCTGTAAAGTTAAAATTTGGAGGAGGCTTTCCAGTAGTTATGACCAATTCTGGAAGCAGTTCTGAGGAGGTTTAATAATGACAAAATAAAAATGGGAATTTTAAAAAGTCTGGATAAAAATCCAGGCTTGGATAAAAACCAAGGGTTTTGCACACATTCCTTTGACTTGCACTCTATAGGACAAAAAATGCCAACTGCATAAAAACTTTGACATATTTCAGCAGCTCTTAAAATAAACTGCATTTAATTACTGCTGAATTATAAGATAAAAACATTTCCTGGCATGTCTATGGTTGCACTGTGCATCTTTTATCATATCCTGATTTCCCAGCTGATTTTCCATCTAAAAGCCATATTCTGCCATCTCTAAAAATTCAATGCAAAGCCATAGGATTAACACCTGGAATAGCTGGTAAAATTGCCCTTAACTTCATTAGGATTTGTTTTAATTCAGTGTTTTATTGCTCTTATTTAATACTGGTTATTAAGTTAATTTTTTTGTTTGTTTAATGACGTTTTCTGCAACCAACACCTTCTGCCACTGACAAGGCGTTTCCCAGACTGAATTTTCTCCCTAGCAAGAAAAAACACTTTTTGCACGGAAAAAAATTATATATATAAAAAAGGGAACAGAGAAATTCCCCTTTTGAATTTTTTGCTGCTATTTCCCCAGATTTACTGAATAAAAGGCTTTTATTTTGACATTTATTGGTGCAATTAAACTCCTTTTAACTGTGATATCATTGCCATAAAGAGAACCCATCCATTAGGAATTATGGCTACTCAGATCCAGCTGTGCCTAAATAAATCAGTTGATTATAAATAAGTTAGTTAATTGATAAACTCACTAGCAATAAGTGAAATTAATACATATATGTCTAATTGCATCTCTTGGAGATATGCAAGGAATTCAGATTAAACTGAGAGATTTGTGGTTTTATCTCTTCCATCCAGGATTTCAGCTCCCTACACTCCACATTAAATATGCACTGAGTTGCTCACATGATTATTTCAGAGGCTTCTTGCATATTTTATTAATAACTCCAGGAAAAATTAGGCTATGCTCCAGGAAAATTAGGTAATAATATGTAACCAATAGCTTTAATACAAGAAAGTTCTTTCATTTTATAAAAAAAACCAAAAAAACAAACCACAGCAAGCAAAGAAGCAACCTAGCAAACAAAATTAATTTAAATAAAGGAATAATTTAAGAGGAATGAAAGAGATCTGGGAGTCATTAGGGAATGGGACTTACCATGGAAGGGCCAACTGGGTAACACGAGCACACCAATGTCATGGAGATCCACAGGATGAAAACCAAGTTTAACCTGCAGAGACTTCAAAGAAAAGCTGAGATTAATGAAAATTTGGACCAAAATCAAGCAGAACATGAACAGAGAGCAACCAAGAGCCCTACGGTGGCTTTACCTGCTCATTTTTCACCCAGCACTGTGTGCAGGAACATGCAGCTCTACATCCAAATTCCTCACACATCCTTTCAGTTCTTCCTCAGGTGACCATTTTATACCAGAGTTCAGGAGGGAAAATGTCATCAAAGCTGATTTTATTCTGACTAATTGCTCCTTGTTTGGCCTTTTCTTCTTGTTAAATGGGAAAATGGCAAGAACACGCTCAGCTGCCATTACCAACCCCGGGGATTTCATTTAAAGTGTCCCATTAAATGTCTCTCTCGAGTGGTTTTATTGTTACCTCTGTGTCATCACTGCAAGCCTGGTCAGAGGTCTAAAGATTTCAAAAATCCATCTCAAGAGTTTGTGACCACTTCTAATATATCAGGTGGAGACCTTGCAAAGCCTGGCAGCCAGAGGGAAACATTCAAAGTGCATTTTAAGTAGAAAGTTCCTCAAAGAGTCTTATTACACTCAAAACAGCCACAGTACAAAGAATAATATCTCTTTTTTTCTATTTTTCTCCCCCCAACATTATTTTTTATGTGCTTAGCTCTTAATACACCAAATGCAATTTTTTTCTGATGATTACAATTCTTTGGACAATAATTTCTGCTATGCAGCCATATCTCAGCCCACATTGAGTTTAGCCAATCCCAACTTCTGTAGGATTAATAAACTCTGTTAATCTCATTAATAAACTCTGTTAATCTCCAGCAACACAGCAGATGTTTCATGTCTAAACGCATCATTTGTGGCTGCAACAAACTTAATGGTGCAGTATTTTAGGGGATTCTGTGGTTTATTTATCCAGAGTGGTGTGAAAGTGCTGAATCCCACAAGGTCTGGGAATGTTGGACTGCACAGGGAATGCTGGAAAACATTAAATTCCACTTATTATTTTCCTGAGGATGAGCACCACATCTACAAAAACGTGCTGGGCTAATGGTTGGACTCATTGATCTGAGAGCTTTTCCAACTTTAACCATTCCAGGACTCTAAAGAAAACACTGAGGATCATTTTTTTGACAGCCACAGAGTGTCAGGCATGAAAACAGTGAGGCAGAAACCCCAAATGTTGCATTTCCTGTGGTGTTTACACTGAAAAATCAATGGACAACGGGTTGTAGCAGGGATTTTTGTTTGAGTCTTTGGGGAGACCTGAGCTGTTATAAATGATGTCACATTTTCCTGCAATATTTCAGATCATACTGATGATCTGGAAGGTCTTTTCCAACCATAATGATCCCATGGTGCTGTGATTCAGTCTCCTGACAAAGTGCATTTCATTCCAGGAGGCAGAGAGCTGTGAGGAGAAATCCACTGGCATGGAAGAGCCTTTAGGAGTTTTAAACAAAAATCCCTGATGTGATCTCAGCTTGTGGTTGACCATTTTCCCTCCTCATGGTGGTGCTGATCATGGTTGACAAAATCCAACGGCTCTGAAAGGACTTTTCAAAAAGAGAAAGTGTTTTAAAAAGAATTGTGGGTGCTGGTGAAGCTCTTCAGGATTCTCCAGGCCCACGAGGGCTGAAATGAGGATGAAATTTGCCTCATTTAAAGCCTGCAGCTTTAAACCCTCTACAAACCCATCAGCAGAACAGGTGACTATTTGCATTTCCAGCCTGAGTCCTCTTATTCAGAGAGCAAATCCTCTCTTTGAATGGAACCTCCCATTCCCCCTCAGCCAGGACCTCCAACTCCAAGGATAAGAGGATTAGGTCGTGTTCCTGCTGCAAAGAAAAGACTTTGGGCTGGATTCTGCCTGAGCACAGCTTAGCTCAGCTCTCATTGTGTCTGCATTTAGTCCAACTCTGCTTTAATCAGAAATTAACCTTCACACAACAGTTTTTGTGGAAGGTGAGGGGTCAGAAGAGGCTGGTGATTAAAGCTCAGGGTTTCCAGGTTCAGCCTGGGACACTTTGGGTAAACTTTGGTGCATTATTGGCTTCATTTTTTAAAATCTTGAGTTGTCTGAGGTCCAGGTGATCTACCCCAGGGCCTGGTCAGTCCTTCCTGTGCTCACCTTTCTCACATCCCTCTAAAAAAGAGGTTTTGACCAGGTGAGAAATCACAAACTGCTTTGGAACCGAAGAGCCACAGCATCATGGAATAGTTTAGGCTGGAAAAACCCTCTGAGTCCAACCATTCCCCAGCACTGCCAAGGCCACCACTTGCCTCATGTCCCCAGGTGCCACGTCCACAGGGCTTTAAATCCCTTCAGAAACTGGAACTCCACCCCTGACAAGGCTGGAGAGCCCTTTTTGGGAAGAAATGTTCCCAATATCCAACTTGAACCTCCTCTGGAGATGCAGATGGTACCAAGGCAAGAGTCACTGAGACATCACCACCCCAAGGGCTTTGCCCACCCCTCAGACACACACAAAGGCATTTCCTGAACATTCAAACCCTCCCATTTGCTTCTCACTCCCTGGAGGTTGTTTTTCCCAGCTTTTCAGGATGCAGTTTACCACAACACACCTGTGATTTGCATGCATGAAGCATAGATGGGGATTTAGATCCGTTCCAGATATTCCCACTTCAGCTTTGGAGGAATCAGGTTGAGGAGAACAAGTGGCAATTGACATTTCTGTCTCCTGCTCTGTCTGCAGAGGCTCTGCTCCAGGCTGGGTTCACTGGCAGCTATCAAGGGTCAAATGAATCATTAAGAAGCACAATAAAACCTCCCAGCATCCATAAAATTTGTATTTTCTCAGAATAAATCAGCAGCAGTATCTGCAACAATATCACTTCTTCCCTCCTGCTTGGAGGGAAGAGTTGGAGGGACTCTGCGTTGAACCTCTCTGTTGAACCTCAATGCTGCTTTCCTTTGGTTTTCCCCCAAAAATCATATGGAACAACAAAAAACTCACAGCTGAGCCTATCAAACCTTGCAGATTTTTGAGGTTTGAAGCTTTAGAACATGATATTTCTTTCCTCCAACCCAGTGGTCAATGCAAAGTGTTTTAAATTGGCATTGTGGGACTTTGCTGAGGGATCAAACAAAAAAATGAATGAACACACCTCAACCTGTCCATTGGCATAGTCCCAAAAGTTGTAAAACCCCAGCTCCTGATAAAGGCAAGGTTCAAAATCTCATTTCCTTCTGGGATGCTCCCAGTGAAACCTCAGCATGGCTTTGCTGGGGAAAGCTGCTGGAATATTTTGTTCCAAACTCAATTTTTTTTTCCTTGCTTTCAGGAATATCAAGTTAAGCCAAAAACCAGCATGGTTTGCTTTCAGCCCATTGCAAGGTGCGAGCTGGAAATCAATCATGCTCCCAGCACATAAACCTGCTTCTGACTCAGTGATAATAGAAAATCCCAGCAGGACACAGAAAGAAAAAAAACACAGAAAGCAGGAGGTTCATTCCTTGGGTCACTCCCTCTGTGCTCTCACTGCCGCATGGGGACACAACCAAACCCTTCACCTGCACCATGAGATCTATCTGTAGAAGCACAAAGGAGCTGCTATGGATACACCTGACTGATTCTGGGCATTTCCCTGCCATGGAGATCTCTAACCCCCTGAAAACTGAGGATCACGTGGCTGTCCCATCCCTGGAAGTGATGACATCCCTGGAAGTGCCCCAGGCCAGGCTGGACAGGGCTTGGAGCCACCTGGGATAGCAGAAGGTGCCCCTGCCCATGGCAGGGGGTGGCACTGGATGGGCTTTAAGGCTCATCCCAACCCAACCCACTCCAGGATTCTCTGATCCAGGAGGAGAGTGGCCCTGACTGACAGGGGTCAGGGGCTCTAAGGCCAAATGATGCAGCTCAGGGGAGGCTCAGCTCTTGCCCCCCTGCTGCCCTCAGACATTTGGGCAGTGCCTGTCTGTCACCCTGCATTTTCCTGCTTTCCAGTGTTTGCAGTTTGTAGTGGAGATTCTCACACAGCTCCATATAAACTATGTATATATTTAGAACTTATCTATTTTGTTCTCTGAGAGGAGGAATGTGATTGATGGTGATGTTCACCATGAGGTCAAGAAGGTGGTGACTTGTCTAGCCAATCTTTTGCCTTCTGGCAAAAAAGTATAAAAGATGGAGTCAGAAATTAAAAAAGCATCTTTCCCTGCCTGACCTTCTGTGCCTGCCTCATCCTTCGTGTGCTGAAATTGCCACACGTGTCCACCTGCACTGGGGCTAAATCTGTCCCCTGTGTCATTCACCCAGCTCCTGAGCCACCCACGGCTTTGTTTGCACAGAGCTCTCTGGGGAGGATCTCATCAAAGGTCAGGGACACATTTTTTAAGGCCTGTGCTGGCTGCTGTGGCTATAACCAGCTCTGTGCTCCTGTTCCAGCCTCAGAGGTTCTCCAGGAGGACAGAGCTGTTGATTGAATTCCTTCCTGGCTGCCAAGGCTGCTGCCCGCTGAGCGAAGCCCTGAAAGTGAGACACTGCTCGGGCTCCTTGCAGGCAGGGACAGCTCCTCTGCTGAGCCCTGGCACTGTGCCCTGGCTGGGGAGATGCACAGCTCCTCTTTAAAAGCCAGTTTTGAACACAAATCCACTCAGACACTGCTCCCCTGGCAGCCTGAGCCAGCAGCACTTCAGGCTCCAGCAAGGCCCCCTCTGATGCACAGGTTTAATCTGGGGGAGAAGGAAAATCAAAAGACAGGAGCAGCACTGCCAGTCTTGCCCCCTCCACAGCTTTGGTGCTCCTGGATGGATCTCAGCAGGCAGGAAGGGAGCAGCAAGGGCTGCCAGGAGATGGAAGGAGCAGGGCCCAGGATTTGTGGATGCTGTGAACCTCAGGATTTTCATTGCCACCTGATTTTGGAGCACTCCTGCATCACTGGGGCCGTGCACGTCACTGTCACGGCAAAGGAGGCGAAGCTGCAGTTGGATCCTCCCATGCCAGGGGGAAAAATTAGCTCCAAAATCCCATTTTTGATCCTACATCACACAGGAATCGTGGGCTGTGTCACAGTTGCCATCCCCAGGAATTTAAAGTCTAAATCATCATCATCATGTCTAAATATACAAATTCCTTTTCCTGCTTACAGTCAGAGCTGGTGTGGGCAGAGGCAGCACGAGCTCCTTACCCCACTCCCCAGCACGTGTCCCAGAATGAATCCAAAGTGGTGACGGAAAATGTCACCAGTCCCCACGTCCCACAGCACGTGGCATCTCCTGAGCCATGTGCCAGGCCACAAATGGCCACAGAGCCCCTGCTGATGTCACCCAACACTGCTGATGTCACCACACTCAGGTTGGAGCCCACAGGAATGAAGCTTTTGGCCAAAACATATTGGAACACCTCAGGAAATGTTTCCAATTCATGGATCCCTCGCTTTTTTTTTTGTCAGGTTCCTTAGCATGCCTTCAGAAAAAACAACCTGCACGAGAAACAAGCCCTCCCTGCACCAGCAGCAAGTGTTAAAACCCTCTGAGAATTTCTCAGGAGGTAAAAGAAAAGAAAGAGCAGAGCAGACAAGCTGCTCATCCCGTTAAGGGGAGGCTGAGCAGTGGGGAAAGTGGAGGTAATTAACATTTTGGCGACGCTGATTTGCGCGTGCCGACGGAATTGATGCGCTCGGAAACCTCTCAAATAGATCCTGCAGGAAGTGGCTGCCGGAGAAAAGATGTCAGTGCTGAGCTAAAAAGACACCTGTCAAAGCCAAGCCCAAAATCCCTGCTCAGATGCAACAAAGATCTCGATGATCTGAGAGAGGCTGAGCAGTTGTTGAAGGAGAAGGCAGAAAAAGAGACAAAGAAAGGAGAAAGGGGTTTGAGGAGAGAGAGGAGAAAAGGATGTAGGAAAGTCTGATGTGACTTTAGAGGAAGAGATCAAACTTTAAAGGGATCAAAGTTTAAAGGAGTCAAGGAAAGCTAACATAAATATTATAAATAGCAAGGAATAGGGAGCAGGAGCTGGGTGGCTTTGAAGGGCCCAATTTTTTAATGGATTTTATTGCACTGCACCTCAAGGTTCTCCCACGGATAAGGTTAAGGAAAGACAAGGTAAAAAATCCAATATTTTCTATTGGGATAATCTGGCTCAAGGAAGTTTGCAGGTTTTCCCCTACAGAAGCCCAGCACAAACCCATTTGTTTCTGCTCCCTGAGTCCTTGGGATGTCACACCAACAGCACCGTGTCAGCTGGGAATGGGATAAAAGGAGCTCAGTTCTGACAGCATAGGTAAGGCAAGGAATTCTGCTGGAAGGTTTTGGGACACAAAAACCAAAGATATGGACCTGTGGATCCAGAACTGCAAGGTCAGTGAGGGGCACAGGGGATGCTAAAAGCTGCTCGGGACACTCAGAACTCACAGGCTGGACACAAAGGGGGAATTGCTCACCTCTGAGCAGGTTTTTGTGCAATCCTGAGTGACCTCGCCCCGGAAAACAGCTCAGGTGGGGACAAAGCAGCTGCCAGGAGGCTCTTTACCCTAAAAACACCCCTGGGCTGATCAGCGGGGTGAGGAGCAAAGGGAGGGACCTCTCATCTGGCTGAGGATGACGAGCAAATCTCCAACTCCCAACTCAGGGTGATCCATTTCCTCCCCGACAGGCAGCATTTGGGAGGGAGACATCTCAGCCGCTCCTCAGATCAGCTCCTGGCATTTCTGGAGAAGGGTAAGATGCCAGCTTGAATTTGAGACACCAGACCTGAAGTACCTCCAGGAAATAAGTGGTTACATCTGGAACAACACTCATCATGTGGAGGAGGTGAGAGGACACACCTTTTTTTCTCCAAAACGCAGAGTGTTTTCCATCTGTTCTCCCTGCTCTTTTAGCTCGCTGCTGTTTTCTCTCTTCTCGGCTGTGCCACTTAAATAAACAAGGATATTGCAGCCTCTTTGAAGGAGACTCCTTTCCTGCAAAAGCCTTTTGAAAAGAAGGATCCTCTCCATAATGACCCGTTAAACAGCAAACAAATAGGAGCTGAGCCCCGGGAGCCAGCAGCACGTTGTGTTTTAAAATCTGCTGGTGGGAAGATAAAATCAAACTGTGAATCTGCCTCGCTCTGCGGGCTCTGGAAATGCCAGGTCTGGATCAATTCTTGGCGACTTTGGTTGCTTGTAAAGGTCCTCAAGCAGGAGAAAGGGAATGTGGTTATCAAACAATTCAGTGCCTTTTGTCTGAACATGATCCTGATTTCCCCTTGTGTTCTCTCCTTCTTATAAAAGGCTTCATCCAAAAATATCCCACACCAAAAGAAAGGAGAAGTTTCTGTTTCCCCACTGAAAGCCTGTTGCAGCTGGCTGGATTTTTCTTGCTCTGTGCAAGGATTTCTTTGTGCCCAATTATGTTTCAATGCTTGATATAACTCCTCTGGAAGTTAGAGCTGCAAAGGGACTTTTAACGAGGTCAGGGAGTGACAGGAAAAGGGGGAAAGTAGGTTTAGCTCCACTATTGGGAAGAAATTCTTCCCTGTGAGGGTGGTGATGCCCTGGCACAGGATGCCCAGAGAAGCTGTGGCTGCCCCTGGATCCCTGGTAGTGCCCAAGGCCAGGTTGGACACTGGGGCTTGGAGCAAACCTGGGATAGTGGGAGGTGTTTGAGGTCTCTTCCAACCCAAACCATTCCATGATTAGATAATTTTATGATTCTCTGATGCATGGCTCCCTTATTCTTCTATTATTTGCATCAGTATCTGATTGGGAAAGCTCATCTCTCCCCTCTCCACCCTCTGAGTTCCCCTTTGAGCATCAGGGTCTTCAGGGTTTCTACCCCTCCCCACAGCTGCCACATTTGGAGGTAATCAACTGCTACTTCTTAATCAAGAGCACAGATTAATCTGAATAAACACAAAATCCAATATTAGAAAAGCTCATACAGCCCTGTTCTCTGGGGAACAACAAAGGCCAGAGGTGCTGAGGGTCAGGATTGTTCCCTGTGGCAGGACAGGGGATAGTCTCCAGCTATCCACCACAGCCTTTCCCTGCTCCAGTCCCTCAGGAAAAGCACTGCAGGCACAGGACATGAAAAGGAGCAGCTCTCCATGCACTTGACACTGTTCTGACTGCCAGCAGAAATGTGCAGTGCTCAAAAAACCCAGTGACTCTTTCTTCCCTCCTCAGCTCCTGCCTGCTGGCAGCACGGCCTTTCTTTGGAGCAGGGAAACTTCAGCCTTTAAACCCAATTCCCAGCTCAGGAGTGCACAGGAAAAATGACAGCATGGACTTCAACACTGCACTCCTCAATAAAGGCTGAGCTGTGAGGGGTGAGCACAGACAGGGCAGAGCCTTCAAAGGGGCTGAGGCCTCATTTGAGAAGCCCTGGGAGCACTCTGGAATTAACACTCCATGGAAGCACCTCTCACCTGAATGATTGGTGGCATCCAGGCTGTCCCAGCTGGGTTTAGGTTTTCAGGGATGTCCCCCAGGGGTAAGGGTGTCAGGATTGATGCCTTGAGTTTTATCTTTCATGTATTTCAGATTCTGTGCTGCCCAGGGGTGCAGTTCTGAGCTCACAGTCAGTGTCACCCAGCTCTGCACACAGCAGGGACACAAAACAAATCCTTTTCCTACTGAAGACCAAGGACAACGTTAAAAGTTTTCAGGCCCAAAAGCACAAACAAGGGTGGGCTGAAGGGAGGAACAAGAAGGATGGGACTTCATAATCTGAAGCTGGAATTGGACAATTAAACCCAAATATGCAAATGGATCAAAACTTATAAAAGTGTGAGACCTCATGACCATTTGTCCATTTTGTGACCATTTTGGGTCCACTCAGGTATAGCTCTGGTCAGGCTCTTGTCCTTCTCAAGGTGGATCCTTAAAGGCCTTTCAGTAAATGTCAACTTTATTCTCCAGCTCTGTCCAGTCTCTGTTCTAGGTCAGCCTTCCCAAGGCTCTCTCTCTTAATATCAGAATATTAAGAGAGACAGGACCACTGGGAGATGTTTAAAGCACCATTTATTGCCTCAGTCTCAAGGAGTGAGAACGTCTTCACCACATACTCCAGGAGTTCCTGGTCAGTGGTCATCAGTGGTCACAAGATCACAGGTTACAAGGTCTCTTAAAGGTTAATTAGCCAATAAACTACTGCCACAAAGAATGTTTTTACTATCACACCAATCCCTAATTAATTTGTTGCTCTCTTGACCAATGACCTCATGACACACAAACTTATAGTGCTACACCTTAAAACTTCTTATTACCTTTATAACTACTTCTATATCTTAAACTTTAAAATTTTCACTACTTAGCTTAATGTCTTTCTGTCTAAGCTACAAACCCACATTCCTGATCATGGTCCCTAGATTTGGAAGCTTTTCCAAGGCCTCAGGCCAAACCCTGTGGTTTATTCTGTGTTTGGGCCTGCATGAATCCGAGAATCCTCTGTGCCTTGATTTCCCACGTAAGAGGATGCTGCTTCTCCTGGTGTTTCCTGAGCATCCTCGGGCTCAGGGATCTCCTGCCCTTTGGCATTGCCTCAGGAGGTGGGAGAAGCTCCAAGCACCACAAGGAATGATGAATGAGCAATGAGGAGGAGCAGCTCCCACAGCTCACGGCCTCTCTGCCGCGGCAGCAACGGCGCGGCCACGTTACAGACAAGAGATCCCTTGAAACTCAAATAACCCCACAGTTCTCTGCCTTGCCAAGCTCCATAACATCAGCAGCGCCTAAGCCAGCAGGACAGCAGCTAAAAATACTCTGCTCCAGCTCATGGCAGGCTCCTGATGCAAGGGCAGAGTCCCTAACATGTGCTCCCTGCATTGTGGCGCCTCGGGGCACGGCTCTGCCATGGCCCCACAGCTGCACATCCATGGCAGGGCCAAGGGCCTCAGCACAGAGTTCTCCATCTCCCTGCAAGGATTCCCAGCTCAGCCCTGCTGGGCTTTCCTGCTCCATCTCAGTGTCTGTGTTTTCAGTGCCAAACTGCTCTGCAGCCCCTGTGGTTCACAGGCTGTAAATTGGCAATTTCTGATCCAAATGTCAGCAGTGGGAAACACAGGCCTGGATAACTTGGTGTTTTCCAAGGGTATTTCCCAACCTCTCCCCAAACCTCACTGGCACATTTGGGGTAGAGCAGCATAAAGAGGGGCTTGGGAGGGATTTGGAAGAAGAGCAACTGTGCTCATGTGGAGTTTGTGTTCCCTGCCGTCCTTCTGTGCTCAGTCCCATTTTCTGCAAGAATGAACAGAGAACCAAAACAAAACTGGGCTGTTTTCCTGCTGCATAAAGTGATATTTTCATAGAATCCCAGACTGGTTTGGGTTGGAACACACCTTGAACCTCATCCCTTCCACCCTTGCCATGGGCAGGGACACCTTCCACCCTCCCAGGTTGTTCCAACCAGGCCTTGGACACTTCCAGGGATGAGGCAGCCACAGCTTCTCTCTGGCAGGACCTCACCACAATCACAGGGAAGGATTTCCTCCCAATATCCCATCTATCTCTACTGTTTTTCAGTTCAAAGCCATTCCCCATTTTCCTGCCCTATTAAAAAAATCTCTCTCCAGCCCTCTTGTAGCCCTTCTAGGTACTGAAAGGCCACAAGAAAATCATCCCAGAGACATCTCTTCTCCCCTTATTTTCAGCCATGTGGGCTTTCTCTCTTTTCTCACTGCTGTTTCTTTGTAGGGAGGGGTAGCCCTGCTCCAGCTGCCCCTGAGCTAGGATTCTCTGTGTTCACAGCACCTACTCAACCTGTGCCAGCAGGCTGTACCCAGACTGTGTGTCCTGAGCAGTGAAATCCTCTTTTTTCAGGACAATCTCAGCCCAGGATCGACCTTAACTCAGTGAGGGAACATCCCAACCTCATCCAAAGTGGATTTGCTGCTCTAACCTGGGCAGGGCTGGCCAGGCAGGCCCTGTTCTCCCTGCTGTGGATGAAGATGTTCCAGTTGCCTGGGAAACTCCTCCTTGGGATCACTGGAATGCATTCCACACCTCTGCCTTCAGAGACACCATTAGCACCTTGTCGGGGAGAGGAGGAACCTGCAGGAATCAAATCCTGCTCCCTTCACAGGGATAAATCCAATGTAACTCATTGTTACAGAGTCACTCATGGGCCAACAACAACCAGGTCTGCCCCAAAGGGGTAAATCTGGGTCACAACCAGAGTGTTTGAGCATCTCATTCCTCAGCTGAGGACACAGAGTTTAAACCCATTAGGATATTACCTGCAGGTGGAAGAATTGGCTGAGTAGAGACAAAGGAGCTACAATCAAAGGAGATGGGGTTACTCAAGGACTCAGAGCATTTATTTAGATTAAATATTTGCAAATTGGGATAGTTTTTGGCCTATTTTAAGAAAGAAATACTTACAGCAGGAGCAGCAGGTAGGACCTTAAAAAACATCTTGTTCCAATCCTCTGCCATGGAAAATAGTTGAGGTATCAGGCTGATTTTAGAGGACAAAAAGCCACAAAGAAAAGCAGGATATTGCTCTGAATGTCGTATTGCTGGCAGCATTTAGACAAGGAAAGCAGCATCATTTCACTGCTTGCTTACCTTCAATCAAAAACCAACACTGGGCTTTAATTTCTCCTGTGGGTGTAGTCAGCTCTTAAGTTAAAATCCTGGCTTTAATATCTTCTCCTCATAATTTAGGTCATGGGCAGGGAAGCAACACGGGGAAATAGAGAGAAAATTCAGGCTTTGCAAGAAATGCTAAAAACCTGCAGCTTGTTCTCAAGGCTCCCAGGGCACCAACTGCAGCCACTGCTCTGCCCAGAAAGCCAAAAAAGAGAGGCTGAACTCCCTGCAGGATTTAAATCCCGAGTTCCAAGGCCTGTGTAGGGTCTGTCTGCAATCCCTGAGGTCAGCAGGGAATGTTCTGCCTTTCCCTCTGAGCACTCCTCCCTCAGGGAGGGCTGGAAGAGCTGCAGGAGGAAGGGCTGGAGGTGCTTCACTCCAAACTTCCCTCCCCTGGAAGGGTCAAAAAGGGACAAACAGGGATGTGAAAGGAATCCATGGGATCACACGGTTCAGATGCATGGGAAAGTGGAAGAAAAAAAGGGTTTGATGGAACAGAAAAGTGTCTCAACAAAAGGCTGGGAGAGCTGGGGGGGCTCACATGGAGAGGAGAAGCTCCAGGGAGAGCTCAGGGCCTAAAGGGACTCCAGGAGAGCTGGAAAGGGGCTGGGGACAAGGGATGGAGGGACAGGACACAGGGAATGGCTTTAAGCTGAAAATGGGGAGATTCAGATGGGATTTTGGGCAGGAATTGTTCCCTGGGAGGGTGGGCAGGCCCTGGCACAGGGTGCCCAGAGCAGCTGTGGCTGCCCCAGCAGTGCCCAAGGCCAGGTTGGATGTTGGGGCTTGGAGCAAACCTGGGATAGGGGAAGGTGCATCTGGATGAGCTTTAAGGTCCCAAAACCCCAAACCAGTCCGGGATTCTGGGATCAAACAGCAAATTGCAGCTGCACTGGTCCAGGAGAATCCTGTGTTGTTTTTTCCTCCCAGTCCTTCATATCAAAACTCCAGACAAACCCAAACCCTTCCCCTGTTGTCTCTGACACAAATTCTGCAATTCAAAGTCTCAGTGGGGTCCTGTTCACCCCCAGAATTCAGAATTCCACCCCCCCTGCTCAGTTTATGGTGCTCATTCTCATCTAAACATAATTACACTGCACAGGGCCATAAACTCCCCATTCTGGGGGATGGAAGCAGCTTCCTTCTCCCATTTATTAAATTGTGTTTATACACATCCTTACTAATTTATACAGCATCTTCCTTGTTAAATAGAACAGCAAAATATAATTGAGTCTTCCATTCCTAATGGGTTGGGTTTTTTGGGGGAGTTTTTATTGCCAACATATATGTGCATAAATTTTTGAGCACCCAAAAGTCATCTGGAGCTTTAGATGATCAGGGCAAGGCAGCCTTGGGGTTTTTGCTGGGTCACCATCAAGGGGTTGTTGCATCCAGCTGACACCAAGCACTGCTAGACACACACTCAACTCCTTCAGGACTGCTCAAAGAAAATTAAAATTCCAGGAAACTGCAGCCAATTGATTCCTAACATGCATTTCAAGTGTAACTGTGTAACTGCTTTGATATTATTATTATTATTATTATTATTATTATTATTATTATTATTAAGCTCTGGTTGGATGTGACTTGAGAATTTCAGGAAGTCAGTTTCTGGAGAAAATGTTAATAATGAATGGAGTGAAATTAATCCCATCCCAGGTGAATGTGTCATGGATTTCAGGTTAGGAGAACACAGGAGGTTATGTAGCCTGTTACCAACAGCCACTTGGGATTGGGAAGGGAAAAGGAAAGTGGAAAAGGGAAGGAAAAAAGAAAGGGGAAAGGGGAAAATGAGGAAAGGAAAGGAAAGGAAAGGAAAGGAAAGGAAAGGAAAGGAAAGGAAAGGAAAGGAAAGGAAAGGAAAGGAAAGGGGAAAGGAAAGGGGAAAGGAAAGGGGAAAGGAAAGGGGAAAGGAAAGGAAAGGGGAAACAAAAGGAAAGGGGAAACAAAAGGGGAAAGGGCTCATTTCAAACCCAAACACAGCTCCAGGATATTGTCACAGTGCAGCAGTGCCAGGGATGCCACCAAATTGAATTATATCCATTTTTTCCATCTGTTCAGGCACTCCAAGCAAATCATCCAGCACTGCCAAAGCAACTGCACTAAATCTGTCCCACAGCAGAAATCACTGCACCTGAGCAGTCAGAGCAGAGCCCCCAAATCACTTTTCCCTTTCTTTTTTCCCCCTCCTGAAAGGAAAATCTCAAACACTCCGTGAGAGCTCCACACCACCAGCAGCAGAGAGGATCTCACCACAAAGCTCCAGGAGAGGAGTTTTTCAGTGCAGAGGAGAAAATTACTGTTTCCCCAGGAGGCACAGATCCCATGTCAAGGAAAAAAAAATAAAAACAAAATAGATCTGGAGAGCAATTCTGTAGTTTCACCAGGAAGTGTTTTGTGATGAAGCTGAGCAAGTCAACAGAATATCAAGTACCCAGATAAAAGACTTTCATATATTGTTGGACAAGCCAAAGGTGTGTTGTGTTGTTTTTAATAGCTACTTTTTTTTTTGTTGTTCTGGAAATAAATCTCTCTACACATTTTTTAAGGAGAGCAATGCACTGGAACACCATGAAATAGTGGAGAAGCAGCCTGTGTCCATCTCCAGGAAACCAGGGTTAGCAGGTCAAACACACCAGGACTTTGCAGGAAGAATTTTGTACAAAAACCCTAAAAAACCACCCAGGTTTTCTTTACATCACATCAACTGCTCCCCTCTCCTGTTCTGCTGCACAGAAAGCTGAAAAATGCCTGGGCTGAAACATCCTTGGAAATAAAAGGGTGATTCTGCTGCCTTGGGGGATGCTGCTGGAAAACTCTGCCTGTTCTTTTTTCTGTCTTTGCCCCTGGAAAAATCCCTCAGCACTTCAGGCTTTAGGGTTTTCTGGGATTATTTTATTCTGTGTGAAGTGGAAAACACAAATCAATATTTACTGTGCACCTCCTAGTCCTGTGTGTGAGATTTTTGTGCACATCCTAGTCCTGTGTCTGATATTTTTCTGCACTTCCCAGTCCTATACCTGATATTTTTGTGCACCTCCCAGTCCTATATCTGAAATTTCTGTGCACATCCCAGTCCTGTGTCTTGCCCCCAAAAAAAGGATTTAAATTTGGCAACCAGAGAGCCCAAATGTGTACAAACATATGGGCTATGCATGTTGCAGATCATGGAGCAGATTTTCCTTTGTGGAATCACTGAGAGTTTCAGGAAATCTTTGGAAAAAAAGCCTGGGACAATAACCAGTTGGAAATGAAATGCCTCAATTATTTGAGATTATCATTTCAAGCAGGGTCTCTGTATTATGGAGCCCTTTGTTATTGGCTTCTAAGCCTGTGTGATTTTCCCCTGCACTCCAGGATTTATTTTGCAATGGTTCACATCTCTTAGCAGGGCCCACATTGATTTCCATAATTAGGATCATTGCAATGTTTTGATTTGGTTTGTGACATTTGCATCTCATTACACAGTACTTCTCGGAGCCAGTACAAGTGTGTTTTATCCAGCCCTGTCCTGGAGGAGCAGAGAACTGGAAAAAAACACTCCCACAAAGGTTTCAGCTCCTCAGTTTTAATAATTTTATTAATAATAATTATATTATTATTATTAATAATATATTATATTATTATATGGTATATATTATAATATATAATATAATAATACATTATATAGATAATATAATGTAATATAATGTAATATAATGTAATATAATGTAATGTAATATAATATAATATAATATAATA
>JBBMKD010000217.1:33317262-33329639 GCA_037834095.1 Argya squamiceps | reverse complement strand
CTGTGGGCCTGATATTTCTGGGTCTGAGAGATTTTAGCCTGCTGGCAGCTGCTAACTTTTTCCCAAGGAAAAATTTCCCAAGAAAGCTTCTTCTCAAAACAATCTTGGCAAACAACTCTCCTTTCTCAGAAGAATCTTTCTCCAGGTGGTGTTTTGCTGTTTCTCTGGTTTCACCAATGGTGTCGTTCCTATTCACCAACCATGTTAAGTCTGTATGGGAACACCTTATAAAAGGCAGTAAGAATTAGACAATAAAGACTTTTTCTATGCTCTTTGCCTTCTGAAATATTTGGAGTCTCTTGTCTTTCTTTCGTGTCCTACAATGACACTCTCCCACAGAACAGGAGCTCCAGCCCCGTTCCTGCCATCAAACCAACCCAAATTTCCCATTTTCCAGGTCTTTAAGAAACCAGGCCTAACCTAAGACACGATTTCTGCTCCTGACCTTGCACAAACAGCACGGCCCAGAAAACCTCACAGCAGAGAAAAGGAATTTCTGTTCCCAAAGTCACTTTTCTCTCACTGTGCCCAGAGCCCACAGGGCAGCTGAGATCAGACCAACACTGGTTTCTCTCCAGGAGCTTCTGATGGGAGGTTCAGAGCAGCTCTGTCCCTTCCCAAGGATTTTGTGTTTGGACATTATTTATATTCCCTGCCCAAATACTCCCACAGATCTCTGCCCACCTCCACAGGGATCACAAAGTGAGGAAAGCCACAAACTTCTTTAAATATCCCATTATTTCTATTTTTTTTTCCTATTATTTCACTCTGTGGAGCAACTCAACAATAATAGGCTGCTTGGATAAAAGGCAACAACAAATCTATTTGCCAACTGTACACATTAATAAACTCATGGAAGGAAGTTTACAGCCAGTAAACTGAGTATTATTGACAACTAGATCTCAATAAAATGTAAGAAATATCTCACAACAGGCCTCCTGTAACACAAGTAGGTAATAAGTGCCTCATCTTTTGAAAAAAGGTGTTCTACTTTTAATATTTTTTTAATTTATGGTTGATTTCTTTGGCTTTTTTTCTTGGTGAGCTTTTGAGCTCATGCAATTAAAGGCAGGCAAACACATCTAATTTCCAGAGAAACAATAATTACAGCTTAACCCAACTCCCTGCCCTCTGCAATGCCTTCCCCTCTTGCTGCAAGAGCACACTCCCCAAACCAGTGTTCACCCTGTTAAATTGGATGTCACTAAGTGGTTTAAGCTGCATAATTCATGCTGGGCTAAGAAATGTTTTGCTCAGAGTGGAGCTGCTGGGATTGTTTTACCTCTCTGACTGTTCTGTGTCTCTGTGAGTCGTGGTGATCCCACAGGGAGTTTGTGCTCTGGAACCCTGCCTGGCTCCCTCTTCATACCCACATCTTCCTTTGTATCCTGCTGAGGAATTCTTCTTGGAAGCCAGGCAGGTTTTGAGCTCATTTTCTGTGTTTTCTCCTGTCAGTGCAGTGATCCAGCATCGCTCGTGGGGAGGATGGAGAGAGGGAACTCACCTGAAATTGGGATTGCAGCACTGAGGAAATGCAGGCACAGGCAGGGGAGAATGAAATCAATTTGGGAAGAGCAGCCAACAATAGAATACACCAAAAAAGCCTTGATATGAACCAGTGTCATATTTGGGTTTGGTTTTGCTTTCTCCTTGTAAGGACTCCCTAAAACATTGATGCCAAAGTATCTTCTGCTTAATCTCTCTCTTTTCTATTTCTTTCTTCTACCTCACATTTACTGTTAAATAAAATCAGAACTATTGACTCCAGCACCTGGACTCCTGTGCAGATTAATTTGGGCACAGGAAATCTCTCAATATTTGGATCTTAACATCATCCCAAGGGGGTCAGGACGTGTCCCCAGCACTGCAGTCCACAGCCACCTTCCTTAGCTGGGAAATGAGGGACTTAATTCAGCCACTTCCCTTTGCAGTGCTTCAATACAATGCCACACACACTGGAAATGAAAAATAAAAAGTGTCATTCAACAGAGAAACACAATTTACAGTAATTATTTGAGTCTGCAGAATACATAAGAAAAAAAAAACCCAAGGGAAATTAAAAATCCTATAAATAGCTTCACTGGAGACACCCCATACAATAACCAAGTATTTATACTGATCCCCACCTTTCTGCATCCCCAAGCAGATGCCAACTGCAAGCCTGAAATTCAGTTTAGAGCCATGGAAAGTACAAAAGGAGAATGAGAGGAAATTGAAATGTCAGCACAGCAGGACCTCACGCTTCCCATTACTGCTAAAAACCAAGAACAGAGGAAAACATTGAATTTCAGTGCTCACCATCACTCCAGTGCTTGGTCTGTTTTCCATGGGGGAATCTCTACACGTGCTCCAATTCACTGATTTATCACAGGGCAAGGTGAGGATGGAAATTGGAAAAGCCTTGCCTGGTTTGTGCAGGGGATGCAGCCAAGGCCTGGCCTCACACCACATCACACTTCTGGCACGGGATGGGCCCCAAAAAGGCCACAAAAATTGACAGGGAAGATGTTTAAGATGAGGCAAGAAGGTGGAGACCTCAACCAGCCAGTGAAGTGAGATGAATCACATTAAAAGGATGAATCTGATGTGTGTGCATATGAATACACATCTGTACCTGCACTCACACAAATCTCTATTCATCTATCACAAATAAATACATTTTCACTGCAAACTTTTCATCTTTTTCCTCTGTAAAGTCACACAGAACTCCAGCCAAGGTAAAGAAAAATGCCTATGTTAAGACAAAACTGAATTTAAAAACACTTTTACCTTCAGAATTTGTGGTATCAAGGGAGACATCTCAGTAATCATAAATGTCAATTACAGCAATCAGCTTAAGGAGTGACCTTTGTGTCGAGCTTCCCAGTGAAAATAAATGCGATTAAAAAGCAAAGTCCAACAAATCTTGGGTGGTTTTGTGTGGGACTGATCTGTGCACCTGTAAAATCCACCCTCACTCCCAGGCTGAGAGGCAGGGAAAGGGAATTGAGGAACCTCCTTTCATCCTACCACTGTGAGTGAACTTTCACTAAGTGAATTTAAGCTGCTTCTCAAGAAGTGACAATGAGTGGCCACTGAAATTCTGTTTTTTCCACTATCCAGGAATTTGAAACCTCTGAATTGCTTCTTTCAGGGAAATTTGTGCCACAAAGCCCTGAGGAGCTGCTCTCAGGTGTGAGCAGAGGGACAGAATTGGGGGAAATTAATCCCTGACTTGTCCCAAAAGGTGAAAACCTGTGGATGCTGCCAGTTCCCTGGCCAAGGTCTGCTGTGGAAAAGATTATGTGTCACCTTTGCAAGCAGAAATATTGATTTGAGTCAAGTCTGAGTGGGGATCTCTGGGCGTGGGGGCACTGGGAGGACACAGAGGTGATAAATAAACCAATCTCACCTTCTCCACATGCAGCTCAGGGCACGGGGTGGGGAAAGCAAAAGACTCCTTGAAGCCATTTAGGGATGAATTCCCACAGGAATGGGGCAGAGGAAAGGGACAGGAGCTCCTATCACTGGTTAAAGTCAATTAAGTTTCTTTTCTGATTTGTTTCATAATGAGCTCTGGTGCATTAACTCAGCTGTGTCCCCAGCAACATGACAAGGAATTCCCATGGCACTGGGATGCTCTGGCTCCCAGGTGGATTGGAAAGGAAGGGAGCAAACCATGAGAAGTAACAACTTTCCTGGGATTGTTCACTGCCTGTAAGGAATTATCTGCTGCTTTTCTGCTGTGTGTTTTTACCCCACTTTGAGGAGGGCACTGATTCATCCTGGGCTCTGCACAAGTCACAGCCCAGGAGCTGTCAGATTGTAAAAGCAGTGACAGTTCAGCTCTGAGAGGCTGATTTTCAATTCCCAGGCTCAGCTTGCGTATTTGTAAAACACACACAGATGAGATTTGGAGTTTGTACTGTGAGACCCGTTTGGAAGTGCAGCTCTTGTTTGAGGAGTCTCACAGGGCTGAATTATAACACTTGCATGAGCACAGGAATTTGCTAAGGATGTGTGAAAACAAACACATTATCAGAAATACAATTTACAGGCATCCACCCAAAGGTCCAAGGAAAAGCTCTTCCCATCCTTCAGGAAGCAAATGGAAGAGAAAAGAGGAAAACTCACCCAGCATCCCAGCACGAGCTCCCTGGCAGCAGCAAGAGTAGCCTCCAAAGCAATCCACAATTAAATACAAGACTTAGAGAATTAAAGTTGTAACACATTATTGATTGACTATGGATATCTGATTGATTCCTCCCTGAAGAATCCTTCCCTGCCTGCTCCTCTTGAGCAGGGATTGCATGAACAAAACAAGGAGGGAATTGCAGGATGAGATCCAACAGTAAATCCTGGGACACTCTGGGAGCTGATTATAAAGCAAGGAAAAGTGTGTTTGTTTGATCCAAAGTGACACTGTGCTTTAAGGCAAAAAAATGAGAATATGTAATTGACCACGGGAGCCATTTTTTATGAGAAGGGCAATTTTTCTGCCTTTGTAACAAGAGGGTTGTTTTACTGCTGTGTAAAGTCACTTCTGCCTGCAACCTGCATAGTGCAGCAGGTACCTGAGGTGGAAAATGTCACATAAAACTCATCTGTTTTCTGAAGCATTCACTTAGAGACACCCAAGCCATCATTTTGGGCATGGACAGCACACAGGGATGGATGTTCTTAGTGCTGATGTGTGTTTTAGCTCCAGCCTGCAGGGACAACCACAACAGTACAAGGAAAGGTTTCAGTTTTCTCATGAGCTCCCCTCCTAAACTGTCCTGAAAAAAAGAAAATGCACACACAGCCCTCTACACTATACAGAAGTTCCCAAAATTCTGCAGTGAGGATCAAAAATACCCAGGGAATGTATTCATTTTCGTAGACAAGCTTTTAAAATAATAGTTTATTTTTTTGAGTCAGTGGTATATTTAAAAACAATCTACTGTAAGAGTAAAAAGATTGTAGATAATAAAAAAAACCCCGAAGTGTGATGACAATAAAAAAACCACTAGAATATAAAGTTAGTTTCCTTCCTCCCTCCCAAAACCCCATCCCATCAGTCTGATATTTCTCAGAGCTTAATATCTGGAAAACAAAAATGCTTTTTGTTTCTTCTTTACACTTTCAGCAATTAGGAAATTAAGAACACGCAAAGCATTCTTTGCAGGCACATTAACTCGTTATAACATGAAAAGCAGGCACCATAAAAATTAAAACATTCTAAAAACCATCATATATACAAACACTGTACAGAATGATGGCACAAGGACAAAGTGATTCCGCTCAGTTCATCCTAATCCAACATGAAATATTACACAACAAAGAAAGGAAAAAAAGCTCTTCCCGTTTCTGTACTCCACATTTAGGTTCAGAATGACCAGGAGTCTCCTCCCTGGTGGCTGCTTTCTCTCCCACACCCTCGTGCTGTTGGCAGCCCCAAGGCTTCCTCCTTTCCCCCCTCATGGATATCCAGAAGATCCAACGGAATGAAAATGGCAGTGGGTGATCACCAGTGGGTGATTTTACAAAGCCCATTAATCACAGATTATCCTGAGCTGGGAGGGACCCACAGAGATGATTCAGTGCAGCTCCTGGTCCTGCACAAACACTCCAAAATCCCACCCTGGGCATCCCTGGGAGCTTTGTCCAAAGGCTCCTGGAGCTGTGGGGGCCCATTCCTGAGGAGCCTGGGCAGTGCCAGCAGCCTCTGGGGGAAGAACCTTTCCCTGAAATCCATCCCAAACCTGCCCTGGCACAACTCCAGCCATTCCCTGGCTCCTGTCCCTGACTGTGACAATGAAGAGTTCAGTTCCTGCCCCTGCATCTCCCTCAGAGGATGCTGCTGACCCAACAAGCTCTGCCCTCCTCAGTCTCCTCTCCACACTCCAAGTGCTCTTAGCTGCTCCTCACACAAGGCCCTGCCCCATCCTCGTGCCTCCTTTGGACACTCTCTAACAGCTTAATGTCACATTTATAGTGTGACTGCTGCCAGCCTGGTGTCACCTCAGTCACTGTCACCCTTTGTGTCACCCCACCCCTGAGCCAGCTGCTCACCCACCCCATGATGTGTTTCTCCAGCTGCAGGATGGACATTTTGTCCAGGAGGATCCCATGGGAGACAGTATCAAAAGCTTTGCAGAAGTCCAAAAAGATTCCATGTCCTGGCTTTCCTGGATCTGCCAGCTGGGATACCCTGCTCTAGAAGGAAATCAGGTTCCACAAGCAGGACTTTCCCCTCATGGAGCTGTGCTGGTTCTGACCCACGACTGCATTGTCCTCCAGGGGTTTTCCAGTCATTCCTCCCAGAATTATTCCTCCCAGAATAATCTTTTCCAGGATTTTACTGGGCCTGTGCTTTCCAGGGTCCTCCTTCCTGCCCTTCTTGAAAGTCAGGACAATATTCCCCAGCTTCCAGTCAGCTGGGACCTCTCTGGATTCCCCAGACTGCTCAAAAATAATCAAGTGGGGTTTTATGATGACATCAGCAGCTCTTGGAGGATTCTTGGATAAATCCCATCAGGGCCCACAGATCTGCAGGGATTCAGCTGGGGCTGCAGATCCTGCAGGTTCAGGTTGACTGGGAGCTGATCCCTGTCACAGTCATGGTCCCCAGCTCAGGGCACTGGGACCCTCCTGGTGTGTGACCCACGTTGAAGACAGAGACAAAGGATGTGTTAAACACCTCAGCCTTGTCCCTGTCCCTGCTTGTGAGCTGCCCATCCCCATCCTGGAATGGGCTGAGGATAATTTTATACTGCCTTTTGCCATTGATATATTTGAAAAAAACCCTCTTTTTTTGTCCCCCACGGTTCTGGCAGCTCCAACTCCCAACTAAGCTTTGACCACATGAATTTTCTCCCTGTAGTGGGGAGCAGCACCTCTGTGTTGCTCCCATGCCCCCTGACCTTGCTTCCACTGGCACACACCTTCCTTTTCCACCTGATATCCAAGAGGAGATCCCTGCTCAGCCAAGCCAGCTCTGCTTGACTTCCAACATTTGGGAATTGCTGCTCCTGTGCCCTTGGGAGGTGATGTTTAAAAAGGGACCAGCACTGATGGACCCCAGCACCTGAAAAAAACCATTTTCCCAGGGGACCTTACAAATTCCCTGAGCAGCCTCATGGTCAGAGGGGAGGTTTTGCTGGCAAATTTTCCTCCTCTCACCAGAGGTTTTAAACTCGATGGCATTGTGGGCACTGTGGCCAAGACAGCCCCAAATCTCTCCATTTAGCTCATGGCAATCAGGTTATTTGTGACACAGACCAACTTCACAGATCAGTGGTATCTGGTTTTTAACCCTGGGCTAAAATCCCTGTTATTCAGGGAAATCCTACAACAGCTTCACCTCACTGGGAAACCTCCTCTTGCCCTGAATTCCATGTGACTATTGTCATTGATTCCTATATACACTGAGATTAGGTACAAAAACTCTGCTCATTTGAAACTCCAGAGGTACCAAAAATCTTTAGGTACAAAATTTCCAGCTCTCATTTTAAACTCCACGTTTAGCTCTGTGCCTGGCGTTATCCAGAAGTGAGGAGAAGGTTTAGGAAGAGGGTTCTGTCAGTTGATGGAGTTCCCAGTCTCAAGTAGAAATCCAGATTTCTTTCAAGTTATGGGAGGGAATAACCCCAAAAACTGGGGTGAGGGGGGGTGTAGTGTTGGGTCCAACGACGTGGCGAGAAATGGATTTCTTAGGGAGTTATCATTGCACTAAATGTTAGATACTGCACACCTGAATGAGGTAAACATTATAGACCATAAAATACTTAGGGGAATGAATTGTTACAGCTTTATCTTTGGAAAGGATCAGGCTTCCTCCTTCACTGGACAATCCCAGAGTCGACAGATGTTTGTTTCCGCGTTGTCTTGGGGGGCGGCGGCGGCGGAGTCTTGCTGGGGAGAGGAGGAGGCAGGTGCTGCAAAAAAAACCAATTTGGGCAGGTCAGGTTAGGAATGAAAGGAATTCTGGAACGTTTCTGGGTCATCTCTGAGTGCAAGAGGCAGCAGGTAAGGCTGGAGCCCCCTGCCTCACAAAAAACCTCTCCCTGCAGGATTTGCTGCGAACACACAACGCTCTCAGGCATTACTTTTAAATAGAACTTTTACTTTTGACAGTGAAAAAAAAAATCTCTCAAGAGTTCAGGATTAATTAGCTCAATATTTCAGGAAAAATCTTTTGAAAGCACTGGAGAAGTTTATAATTCCCCACTTTATATCATGATAGGATATTGATCTCTTGGTCTGTATCGATTGCCCTCAGCCTCCAGGCACTCAGAGCTTTAAAAACCAAGCTGAAGCAATGGCTTCATTGCTTTTCCATTATGTTTTGGATTTTGCACAGTTAGAACAGAAATATTTGAAGGAAAAAAACAAAAAAAAAGAAACAATTTAAAATCATTTAGAGAGATAAGTAACTCACAATTTACTATTACACACATAGTTATAATTAAAATATTCCAAACAGAAAAGCAGAATGTTCAAATACACATATTTTAAATCATTACGTATCTCACAACAGAAGAGCACCCCCAGTTAGAATCACCAGCTAATTGGACAAATTAAAAAAGCCATTATGGAAATTAAGCCTTTTTTTCCCTAATGTTGAAACACCCAAATGATAAAATCTGTTGCAGACAGAGCAGCAGAACACTGCAGTTTGCAGGCAGGTTTTCCCAGCATTTTGGCTGTGCAGGCAGCACAGGTTTCCCACAGGCTGTGCTGCAGTGTCACAGCTCATCAACCCTGCTCTGCCTTTGTTTTTTCCCTAAGATTCTCCCCCTCCACTCCCCAGTTTTCCTTTTGTTTTCCCTCCAAGCCCAGTGATGCTTTTCCAGTTGTTTGTTCCTGTCCTGCCTCACCCAGCCCAGATCCAGCTGCTGCCTCCACATGGGCACAGCCTGACCAGAACCAGTTCTGCCCAAATTCCTTGGTCACCTTTGCTTGAACAGCCCAAACACCTGCAATGCCTCAGTGCTGGACAGAATTCCTGGTGGTTTGTCAGGATCAGGAAGATCCTGGTATCCAAACAACTGAGAAACCCCATGGAAATTAACAGAACCAAAACTGGTCCTTTTTAAAGCTCTCCAAGGATGCTGTCCCAAAAAGAAGAGAGGACATCTCAGTCTCTCCTCTGCTCAGAGCAGCTCCTGATGCTCCTGCAATCCCATGATGGGGAGTTTTCAGAGATGTGTAAAAGCAGAATAAAAACAACCTTTAAGGTAACTAAATACACTCTCCCAAGCAGGTTTGAAGCCAGCGTGGAGTTAACATCTGAGATTTCACTGGACAGTTTTACTGATCACAGACTAAGGAGAAAGCCTGGAATGCAAAGTGGCTGAGCCAGGCAGGCTGGATTTTTGCTGGAATCTCTTTCCTGTATCCTACCTGGACAGCACCACTTTCCAATCCATTTTACACCTCTCCTCATTCCTCCCAGGCAAAGGAAGAGGGATCCCAAACCACCAGCAGTGAGCCATGCCCTGAGCTCGTCTCTCCATTCTGCTCCATCCACTCTCCATTTCCCAGCCTCTCCAGCAGCACCACTGCTCTTCCTGCCTCCTCCCAGCTTCCTCCCTGGCTTCAAAATGCTCTCTGGCACCTTGGAAATCCACTGGGTTTGATCTGCTGCTGAGTGAGGATCTCTGAACCAAATGTGAGAAACCAGAGCTGGAGTGCCAGCTTTGGAAAGCTGCATTTCCCTGCCTGCCTGGAAAAGAGGGATCCACAGCTGGCACTGGGGACAGGGGACAGTGGTGGCCTTGGCAGTGCTGGGGGAATATTGGATTGGATGATTTTAGTGGCCTTTCCCACCCTAAATGTTTCCATGATTCCCCCAGCAGGCTCCAAACTACTTGTTCCTGACTTCCAGCAGGACATGACGATCTCTGAGTCAAAAGTCAACAGATTAATATGAAAGGCAGATAAAATAAGAATTTCATTTTTTTACTACATGCAAAACTGAAGATTTTGTTTGGTTTTTAATTAAAATGCCGCTGCTGATCTGCCTCTGAAGTGTTACAGGCAGAACAATTAAACATTTCCTCTACCTGAGCAAATTCCCTTCCTAACTTGACATGTTAACTCCTGAATTCCTGCTAGGACACCTGAATAAATGTCAATTGTCATCTGAAGATTCCAAAACCTTTGAAAATTTGCTTAATTACAGTCCTGTATCCAGGCAAAGGCTCTGGGTGGTCTGCAGAACATCCAACATCTCACAGAACTGACATTCCCTTCAAACTCCATAAACCACGTGCCCCTCAAAAACACAGCACAAAATATAAAACTTTCCTCTCTGCTTTGCTCTCTTTAACTTCATATTCATCACCAGGAAAAAAAAACCACCCAACTCTGCTGATAGCATCATTTGTGCAAATCCATTTGGAATTTAAATAACACTCTATTGGCAATAATTCTCAATTCAATTAGATCAAAGGCATTTCTCAACCAAATGAGCCCCTTCATATTGATCAGAGAACAATCAAATCAGCCCTGAAAACCTGGTTCTGAAAAGCAGAGACAATGCAAATACAATGAGAAGAAGCTAAATATATATGCTATAAATAACAAGCTCAAAACCTACCCGAGCTCAGATTCTGCAAGCAAATTAGGCAGAAAGAAATAGCAGAGATAGGTAGATAATTATTATAATTGAATTTACAATTTCCATTAGAAAGTCGGATAAATTTAGCACATGTTCATTTATATAATAAGCTCCCAATGAATATATTAAGTGGGATGTGTCATGATGGTCGGGCAGACATTATTGGGAATTTTGCAAGACAAAACATTCCATTATGGAGCTGGGGCAACTCCAAACTATCACTCCCAGGGCTGATCCGTCCTCCCTTTTATCCCAGGACACAAGAAATTCAACCACATTTCCTCCCTCCCTTTAACACCACACTCACAGAAATCATTACCAGGCTTACAAAGTTCATTTTCGCTGCACTTCCCCTCAGAAACTTTGCAATAAAAATAGAGTTTGCCTTGATTTTGTAGTTAATTAAGACTCTCTTTGCCGAGCTCGTGTTTATATCTCGGTGGTTAATTGTGAACCTGACTCTTCCCTTTCCTTCCTGACAAACTGACAGAGGCTGCTGCTCCACATCCCAACCTATTTTGGGCAGAATCCTTGACTCAGGGGTACCTCAGGGGAAGCAGAAACCTTATGTAAAAGGCACATCTGCAACACAGAAACAATCTGTTCCTTCTGCTTCAGACATGAAATTGCTCCCATTTGTTTGCTGGGTTGTTTGTTTTTTTTTTTTTTTCTTTCCCTGATACAGAAAAGAATCAAGTCTAAAAATATTTGTCTGTGTTCTCTCATCGAGGGATATAAACTGCACGGCACCAGGCGTGTTCAGGATGTAGTAAAAATCAATTACAGAAGATGAGAAAATGCATTTGGTTTTGCTTTTTTCTTGCTACTCTGAAGCAGCAAAATGAGAGACAAGTAATTTTTTCATTCAGAGAAGAGTGTTGAAAGAAACAACTAGCAAAAAAAATCAAACAGAATCTGATTCTCCAGAACAGTCCTTGTGGCACTGCACGAGATTTCTTCCTGTGCAAGGAACTCTTTTTCTTTGAAATGAAATGGTCATGGATAGGACACGCTCTGGAGATCCAGTGAGAAGCACTCTGGTTGGCAGGATTAAGGGATCTAATTAGGTCAGAAGCAGCAGAAATGGGATGTAAATAGACCATCAGCCACCCAGGACTGTGAAAATGCTTTCAGACACTGAGCTGTTCCTTCAGCACGGAGCTGAGATGCCTGACAACAACGTGGTTATTTCCTATCTGCAATGAAAAACAACACTTGAGTGTGAGGCTCTGGCAGGATAACCCTCCCCTTCTGAAAGAGCCAGCAGGGAGAACAGCCCAACTCCACTAATGGCAACCAAATTACAGACAGTTTAAGCTAATTGGCTATTTGACCCAGGGAGCAAAGTTCTGTGGAAAATCCAGCAGGTAACTGATGGGAAATGACTCTTTAGCCTCAGCTTCATCCATCATCTATTAGAGCCTCATTTGACTCGTGGCACAGCCATTACCTGCCCTTGCTGGAGTGCACTGGGACCAGGGAGAGGGATTTGAAGGGTTTTTCTGCAAGGATATATTCACCAGGTTCCCACCCCTCAGCCCCTCACAGGGCAGGGAGAAATGCCTCAAAATGGGCAATGTGGAATTGCTCCAGGTCAGTATCCCAGATCAAAGGGGTCCCTCTGCTCTGGAGCCAGGCTGGGAGAGCTGGGGGTGCTCACCTGGAGAGGAGAAGCTCCAGGGAGAGCTCTGAGACCCAGCCAGGGCCTAAAGGGACTCCAGGAGAGCTGGAGAGGGACTGGGGACAAGGGATGGAGGGACAGGACACAGGGAATGGCTTTAAGCTGACAGTG
>JBBMKD010000217.1:33294555-33317211 GCA_037834095.1 Argya squamiceps | reverse complement strand
TCCAAGGCCAGGCTGGACACTGGGGCTTGGAGCAGCCTGGGACAGTGGGAGGTGTCCCTGCCATGGCAGGGGTGGGAATGGATGGGATTTAAGGTCCAAACTGCTCAATGATTCTGTGATTTTCCTCCTGATTTCTGGCAGGGCCCTGCCTGGGGGGATGCTCCTGTGGGGGACAATGGCAGTGGATGAGGGCAGAGCTGGACCTGGCAGGGAGGAGCTGGCTCCTGGAGTGTGACAGCTCTGGAGGAGCACAGCTAAGGCCACTTTCCCTCTGTGAAACCACATTTCTCCACGTGGACACCATCAGCATTTCTTCCCACACTGGGTGATAACTCAATTTCCCCAGTGCTGCTTCCCCGTTCCAGCCCGTGCACAAACAGAGCTCAGGAGGGAACAGCAAAACCCTCAGAATCAGCTTTTTTTACACTCAGACAGACCTTGTACTCCTCACTGAAGGCCCAGGTCCTGCAAGAGAGATAAACCAGCCCATCAGCATGGCCCAGGCCATGGCCTGATCCCGTGTGCAGAGCGGGACATGGCCACTCCCTCAGCTGAACCAAGGGAAATATCACATGTCTGGGCAGAGAGCAGAACACAGATTTCACTCCAAATCCTGTAAAAAGCAGTGGCAGTCCATTGACTTGGAGACTTATTAAAAAGTAAATGGATTCTTCAGAAACTCTTTGCTCAGCAACATCTTAACCCACCGAAGAGTGAGGGACTGGCACAGGAGGAAGGGCTTGCAAGGTCTCCCATCCCCAGCAGGCAAAAATAAATCGGATGGCAAATAAACCCTGTATTTTATTTTATTTTTTTTTCTTCTGGGCACATTGTCCAAACTCTCCTGGAGCTCTGGCAGCCTCAGGGCTGTGCCCATTCCCTGAGGAGCCTGGGCAGTGCCAGCACCCTCTGGGGGATGAACCATTCCCTAAAATCCAACCTAAACCTGCCCTGACACAGCTCCAGCTGTTCCCTGGGTCCTGTCCCTGCTCACAGAGATCAGAGTGAAGCTGTGGGCTGCTATTGCAACCCCTCAAGTTGTGCTCCCTAATTCCCTGCTCCTCCATAGCTCCAGCTGCATTTCCAGCCTCTCTGTCCCTGTCCACAAAAGGACAAATGCATTTACTGAAGCCTTTAAGGTCAGTTTTTGCTCACTGCAGCTGATACAAGAGGGCATTTCCAGCATTGCAGCACCTGCATTGCAACACATGAAAAATCCCCCTGCGTTGTGCCTTCTGTGTTATATCACATATATATACATATATATATGAATATATCATCCTGTCATAGCCCAATAAGCAACCACAACAATCTCCACACCACAGAGAGTCAACCCAAGACTGTTCTGCTCCTCACAGGCTTCAGCCATGCCCACCTTCCACCTGTGCTGGATGGATGGAGATGTTCCCATCCCAACCATTATCCCATGCTCAGGGAGTGTTACAGCCAATATTAGCAACCCAAGTGCTCCTTTGTCTATTTTCTTGGAGCTCCCTCCCTGCTCTGAATACTAAGTAGGAGGTTGATTTGTATGCAAGGGTGAGGATGAACCCATAAAGAATGATAAGTGCCTAAAGGGATCCCTTGATGTAATAATAATCCTTGCAGGAGTCGTAGATTTCTTTTTTTTTTATATTCCCATATATTATTAAGGACATTTTTAGCAGAACAAATCACAGGGAGCAAGAAAATATCCACAAGGGTCTCAGAGTTAAAAAGGACTAAGGGACAATCAGGAAATGATAATGAGGTGATGACCTGGATTAAAGACTTCAGGTAGACCAAGGTAACACTGGACTCTGAATATCTGAGATTGCTGTCTCATAAATGAAATTATTGCCTGCAGTTTGACTTGGAGCATCTGATCCCTTCCTGGCTGCCTGCTTTTGAGTTCACTACAGAACTTTTCCTGCCTTTCATAACCCATTGCAAGACAACCAGAGTGAAAAGCACAATCATTCCTCACACGAGGAGATATTTCTAGTTTAAAAACTACTCAGATAATCTTATCTCTAATAGGTTTTACTGATTTTTCTTCACTGATACAACGGCAGGGTAATTTAAAAGATGATCAGTTTACCAGGCAGAGAATTATCCAGTTATGAATTATGGAGCTATTTGACCCATGAAACATAAGTCATTAAAACTGTGGAGTGGGATTTAATCACGGCAGCAATGAGAATTTACCCATCTGATCTTTCATGTCCAGCACTACTCATTTTCTTGATGTTCTTTAAAAGCTTCCTCTCTACCAGCCTGATGAAATAAAGCCACAGAGTGATTGTTATAAGATTAGAAACCTTCTCCAAAATCAATCCCAAACCTAACCCAGAATCTGCTGAGGTGGAGGGGAGCTGCAAGGATCAGTGAGCCCCACTCCTGGCCCTGCACAGGACAGGTGGCTCTGGGACAGATCTGCTTTAGATCCTCCTGCCAGGCTTGGAAACCACATCCCAAGGTCTTGGAAAGCTGATAAAAATACAGATGCTGAAGAAAATTTTGAGCAGTTAGATAAGAAGATGCAGCTTCTATCTGATTGCATTTCTTAGCTATTAAACCCTGATGCCTTCAACACCAGATGTTAAAAAATGGGGTCTGTTCCAACAGAGACAAAATGTAGTAAAAAAAAATATGAGAGGAGCCTGAGCAATCAAGACTGGAAAGAGCAAAAATATTAAGAGCTAAATAAAGCTTTGCAAAAAACCATGGGAGCATATTGGTACTGTTTTTATGAACTCCCACTTAATGATGTGGAAATGCTGCTTGTGGCAGGTACAGGAGCTGCACAAGGTCACAGAGCAAATCAGGCTGAGTTATCTCCAGGTCTGGGCTCCCAAAATCTCCCCCCATGGCATTTGGGAGTTGTACAGCAACTAAAAGCATTTATCCCCAGAGTGGAAACCCCTTCCAAAAGCCTCACCAGTCAGACAAAAAAAAAAAACCCTGGCTGCCAGGATTTTATTTCTTATCATTGTTTAATACTTTTTAGCTGAAAACTGAACTCATCTTAGCAATCCTGAGCTACTACCACAGCCTAAACCTTGTACTACATCACGCAAAATGAATTTACTACTCTGGAGTTCATGCAGGAAAGGAGCTGAAGAAATGTGAATCCTAATGTGAATTTCTCAGCTTTCTTCCTGAAGATGGATTCCTTAGACAAACCTCCTGGCAGCCCTGCTGTACATTCTGTAATTTTCCACTTAGAGGTCTGTATTCAGGACAAATGAGAGCTGGCCCCTGAGGCAGACACTGAGGAAATGGGTTATAAGGTTACAAGTGCAGTAAAGTTTGATGGAAATGAGAGGAAAACTAAAAATATTGACTAAAATGATCCAGCCATGGGCAACAACTATGGGAGAGAGGATGGGAATAGAGAATTTTTCAGTAGATGCCAATAAAGAGTAAAACATGGAGTTTTGAATATCTCTATTCACACTCCTGAAGGTACTTCTACACCTGTTGGGGTTTTTTTTACCATTCAGCCTGAAATGGTAAAATAATTTAAAAAAAAAGTCAATTCCTGCAACAACAAAGGCACAATTTCAACCATGGGAAAGCTGGACTGGTACACTAGGATAATCTGTGTTAAACACAACTATTCCCAGAGTCAAACCAAACTCCTGCCTGACTCTTCCTCTGTTGAGATGAGAAACCCTTTCTGTCCCCATGGAATTTGCTGGAAAGCAAATTACTGAACAGAATTTCAGTGGAATGGTGAACTTCAGAGGAATCCTGGACCTCACCTCTGCAAACAAAAAGGGATCAGTTCCACTGGGAAGTTTTCCACAAAAGCGTTCAGTCAAAATTCAGCATTTCAAAGTCAAAGAAAACTTGTGACCTCGTGGGGTCTCACTGCTCTACTCTGATTTGATTGGTAATAAATCCAATTGATTTCCCAAAATCAAGCCTGTTTTGAGGGCAAAGGGGTGAATGATCTCTCCCTGTCCTTATCTCAACCCATGAGACTTTCATTGTATTTTTTCTCCCTGCCCAGCTGAGGAGGGGAGTGATGCAGCATCTTTGGTGGGCACCAGCCAGGATCAACCCTCTACACCCCTTAAAATGTATTTTCTTTACCCACAAAGAAAATAAAAGGCATTTCTCAAAAGTGCTGCTTTAAAGAAAGGACCACATTATATTTAAAAGCTTCCAGCTACAGGAAACAAAGATGAAAAAGGCAAATTTTCCTCAGAGAGCTGCAAACCCTGTTGGTGATGAAGAATTTCTGAGCTCCTAGCCTCAAAGGGGACACGAGTTTGCCTCAAGGAAATAAACGAGTGGTGACTGAACGTTGGAGCTGCAGGAAGAGAAGGTGGCAGGTTCATGTTTTACTTCCTTCTCTCTCACAAAGGACTGAAAGGTTTTAAATCCAATTTGCTGCTCCTGTTGGTTAAAGCTCCCTGCCCAACAAACCTGACAACATCTGGCTTGCACTTCCCCAGAAAGAATCCAACTTTCCCTCAGGTGGATCCCCGCGAGCGCCGCTGGAGCCCTCTGGATCAGCTGATGGAGAAGAATTCCATCTCTCCTGGGGTGGCTCAGGGAATGAAAAGCTGCAGGAGGGATCATTCTGTGGGCACTCACCCGTTGGTGGGCAGGGGGGGACGTGGTGGGGCTGACCAAGTCCTGGCTCTCCAGCAGGTTCCCGTAGTCGGCCGTGCTCCCTTTGAGGGGCAGAGGAGGGGGAACGTCGGGGCTGTCGGAGCTGGACATCCCATTGAGCTCCAGACCTGCAAAAAAAACAACCCTGGGTTAGCTCTGTCACCAGCTCAATCCTGCATTTCCCCAAGGTTTTGGTGTCACCCTGATTTTTTTCAGCCTTCTGATGTTTAACGTTGTTGTACTGGAGTTTCTCACAGATTATCAAGCAACTTGTTTTGGAAACTGCTCTGGGTGTTTTCCCATTCCTCCCTGAAGAAGAACAATTGATGGACTTCTAGTTGGACCAGTGGGGTCAGAGAGGTGTCAACCTCATCCTCCAATCTCTGGTCAATATCCAGGGTCTATATAAACCCAGGGAAAAAATAAACCTCTTCTTTTTTTTGCTCTCACAACCTGACTGTGTCAGTGTGGTTCTTTCGTGTCCATCTGGGGACACTTTGGGTTGGAAGGGCCCTCATGGATCATCCACAGGCAGCAACACCTTCCACTGCCCCAGGTTCCTCCAAGCCCTGTCCAACCTGGCCTTGGATTCACTTTAAAATGCCTTCATAATACTTGAACAACCCCCTGTTTTTAATAAAACATAATTTTTGTTACATATTTCCCACCAAAATATTCACAGCTGAGAAAATATGATTTTCCTACCTTCAAGCTCACCTTGGACATTAAAACATTAAAACACAATAAAAGTTTTGCAAAGTGCACGAAGAAAATATAATCTAGCTAACTTTTATTGACTTCCTCCCAGTAAAATAAAAGCCCCTGTTAATAAAATGCACAAATGAAAGCCTGGAATTAAGTACATCTCTCTCCAAAACTTTCAGGCTCCAGGTAACTATAACAAATGAGCAGCCATTAGTTGCTGAGTAAATAAAATCACGCACAAGAAAGTACCAAACATTTATTATTCCTGTTTGCTGGGTAGAAAATTCCCTTTTCTCAGCAGATAAATCCTCCCAGGTATGTGCTGGAGAGGCAAATAGCCTGAGGGACAATAAAGGTTATTGAGGCCTGAGTGATACATAGGTTTTTGGGGAGAAATCCCCACCATGGTGTATTTCAGGGTAATTCAGTCATTTTAATTCAAGTCATTTTAATAAAACCCACTGTGATCTCTACAAGATGAGAAAGTGAAATGATTTTTTTAGAAATGAGGGAATTTTATTTAGGAAAAGGAAAAAAAAAAGGTGATTTCTATTTTATTTTACTGGGGTGACTTGTGAAACAAGAGAGGACTTGTTTATGCAGATGTTTTTATTGCAAAGCTCATATCAATATTTTATTAAAAATGTGATTTTATTGTCTAACATGGCCTCTCACAACACGATTTAACTCTAAGGTGGCTCTATTGATTTGTCACTGAAAACTGTATTTTTACTCCTCATCTTTCCACCTGAACTTTTGACTACACTGAAAAAAGGTTATTTTCCATCCTGGGACTCCACATTTTCAGTGTCTTCCTCACCATCAGGCTGAAAAATGCTGTTTGTCCACCAGGACCTGAATTTCTCATTGCTTTTTCCATTACTCCTGTTTTTTATCCTTCCCTTTCTACAGAGGGGACTTCTCCATTCCCCAGACATCCCCAAGAGTTTCCTTTCTGGATCTTCAAGAGAATCTCCTGCTCAGCTCATGGAATTAAACAGCAGCTGGAAAACCACATTGTGCATTTGTACCTAAAGACTGATGCTGGGAATGAACTTCCCTGTCCATTCTGGATGAATTTCCCACCCATTCTAAAGAACTCAGGAATCTGAGATCTTTAATGTCACAAAACAACTCCTTGGCACAGGTCATGCACATCTCTCCTACTAAACATCTATATTTTAGCTAAATATATTTATATTTGGGTTTTTTGGTTGGTTTTTCCATGCAGTTTGGGATAATACAGGGAAATAGCATTTTCTTTTGTTTGTTTAGTTAGAGCTTTAGCAAAACCTTGAATCCTGCTTTGGAATGAGAAACCTTTCCATATTTATTACAAACAACCCATGTTTTTAGGCCTCTTTGTAGACATTCTTTGGGAAACTGAGTGGAATAACACACGATTTCCCAAAAATAAGGTAAATGCAACCCCCCTCAACACTTCATCTTTGCATTCTATATGATATTTTTTCAACTCACAAGATTTAACTTCTTCCATGAAAAAACTTTTAACTTCATCTAAGGTGCTCCCAAAGAGGATGATGAGACCCATTTTTTTAATGAATAACCCAAATCCTTTGTTTCTGTTTACCAAATCCTTGGAAGATCCATGGAAAGGCAGGTTTTCAGGAAACCTCTGAGGAATGTTTTCAGCAGAGCTGGAGAGGAAACAAGGTGTGGAGGCAACTCTGCTTGAAGGACCTGGATGGAACCCAACAGTCCATGCAGTTGTCCTGCTCTGCTTCTTCCCCTTTTCCTACATTCCCCAGCTCCAGCTGGAATTTCCTGCAGCCTGTCCATGGCACCTTCCCAACCTCATCCTGCTGAAGGCAGCAATAAATCCCTGCAAACGTGGGCAGAGCATTTCCACCCACGGGAAGAGCTCATAAAACACACGAGCGACGTGTTTGCATTGATCTGGCAACTGTTCAGTGGAACAACAAGACTCTATCCTGAAAAACAATGATCTGCCCAAGTCTCTGATCTTTCCCAGAGTTCTGTGAAATCCAGGGAATAAAACAGGTATTGAGCAAAAGCTTCAGGAATTCTCAGTGTTGTCCCAAGAAAATCTATTTGCTGCAGAGCTGTTCATTTCCTCAGCTGAACTAAAACCCCCTAAGCTGGTCACTCTACACATAATTACCCCAAATGTCTGGTGTGCTCCCATTATTCAGTGAAATTCATTATTCAAGGTGGTTCATCAGATGAGTGTGCTCTGAATATTTATTCCTTGCTGGGCATCTGCCACTGGCAAGACCTTGTGAGCTGGCAAAGGATCAGTTAAGGGACCCTTTTTTCATCTTGCCCCAATGATCACATTTTACACTCCCTTCTCCTAAAGTGCCAGCTAACAGGCAGCCAGGATTGCTTAGCAACCCATTAACTGCTTTTAGCCAATCTGGGCTCTGAAGGAACTTCTTTATCCTCAGAATTCCTAAAAAATTTTATCACTCTAATTCTTGAAATGGTTCAGGACCGGTGCAATAAGCTGATCCTTTTTTTATGTAACACCCACCAACCTCTAGCACAAAAATATTCTCAGAAATGCCTGCTAACTTCAGACATTTTTTTTAACAGAGAAATCAAATTAAGTGTTAATAAAATGTACATATGAACAACAAAAAAAATCCAATTAAAATATCTTTTGCAGGAGTATATATCCTCTAGTTCTCTGTATTCCCAGTTTTTAGCATACTGGTAGTTTTTGGCTATAAAATTGTAAAGAAAGGTGAGAGTTACAAGTTCATTGTAATCAAAATATTTGCTTGGGGTGTCTGACTACTTAGGAGAAAAAGTTCTAAAGTACCAAAACCAGTAAATAAAGCAGTGACCTTGATGGAACAAGATTTTTTTCTGAAGACTGATCATCTCCTCCTTACTAACACTGAACTCTTGACCACTGGAGCAGGATTTGAGTACCTGTATCAAAATGATCTTTTTTTTTATTTTTGTCACCTGCTGGCAGCTGCAAACTCTGAATAACAGGTTTTGGGAAAGAGCACTGGGAAAAGAAACAAGTGTTGGATTACACCCAGTTCTGCAATAGGGTTTGCTGAAGACTGAAGCAAACAGATGATATTTTACAGAAAAACTGAGTGATACATGTCAATGTCAAACAAAAACTACTTCAAAAAGCCTGACCTTTATTTTCCCTTCTGGCTTGTACACACAACATATCAAAGAGAAGTCTTTTTAACGTACAATTACAAAAAACATTGCTTTTCAAGCCTTTATGCTCCAAAACACTCAATATGGGATTAAGTACAACATGAATTTTTGACTGTTACTCTACACCTAATTAATTGTTAATGATTACTTGAAAAGAAAACTGTTTCAGTGTGAGGATTTCGCTTGCTTTTGTAAAACACTGAATTAATTTTTGCTGGCAAAGGCAAGAGGTTCAGTAATACCCAGTGCAAGAAATACCCTGGCAGCAGGAATGCATTTCCCACACCCAGCAAGTGTTTTCCATACAGGGAAAAGTTTAAGGCTCACCCCTTAGGGTAAAGAACCCAAAAATTTCCACACCCTCTGGCAGTGATTGGTTCAGTGCCAGTACAGGGGCATGGATTGGGCTCTGAGAGTTTAACTCAAAGCCTCTTGGTGATCTCATTGGCAGCAAGCCAAATTGTCCCTCCTAAAACATTCAGTATTTAAGAAGGGAGAAATTAAAGGGAAAAAAAGTGAAGGGATTGAAAGTAAGTTTTCAAAAGTTTTACTTTTGAAAGAAAATAAAGGGCTTTTTGGAGTGTTTCTAGCAGGGTGTCAGGTTTTCTCAGACACCTGTGCACGGCTTATCTTTTGTTCTCTGTAACATTAATTATTTTGATAGTTTTCTTTATTACACCTTTTGCTTTACAAAATACCTCTGAAGAGCAGTCTCACTCAAATTAATTTTAGCCACTTCTCTGCCAAGGCTGGACCCTCAGAGATTGATACATTTACACCTGGTTACTTACATCTGACCACGTGTCAACCTGTATCACCCGGTGATGGCAAAAACTCAAACCAGGGTGTGAGGAAACACTCAGGAAACACATTTCCCACACTGCAAATGGATTTATTTCACAGAGAAGACTTACTGGGCTGGATGCTGAAGGCCAGTTTGGTCCGAGGGGTGATGGGGGGCGGGGTGAGCTGGGAGCTGGGCGGTGCTGGGGACACGGAGAACCGCCGCTCGCTGGACATCACGTTCAGCACCTGGCTCTTGGGTCTCTGCGGCCTCAGAGGGCTGATCTGGGGGACAAAACCACATGGGTGTGTTGGTGCAGGGGGAAAAATGGGCTACTGAAATAAACAAATCAATATGATTCCAACAGAAGTCCATTTATTGTTTATATAAAGCCACAGTTATAGTTTCTAGCACTACTGTTCATGTCTCTTGATTGGCCAAGTCATTTATCCACCACAGAGACACACATCCTTCAGGGCACCTAACTGCTCCAGTGTCCATCACCACGCTGTGTGTCTTCTATCTAAGTTTTGAATTTCTTGTAGACACCTTCCCAGGCTATTCCTCATTATTTTTAGACCTGTTGTTGCTCCCGTAGCCTTGACGAATCCCTGAGAACTCTGAAAAACAAGACTGCAGTTGTCTCCTGATCTACAGTTTGGCTGGTACAGGGAATGGCCTAAGTTATTCAGATACATTGCTACATGTTGGAACCCTGGGCACTGAGAATTTCAGACTTTCTGTGCTGACAGGTACTGACCCCCAAGAAAACACTGCATTCGACCTGAGGCCATGGAAAAGGCTTCCAAAATTGAGTGACAGCACTGGGATTATGGGGATAAATTGAATAGAAGTGTGTGATATCACATGGTGGAAAACTTAAGAGTTTAAGGTTTTAGAATATAGTAATATATATAAAAGAAGATGGAGGTTTTAGGGTGTAGGCTAAGTTCTTTTTCACCTTCTTCTTCATGGGTTTGGGTGGTGTTTTGTAATTGGGTAGAAAAATCCGCATTGTGGACCATGGGTGGTTGGTTATTGGGTTAAAAGTAAAAATAATTTAGGTGTCATTTTGTAACTGGACAGTTTATCCTTAAAAGGCCTTGTAGAGAGATAGAGACAGAGCCATTTTTCACTTTGTTAGGTAGAACTCACAACTTGTGAGACTGTAACATGATAAGAATTAATAAACACCTCAGTTCGAACATGAACTGCGTCTCTCGAGCATTTAATCCCAGCTCTAACAGAAAACACAATAAAAACCCCTCAGGGATGGGCAATGAATGCAGAGAAATGAGTGTCTGAGCTGGAACTGCCATGGTTTGATGCTCAACAAGACGAGGGCAGAGCTAACAGCCAATATTGCTGATTCCCAGCTCCAGGTTCTTCCCTTCTCCCAGGGAATCACAGCTCCTCACAGCCTGGCCTGGTGTGCTGAGCTAATTCCCCAAACAATTCTTAGTAACACCTGAGCAAGTCTCACACCACATCATACAGCACTCCAAATCTTTATTTTTTTCTCACACAGATCTACTTTCCTGTTAAAATTTCTGTCTTTAACCATTTGCAGGTTCAACTCTCTTCTGATGAAGACATCGTCTGTCCAGAAACACTTTCTTGGTGGCTCCTGACAGTGCTTGTATCTAATTCACTGAAATATCTCTTTTTTTTTTTCTTTTATTCTCTGGCTGCTTCACATTCCATTCAAATTTTCCATCAGGAACCCTCAAAAGATATTTGTAATCTGATGGGCAACTCATGCTTTAGTTAAGGCAATTCTTTTTACTGAGTTTAATTCTGAGCTCTACTGATTTCCCCATTCACCACCCCCATAGTAACAGGAATCACAGGAAAAAAATGAAATTTTATTTCAAACAGATCCCAGAAAATGGAGCAGCAGTCTGAAGTTAAGAGGAGAATTACTCCAAGGTGCTGCACTGGGACAAAACAGAAAGTGCCAGCAGCAATCCAGGCTTTTTTGAAGGATTTTGTAATTTCCCAATGTTTGGGTTTTTATCAAGCATGTTGGGAAGGAGAAATCTGAAATTTTCTTTTCAGAAAACAAACCCTAAAAGGCTTTGCATCAAAGGTTGTGCCTGGGAGACCCTTCTACAACAAATGAATGACCAAAAAGTATGGACCTGTTTTTGGAAAGTTCATCAAGACCTCAGGGTGACTTCTAAGAAATTTTTTTATGATACTAAAAATCAAATCCTAGAGGTGACCAGAGATTTAGGTATTAGAGATTTGATTTTTACATTTTCCAAAGGTTTCTGCTTTCCACATCCTTTAAATTGTATTTTTAGTAGAATGAATAAGCAAAGCAATCACTTTTTTCAGGTGATAATTATGTAACAATTATAATGATATAATTATATATACAATTATAAAAGATATAAGATAATGCAAGATAATGTAAGATAATATAAGATAATTATAAAAATATATAAGATAATATAATTATAAAAAAGCAACTAAGGAAAACATGTTAATTGGTGGGGGAAACACACCAGAATAAGAGAAAAGCCAACTGGAGGCAGGTCCCCAAGTTAACCCCACTCTGCATTTTCTGAAATAAATGTGAACTCCTCCTGTGACTGACAATCCTGAGCCTCCTCTGAAAGCTCCACAGAAATCACAGATGTGCTGAGGAATATGAGCTCTTGGGAGGCCACCAATCCATAATGAAGCCATTGCTAATTTCTGCTGGTCTAACGAAGGGCAGATCAACGGTGAGTGATGTCAGGCACCACCAGATCAATAAAACACAGCCTTGTTCTTCCTTGTTCTTCCTTGTTCTTCTGATTTCCAGCAGCAGCCTTGGAGTGCTCTGCTGACTACCTGCCCTCAGAGCTGGGTCTGCTCTCAGCTCCTGGGATCAAAGCACTAACAAGGACAATTTGTTGATGTGATACTTAAAAGGAGATTGTAAATCTCTAGGAAATGATGAAGATATTCCTGATCATCTTCACATACTCAAGTGTTTCATTTATCTTTGTTGTTTTATGTAATTAAGGGCCTGGGCTTTGATCAGTCAATAAATTCATGGTGAGTGCAGTGAAATTTGGGGAAGAGTATTTAAACTATGCAGTTAAAGAGCCTCTGAATGCTCCTTTTCCATGCAAATCTAAAAGCTCCATGAAATAATTCTGCAGCTTTAGAAATTTCCCCATGTTCTTCCATGGTGATTCATTTGATTGGAAAAATAGAAGATCCCATAAAAGACTGGAAACACTAATTTCTTTAAACAACATCATTGTTGGGAAGAGCAGCAGGAGCTCTGCAGAGATGAGGATGACCACTGGCATTTCTCCCACTTGATATTCTCTGGAACTTTGTCTTCTGCTGCAAAATCCCCAAATATTTCAGGAGTCAGAACTAAGAAACTGTTAAAAAATTCACCAAATGATTGCAATGTTTTAATTGAATGAGTGACAGCTCAATGAGCTGTAAAATTCTCAGCAGAATTAATCCAGTAGCTGTAATAAAAAATTTAGTAACTAAAAGTATTAATTACTAAAATGTCACTTTAGAAACTTTTGAAAGTTTAATTTCCATTTCTAGTCAAATCTGTGCTCCCAAATTATTGTTTTTATTTAAAACACCCAATCCTTACTTTTTTCCCCTCTCCATTTTTAATCCAGCAAACTTTCTTCTTCCAAGTTCTTAATGCAGGAGAAAACAAAATGTCTTTTTCTTCATAAAGCACAGTGGCAAAAGTGCTTTGGGAGTAATTTCAGCTTAAAAAGGGAACTTGCACACAAATGCTGAACACTGGAAAAGCTGAATTCCTGCCAAATTTCCCTTCATATCATTAACAGGGGATGCCTGCAGCACGCAAAAATTTTAAGGCAAATTTTATCTTTAAACTCATCCTTGATATTATCTGTTCCAAATTCCAGAAGACAGCAGTGGGAATTGGGCAAGCACTCGTGTAAACTGATCTCAAAAGAGTTTCTTCTGCTTCACCTAAAAATGAACCCCACTGACACCAAATGTTCCAAATTGACTCGGTCGTCTTGGAGCTCATCAAGGCTTCTGCAGAGGCTGAAAAGGGAGAGTTTTTCTCTCAACAGCAAACTCCTTTTCATATTATTGATCTGTGGACTTGAAGAAGCTCAAAGTAACTGTAAGTAACCAGTTCTGACATTTAATCTCCCTCCCTCTCCAGAACCAGGGGAATATTGCTCACACCAGTCAGCCACTGAAAGCTCCTCACTGGGAAGATTGGAAAAACTTGAGTCAAACCATGTTGGGCTTTGTTGATTTTTGCTCCTCAGATGCCAAATGGGAACATGCCCTGAGGGGTTTATCTTGTTCTCTTTTCCAGCTAGAATTTGCATTTTTCCAGTCATAAACAAGCTTTTCCAAGACCTCTGAGAGCTGACAGTGACCTCGCAGTGACACCAGCCAGCTCCCCGACATCCCTGGATTCCTCCCAACTCCTCCAACTGACTCAGCTGCCCTGAAATACAATTTGCTTCTTCTGTGACATCCCACGAGCTCTGCTGCTCCATTTGGGATCTGGGAGATGCCAGTGGAAGTCCTGCCAAGCTGATCCCAGTCCTCAATCAGTCAAAATACAACTGCTGCAAGGTGCAAAGTGAAATGCGTGGCAGCAAAATCATGAGAGGTGGAAATCTGTGCAAAATGATGTTCACCTGGCTGGCTCTGGCAGGAGGAATCTCCATTTAATCAAACCAAGGCTCATGAAAAATTTACTGAAGTCAATGGAAAAACTCATTGATTTCAAAGGTGAAAAGCCAGAGACCCCCAGATGGGATTTTATTGGAGTTTCTGACTGGGCACATCAGACACAAGAACTCTGATTTTTCAGGATGTCCCAAGACATGTGTGAATGATTAATTCATCTCTGCGTGGAAAAGGAGGGCAAAATCCAGAAAACAGAAGAAGTGTGGCTGAACATTTAAATAACATCTTCTTATAGATACCAAACAGAAAGAATTAAAGGATCCAGTTATCCCAGGTGAAAGACAAATCATTTCAAAACCCCATGTCAGTGACACGGCATCAACAAGACTCTGCTGAGTGCAACACTTGCTCTGCAAGTACTTGTGCAGATCTTGAAAAGAACATTGCATTTATTTCTGGGAGGCAATTTCCAACTCTTGGCCTCCAAACAGGTGTCCAGGCAGAGATTTGGAGGTCACAGTCAGTTCATGCTCTCCCTGCTCCAGCTTTAGACATCCTTGCTTTCAATTTCCCAGCTCCAACTTCTCGGGTTACCTAAGCCTTGAGGACAGTTCCAGTGAATTAAATCTAAGCCAAGAAGAGAGGGTTTAAGGGAGATATGCCCTGGTTTTAATATCCTTACACACAGGAACTGCTCAGGATTTTCTGCTCCAAACAGCCCTTCAAGGACACACAACTGCCAACAGAATGACCTTGGAGAATCCCACCAAACCCTGTTCTGCAGCTGAAATAGGGGCAAATCCATCCCCATCTACAGCAATTCCAAAGGCTGCTGGGATGGCAGCATTTATTTCAGCCATGCTAGGCCATCTGTTCCTTTATCAAACAGTCACGCAGAGCTTTGGGTGAAGATTTTTCAGAGGATCTTTCCCTCCCACTGTAAATCAAATCTGTATTTTTGACTCATTAGCATGTATATTAACACTGTGGTATATCCCCTCAGAGTTATTTCTGGTCTACAAAGGGACTAAACAGTAAAAAAATCAACATTTGGATTTCCAAAGAGAGAGAACAGGGCTCAGAATTAGATAAAGCTTTCCTTGCTAATAAAGTTACCGTTTCTGAAAGGATCACTGCTTCAGCCTGCTGCAGAGAAATATCAGTAGATTTAAATTCTTTATCAAATATCTCTTGATGCTTGCTGTTCCTCTTCTCCTTCTTCTTTTCCTTTTTATCTTTATCTAGGTCATCCTTGTCCAATTTATCTTGCGACCTAGAATGCATCTTTTTTGGCAGGAGGGGCTCCAGCACGAACCTAAAGAAAAATGTTGTTGCTCAGATCAATAAAAGGCTGTTTTCGAAACTAATTTTTATTTACATATTTCCCAAAGTCTCGCTTGAGTTAATGAGGCTTTGCTAATCCAGGAAAACTCATTAGAGGGAGAAGGAGGGGGCAGAAGGTCACAACAATCATAATTGTCTTGTAATAAAAATTACTGCAGAACTGCTGGAGAAGTGGAGCTGCAGATTTCCCTGCTCTGCAGTGAAGTTTTTTGGTTTGTGGCTGCACAGACTCCTGAATTTCATATAATAAATGGGTTTCTCATTCAGCACTGCAACTCTCCATGCTGTGGCACCTGGAAATTCCAGTGCCACCCCCTGCCATGGGCAGGGACACCTTCCACTATCCCAGGGTGCCCCAACCTGGCCTTGGATGCCCCAAGGGATGAGGCATCACTTCCAGGGATGGAGCATTCTTAGCTAGACAAAGTATTTTATGATTTATTTTATACTGTAAATGGAAAAAACCCACCAAGATCACACCTAGACAAAATCACACTGGCAGATTTTAAGTCTGTCTCAAGCCAATATATTACAAAACCAACCCAAAAATTCCCAAAGGAGGACACTCTTTAACATTGGAGAAGCATTTCCCATGCCATGGCGTGCATGCAGGTACAGGCCAAAATCTTTGCTGTGAGATTCCACAGTGCTCATCTTTCAGACAATCTGCAGTGACATTATCCTAATCCCCACCATTAGCAGCAACATCCAGCAGCAATACCCCAAATTATTGTTATTTTTTTGTTGTTTTCACTCTACATCAGCTCGTTTGATGGGAAGAGGCTCAAAGCAGCACCTGCAGCAGCAGCCCCTGAGCCATTTCCCAAACCTGAATCCCACGGGTTGGGAACAAACCCAGGAGTTTATTCATCCCATTCTACAGACAGGGAAAAGGGAAGGCAACAATTTGCCCAGGGCCACAAGGAACTGCAGTGACAGAGCCCAGAGCAGAGCCCAGCTCTCCCAACACCAGGGCCTTTTAGGTACCTGAGTTGTGTATTTTGGGCTGGGCGAGGCCAACTGCAAATTTACAGGAGGAATTTCCATCCTTCAGACAATGATTAATTGCTTCCCTTCCAAGCACTGTATTAGGACTATTAATTATTTGGATTATTAATGGATCTGTGCTGAAATGGGTCAGCACATTTGTGCTTCAACTGGAAGCACTTTGGGACTGCCAAGAGCTGACAAATCCCACCAGACCCTGGGATTCTCCCACTTCCAACCACTGAGTGCAAGTGCTCACATTTGTATTTCTAAACCCCATTTTAGGCAGGGAATAAACCCCAGGCCTTTTTTAAAGTCAGTTTTATTTATACATAGAGTTGGGAGTTGTAAAACACATCCTGTGTCAAAGTCTGCTTTGAGTCTTTGCTGTTTAAAACTCCAGAGCAAGAGCTGGAAATGGCATTAAACAGAAACTGGGTGATTTGGATAAGACACTCCTTTAGCTTCATGTTTAATTGTTTTTTAGCTTCATCTCTATTCTCAAATTTAATTTTGAAGAGACATGGACAGACAAGAGGAGAACTGACCATAAACCCCACCAACTACAGCAGGAACAGGAGGAAACTTCTGCCAGGTGAGCAGTGCCAAACCACCCACATGATTTTACAGCCACTTGAGTTGTTGAGGTCTTTCATGGTATTATTTACATCTGATGATTTTCCTTCTCCACTGATCAAACAAATGAGGGCTATTTTCAGTGACAAGAGTTGTTCATTCTATTTTCCTGTATTGCCCAGGGCTCAGAGCAGGAGCTGAGCTGCACTGTGATCTTGGTAAAAATGCACTCTGAGGAGACTCAGATCCTCAAAAACTGCTATGTGACACCTACCACAACACAGCTGAGAGCTGAACCTGATGGAAAAAATACCCAATGAGAAAATAAAATACATTTAATGATTTTGAAGGGAAAGCCAGAAAAGAGGCAGGGAAGGAATGTATGTTTTTCTTCTGAAATAAAACTAAGTTCCTCATTTACTTGGGTTGGTTGTTCTGCCCAAGTTCCAGCAAGACAACTTTGTTTACAATTAGTCAAAACCCAGGATCTCTCTGTCCCACATTTACACCAATGTGTGAAAACATTCTGGAGGTAATGGAATGAGAGCTGAGCTGCTCTCTGTTCACAGCTCCTCCCAATTACTAAATCAACTCTTTGGAATCAAGGCAGGCATCCTGTTGGTCCTTAGGTGCTGCATTTAATTTTATTTGATGCCTTTAGTCTCTAGCCAGGTAATAACTCCCCTCTGAAGGTGCACAGGAATTTCCACCACATCCCTGTAAATCAGCAACCCTTCAAAAGGCTTTAAAAAAACTGCTGCCTTGGTCAAATATTGCATTTCTGGATTACAGGGGTGCCTGAGGGGAGGAAGAGAGAGAAGGGACTTCTGAGGCTGCATGGAAAGCCCAGACAGCAAACAGATTATTTTGTTCTTTGAGGGATGTGACTGTGAGACAGGGCTTATCAACAGAATTCCCAGTTCTCATGTGAAATATCTTGATAAGTCTTGAAGTACAATCTTGCCATAAGCAGCTTTTCCTCTGGCAGCCGAAGTGAGCAGCAGTGATTGAGCAGTCAGGTAATCCTGCCCTGAGCTCCTGGGACAGGGCTGGCTGCACACACAGCCTGCAGAGCCTCCCTCCTGCACTCACACACCTGTGATACCCTAAAAAGGGGGAAATTATCTCCTCTTTGGGGTTTTTTTGTGTTGTTTGAATGCTTAGAGGGAAAAAAAAGAGTATTGTATTTATGTAGGTTAGAGAACAAGAGACCTTGAGAGAAATGTCTCTGTAGGTTGGGGATTTTTAGCCAGTATTAGGCTGTCACTTAAAAAAATCATGGAATGGTTTAGGATGGAAGAGACCTTAAAATTCATCCAGTTCCAAGGCCAGGGAGACCTTCCAATATCCCAGGCTGCTCCAAGCCCTGTCCAACCTGGCCTTGGGCACTGCCAGGGATCCAGGGGCAGCTTCTCCAGGAATTCCATCCCCACCCTCCCAGGGAACAATTCCTGCCCAATCTCCATCTAAATTTTCCCTTCTCCAATTTGAAGCCATTCCCTTTGTCCTGTCCCCCCATCCCTTGTCCCCAGCCCCTCTCCAGCTCTCCTGGAGCCCCTTTAGGTGCTGGAAGAAGCTTGGAGCTCACCCTGGATCTCCCTTCTCCAACCAAACACCCCCAGCTGTTTCCAGCTGTTTCCAGCTCTGAGATCTGGGCATGCTGACCCCCCCCAAACCCTGGGATGCTTTAGGGACAATCCCTGGCTGGAATTCCTCACTCACCCATCAGATCCAGGCCGGGAGGGAGTGCTGTCTGAGGAGAGGGAGGACACAGAGGCCACGGACAGGGGTCGGGACGACGAGGGCATGGTGAAGGAGCGCACCATGGAGCGCGGCCGGCTGCCCCGCCGCTCGTCCAGGCTGGAGAGCTGCACACAACAAATGTCACATCTCACTGCTTCAATCCCCCTCAAAAAATCAGACAGCCACGTGCCAAAAGGAATGTGGGAAGGCTCAGTGGGTTTTCTTACAGGTAGGGTTTGGTATCGTTAATAAATTAATAACAATCAATACCTCGTGTTAGTGACAAAGAAATAAGCTCTAAAAGAAATCCACCTAAAGGACTAGAAAGAAATATTTAGGTCCTCACAGGCAGATGTGTGATTTTAATTCCAAGAACTCCTTTGTTCCAATGGTATTTCCATGTTTTTTTACATCTTGCCTTTAAAAAACCATCCTTTTACATAAATTTTTTTAATCCATCTCTGCCGTTGTTGTGACTGCCCTGTCAATATATTCCAATGAACATAAAAACCCAAAAAACCCGAAGGAAAAACCCACAAAGAGAAACTTGATGTGGAAAATATCAGGAGAGCCAATTTACAGAGTGACACCAGGTTAAGAAGAAAATATATGGAAGTTTTGGTCTTGTTTCAGACAATTTCAGAGTTCTGAATATTTCTCCAAGCTTTGTTAGTCATTAATAACTGATATATGCATAAAATAATTGAAGTCTTGCAGTCAACAAATAAGAATTTCATGCTGTTTAATTACAGGTATATTTTCCACCCTGTCAACTACTGGTAAATTGGCCTTGTACAAGGAAGACAGAAGCGATAAAACTCCATCAATCCTGAAAATTCTTACTGGTGGGTAGAGTGAAATTACAGAGATAACACCACTTTCCAGTCATCTCCTTGATGATGTTAATGGATATTACTGAAGTGACTGACATGCAGGTATCATTAATGTTAATTACTTCTGTTCTCCCTGGGAATAAATTACTGTTTGAACTTTTTCTTGAATATATAAATTCATAAGATGGGATCTAAGGACCACAAACAGAACATCAGTTAAAGGATACCATAAAGACTGGAATGTTCCCTGTAAGATCTCATGTCCCCATTACAAAAAGATGTCATTGCTATAGACAGAATCCCAGAATTATTTAGGGTGGAAAAGTTTTCTGAAACAGAGTCCAAGCTGTGCCCAGTGCCCACCTTGTCCCCAGCCCAGAGCACAAGTGCCACATCCACTCATTCCTTGGACAGCTCCAGGGATGGGGACTCCATCCCTCCCTGGGCAGCCCCTTCCAGTGTCCAACAACCTTTTCCATGGGGAAATTCCTGCTGCTGTCCACCCTGAGCCTCCCTGAGGCCGTTCCCTCTCCTCCTGTCCCTGTTCCCTGGGAGCAGAGCCCGACCCCCCCCGGCTGTCCCCTCCTGGCAGGGACTTGTGCAGAGCCACAAGGTCCTCCCTGAGCCTGCTTTGCTCCAGGCAAAATATGATCTCATAATTGCACTCAATCTGTGTATTTTTGACTGAATTCTCAATTCTATCCTGAATTAAAAAGCTCTTTGCTTTGTTTGTTCTGACCTTTGTACTCAACACTCAAAAGCAGAACAAACCTCCACTGGAACTAACATGAAATTCTTTGCTTTCCCTTAAGGATGAAACAGCAACTGAAAATAAGTGGCTGAAATGAGAAAAGCATGAATTTCAGTCCTTCTAAACTCATGAAGTAGGAGCTGTGTTTTTTTTGCCTGCCTACATTCAGTGGAGGAACAACCACAGAGCAGCACAGCCCTCCCTTCCCTAAAGGAATTCCACCTAGGGAAAGGTGACATTCAGCTCTGGAAGAACCCTGCTAAGTGCCCATTTTTAAATTCATTTTTGTAACCCAAATCCTTCAGAACTGAAGGATTACCTTGACTTTCAAGGAACAGACTTGGGCAGTTTAGAAATTGCTCCCATGCTCGGAAATGAAAGCACCGAGGCTCCCCCAACATTTCATCTGCTCAGGATTCCATAATTTGATGATCATTGGGAACAACCATCTACACTGCTTTTTTTAATCAACAGATTCATCACAGGGGAACGGAGAGTTGCTGTAATTTAAGGGAATTCCAGATATTGTGGGAAGGAGAAATGGAGAGGGAACTTACGATGGCGCGGGCCCCGTACTGCTTCTCCACCTTGTCCCTGAGCTGCCTGAAGCAAGCCTCCATCCTCTCGTGGAATGGCCTCAGGGCCTCTGTCACCTTCTCCCCATGGATCCGGATGCCCTCAGCCAGGAATGGGATCTGGAAAAGCAGAGTTTGGCTGCTCCAGCCTGCCCAGCCCTTCCCCAGCAAAGGCACGGGGCAATGCTCCCACAGCAGGGAAATAATGCAGTAATAATAATAATTATCATGCAGTAATAATAATATTAGTAATTAGAGCAATAGAAATAGTGATTATAACACTCATTATAACATAATAATAACAATCATAAGTAGCAACAAAAATAAAATATTAACAATGACAATAATTATTATGATGATCACAGTGACCATCATCGTTCCTTGTATATGATGCACGACAGGATCTAAACCCCTGTTCTCCAGGATTTCCCTTTTTTTCCTGTTAAGCAAAGTCCTTTAAATTTAATTCAGCCCTAATTCTGCCCAGAAATCCCATTTTTATCCCTCCTGTGATAGTCCATTCTCAAGGCCCCCAGATTCTGTACTTTAAAACACTGAACTGATGAATGATGAGTCTCACACCAGGTTATTAATATCAAATCCTTCCCCAGTTCCATGAGGATAAAAACCTGAAGAAGAAAATAGTTTATGTTTTCTTTAATAAAAGCTCTTTCTAAAGCTGCAAATGAGCTCCATCCTTGGACAGATATATATTGCAGAGCACTATTTATTAATAAAACATACAGTTTTAGATGCTATATAGTTCTCCTTAGAAAAACTATTTTATTTTCTCTGGGAAGAAAACAGAAGAGGAAAAGAATTAAATTAATTCTCTTTTGTAACTGAAAATAATTATTTACCTTCAAGGCTTCTGTCACAAAATATCCATGCCAGCACAGGATTATATAATTAGTTTCTAGTGTGGAGGTGTAGCTGACCTTTGGAAATGTTTTAAGAGAGACATTTTCATTCCCACAGCTACCCAGACAAACCATTAGAGTTTTCTACCTCCAGCTCAGGAAAAATATTTCCTCTTCCAGGTCTGTTTCAGCCCACACAGTGCTCTGCTTCTAACTCAGATATTCTCTGCAGCAATCAAGCTAAGAGGCTTCTTCTTAATAATTCATAATTAAATCATAATACTGATTAAAAACAGATTTTTCTAATAAGACTGAACAGCAATCAGAAGGAGCAGCTTTATTAGTAAGGAGAATAATAAATACACAGATGAATTACAGATGAACAAACTCAAGAAATCTTATCAGGATGATTCCTTGAGATTTAGCACTATTTAGATGGAAAGAGTTACTTCTCCTAAAAGATTACAAAGAGAAGAATAATGACTTTTTTTTAAATGTAGTAGCTTTTATTTATAGCCATATGGATTGGTACTTGACAAAAATTAAACATGAAACCAGAAAGTCTCACTGCTCTGAATAAGTAAATCAACCTCTCAATTTTCATCATTACCAGGCCACACTGTGACCCTCCTGTTTTGGAAGGGTAGGTGGTCACTTGGTTCATTTATTTTAAAAGAACTGTTGACATTGGAAATGGATTCTTTTTTAAAAAGCTTGGAATTACCAAGGTGAAGCACATGAAGGGTCTGAGCTGACAGACCCCTCTGAGACCATTTTATGGGCACAAAATGCACTGAGGAACCTGTCCTAGGGATCAGCCAGCTCCAGGCTGGAAAATCAACAACAGGAAGTAAATGAAATTATTTGTAGGGAAAAAAATGTGGGGGGAGGGAGAAGGGGAAGGGGAAGAGGAAGAGGAAAGGGGAGGGGAAGGGGAGAGATGGAGGAGGAGGAGAAGGAGGAGTAGGAGGAGAAGAAGGAGAAGAAAGAGCAGAAGGAGAAGAAGGAGGAAGAGGACGATGAGGAGAATGAGAAAAAGAAGGAGGAGGAGGAGGAGAAGGAGAAGGAGGAG
>JBBMKD010000217.1:33280940-33293440 GCA_037834095.1 Argya squamiceps | reverse complement strand
GACAAAAATGGACATTGCTCTGCTAATGGAATTTACCTGAATTAATAAGAGACAGAAACAAAATGTACATTTGAAGTCTTTGGAATTATAGAAAGATAATATCCTGAATTCCACGGCACAATGGAGCAAGAGGGAAGGGGATGAAAAAATTAAATTTAACTGGTCAGCTGGTAATACAATTGTCAGGCTCCTATTTCATATACCCAGATTGATTTATGCAGCAGGGAGAAAATTCCATGTGATTGCAGAACTCCAAGCCCCACATTACTGAAAAATGAAATCTCCTTTTTGCTTTCCATCAGCACAAGATGAATTCAGCCCCTTCCAAGGCTTCCATACACATCCCTCTCCCAATATTTGGGAGCTGACTCCCACCTGGCTGGAAATTGAAGTAATTTGAGAGGAATTTTAAATTTTAGGATCCCCTAAATGTGTATGAAACATCCCAGGCAATTTAAAAGCACTGAAAGGACTTTTAGTGACTGTAATTTTCAGATATAAAAACACATTTTGATCCTTCTCTATTTTCCTGGTTCCTGTTGTTTTGGAAGTACAAAACTGATGGGAAGTCATGTGTTTAAAAGCCCTGAATAATTAAAAAACAATGTGATCAGCTGCCATACCACTGCAATTTTCAAACTGCAATATTATTTTAATACACAAGTGCCACCAAAGTGAGCCTTTGCTGAGGGAAAGTGTGTTTGGAATTCATTTGAAGTATCACTCTCAGAGGCAAAGACACTGAGCTGACACCAAGTCAGTCTGCTGGGACCAAATTATTTTCCTCTATAAAACTTAAAGCTTATAAAACCTAATCTCTTCTAAAAGCTCACAAGAAAATAAATAAAAAAATGCTTTTTTTTTTTCTCAAACCAAAGGAGTTTTTTATTCACTGATAGTTTTATGGCCTTCAGAGGATGTTTTATTTTTGAATTCTGTAGCTTTGGTTCTATTACCTCTAAGATTGAAATCTACAGAAATGTAAATGATTCCCTTTATTTTAAAGACAGAATTGAATATGAAAAGACAATGATTCACTACCTTCTTCTGTGGGTAAAAAAAAACCATTTCCAATCAACCTGGTATTTTTTTAGTTATCATAAAATTAACCTAAGACCATAGAAAAATGTCCAGTATGTGACTATGGAACAAAATTGGAACTGTCTTTTATTTGCCCTGACAAATATTTTCTCATCTGACACAGATGGGAGATTGTCACTTACTATGTTTAAAAAAAAAAAGAAAAAAGAAAATATCTTGATCATATTTGTTCTCTGCAAGTTTATCAAAATGAACATCTACGCCAGATTTGAAAAGATGAACTTTAACTCAAGCTCCAAGACAGATTTAAATGGCAAAGAAATGTATCCCAGGTGAGGATAGTGTCTGAATTTCCTCCAAAGTGACACCAAGCTGCTTCTCCACAGCAGCTGGCTCTGCCAAACCTGACTTCAAGTTTTTTACCTGCCAAGCAATCAGATCCTTCAGCTTCTCAATCTTGTCATGATCCTCTGGATGCTCGTGCATGTATTTTTCAGTAAAAAAAGCCTGATTGAGAGAGAGAGAAATGAGCCCTTATTTCAGAAAATGAAACATCTACTACCAGAGGGATGAGCTACAACCAAGATAAATTGATCGGCTTAAAAATTCGGTGAAGTAACAGCTACAAACACAAAGTGAAAATGATGGAATCACAGAATCACCATGATTTGGGTTGGAAAGGTTGGAAATCCCATCCTGTGCCACCCATTCCATGGCAGGGACACCTTCCACTGTCCCAGACTGCTCCAAACCCCAACGTCCAACCTGGCCTTGGACATTTCAGAGATCCAGGGGCAGCCACAGCTTCTCTGGGTTTCTCTGTGCCTGCCCACCCTCCCAGGGAACAATTCCTGCCCCAAATCCCATCCATCCCTGCCCTCTGGCAGTGGGAAACCATCCCCTGTGTCCTGTCCCTCCATCCCTCATCCTCAATCCCTCTCCAGCTCTCCTGGAGCCCCTTTAGGCACTACAAGGCCACAACGAGGTCACCCCAAAGCTTCTCCTCTCCAGGCTGAGAGAGGTCAGGCTCTCCCAGCCTTTCCTCCCAGCAGAGCTGCTCCATCCCTTCCTCTGGCCTCTCTCTTCCTGTGCTGGGCCCAGCAGGACAGGGAATGTTGAGGGAATTGGGGAATTACCTTCTCGTAGTTGGCGAAGCCGCCCATGACGGCGGGGTCCACGATGCCGTTGAGCAGCATGGACAGGGGGTTGATGGGCAGGTTGGGGTCGTTCAGGTGCTGCTGCACCATGTTATTGATCTTGTCATTGGTCAGCTGCATGGTCTCGATGGCATTTTCCAGAGGGCTGATCTCCACCTAAAGCCCCAACACAAAAAAGGAGATGTCAAAGCAGGGGCAGAGTTTTTTTAACCCGCTCAGCAAAACCCCGCGGGCAGGAACCTTCCAGACCCGAGGTGATTGTGAGAGTTTTTGACCAATAATTGCCAGCAAGGGTGATTTTCAGGCATTTTGAGGTATTTGGTATCTCTGGGCTGCAGTAACTGATATGATGATGGCTATCAGTGGAGGAAGTTAACCGCATTTTGCTGCTTGCAGGAGGGATTACATCCCAGCACAACATCCAGAAAGGCTCCGGCAGCAATCACGTGAGGTTTTTTGGAGGATTAGGGAGAACATCAGAGATTAAGGGTTGGTGAGTTTTAGCAGCACAAAGAAGATCCAGCTTAACGTAACAGTAAGAAAGAAATGATAACTTTAAGGTGGATTTTCTGATGGAAAATGTAATCCTAAGCCGCTCAAAAAAATCAAGAAGATATTTTTGCAGTGATTATTTTGGCATGTTTCCAAGGACATCGAGTTGAGTATGTTGATGAGATGACATCTAAACTATCTGCTGTGCTTTTTCCCAAGATGTCACATTTTCTTCATCTGAGCATTGATGGACAGGGAGAAAATTTTCTTTCTACCTGGACTTCAATGAAGAGAGTCCTCAGATGCCCTCACGGAGTGAAATTAGCTCTTATGCTGCCTAAAACTTGCTTCATTTTAATTGACTGACCTCCAGCTACTTTTTATGCCCAGCTCCCGTGTCTTTCAAAAAGTTCATGTTGAAAAAAAGAGTATTAAAATATTTGAAATATTAGTGAATGGGCTGAAAATCAGTAACCTGCAGTGACCCAGAGTGTAGAGTCCTCACTGGAAGACACAGCCTGCTTGTATTAAAAAAATGATGTGGTAGGGAGAGGAAAGGAAGGTTAATTGAGGCCTGTAAGGAAAATGCAAGTGTATATTTGATTACAGCCTCATTTACATAAATGCTACATAAACAAAGCAGCACTTCTACCTGGCTATCAGTTGCTTACCCTCTTTCTGAGAACCACTTATAATCAAATCTCTTTAGTCGTTACTCTTACACCTGCCAGCTGATTACATCAAGGATGTTTTAATTAGCATTTTGAGCAGCCTGCCTGCTGAATTATTCTGGAAGGCAGGGAAGGAGCCTGGTGTTTCTGCTGGGAACAGGGAGCAGGCCAGGCTCGGACAGAGCCCAACGTGCCACGGGGGGAATCTGGGCTGGGGAGCGAAGCCACATTCAGCATCTGATTTGCCAAGAATTGCTGGGAACATCACAGGCTAAAATTAGGCTTCTGCCATTTGTATTAATGGCCTTATAACTATGCAATAATGTGTTGATGAACCATTGCTTTTAAAGCTCTTGAGCATCTCCAGAAATTAGCACTCATTGAGCTGACAGCTTTTTGACTTTTCTGTAGCAGCAATCATGGCTTTCTTTCTCATTCTCCTTTCTTTTACTACTCTTGTAACACTCCCTCTAATTTTTTTAAAGCAGATGGAGAACTGCAGTTGCCATCTCACTACTACAGACTGGGCTTTGGAACCTGGTGAAAGCTATTTATGATAAGTGTAAATTCTGAGCCTGGTTCCCAGTGCCTTCCTGACTCTGGGCACTCCTCACTCAATCCAGGGAAAACAGGTATTACATCCTCCTGAGACATTTGCAGCAGTACAAAATTCCAATATAAAAACAAAACAGACATCAGCATTTGGGCTTTTTAAACTCAAATGTGATTCAAAATCTGATTTCCAATTCCATGGCTGGTCTCAGCAAATTCTTCCCCTACAACTTCTTGTGTGCAGCTAAAGCAAATCAGATACAGGATAACGAGTGCTGGCCCCAAATTCCTCACAGATAATGAACAGATTGCAAAGGTTTAGGTAAAAGTACTCAGAAGGAATTTGAAAAGCCAATAGATTTAAAGCAATTCTGCATGTTCCTATGGGTTATGTAACATAATACACTGCATTTATGAAATTACTCCATTCTCTCAGCACTGATTTGATGCAATCTCACCTCTCCCTTTAACGATATTCCAGTTCCATCAATAAAATATGAAACATGCAGAGCTGCTGGAGTGTCCTGGTGCTTAGCAAAGGATCAATAATATCTGTATCCATAATCACAATTTAACATTACGGGGATGTAAACCCTGTGATCCTCCTTGCAGCATTTTAGCTGACAGGGATCTTGAGGAAAGTCAATACCCATTTTGTAGGAACTGTGCCAGAGGAGGTCAGGAGTTATCTGTAGCAGTCTTCCCACACGTTATTAAGTTCCATTCTGCTATCATTTCTCAGCTCTGTAACTCACCCCATCCTTGCTCCCCAGAGGCTGACAGGAATGCTCTCCCAGGATTTGTGCCCATTTTGATGCCAGGCAGAGCATGAGGGGTGTACACCAAGTGCCTGTCAGGCTCTGCTCTCTGCTCATCAGGACTGGCATCAGAGCTGCCAGCCTTTACAAACAGGCACTTCTTGCCATCATGAAGATAAATACAATCTTCTCCATCAGGGTTATATTGAAACTACGAAATTCATTAAAAATTCAATGTGTTTTATTCAGCTGCCTATTACTGTCACACATCACATTCATATTCTGTTACTATAGATACCATAGTAATTTTCTGCATTACTTCTGTTCATCCAAATACAACTGTCCAACATAACCTCAATGGAGCAATGAAAAAGGTTTTAATTAATCATATGCAAATTGTTCTTTTCCTTTAAAAATAAGCCTCACAAGAGAGATTTCAAAAACGCAGTAACAATGTTTTTATTGCTACTTAAAAATTACAGCTGCATAAGAATAATTTAATCTTAAAGGCGTTTAATGGATATGTCTTATCTAAACAGTCTAAATGGTTGAACAGAGAAATGAGTAATTTGGAGTTACTCTGTGAGGTTGCTGAGGGTATATTTAGCTAAATATGGAGAAGAAACAAAAACAACCTTTAATCACGAGTGGTAAGAAATGCAGACATACAATGCCTTTGATTATTGGGGTGTTTTGAATTAATGACAATCCAAATATCCAGATCATCTTTTATAATAGTTCAGGCTAGGTTCTCTGGGATGGAGCAGGGTTTCCCTGCACCACCTCAGGTCTCTCTTCATTCTAGGCACCTGCTGAGAGACACAAATGCTTTCTAAAAGGGCTGAAGGCCTTGGAGGGCTGCCTGCATTCCTTCCTTCCCTCAGGAGTGGAAAAGCATTGCCTGAGTCACCCTCAGTCAACAACCAGCACCCTCAGCAGGTTCCCTCAGGATGTGCCAGCTACAATCCCACGGATTTCTTGTTCACAGAACTAAGCACAGTCACTGTGACACACAAATGCTCTCTGGCTGTATAAAAAACCCATTTTTTTACACAATCTCAACAAAGCCAAACTGATCTTACCATGAAAACTGATTTGACTTCAAACCACCTGAGGATCCCTGGTAATTTATAGGCTGTCACGTAGATGGTTCTCTCAATCCACATGTTCTGCAGAGGGAACACAAGTGTCACATCATCAGCAGACAGATGGGACCCTGAGCAAAGCCCTAAAGCACCATCACCAGGACAAGGACCAAGGTATGGCAGATGTGACAGAGCCAGGGGGAATTCCACATGGAAGATGGAGCAGCACTGATTTAAATCTGGCATGTGACTTAGCAGGGAACAACTGCTCCCTTTCTGAAGGAGAATACTACGGAATGATCCCCTGGTTTTACTGGATATGGATCCCAGAATGGTTTGGGTGGGAAAGGACCTTAAAACCCATCCAGTTCCATGGGCAAGGACACCTTCCACTATCCCAGGCTGCTGGCCTTGGGCACTTCCAGGGATCCAGGGGCAGCCACAGCTGCTCTGGGCACCCTGTGCCACCAGGGCCTCCTCACAGCACTCGTTTTATTGACCATTAGATGAAACAAATGGTCTAGTAAAAAAAAAAAAGACAAAAGGTATTAGTGACCAAAGATTTTCAGATGCCTGACTGGAATCTTCACGGCAAGACAAGTTACAGGTGTAACAGTTTTAAATCCTTTCTCAGAAGAGCTGTTTTTATGAAATAAATACAGCTTTGCCCATTTTTTTTTTCTATTGGTATAAACGAGAACATGATAAATTGGCTTAATTAACTTTCTATGAAAAATAATCCCTTTAAACCCAGAATTTATTTCTCGACAAGCAAAAGGTAATGAATGTCTCAGTGCTCAAAATAGAGGAGGAGAAACAAGCCAACCCAAAGTGCTTTATTTTCTTCATGAATTCTTACTGCAAATTCGTTGTCTGGGTTTTTCTCTCCCTTTCGAACGGGGCGCGAATACTCAAAGCGTTGGACTTCATTCACCCTGTAGAAACTGAAAAGAGGGAAAAGAATCACGGAATCAGAAAGGATTGGGTTGGAAATTACCTCAAAGATCATGCAGTTCCAAGCCCCAAATGCACAACAAAAATCAAAGGCTGTCTGTTTAGGAATTGCTCTAAATACTAATATTAGAGAAAGTTTATGAAAAATATGGGATCACTGTTTTCCAGAGGGTTGGAATGGGAGCCAATATTAAAAATCATCTTAAATGCCCTCTCCATGGCTGTGAAAAGATTCATTATCCAACAATAATGTGATACAAAAGGGGACTGAAAAAATAACAAAACTCAACCCAAACTCACCTCACGATTTGCTCTGACACCGGCCTGTGAAATTTTGAGGGCAAATCCAGTTTGGGCTTTACAGTGAAGCACTGAATATCTGAATTTCGGGGGTTAAGAAGTGCAAAGGGAATTTCAATCATGCAGAGCAAACACCTCAACAGGAACACACACACACATACACAAAAAAAAAGGACAAAACAACAAAATTGGTGTGTTACACCCGTCAGGGCAGAAGTGACAATGGGTTGGCCATAAATGCTCGACCTGAGCTGCTGGGCACACTGCTTGTACTGGTTTTACTGGTTGTATTGGTTGTACTGGTTGTACAGCCCAAGGATACACTGGCCAGAGGAGGTTTTGATGTCATCTCCAGGGGGTGAGGTTGTCTTCATCTTCTCGGCGTTGGGGAACTGCGTCAGCAGCCGCGCCTCAAAGTCCTCGCGGCGCTCGTACTCCTTGCCCCGGTAAATGAAGACTTTGTTCTGCAAACAGAGGCACCCACAGCTGCCACCAGCATCCCCAGGGCTAAAACCAGTGCTCCCAGTACAGAACTGGGGCCTCAGGGGCATTGATACAAATACTGTTAGTACTTCTCACTAGGCGAAGAACTTCACACTCCTCACGCTGTGTCGTAATCTGTTGCGGTGCATGGTAATCAAAACTTTATCAATATTTTTTTCTCATCTCCATTGGAAATTAAGCCCACTTTTACCTTTAGGTATCTTTATAAGCCACATTAAAACCACCTCAAAACACGATTGCAATGATCTGCAACATTGCTGGCTATTGAAAACATATTAAGAGAAACTATTACCAAATCCAAGATGTCTCCTCCACCTTCCACAGCTAATGATGGAATGGATGGCAATAAATAAACTGAATTAGGCTTTTTATACAGAAACATTTATTCAAAGGCACTTAGGTGAGCAAACAAGAGTAGCAGAGAAAAAGAGAAACATAAAACAACGCAGATTTCAGGAGGAATATCTAAAAATACTGACTCTTATAAAAAGACTCACATGAATGTATTAGATTTTTGCCATTATAAACTTATAACTTTTTGTAACTTTAAAATTACGTTTACTGTATTTGTAAGCATTGGTTACTTCTTTGCCAAAAAGGAAAATAATGAGATGTTTTATACAGTCCATTTATATGCTGAGTTCATTAAATTCTAAAGGAAAATGTAAAAGACAACTTGCATATTTTTAACTGATCAAACATATTAAAGCAAGTTTGGATAAAATTTGCATCTGAATATGCTTAACCTCATTACTCATCTCAAATGAATACTTGGTGAAAAAATTATACAGCACTTATTAAAAAAAGGGTGTTTTGACTGGGGGTAGGAACATGGAGTTGCTCACATTTGCCCAGTTGGGTTTAATTCTGCAATGGTGCCTTTTGAAAAGCGTAGTAGGGGAAAGAAAGGTAATAACAGATGGCTAAAAAGCCTCTGTATAACTGTAATTTATGTATATACATTTGTAATTCACAGGGAATGCTGGAATAAAGGGCAAAGTGAGGATTTTCTCCATCAGCAGGGCACTCAACAGCCTGGTTTTTCACAGGGAAAAATGGGATGGAATTCATTCCTGTGAGGGTGGTGAGGCCCTGGCACAGAATGCCCAGGCAAGTTAACTAAATAATAATGGGTTATTTCAGTGTCACCAACTGCCAAGTGCCAGAGAATCATAAGACAGATGCAATTCAGACATGTTATAACCCCACTTTTCTTTAGCCACTAATTCAACCCATAAAAACCCTAATATTAGTGAAAAAAAACCCTTAAATTGTCACTAAAGCTATGATCCTGGCATCAACCAAGTGACACATCTTAAACTGGCACATGACACAGACAAATCAATGATAAAAACTGCCATTAAAGGTGTCACACACACCTTTGATAGTCAGTTTCATTTTAGTGACAATGCTGGAAAGGACACTCACCTGAAAACATGGTCACATACAAAAGGCCTCTCTACCATGCTCATATATATATATATAACATATATAAATCTATATTAACCTGTCAGGCAAAAATGTCACCATTTCAGATGGTTATGACCCTGAGTGATGTACTGGGTCATTTATCTTCATTTCCAGTGATAGCCTGAAGAAATAGTACTGAATACGTTTGAAGAGAAAGTTTTTCTACTAAAATTCAGTTATTCCATCTTAGAAACCAGAAAGGAAAAAACAGTGTTTGTTTTATACACCTAAAAAACACCTGTCAGTGTCAGGCAGGTTTCTCCAACCAAGGGAAATTTCCAGAGCAAGAAGCCTCTGTGGAACAGGTGACACTTACCCGTATGAATGTTGGGAATCCCTGGCCGTAGTATCCAACAGCAAAATAATCTGGTTTTGGTCGTATCACCTTCACAATGTTTTCATAGAACTGGGCTTGTTTTCTCTGCAAAATGAACAGGAGGGATTAAATGACCTGAGATTTTAGGAGATTCTTCATACTTAAGATCCTGTGTGCATCTCTAATTTAAAGATGTTTCATTCCCCTCTTTTTTTTCATCTTTCTATCAGATTCATGGCATTATTTGGAAATACCAGACTCTGTAGCCATGAATTTTCTACTCATCATGGTGAATCTGACTGTTCCCTAAGGAATAGCTCAATTTTGATGAACCTTATCATGGTGAATCTCATTGTTCTATAACCAGTATCTCAATTTTGATGGACCTGATCTTGATAAACATCACTGCTCCATAGTCAGTACCTCAATTTTGATGAATTTCATCATGGTTAATCTCACTGTTCCATAACCAATATCTCAATTTTGATGGACCTCATCTTGATGAACATCACTGCTCCATATCCAGTATCTCAATTTTGATGGACCTCATGTGGGTGAACTTCATTGTTCCACATCCAGTATCAATTTTGATGGATCTCATCTTGATGAATGCCACTGCTCCATATCCAATATCCCAATTTTGATGAACTTCATCACTGTGAACCTCATTGTTCCATAACCAATATCTCAATTTTGATGGACCTCATCTTGGTGAACCTCACTGATTCACATCCCATATTTCACTGGCAGTGAAGGTCAGGAATTTGCAAGGCAGTCTTAAATTCCAGTTGTGAAATTTCTGAAGCACCGGAAGGATGAAGCCTCACACAGCTCATCCCAATGGTGCTGACTTGTCAGTTTTGGGCTCTTACATCTCATTACATTTTTCTACTACTTCTCTTCCATATTTACAACCATGAATTTGCATATGGAAAGCAGGCAGTTGAGAATTGCAGGAAAATGTAAATTTTGGAACAAACACACGCATGTCAGACGCCCATCTGCTTTCGACGCCGAGTTCTTCTTTATCTCTAATGATGAAATAATAGCAAATGAGCAACTTCAGAAGATCTGTTCATTAACTTATTTTTAGTCTATTATTTCTGCAAAGAGAATGACTTTTGATCTGGGGGGAGGTTTAGGGCTGCTCCCACATGACAGATAACAGTAAATGGCACCAAGACTACAAAGACCCAGATCTGCCGAGTATTTCTCAGCTCATCTGGAGCAAAAGTATTTTGTCATTTGTGGATTGTCTTAGAGGCTAATATTTAATATTGCTTGAAGAAAAGAGACAAAAGGGAGAACAGAAAGAACAAAAAACTCCTAAGTTTTATTGTAGGAGAAAAAAAAAATAGAGCTGTTCAGCAGCAGCAAGAAGAAAAGCTGATGGGGTATGTGAGACCTGACTCATACAGGAGAGTGAATTTTGATCTCTGTCTTGTGAGGGAAATGCACACCAGGACTAATTCTGGGACATCTCATCTCCTGGATGATGAATAAAGAGCAGATAAACTAAATTTCTGATGTGAGGATTGGAAGTTCTGGGTCTGCCTTCTTGTAAGAGGAAGAAACTCCATGGAAATATCCAAGGCCAGGTTGGACAGGGCTTGGAGCAAGCTGGGATAGTGGAAGGTGTCCCTGCCCTTGGCAAAGTGGGTGGAACTGGATGAGCTTTAAGGTCCTCCCAAACCAAATCATTCAATCACTCTGTGATCATTGGCTACAATGAATAGAGTGCAAATTCCAAACAGATCCTAATTCTCTTCCCAAATGGATCCAGTAGGATAATTAAAGAGTGGCTGCCTCTGTGACAAACCCGTTCACGTTCCCATGTGCAAGCAAAAAGGAGATGGAAAATCTCAGAGAGTAGCCACCCCCTGGTGAATAATCACATCTGACAACCATTTCTAGCTGAGGAACAATCCTACCCAAGTCCTTTTGTACTGAAATAAAGAATATTCTGTGCCCACTCCACCAGGAGCAGTGAGCTGGGGTTGTGTGAGGCTAAGTTCAACACCACAGGGATAAAGAAAACAGATGAACAATTCACAGAAATTATGGAAAATGTACTCCGAGTGCAAAAGCAAAAGGTATAAAGGACTTTAGAGTGGAGAATTTTCAGAACCAAACTGGAATCACATCCCAAATCCTGTGGAAATGGCTGGGACCTGAGGAGGGACAGTGACAGCTGCCATTTATCTCTTTGGAAGAGAACAGGAAGAAAAATGGTGCAGGAATAATGAATGGGTAACGTCAGGGCAAAAATAACTGACTGGAGACATGAATGCTTGGGGATTATTCATACCTAAAAAAAGAAACGTGAATATAGAAAGACATTTGAGAGAGAATGGAGACTTTTTTTCATGTTCCCATTTATATTTAAATTCAAAATTTCTTTTTATAGCCCAAATAAATCAACTTAACATTACTGAAATGTTTTTATTTCAGCTAAAAAAAAAATAAATTCAGTGTTTTTCAGACAATCCAGTTAACTGACATTGGTCCAACGAAGCCATGTTGGGTATTTATTTCTGCATTTTACTGTCATTGCTATAGTATTTTCTATATCATTTTAAAAGCTTGGAAATTCATTTCTGAAATAAATTATTGCAGTGTCTATGTCATTAAAAAAACCTACCAGCAGTTCACTGAGTTGTTCATAATCAAACATTTCATTTTCGTACTGTTCTGCAAGTTCTTTACCCAAGGCAATGGCCTCTTCCCACATCTGTTGGAAAAAAAATCACAAACAACAACAAGAAGCTGAATTACATACCTTGGTTAAACATCAACATTAGAATCAAACAAATCTGAATAAAACAACCAAATGCATTGTGCCACATGTCTGAAAACACTGAGCATGTGACGTGCCAAAGAGCTGTACTGAGGTTAGAAATGTCTCTGTTAATGGAATCATGGAATTGTTTAGGCTGGAAAAGCCCTCCAAGTTCACTGAGTCCAACAATTCCTCCAGCACTGCCAAGGTCACCAGTGCCCCGTGTCCCCAAGTGCCACATCCACATGGATTTTAAATCCCTCCAGGGATGGGAACTCCATCCCTGCCCTGGGCAGCTGTGCCAGGCCTGGACAAACCTTTCCATGAAGGAATTGTTCCCAAATATCCACCCTGAGGCTCCCCTGGCCCAGCCTGAGGCCGTTCCCTCTCCTCCTGTCCCTGTTCCCTGGGAGCAGAGCCC
>JBBMKD010000217.1:33263742-33280840 GCA_037834095.1 Argya squamiceps | reverse complement strand
AAGAGAAGACCCATTAACAGAAGAGCCATTACAGAAGACACCTTAACAGAAAAACACCTTAACAGAAAAGGGAGGGGAACCTGGGAGAACACTGCTTCAACAATTGGTTTCAACAGTTGATGAAGATGGTGATAAAATACTTTGTGCATATCTTATTCTACAACCCAGGACACCAGGGCAGCCCCAGCTTGAGGAGAGTCCTGCAAACGCACAGCTTCTCCCAAGCTGAGGGATAAAACACAGTGTGAACCATGAAAGTGCCTGAGCCAACAGCCCTGCTCCTCACACAGCTCCTACCCCCGTGCAGGGGCTGGGAGGGCAGGAGCTGCAGGGCAGGGGGGGCCAGGCACTGCAGGGCCATGCCCTGGGGCTGAGCCCAGGCCCACATCCGTGCCCTGAAGGTTTGCAGTGCCTTTGTCTGTGCTAGGGGAGATGGGGCTCCCTGAGGAACCAGGAGCTTCCCTGAGGACTCAGCCCTGACGTGCTTTGGCTGCAGATGGAGCTGGCAGCATCCTCCAGATCAGGAATGATGGAATGATGGAATGATGGAATGAGGGAATGATAGAATGAGGGAATGAGGGAATGATGCTTCTCCTGAGCCCTTCACACGTCCAGGCTGGCCCAGGGTGGGCAGCTCACCCCAAAGACATGGCCTGTGCAGCTGGGTGAGGCAGAGCTGATGGCACTGACATCAGATTTGGCTTTTGAAGGACACAGGTATGACACCAGAACTGCCCAAAGTTACCATGACTTTGGAAGTCCCATTCCAGTATCTCAGGGGGCTCACAAGGAGGCTGGAGCCCTTTTCCCAGGAGTGACAGGGAAAGGGGGAATGGCTTTAAACTGGAGGAGGGCAGCATTAGATGGGACATTAGGAAAGAATTCTTCCCTGGGAGGGTGGGCAGGCCCTGGCACAGGTGCCCAGAGCAGCTGTGGCTGCCCCTGGATCCCTGGCAGTGCCCAAGGCCAGGCTGGACATTGGGGCTTGGAGCAGCCTGGGACAGTGGGAGGTGTCCCTGCCATGGCTGGGGTGGGATGGGATGAGCTTTAAGGTCCCTCCAACCCAACCCAACCCAACCCAACCCATGCCCTGGTTCTGTGTGACTCCAGCCAGCCCCTGCCCTGCTCCTGAGCCCATCGTGTGCTGCCCGGGGGCACTGCCAGCTCCAGCGGGGTGGCACGGAGCACATCGGGGCACACACAGTGCTGGGACAGCCCCTGGCACGGGCTCCTGGCCCCGCGGTGGGATCACCCTCCCGGCCGCCCCCAGCTCCAGCCGTGCCCGGAGGCAGCTGCGGGACGCGCATCCCTGACTCTGCCATCCCTCCTCCCCCCGGGCCGGGCTGGGCACGGGGCCAGGGGAAGGCAGCGATGGCAGCCCGGGCACGCCCTGTCACAGCCCCGCTGTCCCCTCCGTGCCAGCAGCAGCGGCAGCTGCGAGGTGGCGGTGCCCGAGCCCCCGCTGCTCGGGGCAGGGAGGGCTCCGAGCCCCCTCCCCGCCTCCAAACCCAACCGCGGCAAACTCGGGAAATTAGAAGGACGGGAGCGGGGGGAGGGAGGGCTAAAATAAGATAAATAAAACCAAATAAAAATAAACCCCCCAAACCCTGCGCTCTCCTTTGATTCTCCCTCCTTTTTTTTTTCCTTTTTTTTCTTCCTTCCTCCACGCCAAGATTACTAATTGTCTAAGCATCTCAATTTGCTGGTTTCACTTAATCACAGACACTTCGGAGATTATCAGCCTTCCCCACATGTTCGGTACCTTGTTTCCAAACTACAAGACCCACGGGGAGCAGGCAGCGAGCGCCTGCAGGAGCGACAGCCGCGCCGCGCCGCCGCTTCCCCCCGCGTCCCTCCGGCTGCGCTGTCAGAGCTTGATTTGCCTCTGAAAGCGCCGCGTATTCCCCCAAAGTTCCCGAGCACGGGGGCCGTGAGGAAACGGCGAGGTGGGGGCTGGGGGCACCGTTGTCAGCTCCTGGCAGCTCCCGAGCCTTTGATTTGCACAAAAGAAAAAGGAGGGAGGTGGTGGGGGGGGGAGGGAATGGATATGATTTATTCAGCAAGTTCCTAACCGGGTTTTTTTTTTTTTTTTTTTCCCTTCTTCTTTTCCAGAGGCTGTGAAATAACTGAAGCCGACGGAAAGGTGAAGTGCTGGGAGAGATGAAGGAGGCGCGTTTGAAGGCGTTTTCTTCCTTTTTGTCACATCTCACTGCAAAGCTTTTAATTCCTGGAGTTCAGTTCCTTCCTGGAAAGTCTGAGGCAGAGGGGGGTGGGCTCGCTGCGGGCGGCGGGGTCCTGTTGGCTGGCACAGGGGTAGGCAGAGAAGGAGGGAGGAGGTCCCGGTGCTGGGGGGGTGTCGGTTGTTTTCTGTCCCATCCCCATCTGTCGGTCCCTCGTTGCCCACCCGGGGCCGGGGGGACTCTGCTGGGAGCCGGTTCTGCCCTCAGCCCAGCACCACTGGACTGTCAGAGCCACAGAAGGAAGGATTTAAGGCTGGAAAAGACCTCCAAGTTCATCAAGTCCAACTTGAAGCCAAATCCCACCACGTCACTAAACCTCATCACAAAGTGCCAAGTCCTCGTTGTTTGAACTCTTCCAGGGCTGGTGACCCCACCACTGCCCTGGGCAGCTCTGCCAGGGCTTGATCATGCTTTCAGTGAAGAAATTTCCATAATATCCAACCTGAACCTCATCTGACACAAGTTGAAGCCATTCCCTCTCCTCCTGTCCCTGTTCCCTGGGAGCAGAGCCCGACCCCCCGGCTGTCCCCTCCTGGCAGGGACTTGTGCAGAGCCACAAGGTCCCCCCTGAGCCTCCTTTTCTCCAGGCTCAGCCCCTTTCCCAGCTCCCTCAGGAATTCCACAGCCCCTTTCCCAGCTCCCTCAGGAATTCTCCAGGCTCAGCCCCTTTCCCAGCTCCCTCAGGGATCCTCCAGCCCCTTCCCAGCTCCCTCAGCCCCTCCTGGGGTTCCACCCCCTCCCCTGGACACATTCCAGCCCCCCAATAACTTTTTTATCATTGAGGGGCCCAACACTGAACGTTGGGTTGGAGGTAGCACTGCCAGTACAGAGGGACAGTCCCTGCCCTGGTCCTGCTGCCACATCATGTTTAACACAACCCAGGTGCCATCGACCTTTTTGGCTTGGTGGCAACTCAAGGTGATCTGCTCCATCACCTTCCCTGGCACGGGATGCAAATTTACTGGATGCAAATCAAGTCAAATGATCAAAGAGCTTCAGAAGTGAAATGATTCCTGCCAGTAATGTGTAAACACAGCCTGTCCACGAAGAAACCCAGGACCTCAGGCTTTGGAGCAAGGCTGGTGATTGATTATATTTCATAATCACCTCTCTCTCCCTCTAATATCTATAATCTGTATTAGACAGGACAGGCAATTTGCAGATATTGCTTTGAACAAATACTCATTATATTTCCATTGGTTCTTCTTCCTCTCGTTCCTCAACCATGAAATTCAGCAGCCGTCTCAAGTGACCCAAGGAAATTTAACAATATCCTTCAGCTCTTCAGAAGGCAACAATCTTAATGAGGAGCAGCAAGAATGGTTTTAAATGTGCATTTTTCATTTGGTTTTTCTACTCCAAAGATAAAGAACCACTCCAACCCAAAAATATGCTTAAATTAGCACACTAGGCTATCTGAGATCAAACTTGATGATTTGCCTCTGCTGCTGAAATTTGGTTGGCATCGCTGACCTCTCACTTTATAATAAAAATGAGTTTCAGAATGAGTTAAAAATGCAGATTTTATTAGCTTTCATCCTTAATTTAAATGCTGTGGCCACACCACCTCATTCTCCTCTCAGCATCAGGCCACACATTCCTTGCCCTGGTGGGATCCTGAGGGGATGCAGCAGCCAAGAGCAGGTGGATGGAGGAGGGCTGAGGGGAAGGGCCTGAACACACAATTCCTCATTTTTCCCCAAAAAACATCCACCTTTGGGGCCAGGGAGTTTGGGATGAAGCACCACAACTTCTAAAGGTGGTGGGAGATGGATGCTGGGGAGAGGAGAGGAAATGTGACCTGGGGAAACCATCACAGCAACTGATCCCTGCATCCATCCCATAAAAATCCCTCAATCCCATCCTCTTTAAGGCTGTGCAAATGAGAGATATTTTACACCCCAAAAACCCAAAAGCTCCCCAAACCACACAAGTGAAATTCCACACTCGAAGCCCCAAAATCAGGGTCAGGTGAACTCTATTTGTCTACTGACCTGCAAGTTGAAATTGCACTTTTTAGTGTATCAGGAAAACTTGGAAAAAATAAGACTTTTAGAAAAATTCCTGGTTGTAGATGCTGATTTGAAAAATAAGAATAAAACATTCAGGATGAATCTTCAGCAGGTCTTTATATGGAACGTGCCAATGTCACAAAAAGCAAGATGGGTCCTACTGGTTCACTGTCCATCCCTGCTCCTCTCTGGGAAAAAGGAGCCAGTTTTCAAGTGGAGGGATGGACTGAAAGGTTGTCCTGGCAAACTGAGAGGGAATGGCTGGAAAGCAGCAGCCTGGAGAGGCGGGGAGATGCTGATGGTGCAGGAGATGAGGAAATGCAGAGGGAAAAACAGTTATGGGAGATTGCAGGGAGAAAGGAGGGAGATTTCAGCCCTCCAAGTAAAGACAAAATAAGGGCTAAAAACTGCACTGTGGGGCTGAGTGAGGGGAAAGGAGCTTCTGACTCCAGCAAAAACCAGCTGGGGATGATGTCTGGACAAAGAGGTGACCTAATTTAAAATAAAAAAGCCATGAATGCTCACAAGGAGCAGAATCTGGCTCTTCATTAACCTCTCCTTGCAGCTCCTCGTGATATTCGACCCCTCCTCTTGATTTTACTTATTTCTCCAACAAGGTTCAGAGCGTTATTTATCCAGGGAAGAGGAGTGGAATGAGCATGAGTTTGCCTCATGTTTGTAAAGTGCCTTGAAGGTGAAAAACGCATCAGAAGGACTAATTACAATCACGGTAATGAGGGATCACGTCTGCAGGAAATTACCAGGCAGCCTGAACGCTCTGCAACGCAATTTTTGCAAATGGAAGGATCTGAATGTTTTTATCCATATTATGGATCTAATCTAGCATGATGATACAGAGCATGTTTTTATTTTTAAACAAAAATTAACATGAATTTAAAGAGTAAAGGCGCAGTTGCAGAAAAAGGAGGACATTTTCACGCACCGAGCTGAGTTAATTTTGACTCAGAAGGGCAATACAGCACCAATTTATAGGAACTGAACTAATATTCAGGTGCTTGTTAAGTCAGCAAGTGAAAGCTTTCAAAATCACTTAACCTCCCCTCATTTTGAGTGCCATTTTCTTCTGAACTTCAGTCATCCAGAACTTCTGCATATTTTCATTTCAAAGACAAACGGTGTGACCATCACTTCCCTCGTCCTGCTTCCCTGTTTGTGTGTTCCAGATTTAACCAATCCCTCTCCAAAATGAGACTGGAAATAAATTGAAGCCTAAATCATCTTTGATTTGCATCAACACTGTCAACAAACTCCCTTGGTTCTTCCCACTGACTCCTGGATAAGCACAGACGCGTTCCCAAACCGTGTCTGGGAATGCAAAAGGTGGGCAGATTTAGATAAGATTTTGGGAAGAAATAATTCCCTGTGAGGGTGGGCAGGCGCTGGCACAGGGTGCCCAGAGAAGCTGTGGCTGCCCCTGGATCCCTGAAGTCTCCAAGGCCAGGCTGGAGGAACCTGGGAGAGTTGACAGACGCCCTTGCTTGTGATGGGGTGGGACCAGGTGACCTTTAGATGTCCTTTCCAACCCAAACCATTCAGTGATTCTGAAAGCAGACACCCTCTGCCTACACATCACTGCCTGTAGGAACCACAGCACTGCCACTGATTAAATAACAACTTCAGCAGAATTAAATCTCCTGTGATTCTTTTTTTCACCTTCCCACCCTTGTCTGTCAACACCCTTGTCTGTCAACACACGGGAGCAGAGGCTGTTTCCACTGCACCTCCTCTAGCCTGAACAAAGCCTTTAGATGTTACTGAATATTAATATTAATAATGGATTCTGTAAATGTTCCAGAGCCTGAAAAATGAATCCTCAAATTAAATGTGATCCAGATTTAGTTCATGTACAACACACAGACTGTAATCACATAATCCTTGCGTTCTTCCTAGCAAGGAAGTGGGGATGAACAGGAGAAAACCAGACCATGGAATCACAGAATCCCAGAATGATTTGGGTTAAAGCTCATCTCCTTCCACCCCTGCTGTAGGCAGAGACACCTTCCACTGTCCCAGGCTGCTCCAAACCCTGTCCAGCCTGGCCCTGGGCACTGCCAGGGATCCAGGGGCAGCCACAGCAAATCTGGGCACCCTGTGCCAGGGCCTGCCCACCCTCACAGGGAACAATTCCTGCCCAATATCCCATCTAAGTCTCCCCACTTTCAGCTTAAAGCCATTCCCTGTGTCCTGTCCCTCCATCCCTTGTCCCCAGTCCCTCTCCAGCTCTCCTGGAGCCCCTTCAGGCCCTGGAAGGGGCTCTGGGATCCCCCTGGAGCTTCTCCTCTCCAGGCTGAACAATCTCAGCCCTCTCAGCTGAGCAGCTTCAGATATTGGAACAACACTTGTTTCTGGCTTAAATTACTGGAATTCCTTTAAAGTTTCTGTAAAAGTCAGTTTAGAAATTCTCCTGCTGGCATTGAGTCACATTACTTTCAATGGAGCACTTGCAGGTACTTTTTTCTATTGTAGTGCAAATACACAATAAAAAAGGGATAAAAGAGGAAAAGATTTTTTCCATTTCTGCCAGTCTCTAATTTTGCCCCCCTCTGTCTTAGAGAAAAGCACCCACTTTTTGTTTCTACTGCCTCTTTAAAACCCTCACTGTGCTCCAACATCTCTGTTTGGAAATCCCAGCTGTGCTGCTGCTCCTTCAGAGGAACAATGAGAAGTTGGATCATGGAACTCAATTTATTGAGTGCAGAGAGCCCTGAGCTCCAGAGGCCCAGGAGTCCACAGAGTCACCAAGGTTGGAAAAGACTCCTAAGATCATCAACCATCACCTTGTTGAACAATAAACCCTGTCCTCAGGTGACAAATCCAGACTTTTTTTGAACAATTCCAGGGATGGGGACTGCACCACTGCCCTAGGCAGCCTGTTGTCAACACTTTCCATGAAAAAACTTTTCCTAATACTCAACCTAAACTTCCCCTGGTGCAACTTGAGGCAAATTCCTGAACTACCTGTCTTTTCCCTCGTGCAGCTGCCTCATGACACCTCCAACATCCCAGAAAACCAACCCAAAGCTGGAGATTTTCCCACCATTCTCACAGAAAACAGGGACTGTGTGCCTCACATCCCCTGGCCAAGCCTCTGAAAAATTCAGCTGTTTACTCCTGAGCCAATTTATTCAGGTGAGGACAGCAGGGCTGTGGCCCAGGATCCTGAGAAATGAAATCTATATTCTTGAAGGTCAATAACTCCCAATCTGCTGCCTCACAGATTTCCTGCCTTGGAAGCTTTCCCAGCTTTGCCCAGGACATGGCAAGTCTTCTGGAGAAATGAGCTGTACAGGGAGCTGCTACACAGGATTTGTACCAGGTACAACTCATTAATGGGAGAAACAATTTATCTGGAGAGGGGACCAGGGAGAGAGGGCTGCTGATAACTGGAAGGAAAAAGCTTCTTTTATACTCAGGGGGTAAGAAAAATGTGCAGAGCCTAAATTCAGTTGTGTAGACACGAGCTGCAAATTGTTATGGGCGAGACTTTGCAGATGCAGGAGATCTTTTTTTAGGGAAAACCCAGAGATTTAATTTATTTTTCAAGCTGGATTGCTTGTTGGCCAGAAAGAACTACAGCATCCAATTTTGGTTTTGAGGTTAATAGCAGCAAAGGAGGATCTCAGGGTATTTCTGAACTCCTGCAGAGTTAATGGACAGGAGCAGTGACATAGTCTGGGATAAGAATATTATGGTGCCATATTTTGACATGTGAGGGATTTTCTAAGCTGATCAAATTTCAGGTAGTGTTAATTAACCAGCATGAAGGCTCAATAATTTAAATAAAATGCTAAAACTCAGCATTTCTCTACTGTTAATACTGCATTTAAGATACAGCCATGTTGGAAACTCTTTAAATAAATAAATATATTCCTTTGGAACACAGTCAGACTCTGCATCCTCCCTCTCCCAAGACTCTCTGTCCTTCCCAGCTCTCAGGACAGCTCTGGGGCTGAGCTGGCCACCAGCCTCACACAGATTTTTGGCAGACAGGTGAATTTCACCACTCACTTGTTAAGATGGAAAGAAAAAAGCCATTTGATGTCATCCCATGAGCTGGAAAAAAAGGCCTTTTAAGCCAAAGCATGGCATTTGCTGTATAATTTCAGATATTTTCTGTTCTGTGCCTGCTGTAAAGCAGTAAAAGCTTTTTGTTTGGAGGAGGAGGGGAGAAAGGAGGAGCAGAAATAAATGAGCAGTGTGCATTTGTTTGGGTTTTTTTCTCCTCAGGACCAGCACTCACAATTTATGGAGGAGCAGAGGAAAACCTGTCCTGATTTATGGGCAGCAGCATCACCAGCAAACCTGTGGCTGTTCCCACATTTCACCAGGCAGGGAGAGGAATTCTGCTGCTTCCACAAACAAACCTGGTTTAAAACAGCACCTTACCTTTGCCAAGGAGCATTCCCTGGATTCAGGAATTCATCAGCACTGATTTCCATCAACTCCTTCCCACAGGAGAAATGTCACCCCCTCCCTCATCCCTTCACTCCTGTCACTGTTCTCCCTCCTCACCCTGGGATATTCCAACCCAACAATTTCCAGTCAAGCCCCTGGATTAAGGGCTTTGTTGGAAATCACAAAGCTTCAGGAAAACACAGAGAGAGCAAACACTTGAGAGCAGTTCAAAGGATGGGTCAGACTGCTGGGATAATCCTGAGGATAAGGATTTTAAGGGCAAAAGCCAAGAGAGATGGAGAGGAGACTGGAAAGTGCAGTGCAGTGAAGGAGAGCTATCTAGGAGAGAAAAGGATCCCAATACCAGGGAAACAACTTTCCTTTTGGAAAAAAGGAGCTTTAGAAAAGGAGTGAAGAGCAGAACTAACCAGGAATCAAATCCATAAAGCTGAACAACTGCAAAATGCAGAAGTTGGGTTCTCAAAAATGCTCCTTCCCTAAAGGTGAAAGTTTTACCTCAGCTTTATAAAAGGTTGGTTTAAGGACCAAAAAAAGTCAAATTCAGGTCAAAAAGCAAACTTCCTAAGAATAACAGATTAAAAATAGAAATCCAAATGAGGACTCCTAAATGGATCTTCAGCTCCAGGTCCCAGGGATACTCGTGGTGAGGGCCAGCACTTTGTTCTCAGCCCACATGAGGTGCCACACTCCTGCCTTCAGGGCAAGTCCAAGCTCCCTTTCACTCACTCACAAATTTCTCAGGCACTTCTTGGGCCAGAAGTGAAGTGTTCACTCCATTCCAGCCTGTGTGTGGAGGATTAAATCTAAATTCACCTGCCCATGAATGCCAATATTTAAGGGATAAACCTTATGGTTGGCTTTTAAGACAAGGAAAGACAAGGAAATTGTAAATTCCCCATGGAAATTACTCTGCCAAGAGAAAAGGCATCCTGATTTTTGAGGGGCTGAACTACACCAGCATTCAAAAAAATGAAAAGCCAGTATTTTAAATCCAATTTTAGTTAACCCCTCTGCTCCATTTCTTCTACATATTGTTTTTAATGTTCCCACATCTCCTTCCTTTCCCAAATCCACAGCTTTTTCTCGGGGTGGCAGAGGCACAGGCTCACAACATTAAAACAAAACTCCTGAGCTTCTGGAAAAGCTTCTGGAAAAGCTTCTGGAAAATTTCTGGAGAAGCCTGGAAGTGGCTCATGTGGAGTGAACTGCCAGGCAGGAACCCAGCTGGGTGATTATGGCACAAAAAAACCCCCAGGAATTGGTTTGGGCAGGGCTTCAGTCTCCCAAAAATGCCCAGCAAAGGCTGTTCCAGGTGTGTTACTGATTGTGGAGAGTTAAAGCAGCTGCTGGGCTACATTTGCAAACTGCTCAAGGAATGCAAGAAGTTGATTTAACTGAATGTCAGAACATCCCAAATGAGAGGATTACCTTCAATCTACACTAGAAGCCTCCACTTGGAGCTTCCTGACATTTGCAAAATCACACAGGGATGAATATTCTCAGCGTATATTGATTTTTTTATTTCCCTTTTCATGGAGTAATGTGAAAGATTATCACCAGCTTGAGTGACCAGAAAATGAGAGGAGGAATATCTGTGAGTAGGAGAGAGCAGTCTGGAAATTAATCATCTCCTCACACACACAGAAATCACACAGGAGTCCTGGCACTTGAGTTCAATTCCTAGTGCCTGGACACCAGAAAGGACCAACAGGAAGCCATAAAAACAAAAACAGGCAATTCCTGGTTTTCCCTCCAGACAGGAATGTAAGATTAAAATAAGCTTTAAAATCAGCTGTGACCCCCATTGAAATGAGATTCTTCTCATTCACTCAGGAAAAGCTTTTTGGGCAGCAGGAACTGTCCCCAAGTCACCTTCACCAGCCCCAAACAGCCACTTGTGCATGACTCCAGAATTATATTTTTACAGCTTTTATCCCAGTCCAGAATTACAATTTTTACCCCAATCCAGAATTACAACCTCTAGCATCACTCATTAACAACTTTTAAACATTGCATTAAGATAAGCTATACAATTTGACTTTCAAAGCAACATTTCTGACAAAATAATAGAAATTCTAGTTCCTACCAAATTTATCCCAGGATTTTCATCTGATGCTGCTAAAAACACCTGGAATGGATGGGTTGGCTGGAAAATAATCTAATTCTATTAGAAAACACCATTTCTGTTTGCCCTACAGAGTTCACTTTTAAACCCCAAGTTTACATTTCTGAAATGTTCTGACAAAGAGATTCTTACTCCTATACTTGAATATTTCGTGCCTGAAATATCCAAACACTGACCCACCCCTGTCTCCCACACAAACCCCCTTCCCCTCCAACACCAAGCAATGCCAAATGCAAATTCCTTCTGCATTAAAAGCTGCAATTGCAATGAAATATCCTCATCCCAGGACATTTATGATATGAAGCACAGACATCCAGGCCCTGAGGGAATTATTTTTGTGTACATGAGGGAAAACAAGGGGAGCTGAAGGGTTCTGCTAGCTCTTGTAACTGCCAGAACAAATCCTCCAAATTACATGCATCACTTTTTTATTTACTCCACAGCATCATATGCCCATATATTTACCCTGAAGAGAGAGTTATAAATGTACCATTGATTCCTTTTGACTTTTTTTTTTGTAGCATCATTATCTGTAAGTGCTTCCTGAAGGTCACTGGATGCAAACCACATTTACTATGAAATTTATAAGTTCTAGAGAAAAAGCAATGAAATACATTTGCACTTTGTTTTTTTTACTTCTTCCCTTTTTTACCTTGCCCTTGTCAAAGTAATGGATAATTTCTTGATAGAGCTGATCTTTCAGCTGTCCTTGAGTAGCAGCTTGGTATCCATCCCGCTGGGTGAGATGTGCTGCACATGCTTCTTCTGACCACTAAATCAAACAAAAAAAAGGGGGAAAAGTGAAAGCAAATTCAAAGGTCTGAGCTCTGAAGTGAAATAAAAAAGAGGGGATTTATTTAAACAAGTGATGCTGCAGTTAATGCACCAACAAAGGTTTTTTTTCACAGTTGTGCCCTTTGCTTCCTTGGGCACCAGGAGCGTTTATTTGGATGCTGAAATTGGAGGTTAATTACATCTATCAGCTGGAAGGAGCTTCTGGAGGTGGTTTCCTCTCCTCAGTGGGTTTGATGAGAGTGACCTTGGCCTGCTGATGGGTACAACCCTCTGGGGACACAATGAACACTTCCCTTTGTGTGAGACAAACCCTGGATCCACCAGCACAAAGGGAAGGGCTGCAGGCAGGGAAATGAGATGGCTCAAACTCACTGAGGATCTCCAGAGGCAGGGAAAGCATAATTAACTTCATCCAGCCTGCCTGCAATTAGCAGCTCTGGCTCTTCCTGATGGATCAAGGGAAAGGTGTCAATCACAGGAATCATGGAATGGTTGGAAAGGAGTTAAAATCTCATCCCATCCCACCCTTGCCATGGCAGGGACACCTCCCACTGTCCCAGGCTGCTCCAAACCCCAGTGTCCAACCTGGCCTTGGGCAGTGCCAGGGATCCAGGGACAGCCACAGCTTCTCTGAGCAACTCCCAGATTTATTTCCAGAATTACTGCTATTTACCTCCTTCTTATTATTAAATTTCACCCAATCGCTTCTTGATTGGGCCAAAATGTTTGTGTTTGGGTCATACAGACACCCCTGAGAGCTCTGTTCTGAGCTCTGGTTCTGAGCCACACAAACCTGCTGCAGCCTGCAGTGTGCTGGCATTTATTTCAGCACGCTAAGAGCTGCTATCTTCTCTTAGCTTTGAACACCTCAATTTTGACAAAAAAGGTTTGGAAACACAACAAAAACCTCTCCTCCTGAGTGCGCTTCATCAGCTTGCAGTAATTTGGCCTGTCTCTCTCCACAGACAGAGCCTCCTTGCAGACTTAAAGGTGAAATTCTCACCTGCTCTCAGTCTTGCCCTCGATGTGATCCCATTAAAATCAGTGGGATGAAATACCTGCCCGTGATGAGTGTCATTGAAAATCCTGTCCTGAGGCTTGACAGAAAAACTCAATTGCTCAGTTACACACCCCCCAAAATTGCTGCTCCTCAGGCAATGCTGAACTCCTCCCCCCACTAAGGATTGCAGGGATTGAGATGGAGAGTGATACACTTTTATAATAAAGTAATTCCAGCCTCTAATGAAATGATATTTACAAACAAACATCCACTCAGGGATGAAAACCTGTGGCAAATCCTACCCTGGCATTTGCTGACTGCTCTCTAAGTGCATTAGAAGGAAAGAAAAATGGGTATTTCTTGCCATGAAGTTCTTCCATTGAATTCAAGAGGACATTGAGACACTCACCTGCTCTCTGAACACATGCCCTAAGAAAAGGCACAGCTGGCAAAACTCTGATTTGAGGTCACAGAAAGTAAGTTGTCTAACAAGCCCAGGCCATGCCAGGTGACAGTCTGAGTGACATTTTATGGCATGGTTTATTCCATCATTTATTCAGGGACACAGCCCCCATGGAAGGGGAATGAATCCATCCTGTCTGAAAGGTTCATCCATGTGAAGTGGGCACAGTGCTTTTGCACTCCAGATGAATCTTAGAGATGTCTCCTTGTGTAATAACCCTCTAATGATTTTAAAATACAGTAAATACATTTCAGAGTGTCTTAATTTAAATTGCACATGTACACTCTGCATCATATTTAAGTCTTTTTATGGCTTGGCTGCAGTTTGCTCAGCTCTGAAGTACGAATAATTCTCAGTGCATCCATCAGAAGGATCTCATTTAACACCTTCCCCTTTTTCAACTTTTCAAAATAGATATTTGACACTCCCACTTTGCTGGGGATGGCAGCAATGAAAGCCAGGACTGCTGAGAACAGTTGGCTGCTGAGGATGGGATCCAATTCCTGGATGAAGAGGGGCACCATCAGCACAGCAGGTTGCAGTAACACAATTCCAGGCTGCTCTGGGTGGGAAGGGACCTCAAAGCCCATCTTGTTCCACCCCTGGGAAGGGAAACTTTCCCTGGATCAGGAGGTGCAATAAACTTGCCACAGGAATGAGCAGGAGATCCAGGGGAAAATGAAATTCTCATTTATTCTGTCCCTGACTCTCCGCCCCTGGGGGGATCATGTCCTTGAGGGGAGTGGGAATAGATCCAGCACTCCCTGAGGGAGGAAGATTTCACTGCAGGTTGTGAAATGTGGGGAAGACAAACAGGACTAAATCAAACTCCTCCAAAACCTCTAATTCTTACCACATTGAGATTTTTTACTTTCCCCAGTAACTGCTCTTCAAAATTAAAACATAAAAGTGGGAATTCAGTGATGATTCAGCTCCATTAAATGTGATTTCACAACACAAGTGTCTGCTGGCATCTTCCTAAATGATAACCAGGAGAACAAAGTGGGTACCTGCTCCCACATTTGTGACATGAGCACGTAAAAAAGCTGCATGTTAGACACAACATTTTCTCTCCAAAATGTTTTCAGCGAGGTTAATGCTGCTGAAGTACAGCTTCACTCCATTTCTGGCTGGCAGTGGATAGTGTTTAACACTCCAATGTTTTATTTCAGGCACTTTCTGCAGGTAACATGTTATTTGTGCATATTGCAGGCTACAGCAAAGAGGAGCAATATTGCTGTGCCTCTTCAAATGTGCTATAAACTGGGTAACACTGCATTAAAATTATGTGCACCTTTTAAAGGCATGACCTTGGAAAGGAGGCCATTTGAATCTCTCTACAATTTTCTGAAATCCAAACTGAATTGGCTACAGACACCCAAGAGCACTCGAGAATGGGCTCCAGCACTCCCTGCACAAAAGATCTGTGGAGAGCTCATTTACTAAAATACCTGGTTAGAGCCTTTCACATATTGCACAATCTGGGTATTTGCAGTTTGGATTTTGTGCTGCTGACTTGATCACATTCCCTCAGCTCAAAGTCCAGCTCTGCCACCCAGGGAAGTGTTGCTTCCCTCTGTATAAATTCCCTGTGCAAAACAGAACCCAGCACAGAGCTGTTCATCAGCTTCAAGTGCAGATTTGAGTGCCAAACACCCCCCCAGGCTGGCTGCTGCTGGGATTCCCCACATTTAGGATGTGTTTTGGGGTTTACCTTGAGGAGTTTTGCGTGCAGGAGTAAGGTGTAGGCAGCCTCTGTGTAGTTGTCACACTCCTTGTGCAGGTCACACAGCTTGTACAGGTACCTGAAACAGAAACACAAACAAAGGCTCTTCAAAACAGTGGGTTTAAGATGTTACTCAATAATTTATTTTGAAGATTACAAGGGTTTCAAGTCTGTCTTCAAACAAGTAACTATTTGTGGGATTGGTTAAGGTTCCCATTTCTGTGTGCAGACAACCATTTGCATTCCCACTTGTGTTGTTTTAATGGACACTCAGGGAATCAAGGGATCATTAAGGTTGGAAAAGTCCTCCAAGATCATCAAGTCCAATCTTTCAACACCACAAGAATGATTTGTGGTGAGTAATAAATCCAGTCCAGATTTTGTGCAAGACACAGCACTCTTATAATTCAGCTATGGGGGACAGAAGTAAGTTTCATCCTTTAACTTCAGTATCATCACACCTCTGGCAGGGGATTCACATTTGTTTGATGATTTTTACACTGACAATTACAAAAATCCCCACAAAGCTATTAAAAATTGTGTTTTTAAAAGCCAGTGAAAATACTTCCAAGTTTGATATTAATTTTAAGTTTGTTAACAGAAATTGGAGAGAATTTGGATGGAGGTTTGACAGTGAGAGACAATTTTTCTTTATAGAGATGCTGAACAGGGCAGACAAATAAAAAGAAGTAACTTCATGTGTTTGTCCACAGTTATCAATCCTGCCATTTCCTTTTGTTTTTGCAAACTTCTAAAAGACCAATTAAAACCATTTAAACAACATGAAGAGAATTCACAAGAGAAAATTCTTCCTTAAAGATAACAAGCACCTGAGAATGAATAATGAGTGACCTTTAGATACCTAAAATAGCATTACAAACACAAACCCATCATTTTAGCACAACAGTCAGCCAAAGCACAAATGGAGGGGTGTGAACCTTGAAGTTTACAGAAAGCACAATATTTCCCTGTTTACTTGGTCTGAAAAGAGATTTTGAAAGCTTTAAGCTTAAAATAAGTATCAGTCAGGTATCATTTAAGAGTTGTTTTTATTCCAAGTCACATATTTTGTACGTCACCAGGAGGCAACATCATTTCTTTGCTCAGCTTTTGCCTTATTTGCTTTCTTCAGGAACAGAAGAATTCTGGCTCCTGAGTATTTCAGTGTTCATTATAATGGGACTGAAGGACTTGGAGAAAGGGGACAAAGATAATCTCCTGACTTTCACTCCCAGCACTCTGTTCTCAGCGCAGATAAGCTTTTGAATTACTTCAGCTTCAGCCAAGGTGTGATTTTTCATCACTCTTCTCCTCCAGCCCCCAAGTGACTGCTTAATATGAACTTAATTTCCCCAATTACAGAGCCTGTGTCAGGCAGTTTGTCACCAGTCATGTTTACAAACCTTATGTACATCTCTTCCCTCTCGATCTCCTTGTAGAAATTCTGCAAAACAACATAATTTGGTTACAAAGTCTTTGATTTCACACTTTGGAATGTACACAGAACACGCTCCAAATTAAAAATTCATAATTGCGTAATGTCAACCTCCAAACTGCAAAATGAAATTTGCCTCCAGTGATGGAACACGAGTTATTCAGCTCAGAGAATCAGATGCTGGGATGTTTCATGTTGCAGTGTTTTAGGGCTTCTGTCTCATTGCAAAGGTTAAGAATTTGCAGGAACAACACTGGCAGAAATTTGCTGCTGGCATTTGCAAGTCACACATCATTAACCATTTTCAGCTGAAAATTTTCTAATGTACAACAAACCCCTCATTTTTAAGCAACAGTTGTTCCATGGATTGAAAACTCCGAACCTCAGTTGAGCAATACATCATCTGCTCTTGGATTCTAACAGTTTCCTTGGAAATAAAAAGTTAGATTAGCGTTATTTATCTGGTTTCATATGTCACACACTAGCACCGCTCTCCTCTGAGTGCCTCCAGCCTTGAGATAAACTGGTTAACAGTGCAAATATTGCAAATGCAAAATATGATAAACTGGGGGAGAGATTCAAGGCATTTCAGAATCTAATTTCAAGTTTGCCTCCAAAATTTAAAATATATCTAAGAAAACAATATACCAAGAAATTCCTTCTTCACCAAATTAAATATATTTCAGTGCTAAATTAAAGAAGTTTGAGGAGGCATTAAAACAGCACAAACCCAGTACTAAAAGAGAGATAAATCCAATACAAAAGTGATCTCTTTAAAGAGAACTGGAAGGCAAGACAGAATCCACATTTCACAGAGCAATGATGGGTTATTCCAGTTGATAGAACTGCTTATTAGTTTTGGGTT
>JBBMKD010000217.1:33248673-33263498 GCA_037834095.1 Argya squamiceps | reverse complement strand
TCCCCTCCTGGCAGGGACTTGTGCAGAGACACAAGGTCCCCCCTGAGCCTCCTTTTCTCCAGGCTCAGCCCCTTTCCCAGCTCCCTCAGCCTCTCCTGGGCTTCCAGACCCTTCCCCATCAGCACTGGCATAAGTGCAGATCAAACCCTCTGAGTTAAACTACCATCAGTGCAGACAAACTTAATCCCAGGAAAACCCCAGGATCAATAAAGTCACAATTAGGAACTCTCTGAGACCTCACGTGGGAATTGTGCTGTTTCAGCTGTGGGTTGGATTTTTACAAAGGCCTGAATTTTACTTCAGGAACCTGGAGAATGATGAAAAGGCTGAGTGGCCCCTGGAGGGAAAACTGGAGTGTAAAATCAAAGTAAAGTTTGAAATCTCAGCGACTGAAAGCGATGGAAAATCCCAACCTTTGCCACTTCCTGGGGACTCCAGTGGCTCCAGCTGGCCTGTGCTTGGTGTCTCACAGTGACTGAACCTGACAGCAGCAAATTGACCACAAAATCCATCATCTGCACATGCCTGACAAATCCAGCTGCCAAAAACCAACCAAACAAACCCAACCCCCAAGTGTTCCACGGCTCCCCCACGGGGACAGCCAGAATTCCTGGGAGGAAGCTCCAAGTGTTCTGATGAAGGGAAGGAGAAACAACTTCACCTTCCCAAGGGAATTTTCCCAGTGTGACACACAGTGTGGTGACCTGGATTTGTTGTTTCCCATCCTGCTTGGAGAAATGGCAGGATTTTCCAGCAGGGTTCTGCTCGGGAGGACGCCGTGACCTTTCTGCAGGCAGCCCAACAGCACTTGCTGCATCACCAGCCAGTGACAACTCCCCAAGTCCCTCCTCTTTGCCCATTTCCCAAACATTCTGATGTGCAAAGAGAGGAAAAACAAACTAAAAATAAATGCCCAATTTTGGATTTGATGCCTCCATCTCCTCTCCTGCCCCAGTGGGCACCGTTTTGTTTATGGCTGATGTGATGGGGAGGTGTAAAGGCTGCACTGCACGAGGCCAGGACTTCATTAAATGCAAAAAAAACCCCTAAAAACTGCATTATATGTAAAAAAAAAAAAGCTGCAAACTATTTACTCAGCTCTTTCCTGAACAAAATACATCAGCCAGATCACATAAATGATAAACACTGGCTGTGCCTCATGTATTTAAGCAAAATCAAAGCTTTGATGATCTGGGAAGGAAAGCTTGGAATCCTCAGTGGCAAACAGTGCTAGTGGAAAAATCAAATTTAGTTCACGTTATTTTGGGGTCTCTGAAAGTTATTTTACATGGGTGCTGATTTTTGGATTGTAAAATCTCATTTTTCTCTATCTCCACCAAAGACCAATGATGTGTGTGAGTACAATGGGGACAATTCTTGCTTCCAACTCCAGCCCAAATGGACCAAGATTTTGGTGTATAGAGTGGACACTCCAAAATTTCAGGATCTAAGAGGAGGAAATTTCCTATCAGTGAGGAAAAAACAAGTTTTTCCTGCTGTAAATGGAACAGTAACTCCAATTCCTTCAAATAATTTGAATAAAGGGGCTGAGCAGAGAGCAGAATATAAATGGGATTGCAAATCCACGGGAATCTCAGGAGTAAATGGCAGAGAATTCTGTATGTCAAGTGGTTTTCAGCACCGAGTTGTTTATACATCAATTGTAAATGTCAATGAACAGGCCCTGAAATATTTCTCCTTTAAATCTTCCTGCAGAAACAATTAAAGAAGGGATAATCCATGTTTTCACAGGTTTGTCTTCACCAAAATAGGAAAAAAATAGGAAAAAAACCCCTAAAACATTCAGAATTTCCCTGAGAATCTCAACAGACACTCTGCTTGACACAAGGCCTTTGTTAAAGGTGCAGGATTCTGAGGGGAATGGGGGGTTTGGGTGATTTCAGGGTGATTTTGTAGTGGTTTTATGGTGGTTTTGTGGTGATTTTTTCTGGGTTTTTGGTAATTTTGTGGTGATTTGCTGGTGATTATGTGGTGATTTCTGGGTGAATTTGTGGGGATTATGTGGTGATTTTGTGGGGACTTCGTGGTGATTTTTTTGGGTGATTTCATGGTGATTTTTTGGGTGATTTGATGGTGTTTTTTTGGTTTATTTTGTGGTGATATTTTGGGTGATTCTGCAGTGATTTTGGGTGATTTTGTGGGGATTTCGTGGTGATTTTGTAGCGATTTTGTAGTGGTTTCATAGCGATTTTGTGGTGATTTTTGGGTGATTTTGCAGTGATTTTGTAGCGATTTTGTGGTGATTTTGTGGGATTTCATGGTGATTTTGTAATGGTTTCATAGCGATTTTGTAGTGATTTTGTGGCAATTTTGTGGTGATTCTGCAGTGACTTTGTGGCAATTTTGTGGAGATTCTGCAGTGAGTTTGGCAATTTTGTGGTGATTTTTAGTGATTTTCTGGTGATTTTGTGGTAATTTTGTGGTGATTCTGCAGTGACTTTGTGGCAATTTTGTGGTGATTTTGTGGTGATTTTGTGGTGATTTTGTAGTGATTTTGTAATGATTTTGTGGTGATTCTGCAGTGACTTTGTGGCAATTTTGTGGTGATCCTGCAATAATTTTGTGGCGATTTTGTAATGGTTTCATAGCAAATTTCTGGTGATTTTATGGCAATCTTGTGATGATTCTGCAGTGACTTTGTGGCAATTTTGTGGCGATTCTGCAGTGATTTTGTGGCAATTTTGTGGTGATTTTGTAGCAATTTTGTGGCAATTTTGTGGTAATTTTGTGGTGATTCTGCAGTGACTTTGTGGCAATTTTGTGGTGATTTTGTGGTAATTTTTCGGGTGATTTTATGGCAATCTTGTGGTGATTTTGCAGGGGTTTCACAGTGAATTTGTGGTGATTTTGCAGTGGTTTCACAGTGAATTTGTGGTGATTTTGCAGTGCTTTCCCTGCTCACCAGCACGTTGACGGTGCAGCTCATGCGGTTCTCCTTGTTCTCGTCGTGCATGATGGTCCTGTAGTCCAGCAGCCTCTCCATCAGCCTCACCACCAGCTTCACAAAAGTTTCCCCGCTCTTGGCCAGGTATTTGTGCTTCCTGCAGTGCTCCAGGAGACTGAAAAACCAATTAAGTTCGCCTTGTTAATCACACGCAGAGAAAAACCTTGACTCAGGTGCAGTTTTAAACACTGCGCCTCGTTAACAGATTTTAATTATTTCTGGGCTACAAAGTTCATTGTAGTCTAATTGCTCTCTCTCTCTCCTGACTTCCCCGTGACATAAATTTCTGCTGCTGATCAACACTTACATTTTGTCAAATAACACTTTGTACTGCTCATCTCCACGGCCTCCTTCCACTTCGTGATCCAGTTTGGTGATGATCTCGTTTTCGAACTGTAATTAAACAAAGCAAGCGGAAATAATCAGCTGGCAAATATTTCACTTTATTTATTACTGGAGCCTCGATGCCTCCCAGATTGGTTGGGTGCCTCAGTGAGATGTTCAGCCCCTGGTTTAAAGCTTGATTGACTTTTAAGAGTTTGCAGTCTCTGGTTTTAAACTTTCCACGATGATCTCCTGCCCTACAAGGACTTCTTTGGTTAAAGGAGTCATCGGTCGTGTTGTTAAATGAAGTGTAAATATTTGCATTATGGAAAACTAAAGAAGGAGATTAATGACAGGAATTGAGGGCAGGGAGAAAGGAGACACAGGATGTCCCCAGCAGCAGAACTAAACACAAAAAATGCTGGATGCTCTCTGAGAGAGGAAAGGCAACACCTGAGGCTGGATAACCCTGCTGGGTGCAGCCCCCAGCATCCCTGATACCCCTTTTTAGCACACAGACACAGCCTGATAAAGCTGTTAATAAACCCTGCAGAAGGGAAGAGAGTAGTCTCAAACAACTCCAGAATGATTTTATTTGGGTAATATTAAAAGAATGCAAACTGAAGTGGCCTTCAGAATACGTTTTAAATGCAAACTGGGTAATTGCCTGGATTTTTAATGATTACAGAGGGTTTTAGCTGTTGCTGCTAGGAATGGATGTGAACTGTTAGTGGAGGAAGGCTCACTCTGGGCCTGCTGCTCTGTAATGAATCAGTGAAGTCACCTAATTCCTAATTCTTCATTAAATAAGCACAGGCAGCCAGAGGATTAAAGAGAGAGATCTCAGCAGGAGAGGCTGGGTGAGGGGCAGGGGAATGGGAGCCCAGTGCTCACAGTGGGAGCTCAGTGACAGAACACTTGTCACCAGGTTTTTTCACTGTCACTTGCTTAAGTCACCCCTAAGGATGCTGAGGAGAAACAAAGGGCCCCTGCAAAAGAACAAAGAGTGCCAGCACTTTGTAAATGTCAAGAGATGTACTTTGCATCTGCAGGTGATATTAACAGCACATAATGTATCCACGGAGAAAGAATGGATTGTCTGGATCATAAAATATCCTGGGTTGGAAGGGACCCACAGGGATCACTGAGTCCAGCTCCTGTCTCTGCACAGACACCCCAAAATCCCACCCTGGGCATCCCTGGGTGTCCAAACCCTCCTGGAGCTCTGGCAGCCTCAGGGCTGTGCCCATTCCCTGGGGAGCCTGGGCAGTGCCAGCACCCTCTGGGGAAGAACCTTTCCCTAAAATCCAACCTAACCCTGCCCTGACACAGCTCCAGCTGTCCCTCAGGTCCTGTCCTTGCTCACAGTGAATACAATTAATCCATTACTCAAATAATGACAGGAAAATGTGAAAAGGCAGGATAATGCAATCCACCCCTCCCAGAACCAAAGGTGCTCCCACAGTACCAGAGCATTGAGTGAAACACTGAAACACCACAATGATGAAACAGAAAAGTCACAAAAATCCTGCTCCCTAATGAGCCCAGAAATTGACTTTCTAACCCAATGTGAGAAATGACACTTGCTGCCAGCCCCAGCCCTTCAGGTGATGCATTTTTTAGGAAGAGATTACTCAGACAGAGAAGAGCAATTACATTTGTCATGCAGGATCTCAAGGATCTTCCCACCATCAGTTTTACTTAAATCTCTGTAAATCCATGCTTTTTTGGGCCATTTCCATTAACAGCCTCTTGGGCTGAACAGAGCCACACTTGTGGCATTTTGGGGATTTTAAAGATTATTAACAATATCTTTGCTCTTCAGTCATTGCTGATATTTCTCATGGAGTCGCTGTGATGCAGCCAGATGAATGAATGTTATTTAACATCCGTTAAAATTCCTTCTGTGGTCTTTCCATGGAGGAAGATTTTATCAATACCAGCTGAAGTTTATGGAGCTTTGGAGGTTTATCATTTCCCATGATGGGGGCAGGAATGTGACCCTGGATCTGCACAAGCCAATGGCTCTGGGACACTGCAGCTGGTATAAGTTGATAAACTCCATTTTTGCTTTTCTCTCTTTTTTTTTTACCCCTAATGCACTGAGGTTTTAAAATGCATTACATTTAATTTAATGCACAAATAAGCCTGCAATTATTGTGATGGGATTTAGTCTCAAATGAAGAAGTGCCAAATCTCCAGTGCTTCCATTAGAGCCAGTGCCACTTGCTGAGGCTGAGGGGGAATATCTGCACCATCAGTGAGCCACAGTCACATCCTCCTGTTGACACTGAAAGCTCCAGGGGTGACACCAGGAAGATTACAGGACATTTTTATCCACTTTTCCTCGCAGCTGATCAAGATCTCAGCTTCTCTTTAGGAGAAGAGTTTGAACTTGAGCAAAGAGCACATCCAGTGTCTGTGACAACCTCCCTCCTGGGGCAAATAAATCAGGGTGAGCCATCTCATGTCAACTCAACTGATCACTTTTGGGCTTGGGTTTACCTCAAGGAAGGCTGAATTTGTAGCACTGGCTGACAAGTTAATTTTGCTGGAGATGAGGAGGACTTCCACCCCTCCAAGCTGCTATAAATTCATTTTGGTGTGGGCTAATAATAATTTGCAATATAAAATCCAAGTGACAGATCACACCACCAGAAATTAGTCCTGACGCAGAGCTGGCACACAAGTACAGCAAAACTTTGCTCAGAGGTTTTGATGGAAGCTGGTGGTTATTCCCAATGGTTTCATCTGTTCTCTTTCCTATTTTTCCACAACATTCCAGCTGGGAAACAGATTTGGAGCCATTCAAAATGATGGGATCATTTTGGAGGTCACTGCATTACTTTTCTCCCTTGCTCTCCAGGTGGAGTGAGAGAGGATTATTGTTATTTTCCAGAAGGCCAGAAACCAAGAAAAATTAACACATTTACACTTCAACTATAGGTAATTAAAAATGTTTCTTCTTGAAATTGATCTTTGTGAGGGATTAGTTATTTGGATTTGAATGTTCAGTGGGATCACAGGAACTGGGAGAGTCATTTACTTGTGTCCTGTCTCCAAATCCACAGCACAGGGAAAGGAGGTTAACCCAGGGCTCAGAAGTGGCAGAAAGACTTAATATGAAATTACAGGTTCTGAAAGGCAAGAGAGATTCAGATAAACCAAGGGAAACTCCTGACTAAAGGGAATTAAATCCATCTGAAATTCACCAATAACCAGCACATGAAAATCAAAATGCTGGTGTGGCTGTTTGGTGATGCTGAGATTCACTGTCAAATGTTAGAAATGGGCTCAGCTCCAAACAAGCAGAACGTGGTATCAGCAGTGACACAGGTCCAGAAAAGGGGAGTTAAAATTAATGCAAAGAGTGCTGGTAGGAAATGAGGAATGAAGGCACAGCTGGGAGGAACAGGAATTGTCACCAGGAGCTTTCCATGCTCCAAATTCCACATTCCACCTGAAGTTTTCCATGCTCCATCAAATTCCACATTCCAGCTGAAGGGTTGTTCCACCTGAAGCTTTCCCTCCTGCTGTCACCAGGGGATCCATCCCCCTCACCTGAGCAGGCCCTGAACAATGGAGCCAATTCTCTTTCATCACTCCCATGGCTCTGACAAATTCCTTTTGATCCCAAGGCTCTGCTCCTGAAACCAGCCAAGGGAGAAGCCAAGTGGGATCTCCTTCCACAGGGAAGCCTCAGTCCCACACTGGTTTTGGGATGGGATTCCTGCTTTGAGGCTACTTTGAAGTCTCCTAAAGGCTTCAAAGCACCTTCAGAGGGAGAGGACAAAATGGGCAACTCCAGCTTTTAATTCAATCAGCCTCAATACAATCCTGTAAAAACAAGGGGAATTTATCTTGCTCTGTCTCTAAATACGCTGGGAGAAGGAAAAAAAACCACCCCTTCTGTCTGTTCCTGGTTTTTACCAGGCAAGCTCAAATCCTCCTGAAATGAAAACCACCACAGGGAAAGCTGCCTGTTTATCACACAAACCATCACAGCATCAGAGGCCTGCAACAAACTGCAATTCCTCCCCCACAAATCATGAGGTTGATACATCTGCTGGAGAAGTGGAGCCAATCTAAACCCTTGTTGATGTGACTAATAAGGTTAGATAATTGGATTTCTGGCAGATTAGTTTAACAGCAGCCAACCATGCCATTTGGAAGTTCTCTCTGGAAGCAGTGCTGGACAAGGATAATTGGTACTCGCATATAAAGGATATAAAGCAGCACATTACATCGACCCATTAAGCATCAAAGCTTGCCTAGGTACTGGTAATATTAAAAAAAAAATAGATTATATCTATTTCTATCTCTTCAACACAAAAGAGATGAAAAAATGAGCGAGGAATCTACAGAGCACTTCAGTTCCTGAGGAAGCCACAGAGCAAGATCTCATGGAAGGTTTTTCCAGGTACACAAAGGGCAGCAAGGTGACTGGGACAAGCCACTTTACCAAGCTGAACATGAAAGAAAAGTGTCCCCCTTCAATGGAGCCTAAATGTGTCCTGGATTGAACCATATCTTGAACCATGTCTTGGTGAATCAGGGCTGGAATTCCATGTCTGGCTCTGATCCACCAGCTTAGAGAGACCCTGACAAGCTGGGGATGGTCTAAAGGAGAGCCACCAACGTGGGCAGAGAGCCACACAACCTGCAATGGTTGAAGGAATTGGGTTTGTTCAGCCCACAGAAAATCCAACTCAAACATCCCAACACCTAAAAGGTGCTCAGAGAGGAGATGGAAGCAGGAACAGGCACCAGGTGATCCAAGGAAATTCCATGGGGAAATAAAAAGCACAAAGTCTGAATTATAGAATCCTGGAATGGTTGGGGTTGGAAGGGACCTTCTATCATTCCAAACCCCAGGGATGAACACCTTCCAGAGGCCAGGATCAAACACTGGAACAGCTCACCCAGAGAAATGCTCAACCTTTCACTGAAGATATCCCAAACTGAGCTTCAGGTGATCCCAGAAAACCCAACCTAAAGGCCCAGATTAATTCCAGAGGTCCCATCCAGCCTAGACTTCCCCTCAACCCTCTGCTTTTCCCCAGCCTGTGATCTTCATTCCCCAAAGGCCAATCTGAGACATTCAGCAAACTCAGAACTGCATGATCAATGGACAGATTGATTATTCCTTATAGGATGTGGCTGAGTCCTCCAAACCCATGGAAAAGGGGGTTGTTTTCTTTCCACCTGTCCTGTCAATGCCACATCCATAAAGAAGCTACACTGCCACAGGGAATAAATACTATGTCAAGCACAACCCGAGACATCTCTGACTTGAGGATGAGGCATTTTTCTTCTCAAATGGCAAAAAAACCCCCCGCCCTAAGTGAAGTATTTAAGACATTCATTTATTAAAATCAGCCAACTATCCCACACAAAGCTGGTTTCCTTCTGTCAGGAAAATTGAGGGTCATAATTTTAGCTATAAAGCTACCCTTGGATTTTTCATGATCTATATAATTGTACAAATAAAAAATGACAAGCAACAAAAGAGAGCATCTGACAGGAAACTGTTTAAATGGCATCCCAGCGAGCATTTCAATCTTTACAGTAGCACTGGAGTCAAACATGAGAAAAAAAATGATTATGCAGTAATTGGATGAAGCCAAAACACAGTTCACAACCTCTCCACACACCATCCAGCACAAAACAAATCAAAGCAATAAAGCTGATACCATTTCCCTTGCTTATGTCTCCCCACGCAGATTTTCATTTACTCTGCCTACAGATTTATTAAGAGCTGCTTCTCAATACAAGTTCACAAGGAAAGTATGGAAAAGGATAAAGGTTTTTCATCCAAGAAAGAAAACTGCCAATAGAAAGGGAAAAAAAAAGCAAACAACACATCTCAAGCTTTATTACAAAATTCACAAGGTCATATCCTGAACTGACAGAAATCTCGAGCTCCACTGGCTTAGTCCAAACCCTGCCTGGCCTAACTAGTCTTAAACTCAATCCATAAGCAAAGTTTCAAGGGAAGCAATGTCAGATGAATGATACCAGGAAACTTTCTTTCACTGCACTTGTCTTTCAGAAGTTGAAGCTATCAGGAAAAGATGGGGTGTGTGTGTTCAAGGGCTTCCCTCAGCAGGTTCAAATAAAATTATATAAAAATGCTCCATTACTATCTGAGATTTTGCAGTGCCTGTAGAGCAAGAAGAAGCACTGACAGTGCTGGATTGTTTTTTTCCTCTTCAAAACCCATAAAACGGTAAGGTAAAATCAGAATTATAAGAGAGTAGAGATGATAAATCCTTACAGGTTATACTTTTGCCACATTATCAGCCTTCCTTTATGTCCAATTTATCTCAGGAGCAAACTCCTTGTGTGAGTCACAGTGACAATTTAAGGCATCTGTCTTTGTTCCTGTGCCATAACCAAAGATTTCATTTACTACATGCAAATTTCCCCTTCAAGAACCAACAGATGCAAACTCCACAGCCCCTCCGGAGTCAGAGGAAATAAGCAAATCCATAATTATATTATTCCTTAGAAAAAAAATGAGAAATAACAAAACTCCTTATGTTTTGTTAAAGAATGACCAAATCTTCCTCAGTTTAAAATTGAAATGTCTGCAGCTCTCTGCTCACCCTCTGGAAGCTTCTGGTGGAGTGGAATTCACACTGCATCATGTCAAAGAAGATGGGGATGGTGGCTTTCCTCAGCTCCGTCTCTGGGATCAGGGTCATCTCCAGGATAGGCCCCACCATCTCCGGGATGAACTTGATTTTATGCTGACCTGTAGGAGAAAAGATTGAGGGAATTTCAGAGTCAACAAGCCCTGGCTTTGGTAGAAGAAGATGTAAAAGCTGTATTAATAAACCCTCATGGAGCATAAAAATAATTATGTTATTATTTTATATATTATATAATATATATTACTATAAATTATTATCTAATAATTATATTATCTCTATATCGTATATTATAATATATAATAATTTATGTTTTTAATTATGTTATTATATATTATATAAACACATTAAAATTACATGATATATTATATATTATATTTAAATATATAGGATATATTTTATTATTATATAAATATACAAAATATATTAAAATTATAAAAGTATATATTAATTGAATATATTATTTTGTGTATATATTATATATACACAAAATATATTTTATATATAATTATATATGATATGTTATTGTGTTTTAATATCAGGCTCAACTGAAACACTTTTAAACAATTTATTATTATAATTATTATAATATTTTATATTTTATTTTATACAAAATTATCTATATTATATATATTTTTATATATTATAAATATATAATATTTTTATATAATAGAAAGACCATTTTTATATTTCTATTATAATTATTTTATATTTTTAATATCTTGATTATTCTTATTTATTTGACGATAATGATGATGATAATGGCCACCATTATAATTATTATCATTAATACCACAGGAGAGGACAAACTGTTTAAATCCAAATCAAGAGGAGCTGTTGAATCAGCCAAGCTGAGACTCACCACATTTCCCACTCCCTATTTTTCGCACCCAAATTTCCAGGTTTTATTTTAAAACCCAACGTGTGGCTGGCAAGGGAGGGAGGCTAAAAGGCACATCACTTGTATTAACTTATTTAGACTCCTGTGTGAACAAAATGTTCTCGGTGTCAGTCTATCAAAGTGTCACCACCAGTGCAGCCCAACAGAGCCTGGAGCCACGAAAGCACAGCTCAGCCAGCCCACAGTATGTCTCCTTTCCTTGGATCTGAGCTGCCTGCAAACCCTGACTGCAGATTTGGCTTCCCAAGAGGGAGCTGCTCCTCCCCCCAGCCCTGCTCTGCTCCACACAGGGAAGGGAAATTAAAGCTGAGCAAGAGCAGGGCACCTAATAAATATTGGCTTAGGAAAAAAAAGAGCAGGTTACTGGTTTGGATTTTTGGCTAAATGGATGCAGAGTGTGTGTGCTGCAAATTATGTGGTGAATAAGCCCATGGAAAAATGATCAGGGTGGTTGGAGTTGGGAGTGATATTAAAGGTCATCCAATTCCACCCCTGCCATGTAGGGACACCTTCCACCATCCCAGTGGCTCCAGGCTGGCCTTGGACACTGCCAGGGATCCAGGGGCAGCCACAGCTTCTCTGGGCACCCTGTGCTGCTCTTCCATCACCTCACTTGTCAGCACAGCCCTCAGAGCTCCAGGCAGAAGCTGAGGAAACACAAACAACCAAAAATACAAACACATTTCTCCATCAGCACCAGGCTGGGATCCACTGGGAGCTCAGGACAGAGCTGGAGATGTCACAAATGTCTTGTTAGGGATGTTTACAACCAGGTTCAAACTCTGTTTCTATACCCAGTATCATGCTTCAAACCAGATTCTTGGGAGTCCTGTCCTCAGTTTCCTCCAGCTCTCAAACTCTTCCTTCCACTGCAGTTACCAGCGGCACAGGACAGAAAATTATTTCAACTCATTTTTATTCTGCTGTACTACAGCACTGTGACAGTAACCAGTGAAGTCTTTAATTGGTAGTTTCACTTTGACCAGAACTAACATAAATCTCAACAAATGTAATCAAGAAAAATCCTTTACCACCAAAACACGCTCCTTTTTTTAGCAGATATAATTTAAGTCCCTTGATTTGGCAAACTCCTGAATGCCATTAGCATTAGCAATCGGATCAGGGCAAAATTAATACTCAAGGAAAATAATGGTGACTTTGGGTGCTGCTACTGCAGCTCTGGGGCTGCTCAGGAATACCAAGTGAGAGGACTCAAGCTTCCCTCAGTCTCCTACAAGGATTATTACATTGGGCCTCTCAGGTGACAGATTTCTTGTGTTATGCCTGAGGAGTGTCAGAGTCAATGCTGCAGAAAACAAATAACGGTGACAAAAGTTGTTCATCACGCGCCGATTGAACGCTGCCAGCTCTCCCTGAGCCACCCAGGGCTTCTCCATTGCCTCAGGCACAGGAATTCCCTCAGAAGAGGAACATCTTTTGAACTTGAGATGTGAATAATCCACACAAGATTAGAATCTTTGATTTGGTGATGATGTGTTTGATGATCAGCTCTCTGGGGGAAGGCCCTGAAGTGGGAGCCCTGGGTGACATCCGTGCCACACGCATGGGTTTGCTGTGACAATGTGATCCTGGGAGGTGTTGGGCCACTAAAGAAAGCATTGAGAGCAAAGCAGGACAGAAAATAATCCTCTACTGTCCCCCCAGGGCATCCATCCCCCTGTCTGATAAACAACCTGGCAAGGAATTCACCTTTTTCCTCTCCGAGGGAGTGTGGGAACTCCCACACAGAGACTCCAAATATGACAATTCTGGGAGAAAATTGAGGAGTCTCTTCTGCAAACCAATTTGTGCAGTTGCTTTAGGAATCACATGCAAAAAAAGCCACCTTTGACCATGCAAAACCTTCCCCTTGCAGCAAAAAAAAACTTTCCCCATGCAAAACCTTCCCCCCAGTCTTGTGCCTGGCCACGGGACGTGCTCACACAGCAGGAAGAGACCTCATCAAACAAACCAAACCCAAGGTGCTCTCCTTGCTGCTGTGATCCTCATCTCCCAGATCCTTCCCTTTTCAATCTGGGCCACAAAAACCTGTGAGTAATTTGCCAGCAGCCTCCCCTGTCCCCTGGGCAGGCTGGGAACACGCCTGACTAACCCAGAGAGGGTGATGTGTAATGACTTCTATTTATGTAACACCCAAAGTTCAGGGCTATTTTTAACCCTCCAACGACATCCAGGGCCCTGTCAAGACACCTTTGGTGACGTCAAGCCCTGGGAGGGATGGTGGCACTGGCTGGAGGACACCAGCAACCATTCCCCTTCACCTTGAGGAGTTTCTCCTCTCCATCTCTCCCCCAGCTGCTTCAGACGTCACCCAGAGCAGCTCTGCCCTCCCAGGGGCCTTTCCCTGGCCACCTCTGCCACCAGGATGTCACCAGAAATGTCACTCCAGTCCCTGTGCCACTGCAGCCCTGTGCACACCACCTCCTGGCCTCCTGTTTGCTGAACTGCATCACAAAACCCTTCTGAGTCCCTCCATTTCCAAGGCAGGCCATGGCCTGTTTGGTGATTTTTTGATGCTTAATGTCTCAGCAAGGTTTAAGAAGTTTCACCAAAACAGTGACTCAAAGCAACACATTTTAAAGTTCAGGTAGTGGTATGGAAGGAAAAAAGCCTCTGAAGTGCTGCTCTGCATCATAAATGTTCTTTCTTTTTTTTTCCTGCTCATAAAAATAGGAAGGTGTGACTATTGACCCCCCGCCACCTGCATCAGAAACAGGCAGCCAAGTAAAAACTTTAAGAATTCTTATTTTACTATTTAATTTCAGAAAAAATTATACTTTTAAATGTGCATTATAGCTGGAGGACTGTCTTGTTCCCAGCTAGGGATTTTTAACTCAGCAGGCATCGTGTGTTAATAGTGGTATTTAGAAACAAAACCTGATGAGACAAAATACTCATTTTTGAGGCTTTTCTATACCCTTTAATCCATAAATCAAAAGTCAGGGTGGTTTGGTTTCACCACATCTCATGCACAAAGGCACAGACATAAAAATCCTGTGCTGAGGAATTCCAGAATTCCAGCCTTTCACTTCTGATTTGGTTTCTGAACACACACACAGGAATAATTTGATTAATGCAGTGCAGCTTCCAAGATAAAAGTGTCAGGCACCCCCTAATCGACCTCCAAGCAGTGGGAAGTTGGAATTCCTTCTTAATTGATGCTGTGACACAGATGGGATTGGTGAGGAGCCAGAAGTTCAACATGATCCATGAGTCTAACATGGACTCTCTGTGTGATAAAGAAGATGAGGAAAATCAAGGTGCTGCTCAGGAGAAGCACAAAGGCTGCCTTGGACTGGGCTCCTGCCTCACATTTACTTTTCTCTCCCAGCTTTTCTTGAGAAAAGCAGCAATTTCCTGACTCCCTCCACATGTGGGATTTTGGCATTAATGATCCTGTTAATGGACCTTAGAGAATCACAGATATTACAGCTTGAGGAGGTCACAGAGGCATCTCACCTGGATAATCTCCATTTATAAAAAATCCATTAAAAATAAAAGGCTTTCATGACAGCACAGAAAGAAATATTGAAGAAAACACCACCCCTTGTGCCAATCGATTCCCAAAACTCCAGGGGAAATTATTATCCTTGTTAATGGTGAGAAACTGAAGCCTGGAGCAACTAAATAACCTGTAAAAAGCAGGCAGTGACAGCAGCAGTAGTGAAAGGCACAATGCACTCCACAAAACCCAGCTTGAGGATAAAACAACCTCAGGGAACAACAGCTGGAAGGAAAAGTCTCCATTAAACTTTCTACTTTCAGTCCAGTAAATTCTGAGAAAATTTAGGAATCCATAAGAATCCAACAAGGCCAGAAATACCAGTGAGGAGAAAAGGAGCTGGGAAAGGGTCTGGAAGCCCAGGAGGAGGTGAGGGAGCTGCAAAGGGGCTGAGCCTGGAGAAAAGGAGGCTCAGGGGGGACCCTGTGGCTCTGCACAAGTCCCTGCCAGGAGGGGACA